>CM045728.1:42234849-42317349 GCA_024760905.1 Plotosus lineatus
TCTCTGTCATGTGAGCAGCACCACTTCCTTCCACAAACAAACACACTTGGAAGAGAGAAAAGTCAATGCGATCTTTTCAATGGATGGTTGGTTGCCTAGGCGATTGAAGGACCCCAGACAGTGCTGGGGGGTTAGCTGGAGGCTGTGTACATCCTTTTGTAGGAGTACATAGGGAACGGGATCGACACACAGCCTAACACACTTAAAGATCAAAAAATACAAAGGAAATTTGATTTTGTTTAATAGAAAGAGTGATGATGAACAAGTTGAAGAACAGAGAGCGGAAAGTGTAAAGGAAGCAGGAAGCACATGGAGCAGGGGGGCAATGCAGTTGGCAAGAGATGGACAATGTTATAAAACCAGAACTCAACAGTAGGTTGTACGGTTTTTGTTTTTTTTTTTTGTTTTGTTTTTGTTTTTTTTGTGTAGTGTACATTTACTTTGGATCGAGGCTGTAAGCAAGCTTCTGAAAACAGAATCCTGTTGAAGTTGTGTTATTATTGTTCTGATGCTATATTCCCCTAAATAAGTACTTTATCTGAACTTTACCTGAAAATAAATGTTTTGATATACTGTATATTACATTATCTGTCTGACATCGTATATTATGCACTCAAGGATGTGTACAGAATTGAATAATCAAAGTCAGAAAATGGCAGGATTTATTAACATCTTTAGTTAATAAAATGTTTTGAGTTGCACAGTTCCGACAAGAATCCTATCTTATTTTTACCCCTGGATTTTTGTCCTAAACACAGTGAAATAAAAGTCAATATTTCCAATAATTTGGTTAATGAGGCATTTCATGCAGCATCTCCACTTTACAGCTCGTATTGTGGCTCGATCTGAGCTCAGGTTACTGTCTGTGTGCAGTTTCTCTGCATGATACTCAATCGTCCTTGTTAGTTTACTTTTTCTCCTTTCCACCTTCCTTTCTTTCCAAAAAACTGTCAGTGGGTAAACTGGCTAAATGTAAACTGCCCATTGCTCACCATTTTTACATTGTTGTAACCCAGTAAAATAGACAAAGATTAAACTGTTGTGCTTCACTGATTCATTATTTAATTTTGTAATCTTCTATTTCCTAACTAGTGTTGCAGGAAGGGTGGCGCCCATCTCAGCCAACTCTGGGCAAGGTAGGACATACCTTGAACAGCTTGCTAGGCCACTGCAGCTGTTGTGTTTCAGTCAACTCAAATATGTATAGAATGTAAGTTACTTTACAAACCAATAACCAAAATGACAAACCCGAGTTCACTGTTATGGTTCGGTAATGTGAGCAGAGTGCATATCAGATTTAGTGATATGTGTTCGCAAAAAAAAAAAAAAAAAAAAAAACATGTTGATGTTGAAATGTTGATTTCAAATAGCATTAAGTTAAGTAGACTGCTCATATCAGTAGTATTTATGAAACTAAGACATTTATGCTATGAGATCACTTCAATTCACATTAGCTCCAAATGTGACATGGACAAGAGGTTCAGTTGATTGGGGAGAGGGACAATTCACAATACATACTCCGAGCATTTAATTGCTCCAGCAACTAATCTGGAAAGTAATTAGTGCTTGCAAGGCACATGTCTTGCAGTTCAACAGGAATAATGAGTAACAATGATGCAAAGGGACGTGTGCTCACAAACACTCCACGAAGCATGCAGTGGTAGCAAATGAGGTCACAGTGGCCAAGAGTAAATGAAGGTTTAAAAAAGTTAGCATTATTGGGCTGCTGCTCTTTATCAAAACTATCAAACTATCAAAACACACACACATACACACACACACACACACACACACACACACACACACACACACACATATACGCACACACACACGCACACACACACACACACACACACACACATATACGCACACACACACACACAAACACACACACACACACACACACACACACACACACACACACTATGCACACACATACAGCGTTTGCACAGTTTGTCGTTGCTTATCTTTGCTCTGGGGGAATAACAACAGTAAGGAATTCAAATAGGATCACACTCACTTGGTCAAAAGGGAGTTGGCTTCAATATCGATCCAGCAGAGCAGGAAGGGATAATGCTATCACTGCTATGGTGATTATGCACAGACTGATATTCCCCCTTCAGTTAGCAGCGTCTTGTTTTCATCAGGCCTCATTAAAAAAACAATGCTAGACTGAGCCTATCCATGGAGTTTGTCAGTTGACTACACCATAAAAGTCAAGACCTCATCACTCCCAACTGAGTGATAAACTTACACACAAATTGGAGCTGGTTCAATTATCCCTCATAGACATTTAAAAAAAACTCATCCTTTTTTTCTTCTTGAGAGAGATTTAGCACATCATAGTGCACACATTGCTGTTGTGAAGCTTTCAGCTGGTTCCTGGCCACATTTGCGAGTGGGACTAATATTTGTGCGCACCCAATAGCCTCCCCTACAACACACACAGGTATGTAGATATCCATGACAAACTAACAGTGTGATGTCCAAATTCTCACAAATTTTTCAAGTATTTAAAAGCCCTCGGGCAGAACGGTGTGTGCATAAATTAAACAGGATGAGGGAATTGGAAGCCTTTGTTGTTGAATGCTCATCAGTGGATTTCTCGAGCACAAAATAATATTGCTGGAGGGCAGCTGTACCTATATCTCAAGTGACCAACAGGGTTTGAAGTAAGAAAACGAAAGCAGTTTCATTGAATAATATACTTTGCTTTATATTTTTTTATTTTTTGTTCTGTTCCTAATCCGATTGTTATTCTTTAAAGAAAAAGCTATTAACAAAACTAATATTAAAACAGAATGCTGCAACAAATCTTACAAATATTATTAATGTCTGTAAAACTTAATCTACCCCTCTGCCCTGCAAAGTCCAGGTGAACTGCCCAGGGTGTAACTTGCAATCGTCCAGAGTCGGCTGAGATGGGCACCAGCCTCCCTGTGACTCTAATTGGGATTAAGTGGTTCAGAAAATGAATGAATGAAAACGTAAACTGTATCGTCACCCCAGCTCTAAAACTGACCCCCACCCCCACCACCACACACACACACACACACACACACACACACACATATACACAACCCACCCCACACCCCGTATAATTTTAGGAAAACCGTAAAATAAAATTAAAATGGTTAAAAATATTTTCTAATGGGCAATGGAATGAGAGAGGAAAAGGATTGTGTGTATATCACTCTTGTGAATGATCCATCTTGACCAGCATACAGCTATGGAAAAAAAAAATTTGGAGATCACTTTTACTGATGACCGTTTTTTAAAGTGTTCTCATAAATGTCTATTGCTATGTATTTAAAGAAGAGCAGTTTCACAGACTCCCACTCAAGAGCAGAGGTGGACCACCCACCTATGATTAGAAGGCGTTAACTTTGAACACTTTTTAAAATATACATTTCATGGCATAGATACTATTAAAAAAGTCAGCATATTATGTCTTGAGCATGTGACATAGAGAAAACTGTGAAAATCAACAAAAGTTTACAACTCATAGCACCTGTCTCTTTTTACTGTCATCTTTCCTTTTGGAATCAATCTTCTTGCACATGTTGTTGGTGCATGAACGCCGTTCCGGTCTTTCCATTACTTTATCACTCCATGAGGGCAGTGTGTCACCATGTTTCAGAAAGTCCTTAATGGTATCTTTATATCAAAGTAATCAAGGACATTCTGAAACATACTGAAAGGTATGCAATTAATGATGAATATATTGTCCTTTATCTTCCACTATCATGTATTCCTTTTGGATAAATACATTGCTGTCCTGGTGAATCCAACCCACAACTCATGGACTTATTACGTGGTCACCTGTTTTACATCTTATTTTGGTTCTGTATCAATTTACAAAAACAATAACAAGCTGCAGGACCAGAAGAATGAGGCCTTGTTTCTGTGCAAAAGCTCGGCAGTGCAATGCAACACCAATTGTACCAAAAAAGGACAAAAGTCTGAGATCAAGTGCTACGGAACAAAGGAAGGTATATACTGTAATTTCCAGAGAAATTTAAAAATGGCAAAGTTTATCACTGCACCTGGTATAGAAGTCAATGATACTCATGCAGGAGTAAGAAATAAGGCAGATTCTCTTTTATTTATAGAGATGTGTTTCATGTTTAGTGAGAAAACTTGTTTATAGAAAGCGCTAAAAGTGAGGTCACCAAACACGCAATCTTCATCTCAACTTGTAAAATGCATTATTTAGAAACTGTAGGGTTAAAAACATTTCAATGGCACAAGAATAAAATTTGTTTATTTATTTTATGTCATTAACAATGGCATCACATCATGTGACCTGACTATTATACGCCTCTGTTTGCTATCTTACTCTCTCCCACAACATTTTTCTAACATTTTTGCTTTGTTGAGAAATGGCAGCTGCTGAGAAAAAATGCTTTAATCATTAAAAATGTTCACATTTTACTTTGTACATTCAGAATGCCTTTCTCTGTTGTTTTTTCAATAATTATTTTTCCTTCCTGTTTCAGCTTGTATTAGGAACACATATTTAATTTAGATGTGTCACTACATCTGGCATCACACACACACACACACACACACACACACACACACATACACACACACAACACTCTCCAGACCTGGCGCATATCGAAAGGCATACAGAGGAACAGACGGACAGACAGTACAAGTCATCAGCCTTTTCTAGGTTCAGAACAATGCACTGAGTAATTTACAATCAATGAAATGCAACTTTCATTTTTTTTTCACACAAAAATTTATTAGTAAAGTATAAGAAAATACATTGTTTAACGCACAATGTAGGAAAAATAACGATTTGAGTTTCTTAAATCAAGAAACTCTACATTTTTTAAAACTGAGTTATGCCACATGGATATGAAGAAGGCTGGGGGGTCAAATGACAGATATTAGGCAACCGGGCAATAATTTCAGCCAATCAAAACATCTGAAGAACATCAAGCAAGTTCTGGCTGTGATGGCGATTAGGTTCACCATTTTTAGTTGATCCAGTGTAAATATGGAATGTGCCACGTGTGTGTCTTTTGTACATTTCTACATGTCTAATGGAGTTATTGCATTGTTGTTTACCTGTTAAATTGTGCAGAACAACCTGATGGTAATGAGTAAACAAATGTGATTTTTAACAATTAACTGGAATATTAGCTATCAGCTGAATAATAATTAAGGGCGGACATATTGCCCTTAGGTGTGTGTGAATGGCCATGCAGTGACCTGACGAACTGTTCAGGGTGTACCTCGCCTTCACCCAGAGACAGTTTATTAAACCGATCAAAATAAAGCTCAATCAATGCTCGGTGCAAGAGTCAAATAAGACACAAACTGGTCAAGCAGATTTGTCTATACTAGGGCTATACTGTAAATACATAAAGGGGTACAATAAGATGTATTATATTATGGTGTGCTGTTATTAAAACTAAAATCATTTTAAAAAGAAAATATCCACAAAACACTAGAGATATAATGGTATACAGCCAGGTATTATAAAAAATATTTAATAGTTAAAACAGCATCATGCAGCACTCTGGAATATTTTAGAGAGTCTTGGAGTTCATGGTTCATTTAAAACAACATTCAAACTTTAACTTTTCTATTATTAACACATTCATTCATTTATCAAACTGCTTAACCATACTAGGGTCACAGGGATGCTGGAGCCTATCTCCGCCAATTCTGGGGGAACAGTCCAGATGTATAGCTAAACAGCAGGGGCAAATGACGCATGACCATTCACAATAGTTCACACCTAGCAGCAATTTGGAACGGCCAAATTACATTAATGTTCATGTCTTTGGACTATTGGAGGAGACCCACACAAGCACAAGGCCATTCCCAATCCCAGGATTTGAACCAAAGACATTCTTTCTGTGAGGATGGGATAACCACTATGCTACCATGTCAACTTATCTATGACCACATTCACATTCTGTAGCATCTCATTCAACACATCTTCGACACGATCTCAAAGGATGTCACAAGTCTTCAAGTCAGATTGAACTCAGCTTGCAGATGTTTTTCCTGCACTGACAGACTTCTAAATGCTGTCTCAATTTATTGGAAGGTTATTTATTCTACTAAAATAGGCCACATTTAATTACTTCCATTGTGTCAAGTGTTTTTGAAAAAATTTACATCTGATGAGGGAGGGAAAGGAATAGAAGATCATCAGCTGCTTGAAAAAAGAACATCAAAAATTCTCTGATAAATATGTAATTACAAAGATGTGACCATATGAAAAACAAAAGTATTGTCTTTTAGCCAGAAGAATGTGTGTGCATGCATATATATGAGATACAGAGATTTCCTGATACAGAGATGTGTGTGTGTGTGTGTGTGCAATTATATACGAAAGTACATATTTTATGTATTCATTTTTTATGGATACACTTTTCTATAAGAGTTTTTGATCGATGATATACTGTAAATGTACGTATAAGCCAATGTATATATGAACAGATGGTTGCTGTAGATCTCTGCAGTCCTCTCCTTGGTTAAATCTAAAGCAGAGGCTACTGCAGGTCAAAAGCGAATGCTATACCAAACATTGCTGAACACGATGGGATTCGCACAGAATGTGTTCTAAAATAGTACATACATACTTTTGCTGGTATACCTTTTTTATATGAGATAAAATTGCACAGGTTTAATTGAAAATTTTTAAATTATACAAATCACCTGCCACTAACTTCATGCATATCACTCTCTCTCTCTCATTCACATGAATAGATAAACAAACTTAGGCTAATTACAGTAGTGACAAAGCCTTGTTATTGTACTTGGCACAGTACAGCATCTTTTGGTATGTAAATAAGACCAGGCGGGAGAGCTTTGGTCAGGGTGAAGGGTGCAGAAGATCAGCCAGCCAATCTGAATTGCCACAGGCTGTTTACATATCTGCCCTCTGCTCAACGCCACAGGCCTTCGGCTTTCAGCCAAGCAGCAGTCCTGCTGGAAATGTAGCATGCACATATCTAAGAGTGTGCATGCATCTCTGAAGCCTTCAGAGAGAAAGGCTCTACATCCTCTAGAATCCATTGATTGCATACTGTAGCATAATCAGAAAAATATCGGCTGAAATAACCAATCAAGGCAAAATCTTATTGCGTGAGAGCACACCTGAACTTCTTAAAAGGATCTATCTTCTTATAAGGTTAGGGAAGATGAAAATTATTGGGCTGGGTGAAAGTTGTGCCTAAACAGCCATTACACACACCCCAAGTTTACAAGCCCATTACACTACTGTATTCATTCTTTTCAGCTGATTTCAGAGCAAACTTTCACCAATTTCCCCGGATGAAAATACTCTACAATAACTGCCAAAAACACACATGTTGAGACCACTGAATACAGTATATTATTCTTGGCTTTTAAAATTATGCAAGTCAACTTACAAGGAAACCCAAACAGTGATGTGCAGACAAGATTAGGTTCCAGGTTTAGTTTTGGTTTTAGCTTTTTTGTACAGCTGTATTTCATCGAGATTGCCCATTATGGATCTTGCTCATTTACTTTTAGAAAAATGTACCCTATTAATTTTAATCTTTCTACACATGCATTATACAAGTTACACGGTTCATATTCTGTACTCAGCAGCACAAGTGACTCACGTCTGAAAACTGAGGGGAGATGTGGAAACGTCGCCATCTACTGGTTGCAACAACAAATCACATCACTTTATTTTGATGATTTCTTCTTTTCCCTTTGGCTTTTAACCCTTTTTCAGGGGTCGCCAGTGAATCATTCGGTTCGAATGCTTGATTTGGCATAGGTTTTTACGTCGGATGCCCTTCCTGACGTAACTCTTTAACAAGGGGGAGAAACACGCTGACAGCTTTGCAGCTACTCTTGTCGAAAGTCACCATAACCCTGCACTGTGTAGCTGCACTGGGGGGACAGTAACAACTCTATGGAGAGTGGGACTCGAAACCCCAACCAGAAATCCCCCGATCAGCAATTTAGCGCCCTATACCACCAGGCCACCACTGCCCTTACTTTGACAAGATTTGTGGGGTGGAAAAAAATGAGGCAGATCAGACATAATAAAAAAACAAAAAAAAGTAAATGATAAAAACTTTTTGTGAAAATTCTGAAGGATAATGAATCAATTTCAAAGCAATTCTAAATTAAATATTATGTAATCCGGTCACAATTTTATTGACCCGGGAAAAAAAAAATACAAGTAATTCAACAAACCATACTCAAACAGATCATCATTTCATTAAATATACTAGCTCTAAAATAAGATATATATGTGAGAGACAGACAGACAGAGAGAGAGAGAGAGAGAACACCAGTGGTCATTACTTTAAAATCAATTCAGCAGCATTTCGTAAAGAATGTATTAGAGGTCAAAAATAAACTAGTACAGAAGAATGAAATGTGACTCTTCATGTATCCACCAAAATACAGTACAAATCATAATTATAATAAATATATTATATATATATATATATATATATACACACACACACACACACACACAAATAAAACAAGTGTAGCACCTCAAAAAAGGAAAGAAAAAAGGTGTTGGGTGGGTAAATTGTTTTTAATCTGAGACTAAGCTAATTTTTCAAAATACGTATACAATTTAAACGTGTATGTCATTTAGTTTCAAGAATTTCAAATTACTACAATCAATAATAAATTTTACATATTCATAGTGTAACAAGTCCGGTCATTACGAGAATAAAAAAAAAAAAAAAAAAAAAATCAGGATCAGCTATATTAAAAAATAAATAAATGAAAAAATAACCAAGGTATACTCCAACTGACTGGAACTGAAACCGTAGTAATGTCTCCAAAACACATCTGTGTAGACTCCGTACACATATACATCTATTTCAATGTTCAGTTTTCATTTCCATCCTGATAGAGAAGAAATGTCCATGTATGCTTTTCAGGAGTTTAAGATGTCCATCGCCACCAGGCTACCTTTACTCTGTCCCACACTGCTCCAAGAGAATCCACTGCAGGACGCACATCTAAGATAGAGAACTGGTACGTGTTCTTGTCAAGGTCTCCTTCATAATAATCAATCACATATCGAACCTCTTTTCCACAGCGATCCACAATCCAGTCATGACGGTCGAACGGTAGCTCATATCTACACACACACACACACACACGCGAACACTAAATGAAACACACTTTAAATATAAACCGAGAATATACTGTTCAGGTAATGCTGAGGAATTTAGCTCATCATGCAAGCAGGCTATGATATCATACCCCAACCAATGACGTATCCTTGCTCTCGGTGAAAGCTCTTTTGCTTTCCCACCAAACCGTTTCAAAGTCGGGCCACATGGACATTCACTATAAACCAGAAACAGAGAAAACGGTTATTTAAAATAAGTATTAAAATGAACAGTAAAATAAATTAGCATTACCAGTGTGATCAAAAAGACATTCGCATGTCGGTCATTGCGGCCATGAAAGATAAAAAGCAGGAGACTTGTAATTCTACGACCACCACTATGGCCAGTGTGTCAAAATACGACAAGTGTGGCAATACAAGCTCATATCTCGCTATACGAGTGTTACCAAATGCTTTCTCCATACACATTCACGTGGGTTTCTACTCAGCAGTTCAGTACTTATGCTCGCAGCATCAAGACTTATTTTGATCTTTGTGTTTTTCAGCTCATTGATCAGAATATCCAAGGAATTATTGGTGTCTGATGTGAAGACTTTGAACATGAGACACATTATCTGATGTAGGCCAAACATTTTCGGTTACACGCTTTTTTCATGGTTTGGCTGTTCCTGCGACTTGTATTATATTAAAATACATAATTTCACATGTTCATTATTTTCACACCAACAGCCGCAAGTGGGCGCTCCAGGCTTGTGTCCAGTGTCTGCTACTCCTATTACTCCTGTCCTACTGAAAATTTAAAATTGAAATATGAACTTATAAAGACAGCTGAGAAAGTCTGAACACAAATGCACTCAAAAAGAAAATCACGTGAGGCGCTCCACCATATGTAGGCGCTTGTCGCACGGACTACTTTCAAGAAAATGGCCAAAAAAATAAAAGTGGTCATTTTTTAATCGAAATTCGTATTTTTGCGTAAACCATTAAAACAAGTATTCAACTATCACTTGCTGAAGTGAAATCGACTAAAACTCACTAAAAATGTCTTTTATTTCCATTTTTTTTGACGAGTACCCTCATAAAACTAGATAAAAACAGTAGCAAACTTACCGGTTTTCTTTGCAATTATTCACCGAGTTCGGTACAAGACACATTATAATCCATACACCAGAAGAACGGTCGTGAAGTCGCCTCTCAATTTTGGATACTGTTTTAATATTAAAGTGCCGTTTCAATTAATAAAATAAAGAAATAAAGACGATATGCACGTAAACAATGCAGGCTAGTCGCTAAGGAAGATCTGAAAAGAGCACCCTGATTGGTGAACTTGGTGACATGCTTACATTGCACATGCTCAGTGCCCGTCACACGTTAACTTCCTGTTTACTTCCTGACTCTAGTGTACCGCATGTGGAACTTATCTCCGAATTTCTCTTCAATAACAGTAATTAAGTTTATTTATAAGATTGTGAATACACAATTTCTGGAAAAGGAGAGTGAAATGTCATCTGTGATGTCTAGCAGCATTAGTCTTCTTCTTCTTTTACTTTCGGCTGCTCCCTTCAGGGGTCACCACAGCAAATCATCCGCCTCCACCTCACCCTGTCCTCCGCATCTTCTTTTCTGACTCCAACGACCTTCATGTCTTCCTTCACCACATCCATAAATCTCTTCTTTGGTCTTCCTCTAGGCCTTCTGCCTGGTAGTTCCAACCTCAACATCCTACTGCCAATATACTCACTATCCCTCCTCTGTACATGTCCAAACCATCTCAATCTAGCCTCTATGACATTGTCTCCAAAACATCTTACGCGGGCTGTCCCTCTGATATACTCATTTCTGATCCTATCCATCCTCGTTACTCCCAGAGAGAACCTCAACATTTTCATCTCCGCTACTTCCAGCTCTGCCTCCTGCCTTTTCCTCAGCGCCACTGTTTCTAAGCCATACAACATCGCTGGCCTCACCACCGTCTTGTACACTTTTCCCTTCATTCTTGCTGACACTCTCCTATCGCACATCACACAGGACACTTTTCTTCAACCATTCCAGCCTGCCTGCACACGCTTCTTCACCTCTTTTCCACACTCTCCATTGCTCTGGATTGTTGAGCCTAAGTACTTAAAATCCTCCACCTTCGTTATCTCTGCTCCCTGTAACATCACCGTTCCTCCTGGGTCCTTCTCATTCACACACATGTATTCTGATTTTCTGAGGCTAACCTTCATTCCTCTCCTTTCCAGGGCATACCTCTACCTCTCTAGATTTTCCTGCACTTGTTCTCTGCTCTCACTACAGATCACAGTGTCATCTGCAAACATCATAGTCCATGGAGATTCTTGTCTCACCTCGTCTGTCAGCCTGTCCATCACCATAGCAAACAAGAAGGGGCTCAGAGCTGACCCTTGATGCAGTCCAACCTCCACCTTGAATTCGTCGGTCACACCGACAGCACACCTCACCACTGTCTTACGTCTCTCATACATATCCTGCACCACTCTAACATACTTCTCTGCTACTCCAGACTTCCTCATGCAATACCACAGTTCTTCTCTTGGCACCCTGTCATATGCTTTTTCCAGATCCACAAAGGCACAATGTAGCTCTCTCTGACCTTCTCTGTACTTCTCTATTAACATCCTCAAAGCAAACATTGCATCTGTGGTGCTCTTTCTTGGCATGAAACCAAACTGTTGTTCACAAATGCTGACCTCTGCCCTTAGTCTAGCTTCCACTATTCTTTCCCATAACTTCATCGTATGGCTGATCAACTTTAAGCAGCAGCATTAGTATGGCTAGTCTAGCAGCATTAGTATGGATGTTAAAATCGACATTGGAATCCGCCTTTGAAGATTCTCTTTCTCTCTCACTGTCTCTTTGTCTCTCTCACACACACACACACACACACGGTGTGCAAACGGTTAAATTAGCAGCATCCAGATGAACTAGTGCAATTTGAATGGAAGAAAATGCAGTATATGAAGGGAGTGGGGCAAATGAGTGCAAATAGTGCGATAGATGCACAAATGAGCAGTTACCCACTGCTTACAGTCTGTCTGTCTGTCTGTGTGTGTGTGTGTGTCAGATGCCTCAGGTCTGCTGGAATATTAAGACAGAGATGATTCCATTGCAGTTCAGTCAAAGGAAATCCCATATGCTCAGTATTATGTACTTTAGAAACTTAATACGAGTATTGGTATTTTTCTCTGCATGTAAAATTGGATTATGGAATTTTTTTTATTATTTGATTTGTGTGTAATCTTGTCTGGACTCGACATGCTGGATCGTGGGTTGCTTAGTTTTGTACGAAAATTGGTCAAGACGTCAAGACCTGAAAAATACTTAAATGTTTCATACTTTTTACATATAAACAAACTGACGATGATGCCAGCAGTGTTGATGAAGATTTTGATTTTGATGTTGAGGAAGAGGCATCTGTTAATACAAGTGTGATGACTGGTGTTTCTGAGGAAGATGTGATTTTATCTGCTGAGCAGGCTATAGATGATGATGATAATGCTGAGGGCATAGTTGATGAAGCTTACTTGTATAAAGAGATCAGAGAGATTTGTTATATGGTTATATTATATATATATATATATATATATATATATATATATATATACACATATATAGTTTTCTGAATTTCAATGTAATTGTTTGAACCCGACGGTGATTTTTTTTCCAATCAGTATCATTTGAAGGCATGATCTTATTGGAATAAACAGAAATGAAAAAAAAAAAAAAAAAAAGTCGTTTTTGGTTAATTTTTAGGGGTTACCATGGTGACTGATGGGTTTAAAAAGTGCCTGTCAGATTAAAATGAGGATGATTTCTCTTATAAACTTTTAGAAAACATGTCTAGGAAGAGATGATATGGCTGAAGTGCATAAAAATGTTTGGTTGCTAAGGACTAATGATCTTGGAAGAAGTGCAATCTTTGTGCTCATTTTTCTCTAAAACGTCTTTTGAAATTTTTAGCTGAATGCTGACACAAGAAATGGCATAGCTCGTTCAGTTTTCAAGGTATTGACAAACTTTTTGTTGAATTTTGCAGCTTTGGGCCTCCTCTATCTGACCCTGTAAAAATCTCATTTTTGGACCCAAGAGCCCCAAGAGGTGGAATGGCTCACATATTCTGCAGATTACAAGCTGCAAAACAGTAATCAAGCAACAGAAAAAAAGTTTGAAGTGAGTGAGAAACTTGAAAGGGACTTGAGAAGAGTAGAGGATATTCTAACTGCAATGAAAACCAAAAAAAAGCTAATGATGGGCTAAAAGCTAGATGGCCACAGTTTGGGGAACAAGGTCGCAAATGGGTGCTTGAACAAAGTACTGCCGGGAGAGGCTGGTCAATGATGCAGTTACGCCTCCACAACTAGGTAGTTGCCAAAGCGACAAATATAAATAACTTTGCGGGAGGACCTTCTTGGTGTTAACACTTCATGCAACGCCACCACCTCTCTATCAGAGCACAGACAACAATGTCCGAAAACCTACCAGCAGACTTCCAAGCCAAGATTGATAGTTTCTGCGAGTTTCTTGATAAGCAAGAAATGAACACAATGTGACTGGATCATATTAGTAACACGGATGAGCTCTCCCTCACGTCTGACATCGAGATGTGCCAAAGTGTTGCAGAGAAATGGCAAAAGAGTGTGAATATAGTGACAACTAGTCATGAGAACTCACACTTCAGTGATGCTGGCATGTTGTGGAGATTAATCGAAATTGCCACCAATTGACATTTTTAAACAGAAAACCATACCAAAAATCTAATTCCCCTCAGTTGTCGTGTTTGTGAATAAGGAAGGTGGATCAGGGATAAGAACAGGCCTTGATGGAAAAGGAGGAAAAATTGGCAGGGGTCAAGGGGGCCGACTAGTCCCCTGCGAGGGTGTGGGGCACCCCAAAAGGTTTAGGGTTATACAGACACTCCCCAACTTACGTTCATCCGTTTTACGGGTTTTTTTTTTTGGTGGGGTTTTTTTTTTTTTTCCCCCCGATCCCCCCCCCTTAAGCTTCATGTAAAGTGACTCGGTATAAATAAGTGACTTATTTGCAATTAATGTTGATATTATTTAAGATAAGATACTGCTTTATTAAGCTAACAATGGAGAAATTCACTGTTACAGGCTCTTGAGGTACCATCAGTAGGGGGTGCAAAATAGATACATATACAATAATACATATACATACATACATACATACATACATACTAGTCCTTCTCAGAAAATTAGCATATTGTGATGAAGTTCATTATTTTCTGTAATGTACTGATAAAAATGAAACTTTCATATATTTTAGATTCATTACACGCAACTGAAGTAGTTCAAGCCTTTTATTGTTTTAATATTGATAATTTTCGCAAAAAAAGAAAAAAAAATCCCAATCTCAAAAAATTAGCATATTTCATTCGACCAATAAAACAAAGTGTTTTAATACAAAAAAGCCAACCATTTGTCAACCTAAAAAATTATGTTCAGTTATGCACTCAATACTTGGTCGGGAATCCTTTTGCAGAAATGACTGCTTCAATGCGGCGTGGCATGGAGGCAATCAGCCTGTGGCACTGCGGAGGTGTTATGGAGGCCCAGAATGCTTCGATAGCAGCCTCAAGCTCATCCAGTGTTGGGTCTGGTGTCTCTCAACTTTCTCTTCACAATATCCCACAGATTCTCTATGGGGTTCAGGTCAGGAGAGTTGGCAGGCCAATTGAGCACAGGAACACCATGGTCAGTAAACCATTTAGCAGTGGTTTTGGCACTGTGAGCAGATGCCAGGTTGTGCTGAAAAATGAAATCTTCATCTTCACAAAGCTTTTCAGCACATGGAAGCATGAAGTGCTCCAAAATCTCCTGATAGCCAGCTGCATTGACCCTGCCCTTGATAAAACACAGTGGACCAACACCAGCAACTGACATGGAACCCAAGACCATCACTGACTGTGGGGACTTGACACTGGACTTCAGGCATTTTGACATTTCCTTCTCCCCAGTCTTCCTCCAGACTCTGGCACCTTGATTTCCGAATGACATGCAAAATTTGCTTTCATCCGAAAAAAGTACTTTGGACCACTGAGCAACAGTCCAGTGCTGCTTCTCTGTAGCCCAGGTCAGGCGCTTCTGTGGCAGTTTCTGGTTTAAAAGTGTCTTGACCTGGGGAATGCGGCACCTATAGTAGCCCAGTCCACTGCTTCCACAGATCCCCCAAGGTCTGGAATCGGCCCTTCTCCACAATCTTCCTCAGGGTCCGGTCACCTCTTCTGGTTTTGCAGCGTTTTCTGCCACACTTTTTTCCTTTCCACAGACGTCCCACTGAGGTGCCTTGATACAGCACTCTGGGAATAGCCTATTCGCTCAGAGATTTCTTTCTGTGTCTTACCCTCTTGCTTGAGGGTGTCAATGATGGCCTTCTGGACAGCAGTCAGGTCGGCAGTCTTATGATTGTGGTTTTGAATAATGAACCAGGCTGGGAGTTTTTAAAAGCCTCAGGAATCTTTTGCAGGTGTTTAGAGTTAATTGGTTGATTCAGATGATTAGGTTAATAGCTCGTTTAGAGTACCTTTTCATGATATGCTAATTTTTTGAAATAGGAATTTTGGGTTTTCATGAGCTGTATGCCAAAACCATCAGTATTAAAACAATAAAAGACCTGAAATATTTTCGTTGATGTGCAATGAATCTAAAATATATGAAAGTGTAATTTTTATCGGTACATTACAGAAAATAATGTACTTTATCACAATATGCTAATTTTTTGAGAAGGACTAGTATATAAGTAAAATAAATAGAGACATAAATAGTATACAGTAATATATAATAAAAAAGAAAATGAAAAGAACAACTTTGTAGACTGGCCTATATTCAATTTGATATATTTGATATTTTACAATGTTATGTTTATAATAATTGATTTAGGGGTGTTTTATGAGATACAGTAATGGTATTTATGGCTGTATAGTACAGTATGAACATCATACGTCACACGTCACTGTAACAACTTACGTTCGGCCGTGCGGAACCAATTAATAACATAAGTCGGGGAGCGTCTGTACTTACAAAAAGGAGCTTAATTGATGTCTCCTGGAAGGAATAGTTTTAAAGAGAACCTTATGAAAATTAATTATTAAACTTATTTTTATATTATTATATAATATTATTATAATAGGCCTACATTGGGCCTACTTTTAATTTCAAATACTTTAAACCAGGGGTCGGGAACCTTTTTGACTAAGAGAGCCGAAAAAAAAAGACATTTTAAAATCCAAGTGAGACTCTGAATTTATTTTAAATAAATATTGTCATAATGAAGTTATTTATTAATAAGAAAAGTGCTTCTTCCTATCAGTGCTGTAGTGGTCAAAAAATAAATGAGTACACGATGGCAGCGCAGCAGCAGATGCATGGAGCGCGGGGAGGGTGCGGCTTTGGCTTTGAAACTTCAGTTGGCCCCCTACTTACGAAGCCCCCTGGGTACGAAATCCCCGGGTTACGAAGAACATTTTCCTAAGTTTACGTCCCTGGGAAACGAAAATAACCCCCTCTTACGAAAAGAAATTCAAAATTCAAACGTGGCAATCAAAATTTATATAAAATGTGCAAGTCGCTCTCTCATTGGCTGTCTCTCAACATCCCGCCCCGCTGGCCTCCCATTGGCTATGAGGGATGACTCAGAACCAGAAGGAGACCTTAAAGCGGAAATACAGTGAGGACCTCTGATCATTCAAAAGGTACTGTAATTCCTCTTTAACAAAACATCCCGCCCATGTGTGTGTGCGTGCGTGTGATAGAGAGTGAGAGAGAGAGAGAAGCTAGTTTTTAGTTTAGTTTTTTTAAGTTGTTTAATTCAGTAAATGTTTAATAAATGTGAGCGTATTTGAGCTCATCTGGAATTCCAATCCCTCAAGGAATCAAGTTCAAGTTGAGTTTGGACCTCCTTTGTCAAGCAGGGAATGCGTTTTGAAATCCACGTCTTGTGGGCGTGGCCGGCAATGCGAGAATAAACATGTGTATTGTATACATTGTAATGCGTCTGTGAGAGAGAGAGAGAGAGAGAGAGAGAGACAGGGGTGTATGTGTGTGTGTGTCTGTATTAATAAAAAATGTTTAATAATGGTTTGATTAATAAATATGTTAATAAAATGGTTTAATATGTTAAAATGTTTAAATGGTTTAATAAATAATTTTCTTTTACTTCTAACACATTTCATTCAAAATTGGTGTACTTTTATCATTTTTAAAGAGTTTATGCAGTTTATCCAGTCCAAAGACTGGAGCCTTGGAACGAATCAGGCGTTTAACATGTAAAATGCGACCCCTACTGACGAAATAATTTTATTTAATTACGAAAAAGGCGCTGGAACGGATTCATTTCATAGGTAGGGGGCTGACAGTATTAGCACTTCATCTCTGCTTTTTTATTTACACAGTCGTGGAAATTTACGGATATCAACTATAAAGTAGGCCAAATTAACTCAGTACACACAACTCAGCCACTAAAAGAAGTGGGTATACGGCGTGTAACGGCGTGTACCCATCACTACAGCACTGCTCACTATTAATGAGTCTTCTGGTGCTGCATGGTTTTGCTTTATAGTCTGATTGATACGGGTGAGGACGCTGCAGTGTTTATGTGACACGAAGCGTGTCCCAAGTTTTGGCAATCAGCTGGTCTGCGGGTTGAAGTTTTTCCATGTCTGTCCATTTGTATTTGCTTGCCAGCTGTGCTTGGCTTCGTGCAAATGAGCTAATCAAAAATGAGGGAAATTTATCTCTTAACCTCAAATACAACATGCAGTCTACGGCTGTTGTTATAATCCAATAAAATTAGAGTTTCAAGGTATCGGACCCGCCCACATACAGAAAGGATTGACTCCGCTTCGCGCCACAGTGACGTGGCACTGAAAATAGACGTATAGATTTAAATGTGCGAGATTTATTCATCTGCTTTTGTTTAATTTGATGGCTTTTTTTTTTGTATTTTTATGAGTGAAATTATGTATGCGTTATTCTGTTAAGAAAGGCCACCTGATTTATCTGAGAGCCAGATACAGTCATCAAAAGACCCACATCTGGCTCGCGAGCCATAGGTTCCCGACCCCTGCTTTAAACTGTGTACCAGTAGGCCTATTTGTAGCATTCCGAGTTTAATAATATCAGTAGAATTTTTTTAATGGACACAAAGCTTTATAATTTAATATATAATAAGACTTAAATAATATCATTCATAGTCATATCTATACATAATGCTGCTCGATCACTTCTGTTGATGATCTGACATTTGCTCTCTGTGCCACGGGCCCATGGCAAGATGACCAGACTGGCATATCATATTACGATGCCTGACACATACAATAAACGAGAACCAGCTGTGTTTCACTCCAGAAGGGGATATCAACAACCACACAGATAAAGAAAATGAGGGTGGCACCTCGTCTATTTGGATATAATATGACCAGCTGACCAGTGATGGCCGCACTAACACACACAGAGATTTTTACACCGGATTTGCATCAATCTCAAAAATGACCCATTTGACTTACAAAAAGGCGGAAATCCACCGATTGGCGGAAAAGTCCCATCCCTGGTGAATGGATCAAGAAATTATAAACTTTTGGCTAACAACGTCCCACACTGAGCGTCCAGATGGCTTCTTTAGAACACGCAAAGCCCTGCTTGTGATGGACAGTATGCAAGTGCACAACACGCCACGGTTCAAAGATGAATTAATGGTTTTCAACTCCATCCCTACCATTATCCCTGGAGACTTAACCAAAGTACTCCAGCAAATTGACATCTCGGTGAACCAGATCTTTAGGGCAGTTTTGCGTCACCTGTGGGAGCAGTGGATGATGGATGGAGGACACAGCTTCAGAGCAACCGGGAGGGTGTGTCATGTAACTTTCCTGGAAGTCATTGGATGAATCGACAAAGCATGGACTTCACTGACAACCGAAACCATCCTGTCTGAATTCCGAAAGGCCGGAATAATTCTAACTGGAACTGATACTGAGACTGATGACAGTCATGCAGAAAAGGAAGTGGTGCACCATCTACCTCAGGAGTTGTTCAGAAGTAACAGCAAGGATGAAGAATTCAATGGATTTAATTATTTGGAATGAGACCAAGAGTTTGGTAAACTTATGTTGTTTATGCTATAGTTATCTGAATAACTCTTAATATGTTACGTTAACATACCAGACAGAAGAGTTTATGTAATTAAAAAGAAAACACCTGTTGGTAAAATTACATTACAAGAACTCTGCAGTATTATCAACACTCCCTTCCACTGCGGTGAACAGAAAAGCATATCATAAGTACAATCTTGGAGCTACAACTCTAGAAATGAGCATGTGATGAGCATGACATGGTCTTTATTACTATAACTGGTACTGTACAATCACCATTTACTCACTAAGCATGCAGTGCTTCCCACTTCAGAATCTCCTCCCAAGCCTGATCATTGTTGCGGTTATGGATTTTGATGATGTTTGTCATGTCATCGGGGGAAAGATCATCATCCTTCCAACGCCACCTACAGACAAATCATAATTTCAATATTTCTGATCTATTTAGAAAATGGGTTTCATTCTGCGCTTATCTGAAGATTAATTCAGCACTATATCTCTCCAGACAGGTTAATTTCAAAGGTCCTTTTAGCCTGCTTAATAAGCTTCTTAAGAGATGACTTTACCATTAATAGCAAAAACAATGGACATTGGTTTTGTGTTAGTTAGTAGGTTTTGATTTCTTTGGTGCAATTCTCCTTTATCTAATTGAAGCAAAGCATCACTATATATGTATATACATATACATACATACGCATGTATGTATGTATCTTCTTGTTCTTGTCCTTTCGGCTTTTCTCTTCAGGGGTCGCCACAGCGAATCATCTGCCTCCATCTCACCCTATCCTCTGCATCTTTTTCTCTTACACCAACTGCCTTCATGTCCTCCTTCACCACATACATGATTTGTCTCTTTGGTCTTCCTCTAGGCCTTCTGCCTTGTAGTTCCAACCTCAACATCCCTCCTCTGTACATGTCCAAACCATCTCAATCTAGCCTCTCTGACTTTGTCTCCAAAACGTCTTACATGTGCTGTCCCTCTGATGTGCTCATTCCTGATCCTATCCATCCTCATAACTCCCAAAGAGAACCTCAACATTTTCATCTCTGCTACCTCCAACTCTGACTCCTGTCTTTTCCCCAGGGCCACTGTTTCTAAACCAGACTACATTGCTGGCCTCACCACCGTCTTGTACACTTTTCCTTTTTGCCGATACCTTCCTATCACACATCACACCGGACACTTTTCTCCAACCATTCCAACCAGCCTGCACACGCTTCTTCACCTCTTTTCCACACTCTCCATTGCTCTGGATTGTTGAGCCCAAGTATTTAAAATCCTCCACCTTCCTTATCTCTGCTGCTTGTAACCTCACCGTTCCTGTTGGGTCCTTGGTATTCATACACATGTATTCTGTCTTACTGAGGCTAACCCTCATTCCGCTCCTTTCCAGGACATACCTCCACCTCTCTAGGTTTTCCTGCACTTGTTCTCTGCTCTCACTGCAGATCACAATGTCATCTGCAAACATCATAGTCCATGGAGATTCTTGTCTAACCTCGTCTGTCAGCCTGTCCATCACCATAGCAAACAAGAAGGGTCTGAGAGCTTACCCTTGATGCAGTCCCACCTCCACCTTGAACTCTTCTGTCACACCGACAGCACACCTCACCACTGTCTTACATCTCTCGCACCACTCGAATACACTTCTCTGCCACTCCAGACTTTCTCATGCAATACCACAGTTCCTCTCTCGGCACCCTGTCAAATGCTTTCTCCAGATCCACAAAGGCACAATGCAGCTCCTTCTGACCTTCTCTGTATTTCTCTATTAACATCCTCAAGGCAAACACTGCATCTGTGGTGCTCTTTCTTGGCATGAAACCAAACTGTTGTTCACAAATGCTGACCACTGCCCTTAGTCTTGCTTCCACTATTCTTTCCCATAACTTCATTGTATGGCTCATCAACTTTATCCCTCTGTAGTTGCCACATCTCTGCACATCTCCCTTGTTCTTAAAAATGGGCAGAAGCACACTTCTCCTCCATTCCTCTGGCATCCTCTCACTCTCTAAGACCTTGTTGAATGTTCTTGTCAGGAAATCTACTGCTTCCTCTTCTAGACACTTCCATACCTCCTCATATGTCATCAGGGCCAACTGCCTTTCCATTCTTGATCCTCTTCAACGCCCTCCTCACTTCACCCTTACTAATCTTTGCTACTTCCTGGTCCTCAACAGTCACCTCTTCTACTCTTTTTTTTTTTTCTCTCTCATCAGCTCTTCAAAGTACTCTTCCCATCTCTTGGATCTGCCTGCAGGTGATTTGTTTCCCATACTGCACTAGAATTAAGTGTAATTGTGCATCCTCTACGGTAGGTGGCAGTGGCACTCTCACTGTGCTCCCTATGGTGTAGGGAAAAAGCGCAAATCAAAAGATATGAAGTGCAGTTAACACTATTTATAGTCACACGCAGGGCACTGGGGGGGGGGTGAAATGTTTTCTTTTCTTCCTATAGGAGGCATCACAAAAAATAATTGAGAAGTACTGCACAAGGTGTTCTCAGAGCGCGGAGGTATACACACGGAAGAATACAAGGCTAATCAGAAACGTCATTTCCCCCTCAGAGTTCGTAAATCAAAATTTTGCTTGTTGGATTGGGCAGATTTTTGGTGGGATCAAAGCTCGTATCACAAAAAATTCGTTATAAAAGACACTTGTAAGTCAAGGTACCACTGTATTTGTTAATACAGAACAATAATTTTGTACCAGCACGAAAAAGTCTATTAACTAAAATAATAGAAAATTAAAACAAATTTAAACTAAAAGTATGTATATTATAGGAAGTTTATTAAGAAACCACTTCTGAATATTTGTGAAGACATGCCTTTCCTTTCTAATATATCACCCTCTACTGTCTTAAACACAAATGAATGTTTTGATTATAACAGTCCTAAATATGATATAGCGCACAGTATTTGGACCATGCCTAACCACGATTGAATACTAATATCTGTAGCTCATCCTCTTGTACAAGTTAGCCTTGTGAAAGGAATGTTGTAATTGACGAACTAACCCTCTTGAATACACATACTAAGATTTTCTTTTCTTTTTGTAACGTGTCTACAAACGTATCTGCTCCTGCCGAGCTTAGTTTGAAAAATTTACTACCCTGAATGATAAATGAACTGGCTGTCAACATAGCAGTTACATAGTACATAGTACCCAAGCAGCTGAGGGTGAAAGCTTTTAAATCATTTTAAGCCTGACATGCTGAGTATGCTACTTTCACACACAGCATTGCTGATCAGTTTTCCTTTTAAAACAAGTGGAGAGGAAGCAGTGGGGTCTACAGCCTATTACTATATTCATCACCTAAGTAAAAATCAAACATCACCTAATGACTCCCAGCACCAGTGTTAAGTACTTGATTTCATTAGTTTTCATTTTAATTAATTGATTTTTACTTCTGCAATACTGTTTGATTGACACACACACACACACCACTCTATAGGTTTGCTTGTATATCAATGATTAATGCTTAGCTTGTTAATTAATCAAGAGTTAAAAAAAAAACCCGAATAAATAAAAAAGTGGTGCAGTGGTGGCCTCGTGGTATAGAGTGCTGGACCGCTGATCCAAAAGATTAGGGGTTCGAGTTCCACTCTCCACAAGGTTGTCATTGTCCCCCCCAGTGCAGGTAACTTGGTTATCAAAAGCCGGCCAGGTCTCTCACTGTCTGTGGTGTGAGGCATGTAAAAGAACCATTGCTGACTTTCGACAAGAGTAGCTGCAAAGCCGTCAGTGTGTTACCGTCCTGCGATGGCCTGGCAAGCTGTCCGGGGTGTACTCTGCCCTCGCCTGGAGTCAGCTGGGATAGGTGCCAGCCTCTACGCGACCCTAATTAGGATTAAGCGGTGACAAAAAGTGAACTGAAAAAAAATGAACTATTAAAAAAATAACCAATTTTTACCACTGGCTATATTTAGTACTTATAATCTTATTTCGAAAGCAATAAATGGTATTTAGAAAAAGAATAACTTGGTTTACTCTTATCCCTGATAACATACACCACTCACCCATAACATTACAAAAATTCTGAACACTAAGCAGGAATGAACACCTGAAGAGTGTTCACAACATTGATTATCTCATTGCAATGGTTCCCTGTATTCTTTTTGCTGTGCTGCTTGATGATCAACAAACATGCACTCTTCTTCAAGCCATTTGCCTTAGCTAATGCTCAGAAGTTGGGCTAAGAGAACCTTGTAGGAATGACCCAGAAAATGTGTACGTAGTTATGTTGTAAAAGATATGATTAAATATTAAAAAAAAAAAAAAAAAACATATGGAAACTATGTGAAAGTACAAATTTCTAAACTGTCCCTCTAGTTAGTAGTAAGGAGAAATATTTATTGAATGCCATCAACCAATGAAGTTGCCCATTCCTGAAGTAAACAGTCCCTTCTCAAGGTTGACATATTGGACAAGTGCCTTTGGAAATGGCTTGAAAAAGTGACGACCTACATTTTGTCCCAAGATGTCTGACATCTTATTTGTAAAATAAAGTTGTATTCAGTCAATTAATTTCTAGTTGATTTGAGGTAGGAATGCTTCCACACAATAAACATATTGGCAGCATCTGGCAGTCAAGCATGTCTTTTGGCTTTGATTAATTGTTGCTTCAGCTGCATTACTTGAAAGTTGAGAACAGTTTACCCACCCACTAGTCATCAATCAAGAAAATTCTCACCATCACTTTAGTTTGCTGACCACTGGCTTTACATGGTTGCATGTCATCATAAACCACTTGCTGTATGTATACCCCAAAGTAGGATTTTGTATTTGGGCAATTCTGTCGCAGCCATCCTCGCCATCTTGATTATGTCAATACCACAAGCCATAGTTATTGTACTCTAGTTATGCGGATAGACAAATCGATACTTCATTAATTCTAGAGCAGGGGTCACCCAACTGTGGCCCATGGTCCATTTTTAATTGGCTCGTAAGAAATTTTATAAATAGAATAGAATATGGCCCGCACTTCAACAAGAGTGTATTGCACTTCTTAGTTTTAACACCAGGGGAGCTACTGTTGATCAAGCCAGTTGCTCCACCAAAAAGGACAATCACAGAAGAAATTTACCCCAAGCTTGGAAAAGAAAAAATTTCCTCTGATGAGATGCCACACAAAAAAAGAATGATCATTCCGTTTGCCTCAACATACACATGTGAGCAAACATTTTCTCTGTTAACACAGAACAAAATCAGAATGAGAACCAAAATGACTTATGGCCATTTCCATGATGTCCTTCGCATCTCAAACACTAAGCTTACTCCTGACCTGACAGCCATCCTTCGGTCCAAAGTGCAGCATCACTGCTCCGACTGAGTGCAATGACATTCCCACTTTAGGTGAATAAAAATATAGCCCCCAGCACCCATGTGTTGATAAGCATGCATGTGCAGGGACACATACGACATATATCAACAATGTGCATCAATTCTGTCACGACCCTGCTTTTGCGTACCACTTTCTTGTAAGCGGTTTTCTTGTTAACACACAGAGTGCACATGCAACGTCAGCTGATCTCATCTGATGCAGATTTGATCCTTGATTGAGTGACATTTTTACAGATTTTTGGCATGAGTGGCATCGAATCAGCACCGCAGCTGGATGACAGGATTTACATACCCTGCGCAGCCGATACTCACCAAAATAATTTACTAAAATTATATGCACTCCCTTTATTAAGTCCAGTACAGTCTGTTAATGTTGATAACCATTTATAATGAATGTTAATAGGTGTGTTATTAAACCTAATAACTTAAATAAGTTGAATAGTACCCATCCAATTTTCATCTTTATTGCATGTAAAAAAAAACATTGCTGACTTTCGTAAAGAGTAGGATGCAAAGCCGTCAGCGTGTTTCTGTCCCTTGCTAAAGGGTTGTGACAGGAAAGGTATCCGACGTAAAAACCCATGCCAAATCAAATGTGCGAATCACATTCACTGTGGCGACTCCCGAGAAAAGGAAAAAAGCCAAAAGGAAGAAAGAAAAATTGTAAATGGCCCAGCCCCTCCTATATTTTTATGTATGTGGCCCACAGTGAAAAAAGTTTGGACACCTCTGTTCTAGAGGGAAATTCACAAACTGTTCGCTGATCAATATAATGTCTGCAGATCAATACCCTTTGGGCTCTTCAAAGTTATAGAGTCTGAACAGAATTGTAAACCACTTGATTACTTGACATCTGGGTTAAAACGAAATTATTTTTCTTATTTTCCTTTCGGCTGTTCTTTTCAGTTGTCGCCACAGCGAATCATCTGCCTCCATCTCACCCTATCCTCTGCATCTTCTTCTCTTATACCAACTACCTTCATGTCCTCCTTCACCACATACATAAAGCTTCTCTTTGGTCTTCTTCTAGGCCTTCTGCTTGGTAGTTCCAACCTCAGCATCCTACTACCAATATACTCACCATCCCACCTCTGTACATGTCCAAACCATCTCAATCTAGCCTCTCTGACTTTGTCTCCAATACATCTTACATGTGCTGTCCCGCTGATGTACTCATTCATGATCCCATCCATCCTCGTTATCTCCAAAGAAAACCTCACTGTTCTCCCAAAGGGAAACCACTGTTTCGAAACCATACAACATTGCTGAAATTAACACCATCATGTACACTTTTCCTTTTATTCTTGCCTATACCCTCCTATCACACATCACACCGGACACTTTTCTCCAACCATTACAACCTGCCTGCACACGCTTCTCCACCTCTTTTCCACACTCTCCATCGCTCCAGATTGTTGAGCCAAAGTACTTAAAATCCTCCACCTTCTTTATCTCTACTCTCTTTAACCTCATCGTTCTCTTTGGTCCTTGTCATTCACACACATGTATTCTGTCTTACTGAGGCTAAACTTCATTCCTCTCCTTTCCAAGGCATACCTCCACCTCTCTAGATATTCCTCCACTTGTTCTCTGCTCTCACTACAGATCACAATGTCATCTGCAAACATCATAGTCCATGGAGATTCTTGTCGAACCTCGTCTGTCAGCCTGTCCATCACCATAGAAAACAAGAAGGGGCTCAGAGCTGACCCTTGATGCAGTCCCTCCTCCACCTTGAACTCTTCTGTCACACCGACAGCACACCTCACCACTGTCTTACATCTCTCATACATGCCCTCACCACTCTAAAATACTTCTCTGCCACTCCAGACTTCCTCGTGCAACACCACAGTTCCTCTCTCTGTACCCTATCATATGCTTTTTCCAGATCCACAAAGGCACAATGCAGCTCCCTCTGACCTTCTCTGTACTTCTCTATTAACATCCTAGGGTTAAAACGAACAACCACAGAAAAAAAAATGCAAGGTCAGGAAGGGTCAGGTTCAAGCCTTAGTTGGCGCAAGCAGTTACTGTAGCACAACCTGCTAAAACTGTTCAGTAGGGACAGGAATTGCCAAGGATCACCCGATACACTATAATACTTAGATGAGGATTCAATTGATATTGCAATTCTGTAATATCGAATTGGGATATTTACAATCTTTTCACTTTTTTCTTGCAGCTTTCTGTTTATGGGGCTGCCTATCCACAGACCAATCGGGTGGTGTTAATATTATGGCTGGACAATGTATTCAAAACTTGCCTCAAAATGCTTGTCCAATTAGAAGTTCATGATTGTCAGGGAGGCAATCAAAACACCTCATGTTATAGGGCAGGTGTCAAGCCTATCATTCATACTCAGAAGTGCATATTACGACAGCGCTAATTAATGTGTGTAGCATGAGAAGGCAAACAAAAATATCAAACTGTAATGATTTTGGAGGGGTGTGTTTTGGGGGCTGTTTTGCTAAACTTAACTGAATGATAAATTAAAAGTTACTAGTTACTAAATGTAATCTAACTGATACACCAAGTACATTGATAGGATAAGTGAAGAAACCATTATGATTTATTACAACTATTTTTAAGATCTGATCCAAGATGTACAATTAGATCCAGTGAATATCCATATCGTCAGAGTGGCAGAGGGTCAATCAGTAACTGAACAGCAAAGAAATTTTAACACAGTGACTTCAATTTGACCAGGAAAAGCAGGTCAAGGTCATTTTCCTCTAAAACATTCAAGAGGGTGTTGATTTGTATTTATGTTGAAAATATGAAGGTCCTGCAACAAATTGTTGATCAGTAATCATGCAGCGAGGGTGCATGACAGCTGGATAGACAGACTGACCAACAGCATTCTCATATCCCCTCTTTACACTCAGTGTTGTCAGGGGATGAAAAGTAGGTGTACAGTATAGCACAGTAGTACAATTAGAAAGTAGTTTTTGGCCCCATTAGAAACACATGGTTGTGACAATTCTCATCATAAGCTTTTCAGAAAGAGAAACAAATTCGCTCTGTTAAGTATTCAGGTCATCTTAAGAAAAAACTAAACTACACCATTATTTGAATTTGCGCTATTGTTACTTAGCATGCAAAAGGAATATTACAAACATACCCCTTTCTCAACATGGCATTCCAAAACATTTGTTCTGAAGGGTACACCCAATTTTTATCTGTTCCAAATCTAGGAATTGTGGACTCCTCTCTGTTAAGTGCCAGACGGAAAGGTTGGTCTGGAGCTGGCTGCTGGTTTGGTGGTGGCATCTAAGCAAACAAAAAGAGTCAGTTTATAGTTCTTCATTTCAGAATAATGAAACCTCAATATCCAAAAGTGATAATACAGGTACCATGTTTGTTGGATCAATGTCAGATGTTTCCTTTGCAGCCTTCATTGGACACTCCACAAAGTCATAGGCTCTCTCCTGGTGCGCTGGTCCTGCTGGAACTGCAGCCTGATGCATGGGGCACTCAGACGGAGGAGAACCTTGAAATTTAGATGTTTCCATGAGAATTAAATCTTTTCCATTTATCATTGAATGCCGAAGCTTCTCAACAGACTTACTGTCCTGGTTTGCCTGGTGCATAGGACAGCCTTGTGGAGGTACACTGCTGTTACCAAACTGAGCATCTGCTTTAACAGTAACAGCAGGACTGGATACTGAGCCACCCATCCTAAAGTCCTGGTTTCTCCTGTTAAAATAAAACAGCAGCAAATTAATATTACTTAATCTTCAAAAAAGTCTTAAATAGCCATATGACAGAACATATAGTAATCTACCTGCATTCTCACTGGAGAACATCCAGGTTACAATTACATAACTGGCCATTTCGAGGTGGGGGAAAAACTACCCAGTTCAGATAGCATTTTATGAATCATTACATTATAGTGTAAATTAGTGTGCTCATCATTCCCAAACGTTGTGTGTGGAGGGCTGCATGTCCAATGTAAAGAAAATCAGTCTGCTGAAGTTTCATATGTTGCCAATAACAGGTAAGCAGCCAAACACTATCAGGTGTGCCTTAAGCCAGATGGATTTTTTTAATGAAATAGAACAGTTTAAGATGTGTACTATAATAATATTTACATGTTGCGCCCTGACATTAATCTTGCATTAAAAAAGGAACTTGAAATACGTGACCTGAAAAAATAAATTAAGTTACTGACTGATTATACTTAGTTTAATACTACTTCTGTTGGCTTTCATAATCAGAATACTTCATTGATCCTGAAAGAAATTGTGTGCACACAGTTGTTCGGCTAGGTAAGAGTGCGCTATAGATAAAGTCTATGAAGAAAATAAAAATGACAAATATTTATGGAATCTATATACAGTAGGCCCTTGACGATTCGCAGTTTTGCACTCACGGCTTTGCATATTCGTGGATTGCTGAGCAACTGTCACATGATTCAAATTCAGCCAATGGCTGTTCTCCCTCCTGCTGAGTGGTTGAGATGATGTAACATCCCTTTTTCCTCATTCGCACCGACTTTGTGGTTGTGCTTTTTTAGTGTGTGCGTTTTTAATTACAGTTAAGCTCCATCATGCCACCCAAACGTTGTGCACCTCCTTAGGCTTCTGGTAAGGCACCGAAGAGAAAGGATAATATTAATGCCTATGCTGCACTGACCGACCCATTCTCAGAGTGAAGACTGAACCACACCCAGTCTTTTATTTTGTCACTGGGAAGGGAGTCATTTAATTTGGAGATTGCTGTGTATAAACAAATCTCTATGATTTCCATTCCAGGATTACAAACCCCAGCAGTGGAAAAAAATCTCTCTTGCCACACTGCTGATGGTGAGAGCACTCTTGCCATGAGCACAAGAATTCGGAAATCCACCAACACAACAGATCAAAACACTGAGACTCTCAATGTAGCTGATAGGCATGTCCACAAAAACATGCACACAAAATCACCCCGCCTACACCAAATAAATATCTGCCCACACCCGTGACTGTTAATTTTCACCTATGTAATTTTCAACCCTAGAAGAGCATTTTTGGAAGGGTACCCAACCGTTGCAGGACAGTGCCTTAGGCATATTCTCCCATCATTCAGGCGAAATATAAAATTAATCCATTCCAGAGCCTTTAATGCAGGAGTCTCGTAAGTAGGGGGCACATTTTACATGTCAAACGCCTGATTCGTTCCAAGGCCCCCAAGACTACCCCATAAACCCTTTAAATATGATAAAAGTATATCAATTTTGTATGAAATATGTGTTAAAAGTAAAAGAAAATTATTTATTAAACCATTTAAACATTTTATTCATTAAAAAAATTATTAAACATTTTTATTAACACACACACACACACCCCTCTCTCTCGCTCTTTCACACACACACACACACACACAATACAGTACGCATTAAATGTGTATTATATACACATTAAATGTTTATTGTGGCACTGCGGGCCACGCCCACAAACAGGACGCCTGAACAAGACGTGGAATTCAAAGCACATTCCCTGCTTGACAGATCAGAGGTCCAAACTCAACTTAAACTTGATTCCACATTTAACACCACATTTAATAAACATTTACAGAAGACCCTTGACTATTCACGGTTTTGCACTCATGGTTTGAGTATTTGCAGACTGCTGAGCAGCTGACACGTCACTCAAATTCAGCCAATGGCTGTACTCCTTCCTGCTGATTGGTTGAGTTGATGTAACGCCCCTTTTTCCTCATTCGGGCGCAAGTTTTCAATGAGCCTCTTTTATGTTGTGTGTTTTAATTACCAGTTAGCCTCTGTGACAACACTCAAACACTGTGCGTCTTCTCTGGCTAAGCGCTAGAAAAGGTAATGACGTTGGATGTCTCTTCTGAAGAAATAAGACTTTCTTCTGAAGGAACGACGGTTTTCTCTGAAGTGCCTGAAGAGAAAGAAAAACATCTGAAAGCGCTCGAGTATTAAAGTCTTTTTCAATCATTATTCCAGTACAGTACCCAAGTTAATTTTTAGAATTTTTGTGTGATTTTATTTACTTTTTGATATGTTTATCCAATTTATTACATTTCATGTTCTTTATGGGGGACTTTGATTTTGACGGCTGTGTTCTCTAACTGTGCGCAGGTTGGGGGGGTGTGGCTGAGCTGCTCCGTGGCTTCTAACCATTTATCAAACATTCACTTAGGCACTGCACTTGAATAATAATTGAAAAATACTATAATACTACAACTTTTACAACAATTCAGCTGATTATCTTCAGGCACTTCAGAGGAAACTGTTGTTTCATCATGAGAAAGTCTTATTTCTTCAGAAGAGTGTGGCATCATACAGCTTAACTGGATATATTATACATACAAAATGAAAACGTACATACTGCATGTGTGTGTGTGTATATTACATACTGCATGTGTGTGTATATATAAATATAAATAAAACAAAACAAAAGGACAGGACAAAGACTTTCTATTGAAACTCCATTTATCACTACAGATCTGTTTCGAGGGGTGGTAAAACCATCCTCTCTCTATTCTTCTATAATCGGTGATAAATGGAGTTTCAATAGAAAGTCTTTGTCCTGTCCTTTTGTTTTTTTTATATATATATATATATATATATATATATATATATATACACATATATACATAGAGAGAGATAGAGAGAGATAGAGAGAGATACAGTATATAGATAGATAGATAGATCATCAATAAATGCAGCCATGAGGCGGGGGGGGGGGGGGCACTAACCAGTGTCTCTCCCCCTTATGCCGGTCCCAAGCCCGGATAAATGCAGAGGGCTGCGACAGGAAGGGCATCCGGCGTAAAACTTCTGCCAAAAAAAAAAAAATGCAAATGATCAATACAGAATTCATACCGGATCGGTCGAGGCCCGGGTTAACAACGACCGCCATCAGTGCTGTCAGCCAACAGGGTGCTGATGGAAATTGGACTACTGTTGGTCGAAGACGTCGAAGAAGGAGAGGCGGGAGGCGTGTCCGTAGGCAGAGAGAGAAGAGGAAATGCGTGAGCCTCGGACTGAGAGTAGGGACTTTGAATGTTGGAACTATGCAAGGAAAAGCTAGGGAGCTGGCTGACATGATGCAGAGGAGGAAGGTGGACATACTGTGTGTTCAGGAGACAAGGTGGAAAGGTAGAAAGGCTAAAAGCTTAGGAGCAGGGTTTAAACTGTTTTATAATGGTGTGGATGGGAAGAGAAAAGGAGTCGGAGTCATCTTGAAGGAGGGGTTTGTCAGGAATGTCCTAGAAGTGAAAAGAGTGTCAGACAGAGTGATGAGTCTCAAGTTAGAAATTGAAGGCGTGATGGTCAATGTTGTTAGTGCTTATGCCCCACAGGCAGGATGTAAGCTAGAAGAGAAGGAGAGATTCTGGAGCGAGTTAGATGAAGTGATGCAGAGTACCCCCAGAGGTGAAAGAGTGGTCATTGGAGCAGACTTCAATGGACATGTTGGTGCAGGCAACAGAGGGGACGAGGAAGTGATGGGCAGGTTTGGTATCCAGGACAGGAACACAGAAGGACAGATGTTGATCGATTTTGCAAAAAGGATGGAAATGGCTGTGGTGAATACTTTCTTCAAGAAGAAACAGAAGCATAGGGTGACTTATGAAAGCGGAGGTAAGAGCACACAGGTAGACTACATCTTGTGTAGGCGATGTAATTTGAAGGAAGTCAGTGACTGCAAAGTAGTAGTGGGTGAGAGTGTTGCCAAACAGCATAGGATGGTGGTGTGCAGGATGACACTGATGGTGAGAAAGGTGAAAAAGGCAAAGGCAGAGCAGAAGACAAAGTGGTGGAAGCTGAAAAAGGAACAGTGTCGTGTTGTCTTCAAGGAGGAGTTGAAACAGGCTTTGGGTAGTCAGGAAGTGCTTCCAGAGGACTGGACAACCACAGCCAATGTGATCAGGGAGACCGGTAGGAGAGTACTTGGTGTGTCCTCTGGAAGGAAAGTAGATAAGGAAACTTGGTGGTGGAATGAGGAAGTGCAGGAGTGTGTACAAAAGAAGAGGTTAGCCAAGAAGAAGTGGGACATTGAGAGGACCGAAGAGAGTAAACAGGAGTACAGGGAGACACAGCGTAAGGCGAAGGTAGCGGTGTCAAAGGCCAAACAGAGGGCGTATGATGACTTGTATGATAGGTTGAACAGTAAGGAGGGAGAAAATGATCTATACAGGTTAGCACAGCAGAGAAATAGAGATGGGAAGGACGTGCAGAAAAGTTAGAGTGATAAAGGACAGAGAGGGAAATGTATTGACTGATGACAGAAGTGTGCTGGGAAGATGGAAAGAGTATTTTGAAGAGCTGATGAATGAGGAAAATGAGAGAGAAAAAAAAGAGTAGAAGGGGTGACCGTTGAGGAGCAGGAAGTAGCAAAGATTAGTAAGGGAGAAGTGAGGAGGGCATTGAAGAGGATGAAGAATGGAAAGGCAGTTGGCCCTGATGACATACCAGTTGAGGTATGGAAGTGTCTAGGGGAGGTAGCAGTAGATTTTCTGACAAGAATATTCAACAAGGTCTTAGAAAGTGAGCAGATGCCAGAGGAATGGAGGAGAAGTGTGCTTGTGCCCATTTTTAAGAACAAGGGAGACGTGCAGAGTTGCAGCAACTACAGAGGGATAAAGTTGATGAGCCATACAATGAAGCTATGGGAAAGAATAGTGGAAGCAAGACTAAGGGCAGAGGTCAGCATTTGTGAACAACAGTTTGGTTTCATGCCCAGAAAGAGCACCACAGATGCAGTGTTTGCTTTGAGGATGTTAATAGAGAAGTACAGAGAAGGTCAGAAGGAGCTGCATTGTGCCTTTGTGGATCTGGAGAAAGCATATGACAGGGTGCCGAGAGAAGAACTGTGGTATTGTATGAGGAAGTCTGGAGTGGCAGAGAAGTATGTTAGAGTGGTGCAGGACATGTATGATAGATGTAAGACAGTGGTGAGGTGTGCTGTCGGTGTGACAGAAGAGTTCAAGGTGGAGGTGGGACTGCATCAAGGGTCAGCTCTCAGCCCCTTCTTATTTGCTATGGTGATGGACAGGCTAACAGATGAGGTTAGACAAGAATCTCCATGGACTATGATGTTTGCAGATGACATAGTGATCTGTAGTGAGAGCAGAGACCAAGTGGAGGAAAATCTAGAGAGGTGGAGGTATGCCCTGGAAAGGAGGGGATTGAAGGTTAGTCTTAGTAAGACAGAATACATGTGTGTGAACGACAAGGACCCAAGAGGAACTTTGAGGTTACAGGGGGCAGAGATAAGGAAGGTGGAGGATTTTAAGTACTTAGGCTCAACAATCCAGAGCAATGGAGAGTGTGGAAAAGAGGTGAAGAAGCGCGTGCAGGCAGGTTGGAATGGATGGAGAAAAGTGTCCGTGTGATGTGTGATAGGAGAGTATCGGCAAGAATGAAGGGAAAAGTGTACAAGACGGTGATGAGGCCAGCAATGTTGTATGGTTTAGAGACAGTGGCCCTGGGGAAAAGACAGGAGTCAGAGTTGGAGGTAGCAGAGATGAAAATGTTGAGGTTCTCTTTGGGAGTAACGAGGATGGATAGGATCAGAAATGAGTACATCAGAGGGACAGCACATGTTAGATGTTTTGGAGACAAAGTCAGAGAGGCTAGATTGAGATGGTTTGGACATGTACAGAGGAGGGATAGTGAGTATATTGGTCGTAGGATGCTGAGGTTGGAACTACCAGGCAAAAGGCCCAGAGGAAGACCAAAGAGAAGATTTATGGATGCGGTGAAAGCGGACATGAAGGTCGTTGGAGTAAGAGTAGAAGATGCAGAGGATAGGGAGAGATGGAGGCAGATCATTTGCTGTGGCGACCCCTGAAGGGAACAGCCGAAAGGAAAAGAAGAAGAAAGAAGAAGATAGATCAATAAGGGGCAGTGGTGGTCTAGTGGTATAGGGCACTGGATCGCTGATCCAAAGGTTGGGGGTTCGAGTCCCACTCTCCACAAGGTTGTCACTGTCCCCCCAGTGCGGCTAACTGGGTTATCAAAGGCGGGCCATGTCTCTCACTGTCTATGGTGAGAGGCATGTAAAAGAACCATTGCTGACTTTCGGAAAGAGTAGGCTGCAAAGTCGTCAGCGTGTTTCTATCCCTTGCTAAAAAAGGGTTGTGACAGGAAGGGCATCCGACGTACAAATCTCTGCCAAATTAAACGTGCGAATCAAAATGATTCGCTGTGGCGACTCCTGAGTAAAAGGGAAAAAGCCGAAAGGAAGACAGACAGATCGATCATCAATTAGATCAAGATGGCGGCCGTGAGGCTCGCCCCGGTACAAGCTCTGCTTCTATGTCTTGCACTTTTGTCAATGTTTTATGTTAAAAAGTCGGAATGTCTTCTCACATACACTCGTTGGGAGTTACAATCCCTTAGAGCTAACTCAGCAGCGACTGTTTCATCCATGATCTCATCGCTACCTGCAGAAATTCTAGACATGAACAACTCATCTGGATATCCGACCTCCTGGAGACGCAAGCGAGACAGGCGGAAGCGACGAGCCGGCCACCTTTACCGGCTCTGCTGCTGACAAACGTGAGATCTATCAGAAATAAAATTGACGAACTCTTCCTTCTTCTTCAAAATAAGAAGGATTACAAAGACTGTTCTGCCATCTGCCTGACCGAGACCTGGCTCGACCACAGCGTGCCAGACCAGGCGGTAACCCCGCCCGGCTTCTCACTCTACCGTGCCGACAGGTCAGTCAAGCTATCTACAAAAACTAAAGGTGGTGGAATTTGTTTCTTGATTAACCAACGCTGGTGTAGCAACACGACTGTATTAAACACTACTTGTTCACCACAATTGGAATACATCAGCGTGAAATGCAGACCCGCCTACCTCCCGAGAGAATTTGCCTCCGTTATACTGATTGGCGTTTACATCCCGCCATCGGCTAACGCCAACTTCGCCATCACGGAGCTTGCAACCTACATATCAACCGTTGAAAACTCTCATCCCGATGCAGTAGTTACTGTGCTCGGTGACTTTAATCATACCAACTTGTCCACTGAACTCCCCAACTATATTCAACAGGTCGCATGTCCTAGCAGAGGCACGAACACACTGGACCATTGCTACGTCACCATCAGCGATGCTTACCGAGTTTTCCCGAGGGCTCCGCTCGGAATGTCCGACCACGCCATGCTGCTCCTCATCCCGAAATACAAACAAAAACTTAAATCCACAAACTCCACATCCAAAACAGTTAAGACCTGGTCCAAGGCAGCCGTTGAGACTTTGAGAGGCTGCTTTGAATGCACTGATTGGGATGTATTCAGTGCAGGTGAGAACTGCCTCGACGTGCTCACGGACGTGGTGACGTCATACATCAACTTCTGCGTGGATCTGTGTATCCCAACAAAAACTGTGGAGGCATACAGTAATAACAAACCTTGGTTTACAAAAGATATCTTACTCATACGTAAGAAAAAGAACTCTGCTTTCCTCAGCGGAGACAAGGAGTCATACACCACTGCCAAATATCAATTGAGGTCTGCAATCAGGAAAGCTAAATCAAACTATGCAATAAAGCTGGAACATCAGATCACATCAAACAATACCCGATATGTATGGAAAAAACTAAAGGACATGACTGATTACAAAAAAAAACCCTCCATTTCATCTGACATTGATATGGACCTTCCAAACACACTCAATGAGTTCTATGGGAGGTTTGAACAGTCCCCAGTCCCCCCCTATCCCCTCCCTCACCCCCTCCCACAACCCTCATTTCACATCCAGGAGGAAGAGGTCAGGAACATCTTTAAGAAAAATAACAAGAGGAAAGCAGCTGGCCCAGACGGGATCACCCCTGCTGTTCTTAAGTACTGCGCAGCTCAACTGGCCCCAATATTCACCTCCATCTTTAATACGTCCCTCCGCCACTGTACAGTTCCACTATGTTTCAAGGTTTCATCCATAATCCCTGTCCCAAAATCATCAAAGATCTCATGTCTCAACGACTACAGACCAATCGCCCTAACATCCGTGGTCATGAAGTCGGTTGAACGCATCATCCTCAATCATCTGAAGGCATCCACTACCCCCCTGCTCGACCCTCATCAATTTGCTTACCGTGACAACAGGTCTGTTGAGGATGCCGTCAACCTAGCCCTCTACCACATCTTACAGCACCTTGAGTCTCCTAACAGCTATGCTCGTATCCTTTTCATTGACTTCAGTTCTGCTTTTAACACAATAAACCTGGTCAACCTCTTCAATAAACTGACGGACATGAACATTGACCCCTGTCTACGCCATTGGTTATGGAGCTTCCTATGGAAAAGGCAACAAAGGGTTAAGATGGGTAACCTCTCATCTCGACCTCTGACCCTCAGCACAGGTGTCCCCCAGGGTTGCGGCCTCTCACCAGGGCTTTTTCTCTGTACACAAACCATATGACATCCCATCACAGTTCAGTTTCCATTTTTAAATATGCAGATGACACTACTATCATTGGACTCATAACTATGGATAATGAACACCAGTACCGCCAACAAGTAGCCCAAGCTGTCTCCTGGTGCCAAGAAAACAATCTCCAGCTCAACCCATCCAAAACACAAGAACTAATAATTGACTTCAGGCACACAGCCTCACTCAAAACTCCCATTCACATCTCTAATGAACCCATAGCCATAACTGACTCTTTCAAATTTCTCGGCACTCACATTAACAATACACTAAAATGGAACACTAACACAGATTACATTCACAAAAAAGTCCACCAAAGACTGTTTTTCCTGAGACAGCTCAAGAAATTTAGAGTGAAAACAAATCTCCTCCTCCGTTTCTACTCCGCCATCATTGAGAGCACTCTCACTTCATCCATAACAGTTTGGTATGGCAGCCTAGACAGCAACTCACAGAAAAAACTACAGCGCATTGTCAATAAATCATCTAGGATCATTGGCACCCCCCTTCCATCAGTCCAATCAATATATCATAAACACTCAATCTTAAGAGCACAAAAAAATCATCTCTGATCCCTCTCACCCTGCCCATCATTTGTTTCAACCGCTGCCCTCTAGGAGGCGATATCGATCTCTACCCACCAGAACATCCCGTTTCAAGAACAGTTTCTTCCCTACAGTCATAAGGACTCTGAACTCTTTGCACTGAATGTACATTACAGCCTTGTTTGTCTTTTTGTTGTCCGTTATTACTGTTGTTGTTATGGATATGTTTGTAATCATTTGGTTTCATGTGTGCTGTCTTTGTTGCATGATGTGTGTTGTTAATGTCCTTTGTAACTTTTGTCATAGCTGAGTGCTGTACCGACAGCAAATTCCACCAACTTGGTTGTGTGGTCCTTAATAAATAAATGAAATGAATGAAATGATAGACAGATAGAGAGAGATAGAAAGTATGCTGTATAATGTTTATATATTTTATTAATAAATATCACAGTACAAAATTAAAAAGTTTTTCTTAATCATTAGTATATTTTACTACATTAATACTCTATTAATGAGTAAAACTGTCTATAGAATGTGTTTGAGAAGCATATTTTAGCTCATGCAATAGATACATAGAACTCGCGATTATCTTCATTCGCAGGAGGGGCCAGAACCGAGCCCCCCGTGAATATCGACGGTCTACTGTACTGAATTAAACAACTTAAAAAAAACAAAACTAAAAACTAAAGAGTTAAGCCTCCTTCTGTTTCTCTCTCTCTCTCTCTCTCTCACACACACACACACACACACACACAAAACTCGGGCCACGGCCACATTAAACACGCAGCTGACGGAACAATTCTATTTAAATGTTTAAATGGACGGGATGTTTTATTTAAAGCAGAATTACAGTACCTGTTTGAAAGGTCCTCATTCAATATTAACTTGCTTCCTTGCGAGATTGGAGGTCTTCTCCCACGGAGAACTCTGTATTAATATCGTGCTGAAATAATCACCTCAGTCACTGTATTTCCGCTTTAAGGTCTCCTCCTGGTTCAATATCGTCCCGATTGTAGAGGGGTTTCAGCAATAACGAAATATAACGCTGCATGACCAATCTCAAAACAAGCCAACAGTCAACTCTCCTTCACGCGTGTGACAAACAGGAAGTATGGGGTAGAGGAAGTATGGATCACGTTCGCTGCGTCATCCCTCCTGGCCAATGGGAGGCCAGCAGGGCTGGATGTTAGGGGACAGCCAATGAGAGCGCAACTAGCGCATTGCTTGAATGGCGCGTTTTAATGTTGGAAGGGCACGCTTTAAAGTTTGAAGGGCACGTTTGGTGCTTTTCATAAGAAGAGGTTGTTTCGTATAGAGGACGAAAATTTAGGAAAATGTTTTTCGTAACCTGGATTTTTCGTATTCAGAGGTTTTTGTAAGTAGAGGGCTGACTGTATTAAGTGTACCTCAGGATAATGTTTAATCATATTTTATACTTATATTAATGATCTATCTTTCTGTAGATTTTATTCCATTTCTATTTCTACTTGTTCTTCAATTTCATTTCACTTTAGACCCTAAACAGCTTTGCTGGTATCTCTGGATGTTTGCAAAACGAATGTTTGTAAGTTGGAGAGCGTGTGTATTTACATTTTATTTATATCTTGTAATTTTTTAAAAATGTTTAATTGTTATTATAAGCACTTACAGCATTGGATATGTGTTTATTGATATTATATACATGTTCGTATACGTCAGTGGAAGGTGGGGAGGGGTGATCCTACTTCGCGGATTTTGATGGTCCTGTGGGGATCTCGATCCAAATTAACCACGGAAAGTGAGGGATCCCTACTGTATTTTTCTCCCTAAAGTATGACATACAGGTGTTCACGTGATTGTGACGTCACATATATGATCATTGCCTTAAACTAATCGGTAAGAGTCAGTTATTTAGTGAAGGTTTGTTTACTAGAACAAAGTTACATTAAATGACCTTTACAGGAAATAGAATAAAAACGAATGAACTAACCTTTACCAACCAGGAATTTTAACTATCTGAACTTCCATTTATATTCTTTCTCCATTATATTAGTGAGCCCAGCTTACATCAATGATCTCAGTTAACTGGATTTATGTCATTGACAGGAATGAAAAAAACCCGATAATAAACTATAAAAATGTGATTCGTTCATCAGTAGCTTGTTAGCGCTACATACTTATAAACCATTTTATCCGCTCCACAGCAAATACAAAATAGCATGAAGAATAAAGGGTTTAAAAGTAGGGTTTTTACCTTGTAAATCAGCTCACAACAAACCACCTCAATGTCAACGTGCAACTTAATGCTGCCCACAATTCCCTGCTTTATAGCTTCTTCGCCTAATTGAACTTAAACACTTGAACTGTTACTACTGCCACCTACTGGAGATGGCCTTCCTTTACACACTCAAACCTCGTTGTAGCTTTCTGACTTTGCATGGCACACAAAAGTAAACACGTTAATCACTTTTAGTGATACATTAACGTTATAAAATATCAATACTGGGACGTTGAATTAAAGTAAATCCTGTATCTATTCAAAACATAATAAATTGTATCACTGATGATGATTCTTGAGATAGAAATATTACATTTAAATATAAAATGATTACCTTCTGGTTAGAATTCCTGTAATTACTACTATTAATTTCTATTTATTATTTTAATAGAAATTCCATTTATAAATACAGATGTGGCTTTTGATCTTATGAATAGTGGTATGTTCATTTTAACTCTATCAATACAGCTTTGGGTGGCGAGGTGGAAAAATCTTCCACCAACAGGAGAAGTAAGGTGCCTCCTTCCCTCCACTAGCCTGTGGGAGATCCTTAGGCAAGATCAAGCACCCACTTAGCCCCCCGTGCCAGGGTTTCTGTGAAGTCACGGAGATTGCATGGCACGAGTTTTTTCCTGTTGCTTTGCAGGTTGGCCTTGATGGCTAAGGCTAAGGGAGTAAACCCCGACAGAAAATCCAGAGTGGGGCCCCGTAGGCGGTTAGAAGGGGTATCTCGTCCCTTTCCGGCAACTCCTGCACCCTCGATGAGTCTCCAATTGTCTTGACTCTGTCTTGCCGTGGGATCAGGCTCATCAGGACTAGAGAGTGAGGCTGGTGCTGCGCAAGCCTCCTTCACTTTAATCCAAGTTCAACGCAAGTCATGGCAACACCACCATGGACAACCCTTTACCCTCAAAGTCCTGTGGCGATGGGGGAATGGCGAAGCAGCAGGTGAGGAATCACTGGAAGCTGTAGCTGCAATCCTGCACACAGGCGGCTCAGGCCATATGGTCGTTCTTCTCTGATCGGGACAGCAGGGAAGTTCGGCAGCCCCCTGAGCGACCAGGCAGCCCTATTTAGGATAGCTCTGCCTGCCTCCGTAGTCTGAGGACAGAGCTGGAAAAGGTGCTCTAAACATAGCCTGTTGCACAACCACCTGGCCAGCATACCGTGGCTGGCGGGTTCCCATCTTGCAGTCAAAATCACAAGAAAATATCCAAGAAAATATTCAAGCTCATCCTTGCATCATGGAACGTTAGAACTCTTCTCGACTCAACCACCTGTAAGTCAGGGAGACCAGAAAGACGTACAGCTCTCGTAGCCAGAGAACTCGCCCGCTACAATGTCGACATCGCAGCCCTCAGCGAAACATGCTTTCCCGACAAAGGCCAGCTCAGTGAGATTGGAGGTGGCTACACCTTTTTTTGGAGCGGCCGCAGCAATGAAGAGCGACGTGAGGCTGGTGTCGGATTTTCTCATACGAAAACTTGATTGTGTACCAGAAGGCATCAACGATCGCCTCATGAAACTCAAGTTCCCCCTGGACAGGGGTAGATCCGCAACCCTCATTAGCGCCTACGCTCCCACCATGACAAACTCTGAAGACCCTAAGGAGGAGTTCTATGAAGAACTGGATGCCCTCATCTCCACTGTTCCGCAGACGGACAAGCTCCTACTCCTTGGCGACTTTAATGCTTGTGTAGGTCAAGACCACCAGGCATGGGAAGGAGTCCTCAGACCCCATGGAGTAGTTAAGAGACTATTTGCTTCCACAAATAACTAATTTTAATAGGTGTCACTTTAAAAAGCTTTGAGAAAATCAACTTTGTGATTTCACTCAGACTAATATGCAACATGTTTTATGTATGTTAAAAGTCAAGTTTCATTTGGGCTAATACAATAATTTCACCTTGTCTAACAACATGTAAACATAGTGATTGTTACAGACAACTTTATGGCGCCATCTTGTGGCAATTGTGCTCCCTAACACCAATAGCATCTTTCAGTAGGATAAGTACTGTACTCTGTCTTACTGTAAAAATGTGTTAAGAAAGGTTTATGGGAAACTGGCCTCCAAGTACAGCACCTGTGATATGTACTAGACAATTAGAGGATGTGCTGGGGACTGCTTGGTGCCAGATACAATAATACACACTCAGCTGTGTATGTGTTGGGTTAGAGCCATTTAAGTGACACAAGTAATGTTGACTAAGAAGGTAGGGCCTAAGGAATAATATGCTTTAGGTATTTTATTGATGACTTGGTGTATAATGAGTAGTAACCAGTATTTTATGTTTCCTGTGAAAATGAGAAGGTTTACCATCCATAATATTTCATCAGTACGTGTATATACAAACTACACTACAGCTTATGGCATTGACATTGGTCTAATTAAGCTCAAGTCACTCATCAGATTCAGTGAGACTATCAGGCCAGTTTATCTACCACCCAAGGACGCTAGGCTGAAGAGTTACAATGGGTAATATAATCTCATTCATGTATAGCATGTTCAGTTTTTTTGTTCTTTTCTTATCTTTTACATTATTTTTTAATGAGTACACTCTAGGTTAGTGTCTGGTTATGTCCTGACTGAAGAATTAAAAGTCCTGATGAACTAATGAACTAATGTGTGTGGATCCTTTTACTGTGGATAAGAAATATATAACGATTCGTTTGAAGAGATGCGAAAAATTATGCTGACATCCTCATTTTATGGGCAATATGTTTTGTGCTCAAGGTACTGTGGGTGGAAAGGACTCATGCACAGGTGATAGTGGATCAGCCTTTGTTGGACAACAAAATAATATACATTGTGCATTAGCTATAATAACCTGGGGCATAAAATGTGGCAGGAAAGGTACATACAGTCTGTATAATTAAGTGTTATGGTATCTGGACTGGATAAACAAGACAATAAATGAAAACTAGCCGCAGGGTGTAGTGCCCTTTTTTGTCCTACCAGTTATAAGCAAGTATGATTGTTGTAGTCAAATCATTTTCAGATATGCTCTTTGTTATAATTCGAAATGTTTCCGAATGTTAAAACATTAAAAATGTAGTATACCATGAATCTGAAAAGTTTAATATTTTGTGTGTTGTAATGGTACTGCATGATATGATGTCCTGCAATAGACTGGTGAGCTTTTCAGTGTGTACCCTGCCTTCTGAAATAAGCACCAGCCTCCCTGTGACTTGAATAATTTAGTCCTAGTCACTTGACTTGATGGTATCAAATAGCATGAATAAAATCCAAACAAAGCTGTGGGTGTCTACACTCGATTTGTGTTTTTTCCCGTTTAGAATTAAGTCAATTTAATGTTTTTTATGGGGAAGATCACAGAGAATTTCGACACATCACATCAATTACATTACTCAATACTATCAAGTGGCAGGGGTTGCTTAGTTTTATAGATGCTGGATTACTGATTCTAAGGTTGGGGGTTCAAGCCCCACTCACCACATGTTGTCACTGCCCCCCCCTTCTCTGCCACTCCAGACTTCCTCATGCAATACCACAATTCCTCTCTTGGCACCCTGTCATATGCTTTCTTCAGATAAACAACGGCACAATGCAGCTCCTTCTGACCTTCTCTGTACTTCTCTATTAGTATCCTCAAAGCAAACACTGCATCTGTGGTGCTCTTTCTTGGCATGAAACCAAACTGTTGTTCACAAATGCTGACTTCTGCCCTTAATCTAGCTTCCACTATTCTTTCCCATAACTTCATCGTATGGCTCATCAACTTTATCTCTCTGTAGTTGCCACAACTCTGCACGTCTCCCTTGTTCTTAAAAATGGGCACCATCACATTTCTCATCCATTCCTCTGGCATCCTCTCACTCTCGAAGACCTTGTTGAATGCTCTTGTCAGAAAATCTACTGCTACCTTTCCTAGACACTTCCATACCTCCACAGGTATATCATCAGGACCAACTGCCTTTCCATTCTTCATCCTCTTCAATGCCCTTCTCACTTCACCCTTACTGATCTTTGCTACATCCTGCTCCTCAATGGTCACCTCTTCTACTCTTTTTTCTCTCTCATTTTCCTCATTCATCAGCTCTTCAAAGTACTCTTTCCATCATCCCAGCACACTTCTGTCATCAGTCAATACATTTCCCTCTCTGTCCTTTATCAATCTAACTTGCTGCACGTCCTTCCCATCTCTATTTCTCTGCTGTGCCAACCTGTATAGATCATTTTCTCCCTCTTTACTGTCCAACCTATCATACAAGTCATCATACGCCCTCTGTTTGGCCTTAGCCACTGCTATTTCGCCTTACGCTGTGTCTCCCTGTACTCCTGTTTACTCTCTTCGGTCCTCTCTATGTCCCACTTTTTCTTAGCTAACCTCTTCCTTTGTACACACTCCTGCACTTCCTCATTCCACCACCAAGTCTCCTTATCTATTTTCCTTCCAGAGGACACACCAAGTACTCTCCTACCTGTGTCCCTGATCACATTTGCTGTGGTTGTTCAGTCATTTGGAAGCACTTCCTGGCCACCCAAAGCCTGTTTCAACTCCTCTTTGAAGACAACACGACACTCTTCCTTCACCGACTTCCTTCAAATTACATCGCCTACACAAGATGTAGTCTACCTGTGTGCTCTTACCTCCGCTTTTATAAGTCACCCTATGCTCCTGTTTCTTCTGGAAGAAAGTATTCACCACAGACATTTCCATCCTTTTTGCAAAATCTATCAACATCTGTCCTTCTGCGTTCCTGTCCTGGATACCAAACCTGCCCATCACTTCCTTGTCCCCTCTGTTGCCTGCACCAACTTGTCCATTGAAGTCTGCCCCAATGACCACTCTTTCACCTCTGGGGGTACTCTGCATCACTAAGTCACTCCAGAATCTCTCCTTCTCTTCTAGCTCACATCCTGCCTGTGAGGCATAAGCACTAACAACATTGGACATTACACCTTCAATTTCTAACTTGAGACTCATCACTCTGTCTGACACTCTTTTCACTTTTAGAACATTCCTGACAAACCCCTCCTTCAAGATGACTCCTACTCCATTTCTCTTCCCATCCACACTATAATAAAATAGCTTAAACCCTGCTCCTAAACTTTTAGCTTTGCTACCTTTCCACCTGGTCTCCTGAACACACAGTATGTCCACCTTCCTCCTCTGCATCATGTCAGCCAGCTCTCTTCCTTTTCTTTGCATAGTTCCAACATTCAAAGTCCCCACTCTCAGTCCTAGACTCAAGCCTTTCCTCTTCTCTCTCTGCCTACGGACACGCCTCCCACCTCTCCTTCTTCAACGTCTTCGACCAACAGTAGTCCAATTTCCATCAGCACCCTGTTGATTGACAGCACTGATGGCGGTCGTTGTTAACCCGGGCCTCGACCGATCCGGTATGGGGGTAATACTTCTGATTTGCATCATAAAAGTTTGGCATTGGTTTTACGTCGGATGCCCTTCCTGACACAACCCTCTGCATCTCGCCGGGCTTGGGACCGGCATGAGGGGGAGAGACACTGGTTAGTGCCCCCTCCCACCTCATGGCTGCATTGTAAAAACCTCTGCCAAATCAAACGTGCAAATCAGCTGATTGGCTGTGGCGACTCCCGAGTAAAAGGGGGAAAAGCCGAAAGGAAGACAGACATTTGGTGTACTAAATTATGAGCATTTGTGTCCACAATGATCCTCCAGACAGACTTTTACCTTGAACTCAGGACAGAATGACAATGTCCTTTACTTTCACTTTCACGCTGCCAGTCAGAGTCGGTGCAACACCCAACCTGGATGCGCCTGCTTACAACTGCGCGTGTTCAGCCGGAAGTTTGATTTTAAATCAAAAGTGAAAGTACTGAATTTGAAGATATTCAAAAGACCGTTTAAACCTGAGCTCGTAGTTTTAATATTATTTTTCGTCCCCGAGTAAACAGTGTGACGGCGCTGGGTGTTCAAATTAATTGTGTTCTGTGTGTGTGGAATAAACCGTCATGCTCGAAATCCTCATTTTTACTTCTCTGTACGCGCTAGCACAAGGTGAGCTTTGCCGTTGGCTTATTTTTAAAAAGTTGATGGGCGTCATTAAATTTTACTTAATCAGAATTTTCTGAAATATATGTGATCAGTTAATATTCGTTTTTAGAAAATAATTGCATTGAAAAGGTGTTTTTACTTTCGCAATACTCTCTCTCTCTCTCTCTCTCTCTCTCTCTCTCTCAGGGGTGCCAGTTGCAGATGTGGTCCTGTCCTGTTCTTTCATTGAGGAGGGGGGAGGAATGACCGGAGCTCTCTTCATACGTTCCCCTGCCACTGTAGTACTACGAGACCTTCCTATGAGCTCTGATCTCTCACCAGAAACCATCACCCCCTACATCCCTCCTGACAACCCTAATGTTGATGACTTTATTTTTGAAGCCACAGGTGAGTTGACATGCAATTGTTGATAAGCTTGTACCAAAAGTCATCTCTTACCAACATTTATACATTTTTCTCCTATCCATTTTGCCTTTTTATTTCTTGGGATAGCTTCATCAGTGGAGATACCGGAAGCAGAGACTCTACTCCATGCTGACTGTAATGAACAGGAAGTGATTTGTGAATTGAGTCATTATATTCCTCGAGGAGCAAAATCAGATTCTGTACCTGCTCACTTCATCGTTTCAGTTAATCTTGAAGGAGGCGGGGTTGGTTTTACTCTGGTGCTACAAACCAGTGAGAATGCAGAATCAAAGTCTGCATCACTTATTCAGAGCAAACTTCAGCTTCCTCTCAGTGAGAGGGGAACTCTGATCACAGAAGGTATTATTCTGTTTATTTTTATTATTCCTAAAATTATATGTACCATCCAGTTGTCCCATTCTATCTCAATGTCTTCCTTTCGGCTTTTTCCCTTTTACTCCGGAGTCGCCACAGCGAATCATCTGATTCGCATGTTTGATTTGGCAGAGGTTTTTACGTCGGATGCCCTTCCTGTCACAACCCTTTTTAGCAAGGGACAGAAACACGCTGATGACTTTGCAGCCTACTCTTTACGAAAGTCAGTAATGGTTCTTTTACATGCCCCTCACCATAGACAGTGAGAGACATGGCCCGCTTTTGATAACCCAGTTAGCTGCACTGGGGGGGGGACAGTGACAGCCTTGTGGAGAGTGGGACTCGAACCCCCAACCTTTAGATCAGCGATCCAGCGCCCTATGCCACTAGACCATCACTGCCCCCGTCCCATTCTATCTCAATAACACTGTAAAACTATCAAAGTGATTTACTGTAAATAGACAAGTATTCACATAGGGCAGTGGTGGTGTAGTGGTATAGGGCGCTGGATCGCTAATCCAAAGGTTGGGGGTTCAAGTCCCACTCTCCACAAGGTTGTCACTGTCCCCCCCCACCCCAGTGCAGCTAACTGGGTTATCAAAGGCGGGCCATGTATCTCACTGTCTATGGTGTGAGGCATGTAAAAGAACCATTGCTGACTTTCGTAAAGAGTAGCTGCAAAGCCGTTAGCGTGTTTCTGTCCCTTGCTAAAAAAGGTTGTGACAGGAAGGGCATCCGACGTAAAAACCTCTGCCAAATCAAACGTGCGAATCAGATGATTCACTGTGGCGACTCCCGAGTAAAAGGGAAAAAGCCGAAAGGAAGACAGACAGACAAGTATTCACATACAAGCTATATTGGTTTAAGTATGCAAATTGCCCTACATCACATACAGTGATCCATTGCTGGTTTTTCAAAAAATATTAATCAAAAAATAAAAAAATAAGGAAATTAGGGGGGAAGTTGGGAAAAGTTAAAGAAAATAACACAAAACAAGGCCAATTATGCAAAAATTTTAAAAATGTATTGTTTGAAGGTTTGTATAATTTTGTTTTACAGAAAATGCCTACAACTTAAAAAAAATGTGTAAATGTTTCCCAGTCCCTGCTGCTAAAAAACATAACATTAGCATGATGTTTCCACCAACACTGTCTCACTGTGGGAATGGTGTTCTTAGGGTAATGGGATGTGTTGAGGTTGTCCTAGAGATAGCATTTTCCTTGGTGGCCGAAAAGTTTAATTTTAGTCTAATCTGACCATCTAACCTTCATATGTATGAGGAGTCTCCCACATGCCTTTTGGCAAACTCAAAATGTGCCTTCTTATTTTTAACACTAAATAATGACTTTTTTCTGCCCACTCTTCCATGAAACCAAGGTCCATAGATTGTACAGCTTATTGTGGTCTCATAAACAGATGCACCAGTCTCTGCTGTGGAATTCTGCAACTCTTTCAGGGTTACCTTTTGTCTCTATGCTGCCTCTCTGATTAATGCCCTTCTTGTCCAGTCAGTTAATTTTTGGTGGGCTGCCCTCCCTTGGCAGGTTTGTTGTGGTACCATGTCCTTTACATTTGAAGATGATGGACTTGATGGTGCTCAAGGGATCATCAAAGATGTGGGTTTTTTTTATTAGCAAACTCAGACTTACACTTCTCAATAACTTTATCCCTGACTTGTTTAGTGGCCTCCTTGGTCTTCAAGGTGTGATGCCTCTTGTTTAGTGGAAATTCCAGCCTCTGGGACCTTTCAGAAAACGTGTGCACTTCCATCTCAAATCAAGAATGTCCTGGATTCGAGCCTCATGCCCATTGTGGACGCTTCTTTGTGGAGTATATATGTTCTTCCTTTGTTTGTATGAGTTTCCTCTGGGTTCTCTGTTTTCCTCCCACTGTTCAAATACATGCATATCACGGTAACTCCATATTGCCCTTAGGTATGAATATGAGTTAATGTTTATGTCTGTGTTGGCCCTGAGTTGAACTGACAAGCTGCTCTGCATGTACCATGCCTTTACCCAAAGTCAGCTGGTATAGGCGGGAACCGGAGGGATTTTATAATCCATTTGATTAGCCTGTTTTAGGTTTAATTTATGTTTTTTTCACATGCAGAATGACCAAGTGGTCAAAAGCAAGGAAAAGACTAGAGTCCTTTGAGCGTCCCTTGCTGGTTTAACTTCTGCTACTATACTTCAGAAATATCCTGAACAGGATGCCTGAAACTATAATATAATACTTAATGGATGATGGAGAACAACAGCTAACTGGCATATTGCTTATCACATTAAAGTAATAAATAATATTGTTTGATAATCCATGCATGACGTGAATATGGTGAGTTTTTGTGGCCACTTAAAGCATCCATTTTGCTGGATCAGCCGACTAATGACGTCACCAGTCAATGGGTTTAAATTGCACGCTGACAGTGATGTTTTCATATAATTTTTTCTTTAGCTGTCCAACAAATCATGCATTAAATGGTCAATGTGTTTTTGTTTTAGATCATTCTATAGCAGGGTCACCAACCTTTTTGAAATTAAGAGCTATTTTTGGGGACTGATTAATGTAAAGGGTGACCAATTTGACACACATATCTGAAATTTAAAGTTTGCTCAATTTACCTTTTTATATTATTATATATTATTATATATATTATCATTAATAACTATTGCTGTTCATTTATGTGAAGAAACTGATCATATAATGGATTTTCACAATAATTTTCAAGAATGATTTAAGAAGGTAGGAAATAGATAAATATCAATATGTAATATTTTATTTCTATTAATATCAGTAAGTATTTACATTTTCAAATGATCACTTTTACAATATGTTAACTAGCCGCTAGCAATTAACAAATCATGAACTACGTTGCAGCATGTTTTTAGATAAGAATTATGTAACATACAAAAAATAAACGTTACGATTTTACTGAATTTATCATCAATCTACAGTATTTTAACAAAACTATAATATCTCACATTTAACAAATACGTTTGTCGCTATTTTTAAATACAGACGCACCCCGACTTACATTTTTAATTAGTTCTGGACGGCCGAAAGTAAGTTGAAAGTGAACATAAGTTGTTACAGAGACATATGACGTATGACGTGTGACGTATGATGTTCATACTGTACTATACATCCATAAATACCATTACCGTATCTCATAAAACACCCCTAAATCAATTATTATAAACATAAAATTGTAAAATAATATCAAATACATCATATAATATCAACATTAATTTCAAATAAATTAAATTCAAGTAAAATAATTTCAAATTGATAAATTTTAATCAAATTCACTCATCAAATATCAAATATAACCTTTAACATTCTCTATAATGCAATCTTTCTGCTTGTAAATGGTTCCGATGGACGATGGATGGTCACATGACATGAAGCTGAGCTGAATCACATTACATGAAGTTGAGCCGACTCACTTTACATGAAGCTTAAGGCAGCCAATCAACGCTTACAATATGTGAGGCACTCGATACCGAAAGTAGTGCACTTGTTGAAAGTAGTTTACTTGCTTGAAATGAAGCGTGTGTTATGCGGACTTCCGGATTTCAAGTGAGCAAGGGCTTTGTTGAACTAGTTTAGTACTCAGCCTACATTGTGAATCACCAGCAGAGCAGAGAGTTCTCTCTTTATTTCCTGGATTCGAATTTTCATATTTTACAACCCTCTTTGCTTCACTGAGTATGCATGGTAGATTGTGCCAATTCTAGCAGATAGTTAATTCATCTCTGTGTATGAGACTTGCACCCATGTTAGTAGGCTTACGCTTCTGACCCACCATACTTGCTTCAGGTTACAAAAGTCCACAAAACAGTGTAAACACAAAGATCACAGAGACGACGTCTTAACACAAGAGTAACACGCTATATAACTGAGATATATATATATATATATATATATATATATATAAAAAACTGAACTGGGAAGAAGGAGGGGGATGCAGCATCATTACATCATGCGTCATTCCGTCAGCATACTCCATAGGTACGTCTAAACTCGAAATTTTACTTTAAAACAAACAAGCAAACAAAAAAAAACATAAAAGTGAAAAAATGTAAAACGGATGAACGTAAGTCGGGGAGCGTCTGCAATTGAGTTCAACTTTTCTATAGAACTGCCATGTTGCCACTAAGAAGACCTGGTATCAGTATTTTTAGTGGAAAGCCCAGCATTGTATGCTGTTCATCTGTGTATTATAATCTGCAGTGTAACTTGACACTGCAACTCGGAGTGAGTCTTGTAGATGTGCATCAGTGATGCATGTTCTGTGTTTGTTCTTGATGAAACCCATGTCAGAAAATGCTGATTCACAAAGATCACTTGAACAAAACAGGCTGGCAGCCTTCATAGCTGCTTGTATACACGGTTGTACTTTTCTCTGTCAACAAGGCACCAAAAGTTTGCAACCTGATAGACTTGAGATGGAGGTCATTTTGCAGTGTTACGATTTCAAGTTCTACCTGTCCAGTATCCAAGCTGAACATTGCAATTAGTTGCTCAGTAATGCATGTTGTGTCCAAGTTTATGAAGGAATTGGAAATGAATGACATATATTTCAAGCTGATCAAGGTCACAAAACCTGTTCTCAAACTCTTGCCCAAGTCTGTTTATTACTTGAGAGTACTTTTCTGCAACTTAGTCAAAAGTCTCAGATGCAGGGCTCCCTAGTAGCGCATCGACAAGGTGTGTGACTATTAACCTGAAGATTGCAAGTTTGAGTCCATTTTAATGCCCACAGCTGTCAATGGGAGCTAACTGGCCGAGGTCTCATGGGAGGGAGGGGCGGCATATGCTTACTTCCCTCTCAGTCACAGGCAATAGACACAATTCGCATTACGACCGCACATGTGCGGGGAATGTGACCCAACGGCTGATCCAAGGGTCACTGCTACCAAACTTTATTGCAGCCACTTGCTGTTGTATGGAAACACATCCGATCAACTGCTGCTTAAAGTCTGCCTTAAGCTTTAAATTATCAACACGCCAGGTGCGCATTGTGCCGTAGTGAACTGTGGCAACGGCATGTACCGCGAACGTTGGAAAAAGCTAGTTTGTACAAATGCTTGCAAATTTTGGACTAACGTGTACATGTCTGCCGCCGTTCACGCTATTTACCTTCCCCATCGAGCTGAAGGATCTGGAGGGATGCAAACGTTGGATTAGATCAGTAAGTTTATAATTAAAGTGTTCTTTATTTGAATTCATAGACCCTATAGACTACTATATTACCTTTTATTTACCTGTTAATTTACCATAAAAATCGGCGATGCCAAATTATATATGTAAATTATCATTACACATCATAGACTTAGATCTTGAAAATTACTGTTATGTTAATGTGTAAAATAGACTAACAAGAGCTGTCAGATCACTTGGTGACAGCTGTAAAACTTGTATTTACCTTCTTTGTAGTCATTATAAAGTCGCGCTAGTAGGGGTGCCTGGTCCTTCATTATCAAAAAATCCGCTGTGTCAGCGTACATACACAGGGGCCACTTTGATAAGGCATCATTTTCTGTCTCCCAGCCATCTTCAAGTCTCAAGGGGTCGGAAATTGTCACGATTTCCTCATCCACTTCAAATGTCAACAAGCTGGCATAGTCACATTGGACTTGTTTAGATTCCTCAGCCTTTGACAAAACTATTGTCAGTTTTTGTAACGTTGTCGCAAATGCAAGCGCAACAAGTTCATCTTTACACTTGCGGGAACAACCGAGAAGACCCCAATATATACAATACGCCCAAAGGTCGGGAACTCATCGATAGTGCAGTTCTCATACACATCAAGGTTTACTTCCGCCACGTTTGGTAGTCGAGATCCCATGATGCCGTGCGCGAGCCGAGATGCGAATTGTGTCTATTATGGGCATCTGTGAGCTCATTCGTGTGAGGGGGCTAATAATGCTTTCCCTCAGAGTGTGTTAAATCGCCCCCAAATAAGGCACGCAGGTTCAAAATGGAGGCAGGTGGCTAGCATGTCATGTCACAGAAGGGGCATGTACATGCTTTCACCCCTCCCTGGTCAGTGGTGGTCATGTGATAGGGAAATCAGTACCTGATGAGTGTGAATTGGCTATGACTAAATTAGGGGGTGAAATAGGTGATGGTGAGGGAGGGGGGGGTTCCTCAGCTGCAGAAGCAGTGATTTCATCTGCACAGAGGGAAAGTGTAGCACTTATTTCTCATTACATGCACAGAGAAAATATTAATCTGGGCTTTAGATGCATTTTAAGCACTCATCATGTCAGCAACTTACTTTTGCCTTGTAGCTTGCAAAACAAGGTATTCTTGCCTTTGGATTGTGTGAACTCTTTAATCTCACCAAAAAGTGACAAAAAAACCTGAAGCCCCCGCCAAGCCATTGGATTTCCTTGTGTAGTAACAGGTCATCATATTCAGCTGGCATCTCTTGTATTAGCACCTTGAATGTTCCGTGCTGTTTGGCTCTGGAACGTATGCTGTTTATTTCCCAAAGTATTATTCCCAAAACCGGCACATATTGCCTACTAGGTAATGATACAGTGGTCATGTGTGAAGCTTGAGAACTCTTTGTCATCTTTACAGTAATCAATGAATCCTGTATATCGGCCGACCATAGTATGAGCCCGTCGGTAGTTAGTGATACCAGCTTTTCCAAAAATACCTCTTTCTCCATGAAAAACCCCTTCACCACATTATAAATATAATTCCCATTGTGATTGTCTTTAGGGGCATTGGTGCTAGAAGTCCTTCTTTTGTGGCGAAATCATCAAACACCATCCGGATAAAGACCATCAGTTGTACTGTACTGCTACTGTCCATGGACTTGTCAAACTGGATGCTAAACCACCTACACTTCACCAGATCTAAGTTCAGTTGAATTCCCAAGTTCCTGGACAATTCTGGCACCCTTCTAACCATTGTAGTTGCCCCCAGTTGGACATCAGAGAGAGGGAAAATTACTCTTCTTCTTTGATAACCTCCCCATTTGAAAATGCCTTCTTTTTCTTAATCAAGAAATGTGTAGCTCTAAATGAGGCTCGGTTGCTTTTTGGGTGTTTTTCATCGGTTTCATTAAAAAAAGACTGCTGTTTGCACAAAACTGTTTTAACTTGTCTTTTTCCACTCGTGGTGCCTGTCTGGTGGGTTGTTAGCATAGTAATTTGCATGACACCTTCTGAAATGTTTCTCAACATGATGTCGCTTTGCTGTTGACCAGCAAATGAGACACACACAATCTTTCACAGTGGTAAAAAATAACTCTTCCTCCCATTCACTGTAAAAAGTATATGCTTTCTTTCTCTTTTCTGTCATGTTTTTCCGAGGTAAATCATCTCTTCACCTCGCCTGCGAGCATGTCACGTAAGCTAAAATGCTAACTACCCACTGGACAGAGCAGTCTGAGCAGAAAAGGCAGTCTTTTTTCAGGGACACAGTGAAAAACTCCCAAAAAGCCATGACATTCAGCTAGCTCTAATATGAAACATTTAAAAAAAAAAAAATTAATATTGTCATTTTCAGTTTCACACCAATGCAAGTGTGATTTTAAAAAATGAATAGCAACAAAAAATTAGATGCAGCTCACTAGTAAGTAGCGCTATGGTGAACTATTTTTAAAAACGGCCTGCTGGGGACTCATGTTGTCCTTGCTGTGGGCACCAAGTTGGTGACTCCCATTTCAGAGGTTGAGTATCAGAGTGAATAATAATGAAGAAAATCAAATTTATGATCAAACCATAGCTTTAATTTCACTGTCATCTAACTTTTCACTCCTTTCTGTTTGATTTGCAGCTGTGTTTGTCGTGTTCTCTCGTTCACCATCCATTACGGCCCAAATAGGAGAAGATACAGTATTAGATTGTGGTTATAGGGAAAGAGACATACCCACAGAGAGAAATCTGGGTCTTGAGTGGCGCTGGCAATACAGAGGACAAGGGCGGACCATTCTGGATATGAAAGACACTGATGCAGGGATATTCAGTGAGTAAATGTTTTGGCATGTATTTTTGGTTAGTAAATACAACACTATGTATGGTGAATATTCATAATATATGAATAGCATGTGAATAAAAGCATGTTCTCATATTTATGACCACATCTGTTAAAATGTACATTATCCATCATTTCATGGTAATGCTTGTCAAAATGTCTGACATATGTTTTCCTAATATTTTATTTGTTCTCCAGTGAAAGTGGATCGAAATGGAACGAGTACAAATTCAACACTGCTAGTTGCAGATGGCAATGCATCTCTGACCATGAAGAAGTTGAAGGTCTCAGATGAAGGCACATACATCTGCACCATTAACTCTGGACCACTTCAAACACAGCAAATAGTTCAGTTGAACATCATGCGTGAGTGTCTTACTAGCATGTGACTATGTCAAATGTCAAACATGGCAACTATTTTTGCTCTGGCGATCAGTTATATAAAAGATGCAAGCTTTAAACCCAATTACATGTACTGTATTTCTGTCTCTTTTAGAACCTCCAAGAGTGTATTTCAGAGAAAACGAAATTACATTACAAGGTGAAGCACCACAGAGATTGAGTTGTCACTGTGAGCATTATTATCCCCTGGATGTAAAGGTTTGTATTTACATATAGTCTGCATACATCATTGAGTCACATCATTGTGCGCACACTGTGTCATTCATGTCAACCCCGGTCACTGAGTGGTCCTGGCAGTTATGATTTACTTCTGTGTTTTGAATCATTGCCTTCTTGTAGCATCCATCCTCTTTTTAGCTTCAACTGTCTGACAGACGGCCTCAGGTTTTCCTGCAAAACATCCTGATAAACTTTTGAATTCATTTTTCAATGATTGCAAGTTGTCCAGGCCCTGAGGCAGCAAAACAGCCCCAAACCATGATGCACCCTCCACCATGCTTCACGGTGGAGATGAGGTGTTGATGTTGGTGAACTGTTCCATTTTTCCTCCACACATAACGTTGTGTGTTCCTCCCAAACAATTCAACTTTGGTTTCATCAGTCCACAAAATATTTTGCCAAAGCTTCAATGTTTTTTTTAGACAGCAGTGGCTTCCTCCTTGGAGTCCTCCCATGAACACCATTCTTGGCCATTGTTTTACATATAGTTAATGTGTGCACAGAGATATTGGACTGTGCCAGTGATTTCGGGAAGTCTTTAGTAGACACTCTAGGGTTTTTATTTTACTTCTCTGAGTATTCTGCGCTGAACTCTTGGCGTCATATTTGGTGGACGGCCACTCCTTGGGAAAGAAGCAACAGTGCCAAACTCTCTCCATTTGTAGACAACTTCTCTGACTGCCGATTGATGAGCATCCAGACTTTTAGAGATGGTTTTGTATCCTTTCCCAGCTTTATACAAATCAACAATTCTTGATCGCAGGTCTTCAGGCAATGCTTCTCATCAAGACAATTCTTACCAGGTGTGTTTTATAGTGGGCAGGGCAGCTTGAAGCCATTCATCAGTGTTTGGGCACACACCTGACTTAAATTGTTTGGTAAAAATGGTTTCAATTGCTCTTTAAGTCTCCTTAAGCATAGGGTTAAGTTACTTATTCCTCCCTTCTGTCATTGTTTGAATGCTATATTCATTAAAATATGAAAACCTATAAATGTTTGGGTGGTTTTAGTTAAAGCAGACACTGTTTTTTCATCTGTGTGATTTTGACAAAGACCAGATCACATTTGATGGTGATTTTATGCAGAAATGTGAGAAATTCCAAAAGGTTCAGATACTTTTTCATACCACTGTACAGTTGTCCCCCAACTTACGAAATTAATTCGTTCCAGAGCCCTTTTCGGAATGCGGGGATTTCGTAAGTAGGGGTTGCATCTTACATGTTAAACGCGTAATTCGTTCCAAGGCTCCAGTCTTTGGACTGGATAAACCCCATAAACCCTTTAAAAATGATAAAAGTACACTAATTTTGTATAAAATATGTGTTAAAAGTAAAAGAAAATTATTTATTAAACCATTTAAACATTTTATTAACATACTAAACCATTATTAAACATTTTTTATTAACACACACACACACACACACACACACACACACACACACACACACACACACACACACACCTCCCGCTCTCTCTCCTCTCTCTCTCTCTTTCTCTATCTCTCTCTCTCTACAAGACTGCGAGCCACACTCACAAGACGTGAATTCAAAGCGCATTCCCTGCGTGACCATTTACTGAATTAAAACAACTTAAAAAACTAAAAACTAAAGCGTAATTCCTTCTCTCTCTCTCTCTCTCTCTCTCTCTCTCTCTCTCGCTCTCTCATTCTCTCTCTCTCTCTCTCTCTCTTTCTGTCACTCTCTCTCTCTCTCTCTCTCTCTCACACTCTTGCGCACGCGCACTGCGGGCCACGCCCACAAGACGTGAATTCAAAGCGCATTCCCTGCTTGACAAACTCAACTTTAATTTGATTCCTTGAGGGATCGGAATTCCAGATGAGCTCAAATGCACCAACATTTCTTTTAACATTTACTGAATTAAAACAACTTAACAAACTAAACTAAAAACTAAAGAGTGAAGCTTTCTTCTGTCTCTATCTGGGAGGCCAGCGGGGCGGGATGTTGAGAGACAGCCAATGAGACAGCAACTCGCTCGTTGATTGGCGCGTTTGAATTTTGAATTTCTTTTCATAAGAGGGGGTTGTTTCGTATCTCGGGGACGGAAACTCAAGAAAATGTTTTTCGTAACCCGGGGATTTCGTACACTGGGGTCTTCGTAAGTTGGGGGCCGACTGTATATATATATTAAGTTTTCATTAAGTTTTAGAGTAGAAGGAGGATATTGATAAGTAGGGGCTGGAAATTGTTTTTAGGCAAGCATGGGGATGGGGGGAAAAAATTTAAATTCATGTGTTCTGTGGTGCATTCTGGGTCCATATTTATGAGAAAATCAGACAAGCTAGAAGCAAATAAAATTAAAAGTTTATATTATAAAAAAATAGTATTTGTTACAAGAATAGTAGACTTACTTCTTAAGGGAATGTACATAAAACTACTTATTTGAAAATTCTCACAGTTACCTTACTAATATAAAACTTTTGTAAATCAAACTGCTACCCTAATCTGTCAAAACTGTTTATGTAATATCATTTTAGGATTAATAAGGTTAGGATATTAGAATAAGATTACGTAGGCTAGTTTAGTTGGGTGCTAGTTTTCACTATTATCGCTCAGTGCAATCAAGAAATAATTTGTGTTCGGACATCATATAAAACTTTTTTACCTATTTCATGAGATACGGATGTTTCCGAAACAGTGGAATCATCGGTCTTGAGTCGCTTCCAGAACGTACTTAATGTTGGTTGTTTAGATTTACTTCACTTCGGCACCATGCTTGTCGGTACGACTCACATCAGTTTGGATTATATTTTACCCAGGTTTGTATGACCCGTCACGATATAAATCTATACGGGAGCCTGACGGGAGCACAGGCAAATGGTGGCACGTATATAAAAAGCGCCGCACTTTTGAATGAGGTAGCATAGTGCATCATGGGATATTGGAAGTGAACTGATTGAGAAACTATCAAAACAAGTGATCATGTTGTCAAGTACATAGCTTAACAAAGCCATGAAAATGTTTTTATGAAAGATTATTATTATATTATTAAATATTATTATTTACTATTATAAAATATAACCGGTGCTAGGCTAATAGTAGCCAGTGCTTCCGCCGGCACTTAATGAAAAGTATATATAGTAGAAAGTATATAATATAAATACTTTCTGTCATGCCTTTGGTGGATAATTGCTAATTACCACTGATTTAACGGTTAGTAATCAACAGCGCATTTCTAATTTGTGTTCACTCTAATAAACTCATTTTCACAAAAAAACAATAACATTAAAATCACGTAAAGTTTTCTGATTTTTCTTTCTCTGTTAAACAAGCTATTTTTTTACCATTACAAAATTTTATAACACTGACTGATGGTCAGGAATTGTCTGAGTCTGTTTTGATTCTGTGCAGGTGGAGTGGTTTTCTCAGCACTCTTCAGAGACAGAGAGCATCTCCCTGACAGAGAAATCCTCTCTCTCCAGCCATCGACAGCACAGTGATGGCACTTTCTCTCTCTCATCCTTCCTCTTTGTCCGCCCAGCTGAACACCCCCCTGGCACTGTGTTCACATGCAGGGTCTCCCATGTTGCCCTTCAAACCTCCAGTGATGTTACTCTCACGGTACTCACACCTGAACCAGGTCTTGTTGAGAATCTGGGTGAGTGATAGCTGCTTTATATTTCATGTGTACGAACAATCTGAAAACAGGGGAGTACAGTATATCTTTTCCTGTTGGTGGGGTGGTATCCTTAACATCTTTTGTATGTGTATTATAGCCACTGAACACACTATGCTTTGCAACATCATTGAAAAATTCCATTAAGGTCATACTTTTGTTGTTTGCACAAAATTTTATCTGAACATTGTAACACTGTTAAACTATGTTTATTGGGAACATGTACATGAATGTTATGCACAACATTGTACTTACGTTGCAAAAGTGTCACACACCTCCAGGCCCCCAATACAGAGCCATCTGGCACTGTGCACATCTGTACTATGATTTATATATATATATATATATATATATATATATATATATATATATATATATATATATATATATATATATATATATATATATATATATATATATATATATATGTATGTATTTATGTTTATATATATATATATATATATATATATATATATATATATATATATATATATATATATATAAAATAATGCAGATCCTGAAAAGGAAACCACACTACACATTCACACAGTTCTTGCGAATTAATAGTACTGCAAAATCTTTAACAATTATTTTGAGATACTTTTTGAAATGATATCTGTAATAGTTTTTAGGGAGTCTCCAAATAACCTTATCAACGTTTGTGCAACATCACAGCAGCATTGTTAAAACATAAAGTATGAGCTTAAATATATCTCAGCAACTTAATTATACCTTTTACCTAAAAAGTGTGAGTAGGAACTAACTGTAGCACATCACTTTAGATTGTAAGATGCTTCATAGTAATGTGGCAGCGGAAAACAGACGACTATGAAATTGGATGAGCAATAACTTATACAGTAATTAGTTAGAAAATTCACATTTGTGTCTCAACTTGGTAATTTCTATGTGGAATTTGCATGTTCTCCCCATGCTTGGGTGGGTGTCCTCCAGGTACTCCTGTTTCCTCACACAGTCCAGACATGCACATTAGTATAATTGGCTGTTTCAAATTGCCCCTAGGTGTGGATGTGACTGGTGTACTGTTCAATATGTACCCCACCTTCACACAATGTAAGATTAGATAGTCGGATTATCGAATCAGCAAAGGAGTGTAAAAGTAAATTACAAACAGATATGATTATATTACATAATGTGTCTATAAATATAACATATCTAATTATTTTATTTCAGAATTATATTTAAAATAAAATGACAGTACATACATGTTTTTTTTTTTTCAGATTGTTTGCGATTACTATAGTTTTAACCAGCTTGCTAATGTTTCCTTTCTTTTCTTTTCTTTTCTTTTTGATGATTCTAACAGGAGAGTATTATTGGATGATTCTGGTGACACTGATTTTGTCAATAATATTTTTATATCAAGCATTAAGGTAGGTATACATACAATTTTCTTTGTCAGATTAGCATATGACATACTGAATTTAAAATGTATAAATAATGTATTTTTTCTAAAAATGTAAATTAATCAAGGAGTGATCCAAGGGAAAATAAAATATACTTTCTAATTATACTGATAGATATTGAAGACCTTAAAAGCCTTGCGGTTCTTCCTGAGCGGATACTGCATTTGCAGTTTCACCTCTTCTTTTATCAGTTTGGATTTCCTCCATTATAATCGTGTGTGTGCGTGTGTGTGTGTGTGTGTGTGTGTGTGTGTGTGTGTGTGTGTGTGTGTGTGTGTGTGTGTGTGTGTGTGTGTGTCTGTCTGTTCTACACTGGACTGTAAAGATACTACTGATGAAGCTGAGTGTATGCATGTGTGTACGTGTAAAGTTGTAATGTGAACACTGTAAATAAAATAATAAATTACAATCCAACAAAAGCTGGTCTCTCCTCAGTCTTGTCGAATTACTTTTTTTTTCAGTTTTCAATAACAAACCGTATTCATTGCAAATTAGTGTTACTTGGAAATGCTGCACCAATAACATTTTTCATTCGTTTTATGAACTGCTTAATCCTGATTATGGTGGTGGGGGGCTGGCAGAGATCTCAGTTTAGGGCAGAGACAGCTCGCCAGGCCATCACAGGGCACAAACACACTGACTGTTATGCAGATTACTCTTGACCAAAATCAGCAACGGTTCTGTGAGAGTGAGAGACATAGTTTGCCTTTGATAACCTGGACTGGGGGGACAGCAGTGACAACTGTTGGCAGTGGGGCTTGAGCCAACAATCTTCAGTAATCCAGCACCTTACCAACTGGCCACCAACACCCCAGGTAACATTTGTGACAGTAATTACAAACCTATAATAAGGTTAGCTCTGGCTTCCGACTGCTGAAAGGGTGCAATCCACCTGAAGATCGTAAGTTTGAAAGTTTGAATTTAGGTTGATACCAAGCTGATGTGTATGCTTATGCCCCTCTCTGGTTGGAGGAGATTTTATGTGATAGGGAGCCATCACTTGACAGATAGGAATTGGATAAGTCTAAAAAGTTAGAAAATTAAAAAGAAATTAACTCTTACATACATTATAAATCCTACATTAAAAATACCTCTTCTTCTTCTTTTCCTTTCGGCTGTTCCCTTCAGGGGTCGCCACAGCAAATGATCTGCCTCCATCTCTCCCTATCCTCTGCATCTTCTACTCTTACTCCAATGACCTTCATGTCCGCCTTCACCACATCCATAAATCTTCTCTTTGGTCTTCCTCTGGGCCTTTTGACTGGTAGTTCCAACCTCAGCATCCTACGACCAATATACTCACTATCCCTCCTCTGTACATGTCCAAACCATCTCAATCTAGCCTCTCTGACTTTGTCTCCAAAACATCTAACATGTGCTGTCCCTCTGATGTACTCATTTCTGATCCTATCCATCCTCGTTACTCCCAAAGAGAACCTCAACATTTTCATCTCTGCTAATTCCAACTCTGACTCCTGTCTTTTCCCCAGGGCCACTGTCTCTAAACCATACAACATTGCTGGCCTCATCACCGTCTTGTACACTTTTCCCTTCATTCTTGCCGATACTCTCCTATCACACATCACACCGGACACTTTTCTCCATCCATTCCAACCTGCCTGCACGCGCTTCTTCACCTCTTTTCCACACTTTCCATTGCTCTGGATTGTTGAGCCTAAGTACTTAAAATCCTCCACCTTCTTTATCTCTGCCCCCTGTAACCTCAAAGTTCCTCTTGGGTCCTTGTCGTTCAAACACATGTATTCTGTCTTACTAAGACTAACCTTCAATCCCCTCCTTTCCAGGGCATACCTCCACCTCTCTAGATTTTCCTCCACTTGGTCTCTGCTCTCACTACAGATCACTATGTCATCTGCAAACATCATAGTCCATGGAGATTCTTGTCTATCCTCATCTGTTAGCCTGTCCATCACCATAGCAAACAAGAAGGGGCTGAGAGCTGACCCTTGATGCAGTCCCACCTCCACCTTGAACTCTTCTGTCACACCGACAGCACACCTCACCACTGTCTTACATCTATCATACATGTCCTGCACCACTCGAACATACTTCTCTGCCACTCCAGACTTCCTCATACAATACCACAGTTCTTCTCTCGGCACCCTGTCATATGCTTTCTCCAGATCCACAAAGGCACAATGCAGCTCCTTCTGACCTTCTCTGTACTTCTCTATTAACATCCTCAAAGCAAACACTGCATCTGTGGTGCTCTTTCTTGGCATGAAACCAAACTGTTGTTCACAAATGCTGACCTCTGCCCTTAGTCTTGCTTCCACTATTCTTTCCCATAGCTTCATTGTATGGCTCATCAACTTTATCCCTCTGTAGTTGCCACAACTCTGTACATCGCCCTTGTTCTTAAAAATGGGCACAAGCACACTTCTCCTCCATTCCTCTGGCATCTGCTCACTTTCTAAGACCTTGTTGAATATTCTTGTCAGAAAATCTACTGCTACCTCCCTAGACACTTCCATACCTCAACTGGTATGTCATCAGGGCCAACTGCCTTTCCACTCTTCATCCTCTTCAATGCCCTCCTCACTTCTCCCTTACTAATCTTTGCTACTTCCTGCTCCTCAACGGTCACCCCTTCTACTCTTTTTCTCTCTCATTTTCCTCATTCATCAGCTCTTCAAAGTACTCTTTCCATCTTCCCAGCACACTTCTGTCATCAGTCAATACATTTCCCTCTCTGTCCTTTATCACTCTAACTTGCTGCACGTCTTTCCCATCTCTATTTCTCTGCTGTGCTAACCTGTATAGATCATTTTCTCCCTCCTTACTGTTCAACCTATCATACAAGTCATCATACGCCCTCTGTTTGGCCTTTGACACTGCTACCTTCGCCTTACGCTGTGTCTCCCTGTACTCCTGTTTACTCTCTTCGGTCCTCTCAATGTCCCACTTCTTCTTGGCTAACCTCTTCTTTTGTACACACTCCTGCACTTCCTCATTCCACCACCAAGTTTCCTTATCTACTTTCCTTCCAGAGGACACACCAAGTACTCTCCTACCGGTCTCCCTGATCACATTGGCTGTGGTTGTCCAGTCCTCTGGAAGCACTTCCTGACTACCCAAAGCCTGTTTCAACTCCTCCTTGAAGACAACACGACACTCTTCCTTTTTCAGCTTCCACCACTTTGTCTTCTGCTCTACCTTTGCCTTTTCACCTTTCTCACCATCAGTGTCATCCTGCACACCACCATCCTATGCTGTTTGGCAACACTCTCACCCACTACTACTTTGCAGTCACTGACTTCCTTCAAATTACATCGCCTACACAAGATGTAGTCTACCTGTGTGCTCTTACCTCCGCTTTCATAAGTCACCCTATGCTTCTGTTTCTTCTTGAAGAAAGTATTCACCACAGCCATTTCCATCCTATTTGCAAAATCGATCAACATCTGTCCTTCTGTGTTCCTGTCCTGGATACCAAACCTGCCCATCACTTCCTCGTCCCATCTGTTGCCTGCACCAACATGTCCATTGAAATCTGCTCCAATGACCACTCTTTCACCTCTGGGGGTACTCTGCATCACTTCATCTAACTCACTCCAGAATCTCTCCTTCTCTTCTAGCTTACATCCTGCCTGTGGGGCATAAGCACTAACAACATTGACTATCACGCCTTCAATTTCTAAGTTGAGACTCATCACTCTGTCTGACACTCTTTTCACTTCTAGAACATTCCTGACAAACCCCTCCTTCAAGATGACTCCTACTCCATTTCTCTTCCCATCCACACCATTATAAAACAGTTTAAACCCTGCTCCTAAGCTTTTAGCCTTTCTACCTTTCCACCTTGTCTCCTGAACACACAGTATGTCCACCTTCCTCCTCTGCATCATGTCAGCCAGCTCCCTATCTTTTCCTTGCATAGTTCCAACATTCAAAGTCCCTACTCTCAGTCCGAGGCTCACGCATTTCCTCTTCTCTCTCTGCCTACAGACACGCCTTCCGCCTCTCCTTCTTCGACGTCTTCGACCAACAGTAGTCCAATTTCCATCAGCACCCTGTTGGTTGACAGCACTGATGGCGGTCGTTGTTAACCCGGGCCTCGACCGATCCGGTATGAATTCTGTATTGATCATTTGCATTTTTTTAAAAATTAAATTACATTAAAACATTAAAAATACCTAAATTCTAAAATTCCTGCTTATATCAAATAACTTGCTCATACAGCATTTCTCAGAGATATGCTGCAGTTAAAGGTTCATATCTGCTTGGTTCCTCTCAAAATACCCCACAGGTTGCAACATCACAGTCCATAACCCAGATATATAATTAAATCCATGACTGTATGTATTTTTGTACGTTTTATTTTTTCTACATGAATAATAAACTAGCACACAATCGACTTAAATTTCTTTATTGGCATCAGCAAAAGTGTTAGAGCAGATAAGCATGCTTCTGAATTCTTCTCTGGGTTCTCTTAATGATAATAAGTGATTCAGGTTCTATTAGTGCTAAATCTTTCATAAATGGCATTTACATTTAGCAATGTGCCATATAAACACTTTGAATCCATCTGCAGAATGAAACCTGAAAGCTCTTGCAATTGTACTGCATATAAAAATAATGAAATTTGTGTACATGAAGGACATTTGATTTAAAATACTACACGACAAGTCAAAGAATCGTTTGTTTTTGTTTTTTTTAATTCGCATTTTTTTCTGAAATGTAGCAGGTCTTTGTATATTTTGGCAGGCTCACACATCTTATGTTTTATACACTGATAGAGGTGATGTCATGTTTCTATTTGGGCTGTATGAGGCAGTAGGAGTTGAGGAGACAAAGACAAACAATGTGTCCAATTTTCCATGCAAATCATTAGACACAAATTAATTACTGTCTGTGTGTGTGTGTGTGTGTGTGTGTGTGTGTGTGTGTGTGTGTGTGTGTGTGTGTGTGTGTGTGTGTGTGAGTGTGAATGTGGACCTTCTTAATAGTTTAGTATTTGTATGACTGGTTTAACACGTTTACATTATTTTATATTTTAACTAAATAAAAATCCTAAACTTACATACAGTATATGTCCTCAATATGTATGTATCCATGCCTTGTGTGTGTGTGTGTGTGTGTGTGTGTGTGTGTGTGTGTGTATTATTCTTTCTCACACATCCCTGTTCAGCTCTCATCTTTTATTTTTGTATTTTGATTTTTTTAGCCTGTCTACTTATTTCTTGCAGAGCAGCCAAATTATATTACAGGGATTTTTGTAACTACAACTATGTACTGGGAAATGAGTTTCTATCAGCTATGCTTGCAATAAAAATTACACATAGGCAATAAAAGTATGTTAATTTTCTTCTCGTGTGTCTTATTAACAGGAAGCAGACAGGTTAATGGTTATAAAGGTTGTGATAGTAGGACAAGGAGCAGCATATATTATATATATATAATTTCAAAATCTTCATAATATAAACTGAGGATGTTTTGGCATTATACCAAATATGCAAAAGGGATAATGGCCTCTCTGCCTTTAAATTCTTTGTTACTTCACTTCTATACTGTCACGTATTCTCCTCGTCACACCTTTACAATAAAGGCTCACAGCATTCCACACTTTATCAAACTAATCCTATAAACACTCACTGTGTGTGTGTGTGTGTGTGTGTGTGTGTGTGTGTGTGTGTGTGTGTGTGTGTGTGTGTGTGTGTGTGTGTGTGTGTGTTGTGTGTGTCTTTATGTGTGTGTGTGTGTGTATAATAGACTAAGATGAAGAAGAAATAATAATGAAAAACTGAATTAACAGCATTGCAGATTACTATGGGTGAACAGGAAGCTTGTAACTGCCGTCACACTGAGAAGCAGCAGATGGCTGGAATGAGACGCCTTAATAATAAAAACAGAGATATAGGAATAGGAAAATGCATGGATTTCATTAGTGGACTTTTCATTTTGCTTTGTTCTTCTCTCTAGTAGTATTTGCCTCTCTGTCATCTGGGTGAGCTCATGAGAAGAAATACACTGCGGGGGGGGGGGGGGGGGTCAGGACAGAAAGACATATTTGAATTGATTAATATATCAAGTTACAGACTTTCACAAATTTTCATTCATTTTCTGTAACCGCTTAGGGTTAAATTAGGGTTGTGGGGAGGCTGGCGCCCATCTCAGCCATGGGCAGACTACACCCTGTATAGCTCACCAGGCCACCACAGGGCAGAAGCACACTGATGGCTATGCAGCCTACTTTTGATGAAAGTCAACAATGGTTCTTTTACATGACTCCCACCATAGACAGTGAGAGATATGGCTGGCCTTTGATACCCAGTTAGCTGCACTAGGGGGACAGCAGTGACAACCTGCTGATGGTGGGGCTTGAACCCTTTGGGATTAGTGATCCCTCTCACAAATTTATAAATTATACTGTAATACCATAAATTCATACATCAGTGTGACGCCCTCTCCCGGTAGCTGTGTGCTTAATGGCCTGTGGGTTCCTCCTACGGGAAGATCAGGCATAAACTTCACAAAATATTTTGTTGAATAAATTATTAAGCTTGTTCTAGGAATGATAGCCTAGATGCAAATACAGCTGTGAATGCAGCCGTGGGGGGGGGGGGGGGGACAAACCAGTGTCTCTCCCTCACGCCGGTCCCAAGCCCGGATAAATGCAGAGGGTTGCATCAGGAAGGGCATCCGGCGTAAAACAAATGCCAAATAAACTATGCGAATCACAACAAACAATGACATACCGGATCGGTCGAGGCCCGGGTTAACAACGACCGCCATCAGTGCCGTCAACCAACAGGGTGCTGATGGAAATTGGACTACTGTTGGTCGAAGACGTCGAAGAAGGAGAGGCAGGAGGCGTGTCCGTTGCCAGAGAGAGAAGAGGAAAGGCATGAGTCTAGGACTGAAAGTAGGGACTTTGAATGTTGGAACTATGCAAGGAAAAGGTAGAGAGCTGGCTGACATGATGCAGAGGAGGAAGGTGGACATACTGTGTGTTCAGGAGACCAGGTGGAAAGGTAGCAAGGCTAGAAGCATAGGAGCAGGGTTTAAGCTGTTTTATCATGGTGTGGATGGGAAGAGAAATGGAGTCGGAGTCATCTTGAAGGAGGAGTTTGTCAGGAATGTTCTAGAAGTGAAAAGAGTGTCAGACAGAGTGATGAGTCTCAAGTTAGAAATTGAAGGTGTGATGGTCAATGTTGTTAGTGCTTATGCCCCACAGACAGGATGTGAGGGAGACGAGAAGGAGAGATTCTGGAGGGAGTTAGATGAAGTGATGCAGAGTACCCCCAGAGGTGAAAGAGTGGTCATTGGGGCAGACTTCAATGGACATGTTGGTGCAGGAAACAGAGGGGACGAGGGAGTGATGGGTAGGTTTGGTATCCAGGACAGGAACGCAGAAGGACAGATGTTGGTAGATTTTGCAAAAAGGATGGAAATGGCTGTGGTGAATACTTTCTTCCAGAAGAGAGAGGAGCATAGGGTGACTTATAAAAGTGGAGGTAGGAGCACACAGGTAGACTACATCTTGTGCAGGCGATGTAATTTAAAGGAAGTCAGTGACTGCAAAGTAGTAGCGGGTGAGAGTGTTGCCAAACAGCATAAGATGGTGGTGTGCAGGATGATGCTGATGATAAGGAAGGTGAAGAAGGCAAAGGCAGAGCAGAAGACAAAGTGGTGGAAGTTGAAAAAGGAAGAGTGTCGGGTTGTCTTCAAGGAGGAGTTGAAAAAGGTTTTGGGTGGTCACGAAGTGCTTCCAGATGACTGCACAACTACAGCTAATGTGATCAGGGAGACAGGTAGGAGAATACTTGGTGTGTCATCTGGAAGGAAAGTAGATAAGGAGACTTGGTGGTGGAATGAGGAAGTGCAGGAGTGTGTACAAAGGAAGAGGTTGGCTAAGAAGAAGTGGGACATTGAGAAAACCGAAGAGAGTAAACAGGAGTACAGGGAGACACAGCATAAGGCAAAGGTAGCAGAGTCAAAGGCTAAACAGAGCGCGTTTGATGACTTGTATGCTCGGTTGGAAAGTAAAGAGGGAGAAAATGATTTATACAGGTTGGCACAGCAGAGAAATAGAGATGGGAAGAACGTGCAGCAAGTTAGATTGAAGGACAGAGAGGGAAATGTATTGACTAATGACAGAAGTGTGCTGGGAAGATGGAAAGAGTACTTTGAAGAGCTGATGCATGAGGAAAATGAGAGAGAAAAAGAGTAGAAGAGGTGACTGTTGAGGACCAGGAAGTAGCAAAGATTAGTAAGGGTGAAGTGAGGAGGGCATTGAAGAGGATGAAGAATGGATAGGCAGTTGGCCCTGATGACATACCGGTGGAGGTATGGAAGTGTCTAGGAGAGGTAGCAGTAGATTTTCTGACAAGAACATTTAACAAGGTCTTAGAGAGTGAGAGGATGCCAGAGGAATGGAGGAGAAGTGTGCTGGTGCCCATTTTTAAGAACAAGGGCGATGTACAGAGTTGTGGCAACTACAGAGGGATAAAGTTGATGAGCCATACGATGAAGTTATGGGAAAGAATAGTGGAAGCTAGACTAAGGGCAGAGGTCAGCATTTGTGAACAACAGTTTGGTTTCATGCCAAGAAAGAGCACCACAGATGCAGTGTTTGCCTTGAGGATGTTAATGGAGAAGTACAGAGAAGGTCAGAGGGAGCTGCATTGTGCCTTTGTGGATCTGGAGAAAGCATATGACAGGGTGCCGAGAGAAGAACTGTGGTATTGCATGAGGAAGTCTGGAGTGGCAGAGAAGTATGTTAGAGTAGTGAAGGACATGTATGAGAGATGTAAAACAGTGGTGAGGTGTGCTGTCGGCGTGACCGACGAATTCAAGGTGGAGGTTGGACTGCATCAAGGATCAGCTCTGAGCCACTTCCTGTTTGGGATGGTGATGGACAGGCTGACAGACGAGGTTAGACAAGATTCCCCATGGACTATGATGTTTGCAGATGACATTGTGATCTGTAGTGAGAGCAGAGAACAAGTGCAGGAAAATCTAGAGAGGTGGAGGTATGCCCTGGAAAGGAGGGGAATGAAGATTAGGAATGAAGTGCCTGAATGACAAGGACCCAAGAGGAACAGTAAGATTACAGGGAGCAGAGATAAGACTGCGTAGACTTATACATGTACACATGTATACATAAGACTCCTGTGGAGTCAGATGGTGATCCAGAACCTTTTTGAGGCCAGCATCGAACGCCTCCCACACCTGAAATTTTGCATCAGCGACAGCTTTGGCAGCAGCATATTTGGCCTGCCGGTACCTGTCTGCTGCCTAAGGAGTCCCAAAGGTCAATAAACCTGATAGGCTGCCTTTTTCAGCTGGGCCTGCCAGGTCTGGAGGGTGGCCTCCCCCACCCTCGGAGCGAGCCGACCATCAGGTCGTGATCGGTGAACAGCTCAGCTCCCCTCTTCACCCGAGTGTCCAGAACATGTGGCCGCAATGCGGCTACAAAGTCAACCATCAAACTGCGACCTTAGGGGATCCTGGTGCCAAGTGCATTTATGGACACCCTTATGTTCGAACAGGGTGTGCATGATAGACAAATTGTGACGAGCACAGAAGTTCAACAAAGAAACACCATTTGGGTACAGACTGGAGCGGCTGTACCTCCCAATCACAAGCTTCCAGGTCACACTATTGTTTCCGAGAAGTCAGAGTCAGTAGCTGAGGATCAGTCCAACAAAACCCATGCCTTCGGCTACCATCCAACTCATATTGCACCTGACCCCTACAGCCCCTCCCACAGGTGGTGGGTCCATGGGGGACCCTGGTGACCCGCACTCAGGCAAGGGAAACTGTGTCCTTGGTTTCCAATTATTCACCATAGAGGTCTTTTGAACCGCACTTCATCTGGACCTTCATCTGGGACCTATTTGCCTTGGGTGACCCTACCAGGGGCATAATGCTTCCGACAACATAGCTCCTAGGATCATTCGAACACGCAAACCCCTCCACCACGATAAGGTGGCGATTCTAAGAGGGTCTCTCTGGTGGGAAAGGTGTTGGATCACTATTCTTAAGGTTGGGGGTTCAAGCCCCATTCTAAATGGGTTGTCACTGTGCCCCCAGTGCAGTTAGCTGGGTTATCATAGGCCAGCCGTGTATCTCACTGTGTATGGTATAAGGCATGTAAAAAAAAAAAATATTGCAAACGTTCGGCAAGAGTAGGCTGCATAGCCGTCAGCGTATTTCTGCCCTGCGATGGCCTGGCAAACTGTCCACGGTGTACTCTGCCCTCGCCCAGAGTTGGCTGGGATAGGCGTCAGCCTCCTCTCGACCCTAATTAGGGTTAAGAGGTTACAGAACATGAACGATGAATTAAAATTATTTAATTATACTTAATTGTACATTAGTGTCTCAGAATGTAACAAAATATGTATATATAAAGTGGTACTTACAGAAGATTATTCCAACCACTATGACTCCGATAATACCCATCATAATCATCATCTAATGGAGGGTGAAAGAAACAGGAAAATTGTTACATTACATATCATCTGTTCAGTCATAATTATAGTATCATACATGAACATAGTAAAGAATACATTTCTATTTATAAAATGTATCCAACATGTTTATAACCATTTCGGAAAATGAATCCGTTTGGTATGACAACATTATACATTATATCCAAAAGAAAGAGATCAAAATCCTAATGAGAGACAGGATATGTTCTCTCTGATCTACCCCCTTCAAATCAACACACTAATTCTTGATTGTGACATCCATTAAGAAGGCTGTCTGTTAGAAGAAAAAAAACAGTGACTGTAAATATGGAGGTACATTTTTTTAATATGATGCATCATTATCTGTTCCTTGGATCAAAAGAAAGGCTGCAAAGGTCAACTAAGACACATTCAGCGAGAATTCAAGCTGCATTCTAAATCACTTTATTGAACAAATATCTCAATAAAATATACTTCTATATGGAAGACTGGAGATTTGTATATACTCAGTATCAGATGAATGAGTAAATGTATATGCTTTAAAATACTTGTGTCTATGTTATTGCTAAATCCACCATTTATTTGATCATCGAATACATTAATTTTTGTGCCTTCCAAAATTGAATAGTGATAGCCTATTATTTAAAAGAGGAATGTTTTTTTTAACTTTACTTTGACATTATTAAATGTTTAGTTTCGTCTCTGTAGAAAAACTGATGAACAAATAAATGTTTTGTTGGAGTTCTTTATATATATATGGACAGCAGTGACCCAGCTTATTCAATCTCACCTCATATAACCAACTTTGAACTCACTGTTCAGCAATGATAAATTAGCATATATAGTTAACTGACTAATCACAAGAATGTGTATATATATATATATATATATATATATATATATATATATATATATATATATTCGTGGTTTTGCACTCACGGTTTGAGCATTTACGGACTGCCAAGCAACTGACACGTCACTCAAATTCAGCCAATAGCTGTCCTCCTTCCTGCTGATTGGTTGAGATGATGTAACAGCCCTTTTTCCTCATTCGCACATAAGTTGTCAATGAGCGTCATTTTTTTAGTGTGTTTTCAGTACCAGTTAAGCTCTATGATGCAACTCGAATGCTGTGTCTTCTCTGGCTAAGCAATAGAAAACGCTGGATCTCTCTTCTAAAGAAATAACACTTTCTCCTAAAGAAACAACAGTTTCCTCTGAACTATTGTATTAAAGTCTATAGCCGAACCCCGGCGAACAATAAGCCCAGGCGGGGAGGGGCCGAACGACAACTCCGGCTCTTGGGATCGCAGAGCATGAAGGCCGTGTAGCCGGCTGGTGCAATCACCTCGCCAGGTGTACTCTCCTTGAGCTATGTTTCACAGAAACACAGCATGGAGCAGTCCTGTAGATTCCTCTGCGCTGCAATCCGAGCATGAAGCTCGTCCATCTTGTTTCACATGAACTGAACATTTTCAAGCAGTATGACCGGAAGCGCTAACCTTCCATTTCTAACCAAGCACCGGAGACTCTGAGAACTCCAACTGGACTTATTGTTAGCTGGGGTGCGGCTAGCATTGAGCTACCATAGCATATAAACTCAGGATAGTTGAGCATGTTGGGTTGTACATGCCCAAAGACTCCGATCTCATAGCTGTAGTAGGATCGACCGGTCATAGACGAGCATAGTGCAAAAGATGAACAAACAAAACAACAAATAAAACAAATTAAAACGAACAAAGAAACAATTTGACTCTGAGAACTCCGCAACATTGCCCTCTAGGCAGCGCCATTTTGGAGACATCACTCCAAGACGTCAATGTAAAAGGACATGAAGCATAATAAAGTTTATCCTTTAGGTATCGTTTGTTAAACTTTCGACAGAACATAAAATCTCACGCACAAACATTCTAAACATTAACTTAGACACTGTACTGGAATAATAATTGTAAAAGCCTTTAATACTAGTGATTTATAACAGTATATGCTGTACAATGTTTATGTTTTATCATCAATAAATGTAACAGTAAAAATTGAGAAGTTTTTCTTAATCATTACTACATTATACTACATTAATACTGTATTAATCAGTAAGACTGTCTATAGAATATGTTTAAGAAGCATATTTTAGCGCTTAAATACTAGTATATACAGTCGGCCCTCTACTTACGAAAGCCTCTGAATATGAAAAATCCAGGTTATGAAAAACATTTTCCTAAATTTTCGTCCTCTATATTCAAAACAACCTCTTCTTACAAAAAGTGCCAAACGCGCTATTCAAAAATTCAAACGCATCATTCAAACATTCAAACGCGACATTCAAACATGAAAACGCGCTATTCAAACAATGGGCGAGTTGCTCTCTCATTGGCTGTCTCCCAACATCCCAACCCGCTGGCCTCCCATTGACCAGGAGTGAGCTGAACTGTACCCATTCCTTTAGCCATACTTCCTGTTTGTCACACACGTGAAGGAGAGTTGAACAGGACTGTTGGCTCATGAGTTTTTTTTGAGACTGATCATTGCAGCGTTATATTTCGTTATCCATCATGGACCCCAAGAAAGTGATTCCCAGTGACACCAAAAAGAAGAAGCGGGCTCTGTTATCAATCAAAGTGAAGCAGGAGATAATAAAAAATATGAACGTGGGATGTGGTTGAGTGAAATTGCAAAGGAGTATGGCCAAAACCCCTCTACAATCGGGACGATATTGAAGCCTAAGGAGGCATTAAAAGTGGAAATACAGTGACGGAGGCGATTATTTCGTAAAAAGCAGCCGCCATATTTAAGGACCTCGTGAAGGAGGGTGGGGGTGAGGGTTCTTCAGACCAGCAACCCACGGACTTTAAAGCGTCACATGGGTGGTTTGAGAAATTTAAAAAAGGGAAATAATTTTCTTTTACTTTTAACACATATTTCATACATATTTCATACAAAATTTGTGTACTTGTATAATTTTTAAAGGGTTTATGGGGTAGTCTTGGAACGAATCATGCGTTTACATGTAAAATGCACCTCTACTTACAAAAAGTCCAGGTTACGAAAGAGGCACTTGAACGGATTAATTTCATAAGTCAAGGACCGACTGTGTATATATATATATATATATATATATATATATATATATATATATATATATATATATATATATATAGAGAGAGAGAGAGAGAGAGAGAGAGATAGATAGATATAGATATATGTGTTAAATTGTTTGAATATTCTTTATCTTAGCACCATATGAGAGAACAAATACGTAACTTCTTCTTTTCCTCTTGGCTGTTCCCTTCAAGGGTCGCCACAGCAAATGATCTGCCTCCATCTCACCCTATCCTCTGCATCTTCTTCTCTTACTCCAACTACCTTCATGTCCTCCTTCACCACATCCATAAATCTCTTTGGTCATCCTCTAGGCCTTCTGCCTGGTAGTTCCAACCTCAGCATCCGACTACCAATATACTCACTATCCCTCCTCAGCATCCGACTACCAATATACTCACAATCCCTCCCCTGTACATGTCCAAACCATTTCAATCTAGCCTCTCTGACTTTGTCTCCAAAACCTCTAACATGTGCTGTCCCTCTGATCTTATCCATCCTCGTTACTCCCAAAGAGAACCTCAACATTTCCATCTCTGCTACCTCTAGGGGTGTCATTGAAAACCTATTATTAGTATCGATATATTGATAAAAAAAAATTCCGACGTATTGATACATTAGAATATTGCTGTACTGTTCCATAAATGCATTAAATAGAACAGACCAAGATATATTACAGTAGTTTGTATAATGCATTGAATATTTTAGAATAGTGACCAATTACTAAAGCCAAATCTGAAATTAAAGGCAGGAAATAGTTTTCCACCGACAAGATTTTAATTAACACCTTTTTGTATTGAACAAATCCATAAACACTTGTTTTCTAGTTAATTTCAAGCAAGTTGTTTCTATTCTACAAACCCTTGTCAATTGAAAAGTTATATAAATTTTTACAATTCATAATTATGATGCAAGAAGATGCACATATCTGCATTATCCGGTGATAAGTGTCTCTTCTTGTTCAAAATGTTCCGTGCTGTTGAGAACACGCGTTCTGACGGCACACGAGAAGCAGGGACGTACCATTTACCATACAGAGAGGCGGGACGTACCATTTACTATGCAGAGCTGCGGGACATACCATTTACCATACAGGGGACGTACCATTTACCATACAGAGAGACGGGACGTAGGGGCAGTGGTGGTCTAGTGGTATAAGGTGCCGGATCGCTGATCCAAAGGTTGGGGGTTCGAGTCCCACTCTCCACAAGGCTGTCACTGTCCTCCCAGTGCAGCTAACTGGGTTATCAAAGGCCGGCCATGTCTCTCACTGTCTATGGTGTGAGGCATGTAAAAGAACCATTGCTGACTTTCGACAAGAGTAGGCTGCAAAGCCGTCAGCGTGTTTCCGCCCTGCGATGGCCTGGCGAGCTGTCCAGGGTGTACTCTGCCCTTGCCCTGAGTTGGCTGGGATGGGCACCAGCCTCCCCGTGACCCTAATTAGGATGAAGCGGTTACAGAAAATGATGATGATGATGAGAGACGGGACGTACCATTTACCATACAGAGAGGCAGGACGTACCATTTACTAGGGGTGTCATTGAAAATGGCATTTACTAAAGACGCTGTCATGAACACAGGAAGCTATAACGTTAGAAGTATCAATATCCCTTTTATAGGTATCAATTATCGATCGACATAATTATATCGGCGATATTCCGATATTCCGTTTGTCAATGACATCCCTAGCTACCTCCAGCTCTGCCCAATGTTTTTACCCCAGTACCACTGTTTCGAAACCATACAACATCGCTGGCTTCAACACCGTCTTGTATACTTTTCCTTTCATTCTTGCCGATAGCTTCCTATAACACATCATACAGGACACTTTTCTCCAAACATTTCAACCTGCCTGCACACACATCATCTCTTTTCCACACTCTCCATTGCTCTCGACTGTTGAGCCTAAGTACTTAAAATCCTCCACCATCTTTATCTCTGCTCCCTGTATCCTCACCGTTACTCTTGGGTCCTTGTCGTTCACACATATGAAGGCTAACCTTCATTCCTGTCCTTTCCAGGGCATACCTCCACCTCTCTAGATTTTCCTCCACTTGTTCTCTGCTCTCACTACAGATCACAATGTCATCTGCAAACATCATAGTCCATGGGGAATCTTGTCTAACCTCATCTGTCAGCCTGTCCATCACCATAGCAAACAAGAAGGGGCTCAGAGCTGACCCTTGATGCAGTCCCATCTCCATGTTGAACTCTTCTGTCACACCAACAGCACACCTCACCGTTGTCTTTCATCTCTCATACATGTCCTGCACCACTCTAACATACTTCTATGCCACTCCAGACTTCCTCATGCAATACCACAGTTCCTCTCTCGGCACCCTGTTGTATGCTTTCTCCAGATCCACAAAGGCACAATGCAGCTCCCTCTGACCTTCTCTGTAGTACTTCTCTATTAACATGCTCAAAGCAAACACTGCATCTGTGGTGCTCTTTCTTGGCATGAAACCAAACTGTTGTTCACAACTGCTGACCTCTGCCCTTAGTCTAGCTTCCACTATTGTTTCCTATAACTTCATCATATGGCTTATCAACTTTATCCGTCTGTAGTTGATCACATTTGCTGTAGTTGTCCAGTCATCTGGAAGCACTTCCTGACCACCCAAAGCCTGTTTCAACTTCTCCTTGAAAACAACCCAACACTCTTCCTTTTTCAGCTACCATCACTTTGTCTTCTGCTCTGCCTTTGCCTTCTTCACCTTCTTCACCATCAGCGTCATCCTGCACACCACCATCCTATGCAGTTTGGTAACACTCTCACCCACTACTACTTTGCAGTCTCTGACTTCCTTCAAATTACATCGCCTACACAAGATGTAGTCTACCTGTGTGCACCTACCTCCAATTTTATAAGTCAACCTATGCTCCTGTCTCTTCTGGAAGAAAGTATTCACCACAGGCATTTCCATCCTTTTTGCAAAATCTATCAACATCTGTCCTTCTGTGTTTCTGTTCTGGATATCAAACCAGATATCAAACCAGATAATCACTTCCTCGGCCCCTCTGTTGCGTGCACCATCATGTCCATTGAAGTCTGCACCAATGACACATCTTTCACCTCTGGGGGTACTCTGCATCACGTTATCTAACTCACTTCAGAATCTCTCCTTCTCTTCTAGCTCACATCCTGCCTATGGCATAAGCATCACACAACACACAACACACACCTTCAATTTCAAACATCACACCTTCAATTTCTAACTTGAGACTCATCACTCTGTCTGACACTCTTTTCACTTATAGAACATTCCTGACAAACCCCTCCTTCAAAATGACTCCTACACCATTTCGCTTCCCATTCACACCAACTCTGCTCCTAAGCTTCTAGCCTTGCTACCTTTCCACCTGGTCTCCTGGATACACAGTATGTCCACCTTCCTCCTCTGCATCCTGTCTGCCAGCTCTCTACCTTTTCCTGCCATAGTTGCAACATTGAAAGTCCCTACTCTCAGTCCTACACTCATGCCTTTCCTCTTCTCTCTCTGCCTACGGGCACACCTCCCGCCTCTCCTTCTACAATCAACAGTAGTCCAATTTTCACCAGCACCCTGTTGGTTAACAGCACTGATGACGGTTGTTGTTAACCCGGGCCTCGACCGATCGTATGAAATTCATTTTGATCATTTGCATAACAATTTTGGCAAAAGTTTTATGCCGGATGCCCTTCCTGTCAGAACCCTCTGCATTTATCCGGGCTTGGGACCGGCATGAAGGTGAACACTTGCTTGTTCCTCCCATCACGGCTGCATTATCAAATACGTAACTTATTTTTGTTAAATGTATAGAATTATATTAACACTGACTCATTTACTCTCTTCCTGTTATCTCTTCTAGTCAGACTTCTTTGATCTCTGTATATCAGGTATAATAATGTTTGGCATATCTGAGACAACAAGTGATGTATATGTACAAAATGTCCAACCAAATATGACCTAATACCCCTGACAATGAATTAGGATTTCAGCACTGTCAGCCTAACTCTCTGTGCAGAAATATTATTTTGTGAAGTATTGTCCACTGAATGAATAATCATGTATATAAAGTCAAACCAAATACCCTCCAAACTGTAGGCTTAAGGTCACAATATACACTATTTAGCCATAAAATTGAAAGGACTGACAAGGGGAGTAAACATTACTGATTAGTATACATTGCATAGTATAATAAATAAACCATAACACATTGTTTTTGTTTTCTTTTCTTGTGTTTCTGTGTAGAATATACTTAAATTTTAAATGGGTTTTAAACATGTTGTTACGAAGATGGTTCTCTTTTGTTGATGCCCCTTACACAGCATGCCATGTCTTCACCTGTAACCTGCCTGTGATCATTCTCACCTTACAGTTCTTCCACCAGTACTTGTTCTTCAGCTTGGCAGCACAGCTCTCAAACTGAGAGGCTCCAGCCTGCAATGCATCAGCCCTGTTGTCCAGCTCTGACAGTTTCTGGTCCCGCTCCAATACTTTATCCACATTCACACGCATAATATCAACAACCTTCACAGAAAGGCACACCAGGTCATTAGTATATTTAAACTCTCATTAATGACTTGTTCTTAATAATACAAAGCATTCATTTTGGTAGAAGATTATTAGAGTTGGTGATTATTGGTGAATATTTTGAACAGCTTATTTCACTGAAAAATTCAGAATTCAAAGTTTGAACTTCATCAGCCAGGCCTGATACATTAATAAACTGAGCAAAAAGTGATAACGTTTTTCCCAGTAAATAATGTTAAAGCAGATACAAGTATTAATCTTCGTTGTACGAATTATTACATTGTATAACAAGATTCATGATCCTATCATTTTTTTAAGCCTCTTAATCTTAATTATGGTTGCGGGGAGGCTGGTGCCCAACTCAGCCAACTCTGGGTGTGCTAGGTATTGCCAGGCCATTGCAGGTCCAACACTCAAACAACCATTCACACTCAATCCTAGAGGTAATTTGTAACAGTCAATTTACCTACTGTGCATATTTTTGGACTGTGGGAGGGAACCAGAATGGCTGGAGGAAACCCATGCAAGCATGGGAGAACATGCAAACTCCACACAGAAATGCCCAAGCTGGGAATTGAACCCAGGACCTTCTTGCTGTGAGAAGGACGTGCTTACCACTACATCATCATGCTGCCATGTATTTAAGATTTCCCAATTTAAGTGTAAGCTATATGTCTCTCAGCATACAGTACATAAACATATTTGATACTCTAAGTCAATACAATATGTAGCTGAAAGTTAAAAAATTGGGACAACATACTTATCCTGGGTTTACACTAGGGCACAACTTCCGTGATATCCATAATTTGAGTGAATCATGATAAGCGTGGGGGGTTGTGGTATCAAATCGTGATGATCTTGAGGGAACCTGATGGATTCGTGATGATCACACAGATCATGGTGAAAATTTTTGACTGTCCATAATTAGAATTTATTCCGATTTTTTCCAAATATGATAGAATGTGGGACTCATTGTAGACTTTAACAGAGCGAAACAGACTTGTGGAGATTGTACCCAGTGTAAAACTGGATTTAAAAATAGCAATCCACACAATATAAACATGTTTATGTAGGCTGGGGTTTAATTAAAGACCTATAAACTATAAATGCATTGGCATTCATGAGCATCTGCTGTTGTGAGGCCAAGAACAGAGAGTCAGTCAACAATAATGTATAACTCTTTTTTTCTTTCTTTTGTCAATAGCTGGCTAGATGGGATGATGTATATGTACCCATATCTGAGCCCCTAAGAACCAGGGTGGGCCATACCATATTTTATTTTATTTATTTATTTTTATTGATTTTTGGATATTTAAATTTAAAATTTACATTTTGTGGCATCTCTGAAGGTCAGAATTTTACAAAAACTAGAATAGAAAGACATCACAAGTAAAGGTAAAATTTTATGAATTCCACTTACAGTTATGTTCAGAATGATACCGTGTTTCCCCGAAAATAAGACAGGGCTTACATTAATTTTCATACAGAAATATGATGAGAAGGCTTATTTTTAGGTGATGATGTATTTTACATTTTTCTCTACTACATGTCTTATAATATATCATTGTCTTTATATATTCTTACTTTGTTATATTTATTAATTTTTTAAAAATATTTTAAACAGAAGCGAATTGAGCGATTTTAGTGATTTTTATGGACGCAAGTGTATGTCCTCGTTTTAAAGCAGTCGCTGACATCATCGACGGAGCCTCAACGCACAAGAATTGATGCTTTGACAGCGTACCTTAGAAAAAGCTGCCTAATAGATGAGTCAGCGCTTTCACCTAGAGCCCTAGAATGAGCAAGTAGCAGCTGCCGCTCTCGACTAGGGCTTATTTTAAGGGGAGGGCCTATATTAAAATCATCTTGTAAAATCACGCTAGGTCTTATTTTGTGGTTAGGTCTTATTTTCAGGGAAACACGGTAGCAGTCAGATATCACTAACCTGATCAATCAGTGTACATGGAAAGTAATTTACCAGCAGGTGTAGTAGAATAATAGAATCCAACAGACCCAACAGTCATGACATGCATGATGCTGATTCTATGTAATTGTATCACTAATTGAAAGTGCCATGTTCAAAATAATAGCAGTGTGGAGTTCAATTACTGACATCATTCATTCCTTGAAAAACAGGTGCCAATTATGACCATTATTTAAGGAATAAAGGAAGCAAATGTTGTTCAGGTTCATTATAGAGTATTTCTCTCTAAAATTGTGAGGGAAATGAGTTATTCCAGACATTGTTGAATAAAACAGTGTACCTTAATTAAAAAGTTGATTGAAGAAGTTATATAGTTATATAGAAGTGCAGAAAATTATTGGCTGCTCAGCTGAAATAATCGCAAATGCTTCGAGATGGCACCTGACACATGTGGGGAAAAAAGCAAAAAACTATCATTTGAATGGATGGAAGAAGAGCCAAAATGGCAAGAATTCAACCACCAATTGGCCCCAGGAAGATTAAAGAAGGTCTAAAGTTACCTGTGAGTCCTGTTACAATTAGAAGATGCCTATGTGAAACCAAGATAACAGTAACAGGCCCCCCACAAATTCTCACTGCTGAAAAAAAAGACATACATTGAAGAGGTTACAATTTACCAAAGAGCACATTGACTGCCCTGAAGAGAAATTGTGCAACACTTGTGCACTGATGAAAGGAAGATTCTTCTTTTGGGTCTTGTGGCCAGAGACAGTTTGTCAGACGACCCCCAAACACTGAATTCAAGCCACAGTACACTGTGAAGACAGTGAAACATGGTGGCGCAAGCATCATGATATGGAGATATTTCTCATACTGTGGTGTTGGGTCTATTTATCGTATACCTGGGACCATGGATCAGTTTGAATACATCAGAATACTTGAAAAGGTCGTGCTGCCTTATGCTGAAGAGAAAATTCCCTTGAAATGGGTGTTCCAACAAGAAAACAAGCCTAAACACACCAGTAAACGAGCAACTTGGTTCCAGACCAACAAGCTTGACGTTATAGAGCGGCAGCCCAATCCCTGGCCTTTAATCCAATAAAGAAGTTGTGGATTGACATCAAAAATGGAGGTTCTGAGACAAAACTAATAAATATGGAAGAACTGTGGAATGTAATCCAATCATCTTGGGCTGGAAAACCTGCTCGCAGGTGCCAGAACTTGGTTGATTCCATGCAACACAGATGTACAGCAGCCCACAGAAACTGTGGCTATACAAATAAATATTAGTTCAGTGATTCAAAGGAACACTGCACTTTTTTAACAGTCTAATACCTACTTTTCTTCAATTTATTTAAAGGAATAGCCTAAATTTGAATTTTGAAATAAAAACTATTATAAGGATTTTAAGCTTCATTCACTTTCTTAAGCACACTGCTACGATTTTGAACACAATCATATTTTTCCCACCTCAGACATTTAGTCTGTTACTGCCCCTAGTTTTATCAATTTTCAGATGTACCACTTCAGCACTTAGTTTAGCAAGTTGTCACCTTGATATTATGGGATGGACCATTTTGGCACTATCATACTAGTGATAACCTTGATTTTGTAGCTGTCATTTAATCATACTGTGCTGTAAAGAATTGTAGAAATAAAGATATATATATATATATATATATATATATATATATATATATATATATATATATATATATATATATAGTATATATTCCTTTTGTCTATGTAATTTTCTTCATACCAAGTATTTGCAGCATTTCTTTAGCTACACTTGCCATTCAAAAAGTAAACATGTCCGATTCAGAGAAGGGCATCTGTCTTTGGTCTTTTGAATAATCAAAACAGAACGCAATTCTAGCTTTGTTAATTGCATTTTAATACCTCTTATAAAAACACAATATGTTCTTTAGACAATGATACTAACACTTTATTTTAAACCTATTAAAGAGCACAGTTCAAGGATCGTGGCTCATTTTATCATACAAAACAATGGCCAAACATTTTTAAACACTCAGGTCAATGTGATCAAGAGTGTTTTCTTATCAACTACAGTGAGCAACAGTGGCTCATCCTCATCTAAATTTATCAGCTCTTTTTGAAACCTTTCGTTACAGAGACTATCTAGGCTATGCTAGTATACATGCCCCTCATCATCCTCTGGCTCCTCCAAGAGACCATGATGAAACGTTTGCCCATTGTGTCATTGGAAACTTTGCAGGTGTATTAACCTCATAAACCCTATGACTATTTTTTTTTTCTAAAATGTGGGATGGCCCAACCTGGTT
>CM045728.1:42319849-42347349 GCA_024760905.1 Plotosus lineatus
TCCCTGCTGCACTAAAGATAAATCACTCAAATTTGTAGCTACCCTGAAATGATCAGTCTCTAATCCAGATTTCACTTAGCTACAGGGACAAAGAAAGTAGATCTAAATAATGCTGACAGTAAACCCGTTGCTCTATTGGGTGAAATCGTTTGCGAAGAATGGACTAAAACACAGTTGATTTCAAACATTGTTTATATATTATGGTCCATAGTTAATTATAAGCTTGTTCTACTGAGTCATGCACCTTATGACCCCATAGGCTTAATCTGACTTCATCTATTTGCTTCCATTTTGTAAATTGATCCCTCAGTGTGAATGAGTGTGTATGGTGCCCTGCTGCAGATGTGAGGAAAGTGACCAGGAACCCAACAGTATCCACTCTAGTTCACTTACTCATTCATTTGCTGAATCACTTAATCCTCACTACTAGTGTCGCAGGGAGGCTGGAGGGAGGAGGAGGGGTACATCCTGAACAGCTTGGCAGTCCATTGCATCACAACACGCACAATCATTCCCACTCACATTCACATGGAGGAACAATTTAATTAGCCTAATGTGCATGCCTTTTTACTGTGAGAAGAAACCAGAGAATCCAGAGGAAATCCAGAGGAAACACATGGATGGGGAGAACATACAAACTCGACACGGACACACCTGAGGCGAGGACTCAAACCCAGAATTTTCCTGATGTGAGGCAGATAAACTAACCACTATGCCACCCTACCCCAAAGTTGATATTCAGAACTCATTCACAAAGGACTGCCATACTGTTTAATTCCTGAACTGATAGGAAAAATGTGTGGTGGCAGGGGAAGTGAGCAGCACCTTTGCTTACCCCACCTTCATGGCTAAAGCGCCCTGGAACAAGGCACCAAACAAGCTCTTCAGGCATCCCAATGTGTGGAGGCCAACTGCTTCGAGCATGTGTATGCACGTGTCAGTGTGCTCACTTTGGATGGGTTAAATGAAAAATTTCACTTGCATGATTAATATAGTATATCCAAAAAAAAAAAAAAAAAAAATGGTGGTCCTTTCCTGTGTAATTTCACTTGCAGGATTAATACAGTACTATATCCGGGGGAAAAAATGCTGGTCTTTCCTGTGTGAAAGTCTCAAATGAACACATACTTAAATCTACACACTTCAATAAAGCAGAAAGCATAAGAAAAAAGTTTGCTTGGTCTGATGAGTCAAAAATTGAAGAACTATACTGCCCACTAAACGTGTAACACTATGTTAAGAGAAGCATGATGTTGGTGGTAGAATGGCATGGGGATGCTGTAGACTTTATACAACTTTGAACTTGTGCAAAGAAACAGTTTTTATGAAAGTTTATGTGCTTTTGCATGAATCTGTTCTGAAACATTTATGCGCATAGGGCACTGTTTGTAAAAGCCTTTTCACCATTAAGCATTAGAGATAAACTTTTTCAGAAACAATGTCCCATTTTCTGACATTATTTGCTCATGTATGCCTCCAGAAAAAAATGCAGCCGTGAGGGAGGGTTCATGCCAGTGTTCTTTCTCACGTCGGTCCCACCTGGATAAATGTTGATGGTTGTGCCAGAAAGAGTATCCGATGCAAAACCTATGCCAAATTCTCGATGCCAGTCATCAATACGACTTCCGAACTGGATTCGTCGAGGCCCAGGTTAACAACGACCGCCATGAGTGCGGTTAACCAACAGGGTGCTAGTGGAAACTGGACTACTGTAGGTCAAAACAGGAGAGGCGGGAGGTGTGTCCGTAGGCAGAGAGAGAAGAGGAAAGGCATGAGTCTAGGACTGAGAGTAGGGACTTTGAATGTTGGAACTATGAAAGGAAAAGATAGAGAACTGGCTGACATGATGTAGAGTAGTTCAGGAGACCAGGTGGAACAATAGGAAGTAATGTTCAATGTAATTAGTGCTTATATCCCACAGGCAGGATGTGAGCTGAAGGAGAGATTCTGGAGTGAGTTACATGAAGTGATGCAGAGTATCCCCAGAGGTGAAAGAGTGGTCATTGGTGCAGACTTCAATGACATGTTGGTGCAGGCCACAGCGGGGACGAGGAAATGGACAGGTTTGGTATCAAGGAAAGGAAGACATAAGGATAAATGTCGATAGATTAAAGGAAGAGTGTTGTCTTCAAGGAGGACCTGAAACAGGCTTTGGGTGGTCAGGAAGTGCTTCCAGATGACTGGACAACTACAGCTAATGTGATCAGGGAGACAGGTGGGCAAGTACTTGGTGTGGCCTCTGGAAGGAAAGTAGATAAGGAGACTTGGTGGTGGAATGAGGAAGTGCAGGAGTGTGTACAAAGGAAGAGGTTAGCTAAGAAGTGGGACATTGAGAGGACTAAAGAGAGCAAACAGGAGTACAGGGAGACATAGCGTAAGGCAAAGGTAGCGGTGTCAAAAGTCAAACATAAGGGTTATGATGACTTGTATGCTAGGTAGGATGGTAAGGAGGGAGAAAGTGATTTATACAGGTTGGCACAGCAGAGAAATAGAGATGGGAAAGATGTGCAGAAAGTTAGAGTGATTAAGGACAGAGTAGGGAATGTATTGACTGATGACAGAAGTGTGCTGGGAAGATGGAAAGAATATTTTGAAGAGCTGATGAATGAGGAAAATGAGACAGAGAAAAAAAAGTAAAAGAGGTGACCGTTGAGGACCAGGAAGTAGCAAAGATTACTAAGGGTGAAGTGAGGAGGGCATTGAAGAGGATGAAGAGTGGAAAGGCAGTTGGTCCTGATGACATAACTGGAGGTATGGAAGTGTCTCGGTGAGATAGACTTTTTGACAAGAACATTCAACAAGGTCTTAGAAAGTGAGAGGATGCCTGAGGAATGGAGGAAACGTGTGCTAGTGCCCATTTTTAAGAACAAGGAAGAGTCGTGGCAACTACAGAGGGATAAAGTTGATGAGTCATATGATGAAGTTATGGGAAAGAAAAGTGGAAGCAAGACTAAGGGCAGAGGTCAGCATTTGTAAACAACAGTTTGGCTTCATGCCAAGAAAGAGCACCACAGATGCAGTGTTTGCTTTGAGGATGTTAATAGAGAAGTACAAAGAAGGTCAGAGGGAGCCGCATTGTGCCTTCGTGGATCTGGAGAAAGCATATGACAGGGTGCCGAGAGAGGAACTGTGGTATTGTATGAGGAAGTCTGGAGTGGCAGAGAAGTATGTTTGAGTGGTGCAGGACATGTATGAGAGATGTAAGACAGTGGTGAGGTGTGCTGTCGGCGTGACAAGAGTTCAAGGTGGAGATGGGACTGCATCAAGGGTCAGCTCTGAGCCCCTTCTTGTTTGCTATGGTGATGGACAGGCTGACAGACAAGGTCAGACAGGATTCCCCATGGACTATGATGTTTGCAGATGACATTGTGATCGATAGTGAGAGCAGAGAACAAGTGGAAGAAAATCTAGAGGTGGAGGTATGCCCTGGAAAGGAGAGGAATGAAGGTTAGCCTCAGTAAGACAGAATATGTGTGTGTGAACGACAAGGACCCAAGAGCAACGGTGAGGATACAGGGAGCATAGATAAAGAAGGTGGAGGATTTTAAGTACTTAGGCTCAACAGTCGAGAGCAATGGAGAGTGTGGAAAAGAGGTGAATAAGTGTGTGCAGGCAGGCTGGAGAAAAGTGTACAAGACAGTGACGAGGCCACCGATGCTGTACGGTTTAGAAACAGTGCCACTGAGGAAAAGACAGGAGGCAGAACTGGAGGTAGCAAAGACGAAAATATTGAGGTTCGTAAATGATGTTTTGAAGTAATGAGGATGGATAGGATCAGGAGTTAGTAACAACCTATTGAGAGTGGGGCTTGAACCTCCAACCTGAGGATCAATGATCCAGCACATCACTGCCCAGTTTTCAAATAATTGTTCTCAATTTTTTAAAAAAACAAAACTCTTCTTGGCATGAAATTTTGCAAATACAGGACAGAAATTAGAAATTACTTTATTCCTAATAATACCAACCTTAAACAAGCATCATCTTCTATAATATTTTGTTCAGGTATATTCATCATCAAAACACCAAGCCTTGAGGGTGTTCCTAGTGGTTAATACCTACCAATAGTGTTTTAAAGGACAATCACTGACGAATATTTTGCAATTGTGGCTATGATAGAAACAGGTTGCTCAGCCTTAGACCAACTATGTAGTTTTAATTTTATGGCTGACCAGTGTACATAGACATCTGTGCAATTCACCGAATAAAACAGGAAACGGAACCACCACAAAAGTTTAAAAATTTATTAGCCTATTCAAAATCTAACTGACATGAAAAGAAAAAAGAAACCCACCACCATATTAAATTGGCAGGAAAGGCAGGTGATTAACATGATGGTTGGGCATTTCACATGCTGCTTATTTGCAAGTTTATTTACACATTATAAAGAATTTGAGTAGAAATATAGGCAATCCTTCAACTCCTGAAACAACTTCTTTAACAAAAAAGTAATACCATAAACACAGCAAATACAGTGTACAATGTTAAAAAAAAACCCCATCATAGTCAGAAATACAAAAAAAGAAGGAAAAAAGATTTTCTGTTGCTTTACAGCATTTAAACAATTGTCTATGGTACACAGAATAGTACGTTTCCTATATCATACAAAGTACAAAAATTGTGAATATAGTTACCAAAGCACAAGCTGTCAGAAATGCAGTATTGCAATAGTTCATAGTGTTGTGTCTTTGTTGCCAGCATAGTATACTGTGTGAATTGTGCAAGAATGATGTGTGTTGTGCATTAGTCAGTTTTACCCCAAAGTCTGTCAGTAAAATTAAAATACTGCAGTAAGACTTACGGACATGAGCATCAGCTGATAACTTACTCCTTCAGTTAATACATTTGAATGACACACACAAATGAGTCTACAGGCACAAGTCACATGACGAGGTATCACTGCCTTGATCAGGGCAGGTTGAGGTCTCAGGAAAACAACAACAACAAAAAATAATTTAAATAAAGGCATTAAAAAAAAAAATAGATGTGGACTGGTTGTTTGGTTGCCTTGAACCTTAAGTAAACATTAAGTACTGCCTTACAGCAGTCAGAGCAGTTAAAAATATCAAATAATATGACACAGTAACCTTTAACCAGTGTAGTATATTTTGCACAAGTGTCAAAACTGAAACTGATGCTCTCTTTAGAAGTTTCTATATTCAAACACTGGTGATTTGTGGTTAGAACATTTCAGCCAGTAAGAAAAATACAGAATTCAAGACAAGAAACTTTCCTATTGTAATAGGTAGTTTAAATTATGCCAATTAGTGTCACTTTTACTAAGCCTATTTTAATCATGGCACTTGTATGTAGGGAGGATAAAATCTGTATATAAACTGCATTCTCAAAAACTCAACTTGCAATATAAAATGTTCTCTTTTCGGAGTGTGTTGACTAATATACATCATGCCATATGACATGCCATATATTGAAAACATTTACATTGTTCACTTAAGGAATTTTGGATATCCAGCTCTTTGGTGGTTAAAACTGTAGCCAGATTGTGTCCAAGTGGTTGTGTGGATTATGAAATTAACAGTATTCTCCATTAGGTTTAAAAATAATGTTCAGGCCTTTAATGAGACAGTCTATAAAAGTTCTCACTGCTCTTGGATGAACCTGGTTGTTCTTAAAAGTAGGCAGAGGTTTTAATGGGTGTGTAAAATGAGATGAGACAATGGAAAAAAGATTAGTGAAGGTAACATGGGAGACATGCTGGAAAAAGCACTGACATGTGATGCAACATGCACCATTACCAACTGAGTGTATTTTAAAGAATAGGATAAGGATAGCTAGCTGATAGAAATTCTTATCAGCTTTAAAGAGTACACCAATTAAACAAATCAACAGAGTGTGTGCAAGTGACCAAGGAGTACAGCATTTCATCAAAGGAAAAAGTAAAGTCCCACCCGCTTAGTGCACATTCCTCCACTCAGGCTCAACTTTACACTTCAGAAAATTTCAAAACAACTGATCCTACACTCTACTCATTCCAAAACATGTAAAATCAAAAAGCATAGGATAAAATACTTCCATGGCGTATGGACACTGCCTTTGGTTCAAGCAGAACACCATATATAATCCATATATATACACCAAGTTTGAGTTACAAGTTATTATTCATAACCCAAAGGGGAAAGAAAGCTACTTCATTCACACCATTTGTGCAAAACAATGCTGACAAACAAAAAAACGTATACTTGAACAATTTTAGATGCTATATAATGCTTATAAAAAAAAAACAAAAAACAAAAAACCAAACAAAAAAACATTTCTTAGAATGATGCAGGCAGAAATGAAGCAAAGCACAATAAATGCACACGGGGATTTTTAAATGAGGCAAACAAACAAGGCAAAGGTCCTGTAATGATTATTTTCATGATGTCACACTGAAATAGCCACTTGCATAAGTAATGTACCGAATGAAGGTAATTTCTGGATCCAGCAGAAATTAGCACTCTCTTCAGAGCACATAGTTAGTAAAGCCGACATGAGGCATGCCATGAAAACATAAATATAAACATGTTAATTTGTTAGTTTACAATACATAATGCTTCATAAAAGCATATTAGTATTTATAACAGTTTTGCAAATGAACAAAATATTTACACAACTATTTACAAAAATACAGTACAAAAACAATGAATTGAACGCTACTAGAATTAAAAACAAAGTATATCCAGAAATGAATCTGCACTGCTGATTGGACCATTAAAAAAAATGGAAAGGGCTGAAACGGTCAAAAAAATAAATAAAAAAACCCCACACCTTTATCTTCAAAGGTAGACACACAAAAACAAATCAGAGTAACAAAATCACACTGAGAGAAAATAAAAATGATTGGCACCAAAACACCAGTTAAGACACTGGAAGTACGGACAATCAATCACCATATTCGATTTTCATTGTTTTTAAAGAAACAAATTATCTTCATGTCTGAATTTTTTAAAAGTTAAACATCAGGTGTATTTTGGGCACAAACGTTCAGAACTCCATTCATAACAGGGCACCAGCAGCTAATGACTGAACAGCGGTATACATCTTATAGTTTGTTCCAGCATCCATATCATACATTGCGTGTTTCTACAGGTCTGGAGATGCATCATGGTGAAATAATCCTACAGTCGGAACAGATGGCAGCATATCTGGTGTATACATTACTGCCAATGCAAATGTCCAAGGAGGAATCATTTCAGATTATCTTCATACACCAGGAATAAAGTAAAAAGCCTATCAGAGTATTTAACTAATACTGACCAACATTTAAAAAAAAAAGAGAGAGTTAACACCTGGTATGAAACACCACTATCATTTGTTCACAAAATCCTCTAATGAGTGTTACAAAAAGAGTAATTCATATAGAATAAATAATTTGGCCAGTCTCCTTTGTCAGTACATGCAAGTATCAAAACTGGGTTTGAATGGAAAGACCAAAGTCTTTGTTTTTATGAACATGAAGTGTGAGACCAAAAGTGATTCTGAAGCTCATGTGAAGAACGGTGTAGTCAACAGGTGGAGTTATAGCAGCATACCCTGTCTTAGAAAATGAGAAGAGAGTCTCTCTCTTACACTCGCTTGCCCATACCCACTGGGCTGTCACTCCAAAAGCTTGGAATTCTTTCAACTCCTTCCCACATGGAGAATGGCTGCAGTTGAGCTGAGGATGTTGTTAATATGCATTTTTATGTCTCCATCTTTTCGTGCATCACATTTTCAGGCTCTTACTGTAAAACAGAAGGTAAAAAGGTTTTATACATTCATTAATTCATTCATTCCTTTTCTGAACCGCTTAAGCCTAATTAGGGTCACAGGGAGGTTGGCACCCATCTCAGCCGACTCTGAACAAGGATGGAATACAGCCTGGACAACTTGCCAGGCCATCACAGGGCTTATCCATATTCTCTTAGCAAACAATAAAAACACACCCGAGGAAATGCCTGTATCTGCTCTGTTTGCCACGCTGCTTTTATGTGCTTCAAATGGGCAGCCACAATAATCACATCAAAATCAGCCACAGTTGCACAGAATGAACCACTTTTCCACCTCTATTCACAACCCTGCTGCCACTGTACACAAAATGAGCAATGAATTAATGGGAATCAGAACCTTGAGAAAAGTAATATTCATTCACTCATCCATTTTCTGTAATCATGTGATACTACTTAGGGTCGCAGGAAGGCTGGCGCCCATTCCAGCCAACTCCGGGTGATGACAGAGTACACCCTGGACAGCTCACCAGGCCATCAGAGGGTAGAAAAGCATTGACAGCTTTGCAGCCACTCTTGTCGAAAGTCAGAAATGGTTCTTTTATATGCCTCACACCATGGACAATGCCGGCGTTTGATAACCCAGTGAGCTGCACTGGGAGGATGGGGGGGACAAGACCATGACAACCCCCAACCTTAGGATCAGCGATCCAGCGCCTTTTACCACCAAGCCACCACTGCTCTGAAAAGTAACACAGTTGGCCCCCTACCTACGAAATTAATCCGTTCCAGAGCCTTTTTTGTAACGCGGGAATTTCATCAGTAGGGGTCGCATTTTACATGTTAAAAGTCTAATTCGTTCCAAGGCTCCAGTCTTTGCACTGGATAAGCACTATAAACCCTTTAAAAATGACAAAAGTACACCAATTTTGTATGAAATATGTGTTAAAAGTAAAAGAAAATTATTTATTATGCCATTTAAACATTTCATTAACATATTAAACCATTTTATTAACATTTATTAATTAAATTAAACATTTTTTATTAACACACACACACACACACACACACACACACTCTCTCTCTCTCTCTCTCTCACGCTGTGGGCCATGCCCACAAGACGTGGAATTCAATGAGCATTCCCTGCTTGACAAGGGGATCCAAACTCAACTTTAACTTGATTCCTTGAGGGGTCGGAAAATCGGAATTCCAGATGAGCTCAAATGCACCCACATTTATTAAACATTTACTGAATTAAACAACTTAAAAACTAAACTAAAAACTAAAGTGTTATTCCTTCTCTCTCTCTCATGTTGTGGCCCACGACCACAAGATGTAGAATTCAAAGCGCATTCCCAGCTTGACAGGGAGATTCAAACTCAACTTTAACTTGATTCCTTGAGTGATCAGGATTCCAGATAAGCTCAAATGCACCCACATTTATTAAACATTTACTGGAGTAAGCTTCCTTCTCTCTCTATCTGGGAGGCCAGCGGGGCAGGATGTTGAGAGACAGCCAATGAGAGAGCAACTCGCGCATCGTGTGAAATTTTGATTGGCGCGTTTGAATTTCTTTTAGTGAGAGGGGGTTTGTTTTCGTATCCCGGGGACGGAAACTTAGGAAAGTGATCTTCGTAACCCGGGGATTTTGTACCCGGGGTCTTCGTAAGTAGGGGGCCTACTGTATATGAATGTGCTTATAAAAACTGCTGATGGTCACTGATTTTGTTACCAAGAATAAAGGTGAATTATATTCAAACATTAAAGCTGAGATTGTTAAAAATTTACTTGGTGAAAATAAGTTGTAATTAGCTCAATGCTGTATAAATGTGAAAGGTTTATTTTGTTTATTAACTGCTAACAAAGATGTCACATCGCTGCAATTTATGCGTACTGGATATTTTTAGAAATCTCAATGTCTAAAATTTGTGCTGTTATAAAGGGAAAGATGCAGGTAAGGTAGATTGGGGGGTGTAACATCGAAGTCAAAAAAAAAGAAAATTCTCTTGTGAAAGACAAATAACACCTAAAATTCAGGAACTGAAAAAGTATGAAAATGTAAAGAGCAAGAGTTAATCCGAAAGAAAAAAGTTTCAAGCAAGATATGAGAAATGTAAAGGTCATGTAAGAGACACTTAAAGTTATAGCAAGTGTGCTCTGAGGACACATATATGATATGATGGACAAAGCTGAAAAACTGCAGTCAGAGAGAAAGCAGCTGTAAGATGGCATTTGACTCCAAACAGGACCATGTGAAGACATTCAGAGGAAGTTTGACGCGTGCTCAGCTGTGACAACAGACTTACCGAAGTTGATGAGCGTGCACCAAACTGAAGATGGATAAGAGTTTGATGCTGTGCAAGAAAGAGTAAGGTTACACATGCTACTTGACAGTGAATATCGTAGGTGTATATATGGATTCAGAATTACTGTATGCAGCTGCCACCAGTTGAACTCTATCAGTCATCTCGAATTTCAGTGATTAGGGCTGAAACGGCTGTTTGTTGGCTGCAAAGAGGACTGAAATTGAACTGGAAGTTGCCACTGAAGTTCAATATCAACAGTTGAGAAAACCTGAAAATCAGTCAGACACTGAGGTCATCCAGGCAAAGTTAAATGTTTACACTGAAGGAGAAACAAAAGGAAAGGATAAAACACGCAGTCCTATATGCAACAAAAAGAATGATTCAATCCAATTCGCTCACAATGTTCCAGGACAAGAACAGCAAGTCATGTAATGGCTGCGCCAAAAATGTCTCACTTTGCAAGAGTCATTAGCTCTCACTAGGCTTCCATCTCCAGAACTACTATATTGTCAGGTGATCCTCTGAAGTTCACAGAATGGAGTACCAGCTTCAAAGTTCTTATAAAAAGGCAATGCTCCAACCCTGCTGATAGGCTGTTCAAATTGCAAAAGTACTTAGCAAGGTAGGCAAAATCTTCTATTGGCAGCCTCTACAGAAAAGACGAAGATGCCAACCAACAAGCATGGGATAGGCTAAATGCCAAGTATGGCCATTCCTGTATTGTGCAGCAATCATTCAGAGAGAATATTTCAAGCTGAGAGACTTCAGTGATTTCCTCCAAACTTGTAGTGATGCCATCCCTTATATAAACAGATGGCAAGTTCTGAATGACAGTGAGGAGAACCAGAAAATGCTTGACCTTGATAATGTCCACGGCATGTTGAAATCGAGAAATCCGGCAAGAAACTGACCGGAAACCCGGCAAGGAAGCCGCCATATATGTTTTCTCATTGTTTCAGGTACAGTAGGCCCTTGACATTCGCGGGGGCTCAGTTCAGGGTCCTCCCACAAATCGAGATAATCTGCGAGTTCTGTACCCAGAAGTAAAACCCCATGTATCACGTCACATGTGCAAATGAGCAGCCGGAAGTAAAATACTATGTATCTATTACATGCGCTAAAATATGCTTCTTAAGCACATTCTATAGACAGTTTATAATACAGTATTAATGTAGTAAAATGTATTAATGATTATGAAAAACTTTTCAATTTTTACCATTATATTTATTGATGATAAAATACAGTCGGCCCCCAATTTACGAAATTAATCCGTTCCAGAGCCAGTTTCATATTGCAAGGATTTCGTAAGTAGGGGTCGCATCTTACATGTTAAACGCCTAATTCGTTCCAAGGCTCCAGTCCTTGGACTGGATAAACCCCATAAACCCTTAAAAAATGATAAAAGTACATCAATTTTGTGTGAAATGTGTTAAAAGTAAAAGAAAATCACACCTCTCTCTCTCTCCTTCTCTCGCACGCGCTGCGGGCCACGCCCACAAGACATGGAATTCAAAGCGCATTCCCTGCTTGACAAACTCAACTTTAATTTGATTTCTTGAGGGTTCGGGATGCCAGATAAGCTCAAATGCACCCACATTTATAAACATTTACTGAATTAAACAACTTAAAAAAACTAAAAAGTTATTCTCTCTCGCACGCGCTGCGGGCCACGCCCACAAGACGTGAATTCAAAGCGCATTCCCTGCTTGACAAACTCAACTTTAATTTGATTCCTTGAGGGATCGGGATGCCAGATGAGCCAAAATGCACCCACATTTATTAAACATTTACTGAATTAAAACAACTTAAAAAACTAAACTAAAAACTAAACAGTTATTCCTTCTCTCTCTCTCTCTCTCGTGCACGCGCTGCGGGCCACGACCACAAGACGTGAATTCAAAGCGCATTCCCTGCTTGACAAACTCAACTTTAATTTGATTCCTTGAGGGATCGGAATTCCAGATTAGCTCAAATGTGTCCACATTTATTAAACATTTACTGAATAAAAAACAACTTAAAAAACTAAACTAAAATCTAAAGCATGAAGCTTTCTTTTGTCGTGAAGCCGCACCCCGGCTAACAATTAGCTCAGGCGGGAAGGGGTCGAACGACAACTCAAGCGCTTGGGATCGCACGGGATGAAGGCCGTGTAGCCGGCTGGTGCAATCGCCTCATCGGGTGTACTCTCCTCGAGCCATGTTTCACAGAAACATAGCAACAGACTGTTGAAAAAAGAAACATGACTCTGAAAACTCCGCCTGGGCTAATTGTTGATTGTTAGCCGGAGTGCGGCTAGCATTGAGCTACCATAGCATATTAGCTCAGAATAGGAAGGTGCTAAACTTCAGAAGACTCCGATCGCATAGCTGTAGTAGAGTCAACCGGTCATAGACGAGCATAGTGCAAAACATGAACAAACAAAACAACAAATAAAACAAAATGAGTATGTTCACTTTGGCCTCTTCCATCTAAAGCATGTCCTCACCTCCCTGACAATAAGAAGCTGGCATGAATCCAAATAAAGTACCTTAAAAAGGGAGTTGGACAATGATTCCAAGCTCAAAATTGACTATGTGAGCGTCATGGAAGGTGTTTTCAATTATGGAGATGTGAAGACAGTAGACACCAAGCCAGAGCTGGGAAATGTCTGGTATATCCCACATCATGGGGTTTAACACTAGAAAACTAGGCAAAATCTGAGTGGTTTTTGAATGCTCCACAAAAGTACAAAGGCACCTCATTAAATAATCATCATCTAACTGGGCCCGATTTCACAAATGGTCCAACAGCAATACTATGCCATTTTCGTAAAGATATCACATCACAGTTGTGTGTGATGTAGAGAAATGTTCCACAGGTTCCACATCAGCAAAGAGGATCGGGACTATCTATGGTTTCTCTGGTGGGAGAATGGGGACACAAAATCAGAACCCACAGAATATCACATGAAAGTGCACTTTGGAGCATTGTCCTCTTCTGACTCTGCCAATTATGGCATGAAAAACATTGTCAGTCTAAATGAGAAAGAGTACCTCCCCCTGCAGTTAGTTTCTACCCCCATTTCACTGGAACACGGCAGACCTACGGAATCAAAAATGTTGCCATCCGCAAATGTTCCGTCATTATTCCCTCATCTTCCATGTCATTCTGTGGGGGCAGTGGTGGTCTAGTGGTATAGGGCGCTGGATCGCTGATCCAAAGGTTGGGGGTTCGAGTCCCACTGTCCACGGGGCTGTCACTGTCCCCCCCCAGTGCGGCGAACTGGGTTATCAAAGGTGGGCCATGTCTGTCACTGTCTATGGTGAGAGGCATGTAAAAGAACCATTGCTGACTTTCGTAAAGAGTAGGCTGCAAAGCCGTGAGCGTGTTTCTGTCCCTTGCTAAAAGGGTTGTGACAGGAAGGGCATCCGACGTAAAAACCTCTGCCAAATCAAACGTGCGAATCAGATGATTCGCTGTGGCGACTCCTGAGTAAAAGGGGGAAAAGCCGAAAGGAAGACAGACAGACAGACTTCCATGTCATTCTGTGTGATTTTGTAGTTATCCCTCAAGTCTTCCTCCACTTCCGTATGTTTCCGTCAGATCAAAATATTCCATGAAAAAAAATCCGTGATTGTTCCGTGGGGTGACTTTGGCGTACTTTGCTGTACCTGTTCCGCACATGCTATGAACGTTCCGAGTGTAAGAATTTCCACTTTTGTATAGGATTTTCACCCATTTTCCGTGTAAAAATGCCAAAGCTCTTCTGTAAACTGCGTTCCAGGCCTTTCCGCTACACGATCCTTGCATGCCGTAGTCTAGTGAAATAGGGGTATTCATAAGGAAGCATTTCTACATCGGAGTAGGAGTTTTTTGGTGAGGCGATTAAGCTGGTAAAAGCAGCTCAAGCTGCACGTGTTCACGAAAAGTTGCGCCTTCACAAATTCCTTTCTAACAGCCTAAAGGTGCTAGACCTTATCGACATATCAGAACATGCCATGGGGGTAAAAAATGTTGATCTCAATCATGATGACTTACCAGTGCAAAGAGCGCCGAGATGGAACATTGAAAATGACAATTTCTCCTTCAAGGTGCCACTTAAGAAACCAGCAGCATGCAGAGGGATTCTCTCAATTGTGGCCTACTTATATGACACACTAAAGTTTCTAGCCCCATTCATCCTTAAAGGGAAAAAAAGTGCTGCAAGAGATGTGCCAGAGAGGCACAGGATGGGATGAACCACTACCCAGGAATTTAGGGTATAGGTGGAAGACCTGGATGAAGGATTTGGAGAACCTGGAGATTAAGATTCCAAGATGATTCATACTTGATGATTTTGGTGAGATACAGAGAGCTCGACTTCATCACTTTTCTGATTCAAGCAGTCAAGGGTATGGCCAGTGTTCTTACAGCCATCTGGTAGGCAAAGAGAAAAAAAAAGTACTGTCCCTTGATCCTGGGTAAAGCGAGGGTTGCACCTACCAGTGCTGTCACATACCAAGACTAGAGTTAACTGCTGCAGTAACCTCAGCAGCTGTACGCAACATGTTAAAAGGGGAGCTAGAGTTCAAGATTGATGAGAAATACTTGTGGAGAGAGATCACCATGAAACAGGTTACATTAGAGCTGCTGGAGGGAGATCCAGAGGTGAGGACTACCCAGGGCCTGAAAACTGAGGTTGCAAGGCAATTTGACATCAAAAGACACCTGTTATGGTTCTCAAAATGTGACAAAGCGGTCAGTGTCATCCCTTGTATCTGCCCGCTGGTTAAGAGGAGCGAAGGCCACAGACCCTTTAAGTGTGGAAGAGAGAAGACAAGCTGCATTAACTCATGTCAAGCTTACACTGGGAATGTCAATTGACAATCGGAATATCGCTGATACAATTATGTCGATCGATAATCGATACCTATAAAAGGGATATCAATACTTCTAACGTTATAGCTTCATGACAGTGTCTGTAGTAAATGCCACTTCAATGACACCCCGAGTAAATGGTACGTCCCGCCTCTCTGTATGGTAAATGGTACGTACCTGCTTCTCGTGTGCCATCAGAGCGCGTGTTCTCAACAGCACGGAACAATTTGAACAAGAGACACTTATCACCGGATAATGCAGAAATGTGCATCTTCTGAATCTATACATCTATTTGATTCCACGTCACTGTGACACGCAGTGGAGAGCCAATCCTTTCTGTACTCCACTGTGTGGGCGGGTCCGATAGCTTCAAACTCCAATTTTATTGGATAATAACAGCAGCCACAGACTGCGCGTGTTGTTTGAGTAAAGAGAAAAATTTCCCTCGTTTTGATCGGCTCATTTCCACGAAGCCAAGCAAACACAAATGGACGGACATGGAAAAACTTCAACCCGCAGAGCAGCTGATTGCCAAAACTTGGGACGCGCTTCCTGTCACATAAACACTGCAGCGTGTGAGTCCAAATAAATTAGAGCTTCAAGGTATCGGACCCGCCCACACAGAAAGGATTGGCTCTCAGCTTCGCGCCACAGTGACGTTGCATTGAAAGTAGATGAATAAATTTGCTCTGAGCAGTTAGAAAGTGAATCTGCATCATCTCCTGCTTGGCCTTTTAAAATGCTGGCGCTGCCAGCAGCACAACCAACCATCGTACACAACACTCGCACTGCCATGAATCATGCTTCACCACTTTTGCGGTCGTCAAGTCGATCAGACGAAACTCGCATAGGTCGTAAGTTGATGACTCACTGTATTCAATGCATTATACAAACTCCTGTAATATATCTTAGTCTGTTCTATTTAATGCATTTATGGAACAGTACAGCAATATTCCAATGTATCGATGCATCGGAATTTTTTTTAATCAATATATCGATACTAATAATAGGTTTTCAATGACACCCCTAGCTTACACAATAATATACCTTCAAAGAGGAGATGAACACACTCAGCCAGATACTAGGAAAGCTGCCTTGCAACCACCAACTCTATCGCATGACCCATTACTCCAAGATGGTATAATAAGGGTAGGAGGAAGACTTAAAAAGGCAGCTGTGCCTCCAGTTGAGACACTCGGCTATCCTCCCTAAAGACGGACTTCTCAGTGCACCAAGAGCCAATGATTATTCGAGTGTTAGCGGAAGTAAGGCTGTAGCACAGTACATTATGCAGTGTGTATGATGCAAGAAAGCTTGCGCACCACCAGAGGGACAACGGGCAGCAGATCTACCAGGCGACCGGCACCACCGTTCACTTACTGTGGTATGGACTACTTTGGTCCCTTCTACAGCAAGCAGAGTAGCAAAGAACAAAAATGGTATGGCCTTCTCTCCACAGGTCTTTCTTCCAGAGCAGTGCACATAGAGATATTGGAAGATATGACAGCTGATGCTTTCATCAACAGTTTGAGATTCGGAGAGCTGTTAGGCATATTAGATCTAATTAAGGGACTAACTTTATGGGAGCGAAAAATTAAATGACAAAGTCTCTGGAAAAGTTTCATAAGGAAAGAGTGGCTACATACCTCGCAGTTAGCCAGTGTGACACTTGAGTCACTGTGGAGGCCTATGGGAGCGTCAAATTCAGACAGTGAGGGTTGGACTAAGCTGAGTCCTTGCCTGCAGTATTGGAATGTTGGATGATACCTCCTTAAGGAGTTTCTTTAATGAAGCTTTGTCCATTGTTAATAGCTACCCACTCACTGTTGATATCAGCAATCGAGCAAGTTACCACCGAGTGACCAAACCTCAGCAATCTTGTGAATCCTTCAACATGATAATTATTTTTTCTAATTTAATCATTTCCAAATACTACAGAATCCAAAACAAGCACATGGGTAATTAAAGCCATTACCTAAGTCAGGCATATTCACATTATCTAATTCTGCGTGGCAGAGCTACCTTGCACTCTGTAACTCTCCCTTTAGTTGCATTCCATCTAGTTCATCCTCTGGCATCTTCTTAAAGGGATTGTACAGCAGGTAGTGCAAACTATTTACCCTTCTAGTTATTTAGAAAATCTTTCCTATTCCATGTCACATCTGGTCTTCCGTTGCACCTCATGGCAAAATTGAATGTTTAAGTTTTTAGTGTAAACCCATTAACAGCAAAAGCTAGACTTACAAAACAAATGTGGGTCTCTGGGATGATGTCGTTAAGAGCAACTGCGTCTTCATCATCCATCTGCTCTTCCGCTACTTCAGTGCCCAAACTAAGAGAAAGAGAAAAGAGGGTTAAGTTTCCCTTTTCATGGTTTGGGCCAAATGTCATTCAAGTACTTTTCAAGGGACACATTTTCAAATAATGTTTTTAACTTTCAAAGAGTAAAATACAATAATTTTAATATACAGTAGGCCCTCGTCATTCGCGGGGGTTCGGTTCCGGCCCCTCCCACAAATCAAGATAATCCGTGAGTTCTGTACCTGGAAGAAAAAACCCTATGTATCATATTACATGCCTAAAATATAATTCTCAAACACATTCTATAGACAGTCTTACTCATTAATACAGTATTAATGTAGTAAAATGTACCAATTTAAAAAAACTTTAATTTTATTTTGTCCTGTGATATTTATTGATAAAGTTTATATATATATATATATATATATAAAAACATCACAGAACAAAATCATTACTACATTATTTTATATATATATATATATATATATATATATATATATATATATATATATATATATATATATAAAAATACATAAATATATTATTATATAAAGAACATAGAAGTGTGACAGTTACATAATGAACTTTCACCCAGAATGCAGGAGGCAGCATGAGATGGCACAGAGTGGATTTATTATTCAAAGGGAAAGCACTTAAACAGAGCGCACACTTTAAATACTGTACTGATGAAGAAAAACACAAACAACATTAAACACTGGAACCGGGAGCCAGAGAAAACACAAGGAAGCAGGGACATGATGCGAGACAATCTTCTGGCGCAGAGGTGAGCGTGCGGTTTGTGTTTATAGGGAGTAGACGAGAGGAGTGAATTCAGGTGTGCGCTGCTGCAATCAGCCCGAGCAGCTCAGCCACGCCCCTCAGCTGGAGCGGGGAGCTTGAGAGAACACAGCCATCAAAATCAAAGTCCCCCAAGAACACAGACCATAACAAAAGAACATAAAATAAAATGAAGTGTAATAAATTGGATAAAAAAGCAAAAAGGATAAACATGCTACACCACAGTACATACAATCTCACACACAAACATTATAAACATTAACTTATTGTACTGTACTGGAATAATAATTGAAAAATACTTTAATACTACTGTGCTTTACAACATTTCAGATGATTATTCCTCCACAGACACTTCAGAGGAAACTGTCATTTCTTCAGGAGAAGTCTTATTTCTTCAGAAAAGACACATCATTACCATTTTCTAGTGCTTAGCCACAGAAAACGCACAGCGTTTGAGTGGTATCGTAGAGCTTAATAGGCAATTAAAACACACTAAAAAAAAAAAATGTCCTTTTACATTGAACTTGGAGTGACGTCGCGGCGTTCTCAGAGTCAAATTGTTTCTTTGTTCGTTTTAATTTGTTGTTTTGTTTGTTCATATTTTGCACTATCGGTCGACCCTACCACAGCTATGAGCAGCTTCAGCTTCGGGCAACTAAGCACGCAACAACTTCTATCGTGAGCTGCTATGGGAGCTCAATACTAATCGCACCCCGGCTAAGCCCAGGCGAAGTTCTCAGAAGCTTGGTTCGCACTCCTGACCATACTGCTTGAAAATGTTCAGTCCCTGCGAAACAAGATGGACGAGCTTCATGCTCAGATTGCAGTGCAGAGGGATCTACAGGACGGTGTTTCTGTGAAACATGGCGCGAGGCGATTGCACCAGCTAGCTACAGGGCCTTCATCGCCTGCAATCCCAAGCGCCGGAGTTGTCGTTCGGCCCCTTCCCGCCTGGGCTTCTTGTCAGCTGCACCCCGCACACTTAGTTAAACACGCCCGAAGATACTCCGATCTTATAGCTGAAGTAGAGTCAACCGGTTGTAGACGAGCACAGTGCAAAACATGAACAAACAAAACAACAAATTAAAACAAACAAAAACAATTTGACTCCGAGAACTCTGCGACATTGCCCTCTGGGCAGAGCCATCTTGGAGACGTCACTCCAACTTCAATGTAAAAGGACATGAAGAGACAAAACATATAGACAGAACATAAAATCTCACGCATAAACATGAACTCAGGTACTATACTGGAATAATAATTGAAAAAGATTCTAATACAACAGTTCAGAGAAAACCATCGTTTCTCAGGAGAAAGTCTTATTTCTTCAGAAGAGACATCCAGCGTTTTCTATCACTTTGCCAGAGGAGACGCATAGAATTTGAGTGGTATCATAGAGCTTAACTGGTAATTAAAACACGCACAAAAAAAGAGGCTCATTGACAACCTGTGCAGGAATGAGGGAAAAGGGGCGGGACATCCGCTCGACCAATCAGGAGAAAGGAGGACAGCCATTGGCTGAATTTGAATCATATGCCGGTTGCTCGGCAGTCAGCGAATACTCAAACCGTGGGTGCAAAACCGCGAATAGTCAAGGGCATACTGTAATAATGAAATTAAAAGTAATTTAAATAATTTATAATTTTTCTGAAAAATATGCAATAATTTCAATAAACTGTAACAAGACTACATACTTTCTTAAATGTACACATAAATATAAACGTATATGTAAACACTTTCTTCATCTTTGGCTTCAGGGCAACACCTGTACTTTTTACAGATCCACTTGGCATATTAATGGTAACGCAGTCAGTACCTGTAGTAGCTGTTCCGAATGCATTTCCATTGCAATAGTCCGTGATCATACTACCCTCGTGCTCCTTGGTTCTTCAACTTTTTTTGAGTGGGTGACATTTGATTTTATGTGTGACTTTAATTCACTCTCCCCAGAGAACCAACTGCAATTTTTTTTTGCATGGCGTGCAAACCATATGATGCCAGCTTTTGCAGATATCTGTGCAATCACTGTCGTCCTTGTTCTCCTGCCATTCTGCTTTAAATATAAACTGACCGACCACCTGGCAATGTAGCTATAATAAATTTTAATATATTGTAGCACAGCTGCCAACTTTTCCAAACCAAGAAACAGACTCTGCTCTGGCAGCCTGTCAAAATGCACCAAATCGATACAAAACACCCCCTTTTACCCCATATTTATTTTTTATAATTAACATCCTTCAACATGTTTTAAGGTGATTCACATGAAATGCAACAAACAGTAAAGGGTAGTTTTTTAGTACGAAGAATTTTTACTCAGCACAAAGCAATCCTAACTCCATAGTGTAGACATCCCATCACTTGAAAATAAACTTCTCCCATAGAGAAGTATACAGACAGACAAGGGGATGTCAAAGCCAAGCTATTATCATTCTTCTAACCGATCCTTTTTGATGGCTTCCTTTGTAGCAGCCTTTGCTCTCTTCAAGAGTGTAAGGCAGTAAATTTCTGTTCATAAAAGGTGTTGCTTCTTGATTTTTGAATAAGTAGGGCTGACAGCATGTCATCTGATCATGATCCCCTGAAGTCTGTCTTATTCTTCTTCACCTGACTAAAATACTTTCACATTCAGCATTCAGTACAATTCTTTCACATTCAGCAGTGGAATTGATAAAATTCCTTAATCTCCCTTGACAGTGTGGCAAAATGAGAACCTGAACTTAGCTGCAGGCATTCTCATTTGTTCCTCTTTGAAACTGGTTGAGCAATAATCAATCTCAAGGTTGTTGACAGCTTCATCTGTGTCTTCAATTCCAGTTTTGATCAATACTGCAAACTAGGTGAAAAAGAATCAGAGGGAATTGAAGGTACAGCAGTCTCTGTTTACATTTGCTACTTGATCATGGAGGAGAACATCACATGTCAGTTGGAATTTGCTGATAATACAATCACAAGACTTGATGTAGGGCTTCTTGACACTTTGGAAAAATTTGGAAATGCTGCCCGGAGCAGTTTGCCCATGTGGTCGGCAGCAGCTAGAGGAATGTCATGCTCCACATAAAAGGCTGCGAACAAACATTCAGCTTTGATAGCATTGGTATTTTCTGTCTTTGAAGTGAAAAAAAAAAATCAACAAAGTTTGAGCACGTCCTACCTCAGATTCAGATTGTCAAGAACTTTTATGCGCCTTGCTCTTACAGTGCTGCACAATGTCCGAACGGCCTCCATGAGAAATCAAAAATCATAATGCAAGGTTTGCAAAAGGCATGTTTCACTGAAACTGTTGAACAAATGAAAGGAAATTCTTCTGAACATTTGGACGAGAAAGATTGTTCATGAGCTTTAGGTCTTGAAGAACCAGACAAAGAAAGAAACTTCATCACTGCAGATCCACTCACAACTGCTTAAAAGATGCGTGCTAGTCCATGGCCTAACTTCGGGCATAAACAGTGTCCGTGCACATGTGCAATCGCTAACTTTTGCAAGGGACAGTACTCTGAGCGGCTAATATATTTTCTTAATCGTATTTTACGTAGTGAAAGTTTATGGTTTGTTTATTTTTCGAGAAATAGCCGGCATTATTATTCAAATACGTATTATCCGACCCAAAAATGGAGTTCCGTACTCAGAAACAAACAAACAAACAAACAAAAAAAAAATCGGACTAAGTACTTTTTTTAAGTACTAGTTGGCAGCTGTGTTGTAGTAATGTTGACCCGCTGTGTGAGTTTTACAAAATAAACTTGTAAAGGGGGACACCTTGTTGTAAAATTAACTACCGTATACTCGTACACTGTGTTCGTCAACATAGAAGAGACATACTACTACAACAGCAGCAGCAGAACTTCCGGAAATATGCGTTAGCAGACGACACTTGACAAACATCAACTTTCTGTAACTATTGTAGAATAGACACAAAATTTGAGGTTTCTAATTAAATATTATACATTTATTACGCAGATAGACCTCCTCTTATTTTCTTTTCGGCTGTTCCCTTCAGAGGTCGCCACAACGAATCATCTGCCTCCATCTCACCCTATCCTCTGCATCTTCTTCTCTTACACCAACTACATTCATGTCCTACTTGAACACATCCATAAATCTCTTTGGTCTTCCTCGAGGCCTTCCGCCTGGTCGTTCCAACCTCAGCATCCTACTACCAATATACTCACTATCCCTCCTTTGTAAATGTCCAAACCATCTCAATCTAGCCTCTCTGATTTCGTCTCCAAATCCTCTAACATGTGCTGTCCCTCTGATGCACTCATTCCTGATCCTAACCATGCTCAATACTCCCAAAGAGAACCTCAACATTTTCCTCCCTGCTACCTCCAACTCTGCCGCCTGTCTTTTCCTCAGTACAACTGTTTCTAAACCATACAATATCGCTGGCCTCATCACCATTTTGTGCACTTTTCCTTTCATTCTTGCTGATACTCTCCTATCACACCAGACACTTTTTTCCAACCATGCCAACCTGGATGCACACGCTTCTTCACCTCTTTTCCACACTCTCCACTGCTCTGGATTGTTGAGCCCAAGCACTTAAAATCCTCCACCTTATATAGCTCTGCTCCCTGTAACCTCACCGTTGCTCTTGAGTCCTTATGCCTAATCCAATATCCAAACGGGTCCAATTTCAGCATCAGAGTATGGCGTAAACAAGTGATCCCACCCACTGATTGTTATGTCACCAACAGCCAACGCGAGCAAGATCCAACAGCCAACGCGAGCAAGATCCTCGAACGAAACTAGACGCCGTTGCCAGATTCATATGAAAATGGCAACCGCTGGTCCTGCAGACCCGGGTTTCACAGCCCCTTCAGGTAATCAAATTGTTTATTGAAAGTCTATTCAGTGTTGTGGTTTCGACTATGATACTATTGAAGGGGTAATGTTTTGCTGTGTGTGTATATTATATATATAAAATATTTTTAAGGAATTGTATGTGTAACACAAGCCACGTAGGTGCCTCCAACTCTGACTCCTGTCTTTTCCTCAGTGCCACTGTTTCTAAACCATACAACATCGCTGGCCTCATCACCGTTTTGCACACTTTTCCCTTCATTCTTGTCGATACCCTCCTATCACCCATCACACCGGCCACTTTTCTCGAACCATTCCAACCTGCCTACACACGCTTCTTCACCCCTTTTCCCACACCCTCCATTGCTCTGGATTGTTGCGCCGAAGTATTTAAAATCCTCCACCTTCTTTAGCGCCCTTTAACCTCACCGTTTCTCTTGGGTCCTTCTCATTCACACACATGTATTCGGTCTTTCTAAGGCTAACCTTCATTCCTCTCCTTTCCAGGGCATACCTCCACCTCTCTAGATTTTTCTCCACTTGTTCTCTGCTCTCACTACAGATCACAATGTCATCTGCAAACATCCTAGTACATGGAGAATCTTGTCTAACCTCGTCTGTCAGCCTGTCCGTTACCATAGCAAACAAGAAGGGGCTCAGAGCTGATCCTTGATGCAGTCCCACCTCCACCTTGAACTCTTGTGTCACGCCAACAGTACACCTCACCACTGTCTTACATTTCTCATACATGTACATACTTCTCTGCCACTCCGGACTTCCTCGACCCAAAGCTAAAAATCAAGTGCTATTCAAGGACGGACTAAGAAAACCATTGGTTTTCAAGGGGTGGCGTGGAAATTCCAGGACCCTTTAAAATAACTTTAAGGACTTTTCAAGGCATTCAAGAGCCCATACAAACTATGCCTTTCTAATGTGCAATGAGACATTGACTCATAGTTAAGCATACCTGAGAATAGTGCTGTTATCAGGTTCTGTACTTGCAGATTTGTGCACCTCCACCCCTACTGACCTATACATACATCACAACATAACCATAAATTAAAAAAAAAAAAATTTTTTTTGGAAAACCTCTCAAGTTAAACAACTACATTGTGTAATACCTGACAGGGGGAAGTAAGGGATTAGGCATATCAGTTATTTCAAATTCTTTTGAGGTTCCAGCTACAGGAGGCATGTCCGGGAGCAAGTCGGGTCTGCCTGACTGCATACCTGCAAAATAATTAGATACATAATTGTACTGTGTCTCAGTACAACCTAGATTTTAAAAGATACTAGAATTTATCCTTCAACATTTCTCTGCTTTCTCACCGATTTCACCATCTGTATCAGTTTGGGTAAAGTGCGGACGGTAGACAAGTCGAGAATCAAGATGCATGTGGCTACTGGACGGGGCACTTGGGAAAGCAGTGCTCATGGGCAGCCTCCTGACCACACTCTGACCACCAGAACGGCTCTTCTTCGATGGTGACGACTTCACTAGAAATGGAACAAAACATACGAACATAGAGTTAGGGTCAAACGTTTACATACACTTTTAAAGAACATGGCTGTCAATGCAATTTTGAGATATCAGTCATTTCTACAACTCTTACTTTATTAAGGTGATGGTCACAAAAAATATTTTATAAAATTTGGTTAATTTATGAATTTATTATGGTTCTTATGAAAACATCTCCAAAAATCTGCAGTCAACAATATACATCCAGCAATGCTAACATTTGGTTACATGTCCCCTGACCTTTTTCACTGCAATTGGATACCTTTGGTAACCATCTACAAGCTTCTGACAAGCCTCTGGATGAATCTTGAACCACTTCTTTTGACAGAATTAGCACAGCTTAAAATAAATTTTTAGCTCTCTGGTGTTGACTACTTTCTTTAGCAATGGTCAAAGGTTCTCAATAGGGTTCAAACCCAGGACTTTGAGAAGGCCATTTTAAAATATTAATTCTGGCCTGACTCAGCCATTCCTTCACTACTTTTGATGTGTGCTTCCAATCATTGTCTTTTTGGAACACCCAAATGTAGCCAAAACCCAACATTCTGGCTGATGATTTCAGATTGCCCTGAATAATTTTGAGGTAATCGTCCTTCCTCATTATTCCATTTATTTTTTGTAAAGCACCAAAACCAATCGCAACAAAACAGACCCGAAGCACTTGGCAGAAATCATGGTGTTCTTGGAGTTAAAGGCCGCAGCTTGACCACTCAAAATATATTTCTGGTTATTGTGGCCAAACAGCTCAATTTTGTGTCATTTGACCACAGAACATTCCTTCAGAAGGATTTTTCTTTATCCATGTGATCAGCAGCAAACTTCAGTTGAGCCTTGAGGTGCCGCTTCCAGAGAAAGCACTTCTTGCACAGCAGCTTCTCGATCCATAACAATGTAAAACATGCTTGACTGTAGACGGTGACACTTGTGTTCCAGCAGCTTCCAACTCATTGCAGGCCTACATTTTGCTGGTTTCAGGTTGATTATTTACCATCCTGACCAATTTTCTCTCAGTTGTAGGTAATAGCTTTCTCCCTGACAATGGCAGTAGCACAACTGTGCCATGAACTTTATACTTACAACCAGTTGTTTGCACAGTTGAAGCTGAGACCTGTAACTGCTTTGAAATGGTTCCAAGTGACTTTCCTGACTTCAAGTGAATGATCCCCTTTCTGCGGTCCATGCTTAGCTCCTCTGACTTTCCCATTGTCGCACTTATGACCGAGTCTAATGACAGTACCAAATGAGCCCCATCAAACAAGGGGCTCAGATAAGTCACTAGTTGTGCCCAATCATAAATCACTCAAGTTGTTGAGAGGCCTTGCCACAAAGCTGATTTGTTTGAAACAACTTCACACGTCACAAAAACTGATGACTCATGCTCTTGTAGGTATATTTTTGAAGCAGTAGATTGTGACACATTTTCACAAAAGCCATAAGGAGAGATTTCCTTTCAGCTTTTCCCCTTTTTCAGGGGTCGCCACTGAATGATTCGCACGTTTGATTTGGCATAGGTTTTTCACGGGCCGTGCCGCCCACACACACCTTCTCAACCTCAAGAAATTTTTTATGTCTTCTGACATCTCAAAAATGTTTAAAATGCATAGTTTATACAAGTATAGTATATATTATATACTAGTGTGCGTGTGTGTATATATATATATATATATATATATATATATATATACACACACACACACACATACTAGTGTATATGTATATATATATATATATATATATATATATATATATATATATATGTGTATATGTGTATATATATATATATATATATATATAAAATACAAATTATACAAGTATAGCATAAGAAGTGAGGAGGGCATTGAAGAGGATGAAGAGTGGAAAGGCAGTTGGCCCTGATGACATACCAGTTGAGGTATGGAAGTGTCTAGGGGAGGTAGCAGTAGATTTTCTGACAAGAATATTCAACAAGGTCTTGAGCAGATGCCAGAGGAATGGAGGAGAAGTGTGCTTGTGCCCATTTTTAAGAACAAGGGAGATGTACAGAGTTGTGGCAACTACAGAGGGATAAAGTTGATGAGCCATACAATGAAGCTATGGGAAAGAATAGTGGAAGCAAGACTAAGGGCAGAGGTCAGCATTTGTGAACAACAGTTTGGTTTCATGTCAAGAAAGAGCACCACAGATGCAGTGTTTGCTTTGAGGATGTTAATAGAGAAGTACAGAGAAGGTCAGAAGGAGCTGCATTGTGCCTTTGTGGATCTGGAGAAAGCATATGACAGGGTGCCGAGAGAAGAACTGTGGTATTGTATGAGGAAGTCTGGAGTGGCAGAGAAGTATGTTAGAGTGGTGCAGGACATGTATGAGAGATGTAAGACAGTGGTGAGGTGTGCTGTCGGTGTGACAGAAGAGTTCAAGGTGGAGGTGGGACTGCATCAAAGGTCAGCTCTCAGCCCCTTCTTGTTTATTTTGGTGATGGACAGGCTGACAGACGAGGTTCGACAAGAATCTCCATGGACTATGATGTTTGCAGATGACATCGTGATCTGTAGTGAGAGCAGAGAACAAGTGGAGGAAAAATCTAGAGAGGTGGAGGTATGCCCTGGCAAGGAGGGGATTGAAGGTTAGTCTCAGTAAGACAGAATACATGTGCATGAATGACAAGGACCCAAGAGGAACGGTGAGATTACAGGGGGCAGAGATAAAGAAGGTGGAGGATTTTAAGTACTTAGGCTCAACAATCCAGAGCAATGGAGAGTGTGGAAAAGAAGTGAAGAAGCGCGTGCAGGCAGGTTGGAATGGATGGAGAAAAGTGTCCGGTGTGATGTGTGATAGGAGAGTATCGGCAAGAATGAAGGGAAAAGTGTACAAGACGGTGATGAGGCCAGCAATATTGTATGGTTTAGAGACTGTGGCCTTGGGGAAAAGACAGGAGTCAGAGTTGGAGGTAGCAGAGATGAAAATGTTGAGGTTCTCTTTGGGAGTAACGAGGATGGATAGGATCAGAAATGAGTACATCAGAGGGACAGCACATGTTGGATGTTTTGGAGACAAAGTCAGAGAGGCTAGATTGAGATGGTTTGGACATGTACACATAGTGAGCATATTGGTAGTAGGATGCTGAGGTTGGAACTACCAGGCAGAAGGCCTAGAGGAAGACCAAAGAGGAGATTTCTGGATGTGGTGAAGAAGGACATGAAGGTAGTTGGTGTAAGAGAAGATGCAGAGGATAGGGTGAGATGGAAGCAGATGATTCGC
>CM045728.1:42352349-42409849 GCA_024760905.1 Plotosus lineatus
AAGTAAGTAAACTTTATTCAAGAGATACATACAAAGAACAAGTACAAATCCTAATGAATATTAATATAAAAATAAGTATACACTTGTAGGATTCTGCTAAAAGATAATAAATATAAAGATTGTGCCGATCTGAGCAGATAGTTAATTCATCTCTGTATGAGACTTGCACCCATGCTAGTAGGCTTAACACTTCTGACCAACCATATTTGCTTAGGGTTGCAAAAGTCCGCAAAACAGTGTAAACACAAAGATCACAGAGATGACGTCTTAACCCAAGGGTAATACGCTATATAACGGGTATATATATATATATATATATATCAGTGGTTCCTAACCTGGGTTCAATCGAACCCGAGGGGTTCGGTGAGTCGGTCTCAGGGGTTCGGCGGAGCCTCTGCCATGGAGGTCAAGACACACCCGACTCATCATGTCAATTATTGATGACACGCCCCGATTGGCCATCACTGGCTGCAGATGATCACATTACATTGCTTGGCCAATCAGTGCCGTGGGGAATTTAGCGCGCTCAGTGGTCAATGTGTGAAGTCGTGAGATTTTTTTTCGGAATATTTTAATCCATACTAACTATGTCTGGTGGCGACTCTGAAGATCCGCTTCAGGCGCCCTGAGAAAGCCCCGTCTCGTCAAATGTGACTTGACGTGAGCTGACTCGAGGACCCTGATGTGGCTTCGGAGTTCGCCAGTAGGCTTGGGGAATCCCTGGAGGATCTGGACACGGGTGCAGGCACAGAGGATCTCTGGGCTGGCTTCAGAGACCGCATCCTGGAGGTGTCCCATGGCTGCATACCGGGGTCGCCCAGATGACCGGGAATGGCCATCTCCGAGACCATCGATGTCATCAAGAGAGTGAGACAGGCTCGACTCGACTGGCCAGGGACCTGAAGTGCGGAGCCGTCAAGACGGTGCGAAGAGATCAGGAGGCTGCAGTCCGCGATCTCTATGAGACGATAGAGGGCCACTTGAATTCGAGTGACTCTCGCCCGGCTTACAGGGCGTTGCGGAGCCTCCGTTCCTCACAGTCCACATCGCGATGCCAGACAGTGAAAGCTGCAGACGGTAGTGTCCTTACCTAGGAATCGGAAATGAGGACTCGTTGGTCCGAGCACTTTGAGGAGTTGTATTGTGCTGACCCTCCCGCCCGGACCTGGCCGTCGAGGATGCTAAAAGTCTTGTTGCCCCCAAGGCTGCGACCCGCTGACTGTTGAGATAACTTTTGGCGGACGGCAAATCTGCGGGAGTTTGTGGTATCCACGTGGAGATGCTTAAGGTGGGAGGTGAGGCCGTCCTCCTCAGGTGGCTGTTCGCTCTCGTGTGCTCCGTGTGGAGCACTGGTGTCATCCCAACTGATTGGAAATGGGGCATCATTGTCCTGATCTGGAAGGGGAAGGGTGCTACCTGAGAATGCAACAGCTACCGGGGGGTTACTCTCCTCTCAGTTCCGGGCAAGGTCTTCTACTGGTCTTCTAGCCGATTCTACTGGACAGGACCCGACAGCAGCTTCTAGCGCACCAGCGCCCTGAACAGTCCGGGTTCACACTGAAGAGGTCTACCATTGACCTGCATCCTGGCACTTGTGAGAGTTTGATAGGGGGGTTCCTTGCCACCTATATAAAGGCGTTCGACTTCGTGGATAGGGAGGCCCTCTGGGGCATACTTCGTCTACGTGGGATCCCGTTGGCTCTGTTCTAGCTGATATCGTCGCTGTATTCTGGGACAGAGAGTGCTGTGAGGTGTGGGGACTCCACCTCTGACTTCTTTTCGGTCGAGACCGAAGTGAGGCAGGGGTGTGTTCTGGCCCCCACACTCTTCAGTACTGCAATGGACTGGATCATGGCGGCGGTATCAGGTGGATCGGCCTGCGGTGTGTCGTTCGGTGAGGTTCGGATTACTGATGTGGACTTTACAATGACGCAGTGATCTTCGTGGAGATGGTGGATTTCCTGACGGAGACTCCCTGTTCGCTGGGTGAAGAGGTGGAACCGCTTGGTTTGCGAGTCTCCTGGATCAAAACCAAGACCCAGGCGTTCGGCGACCTCTTTGATGTTGCTGTTGACTCGATCGCTGTGGGTCGTGAAAGAGTAGAGATCGTAGAGTCCTTCACTTATTTTGGCATCGTGGTTCATCGTTCCTCTGATTGCAGGGCCGAGATCAATTGTCGACTTGACCTAGTCTACAGGGCGATGGGCTCGCTGGACAGGACCGTGTGGCGGTCGAGGTATCTGAGCAGGCGGATGAAAGCCCGAGTCTTTCGCTCCCTTGTGTTTCCTGTCTTGCTGTACTCCAGCGAGACATGGACGCTCACGGTTGAGCTTGGACGACGACTGGACTCCTTCGTTCCGACTTCCCTTCACCACATCTTCAGATACCGCTGGTGGGACTTTGTTACCAACCGGAAGGTGCTCGAGGATGCGGGGATGGTAGGAGTAACCTGCTTGATCCGCGACCGTCAGCTACGCTACTGCGGGCACTTGGCGCATTTCCCGCCTTCGGACCCAGCACATCGGATCCTGTCATTTCGACACCATCAAAACCCAAGTGAAGCAATATCATTCAGAGCTTACCATCATTCCGGTGGATTAACCAAAGAACTCCAACCTAGATACTGATGTCAACAGGTTGTAAGATAGAGGGATACCAAATACCAGGATAAAGCACTGCTACAGGTGTCCTCCTGAAACCTGGGATTAACCTTCTTTAATTTAAAGTTGCACTGATACATATCCTTACGAGTCATGACCTCTGTTCTGTTATGAATGTATTAGTTATTGTGAAGTGTACTACAGTGGTACCTCACCTTACGAAATTAGTCAGTTCCAGAAGTGGTTTCGTAACCTGATTTTTTCGTAAATTGAGTAGCATTTTGCATGTAAAAGGCCGAATTCGTTCCAAGGCCCCCAATACTATCCCCTAGATAGTATACCTTTTAAGGGCAGTGGTGGTCTAGTGGATAGGGTGCAGGATCACTGATCCTAAGGTTGGGGTTCGAGCCCCACAAGATTGTCACTGTCCCCCCCAGTGCAGCTAATTGGGTTATCAAAGGCGGGCTATGCCGCTCACTGTCTATGGTGAAAGGCATGTAAAAGAACCATTGCTGAATTTCGTAAAGAGTAGGCTGCAAAGCCGTCAGTGTGTTTCTGTCCCTTGCTAAAGGGTTGTGACAGAAAGGGCAACCGACATAAAAACTCATGCCAAATCAAATGTGCGAATCAGATGATTTGCTGTGGCGACTCTCAAGAACGGGAAAAAGCAGAAAAGAGAAGACAGAGAGAAGACCACCTTTAAAGGCCTGCTTCTGCTTCAATATCGTACAGATGATAGACGGGTTTCGGCCATATTCCTTTGCGATATCACTCAAGTGCATGCCACAAGCCCCCTTCTTTTCACTCGCACCGGGAATCACTTTCACCGGGAATCACACGTGCGTACGTACGTGCGCATGCGTTAACCATGTCTTCTTAACAGAGTTGTAATCTTACAAATGTTTATGCAAGGTTAAAAGCCTAAGCCAAAAATAAAGTTGCAATGAGCACACTCAAAAAAAAACTCACAAAGCAACAGTAACTCTGTCCTTTACGCGTTTTAGAACTCCGTGACCAACAATGGGACGAAGGCACACGAAAAGCATCATGGGTATTATGGAGATTCAGCTCCATAATAGCCAATGGGAGGGAGCTGCATCTCCGTGACGAACAATTGGTGAAAGGCACACGAAAAGCATCATGGGTATTATGGAGATGCAGCTCCATAATAACCAATGGGTGGGAGCTGCATTTCCGTGACGAGCAATGGGTCGAAGGCACACGAAAAGCGTCATGGGTATTATGGAGATGCAGCTCCCTCCGAGGCAATGGGAGGCCAGCAGGGCAAGGTGTTGGGAGATAGCCAATGGGAGAGCAACTCGCGCATTGTTTGAATTTTTGAAATGGCTCGTTTCGTACAGTGATTTTTTTTTTTTTCATATCCAGAGATTGAAATTTTAGGTAAATGCATTTCGTAACTTGGATTTTTTTTTTTTGGGTCTTTCGTAAGGTGAGGTCCCACTGTATTTTATATTTTATGTTACAGCTGAACAATGTTGAGTTATTGTGAAGTGTAATATTTTATATTGTTATTTCTGAAAAATCTTGAGTTATTGTGGGAGTTGAATCGAGTTTGACTTGTCTGATTTTGTTTCGCCTGATGCGCCTTATACTCCGGTGCGCCTTATGTGTGCGCAGGGCCTGTTTGTTGGTGCTACGCCTTGTACCGTCTGATTCGTTTGCACTTGCATGCTTCAAGTTTAAGGAAAGTCTGATAGTGTCATTGTGTTCAGTACTGTTCTTATACTTTGATAGATGAAATTTGTATATTTAACAAACTGACAAGGGCCATAACATACGTTTTCTTTCATAATTTTCTAAGTAGCGCCAGTGGCCTTATAGGTATCACTATATCAACGCTAAGAGTATCTGCCCTTTGCACAAATTTGCCAATGCATAGTTAACCTCCCGTGTTTCAACTACACCATATGTGTTATGTTCATTAGGAATGAATACATACGTTTAGCTTTCATTGTGATTGTGCATTGCAGTTTTAGTCGGTGTAACTGGTACACATAACTTTTAATATATTGGTGTACTTGGGCTGATAAGAGGTGGAAATTACACCGATATGCCCAATATCTGGAGCATTGAAATTATGTATATGTAAACAGACAGAAAGAAATGTAATTGAGAAATGGATGACTAACTGATCCTCGCTGTCCAGTGTGGTCTTCCCACGTGCCTCTCCCTGAATGGACTCCATAGCTGTACTGTAAAGGGCTTTCTGGGCCTGAGGCCTCTTCTGGTCAGGTGTGACAGTCCCCTCCACTGGCCTGCAGCTTTCCCCTGCACCAAGACGCCCCCGGCAAGCTTGATCCACATTGTGGATTCCAACCAATAAACTGTAGTCCATGATCTTAAAGCTCTGCAACAGCTAAAATACACAAACCATCATTCAAGTCACCATCATCAACACTCATTTTGAACAACCATATTAAAAAAATCATTGATTACATGTCATTATTCTAGTGAAGCTGGCCGGTATCTGCCAACCCACAAATACTAGCTCATAACAGTCATGTGGTGATTGCAGACAAACACACAGTCCAGCAGACACTTTCCAAACATGATGATCATGCCACTGAAACACACATATGAAGGCACACACTTACCAGGCAGTCTCGTTGGATTGTCTTGCTGAGAGCATTGTAGTTGTCTGGCTCTAGCTGAATTCCTTCAGGCATGTCCTGGATGAAATCAAGGTCTTTATGGGTAGGTACCGTTTTCTCCCGCTCTTTGGGTGAAGCACGACGTTTGTATGTGGAGCCTTTTAAGTCATATTTGAAATGCATTGGTACAGAACATGGCAAAAGGTTGTTCATCACCACAATACGTATGTTCTTCCCCCCTGCCTGAACACAGTACAGTCCATAGAACTTTGGCAGCAGCGTCCGTTTGTTCTGGTTCAGGTTCTGGCATAATGGAGAAAGAGGGAATAAAAGACAATAATGTGTTAATAATTAAATGAAACATGGAGGATATATTTTAATCAGGTGCATCTATCATTCTGGGTTTTCCTCGAGACAACAACAAAACAGCTATCCAGAGCAACCTTTCTCTCAAAAACAAACAAAACAAAACCCAGGACGCAACAATTTTAATTTATATGTTTAACAAGTTTAGTTTGCATTAACATGACACAAACTTCACAGACAGACACCTTTCTGTTCACATCAATAACTTGAAAGAATCTAAAGAGAATAACCATGTCTACAGTTTTTCCCTTCTTCCAGTCTCTGATGCAGGGTCACATTCTGATGCGGTGCAACATTTAGCGCATGTAGTCCAGGGGTGCTCAATACATTGATCGCGAGTTACCAGTCGATCTCAAAGGTGGTATTGGTAAATAACATGACGTTAAAAAAAAAAAAAAAAAAAAAAGACGTATTTTTCTGACCTTTAGCTCACCGTGCATGTGCAAACAACGGCACTAAGTACTGTACTAGCTAGTCAGCGAGTGCCGTCCTCTTTTAAGCCCTCGCTTTTTTCTGAAAGTAAAGAAAGCTTATCAAACAGGAGTATGGATGCTGGAGCAAAGAAGAAGACTCACTTTCATACTGAAAGGGAGACGAACTTTTTTTTTTTTTCACACTGTCATTTTCGAAGTGCGTTTGGAAGTGTGCTTGAGGAAGAGTGTCGTGTTGTCTTCAAGGAGGAGTTGAAACAGGCTTTGGGTGGCCAGGATGTGCTTCCAGATGACTGGACAACTACAGCAAATGTGATCAGGGAGACAGGTAAGAGAGTACTTGGTGTGTCATCTGGAAGGAGAAGAGATAAGGAGACTTGGTGGTGGAATGAGGAAGTGCAGGAGTGTGTACAAAGGAAGAGGTTAGCTAAGAAGAAGTGGGACATAGAAAGGACCGAAGAGAGTAAACAGGAGTACAGGGAGACACAGCGTAAGGCGAAGGTAGCCGTGTCAAAGGCCAAACAGAGGGCGTATGATGACTTGTATGCTCGGTTGGAAAGTAAAGAGGGAGAAAATGATTTATGCAAGTTGGCACAGCAGAGAAATAGAGATGGGAAGGACGTGCAGCAAGTTAGTGATTAAGGACAGAGAGGGAAATGTATTGACTGATGACAGAAGTGTGCTGGGAAGATGGAAAGAGTTCTTTGATGAGCTGATGAATGAGGAAAATGAGAGAGAAAAAAAGAGCAGAAGAGGTGACCGTTGAGGACCAGGAAGTAGCAAAGATTAGTAAGGGTGAAGTGAGGGGGGCATTGAAGAGGATGAAGAATGGAAAGGCAGTTGGCCGTGATGACATACATTAGGTATGGAAGTGTCTAGGAGAGGAAGCAGTAGATTTTATGACAACAACATTCAACAAGGTCTTAGAGAGTGAGAGGATGCCAGAGGAATGGAGGAGAAGTGTGCTGGTACCCATTTTTTAAGAACAAGGGAGACGTGCAGAGTTGTGGCAACTACAGGGGGATAAAGTTGATGAGCATTTGTGAACAACAGTTTGGTTTCATGCCAAGAAAGAGCACCACAGATGCAGTGTTTGCCTTGATGTTAATAGAGAAGTACAAAGAAGGTCAGACAGAGCTGCATTTTGCCTTTGTGGATCTGGAGAAATATGACAGGGTGCCGAGAGAGGAACTGTGGTATTGCATGAGGAAGTCTGGAGTGACAGAAGTATGTTAGAGTGGTGCAGGACATGTATGAGAGATGTAAGACAGTGGTGAGGTGTGCTGTCCGTGTGACAGAAGAATTTAAGGTGGAGGTGGCACTGCATCAAGGGTCAGCTCTCAGCTCCTTCTTGTTTGCTGTGGTGATGGACAGGCTGACAGACGAGGTTAGACAAGAATCTCCATGGACTATGATGTTTGCAGATGACATTATGATCTGTAGTGAGAGCAGAGAACAAGTGGAGGAAAATCTAGAGAGGTGGGAGGTATGCCCTGGAAAGGAGAGGAATGAAGGTTGACCTCAGTAAGACAGACTACATGTGCATGAATGACAAGGACCCAAGAGGAACGGTGAGGTTACAGGGAGCAGAGATAAGGAAGGTGGAGGATTTTAAGTACTTAGGCTCAACAATCCAGAGCAATGGAGAGTGCGGAAAAGAGGTGAAGAAGCGTGTGCAGGCAGGTTGGAATGGTTGGAGAAAAGTGTCCTGTGTGATAGTAGGGTATCGGCAAGAATGAAAGGAAAAGTGTACAAGACGGTGTTGAGGCCAGCGATATTGTATGGTTAAGAAACAGTGGCCCTGGGGAAAAGACAGGAGGCAGAGCTGGAGGTAGCAGAGATGAAAATGTTGAGGTTCTGTTTTGGGAGTAACGAGGATGGACAGAATCAGGAATGAGTACATCAGAGGGACAGCACATGTAAGACCAAGTCAGAGAGGCTAGATTGAGATGGTTTGGACATGTACAGAGGAGGGATAGTGAGTGTATTGGTAGTAGGATGCTGAGGTTGGAACTACCAGGCAGAAGGCCTACAGGAAGACCAAAGAGACAATTCATGGATGTAGTGAAGCAGGACATGAAGGTAGCTGGTATAAGAGAAGAAGATGCAAAGGATAGGGTGAGATGGAGGCAGATGATTCGCTGTGGCGACCCCTGAAGGGAAAAGCCGAAAGAAAAAGAAGTTTGGAAGTGTGCTCGAGGCTGGCTGTCAGCAGCTACTATCCAGACTATGCATCCCTGGCTGATTTAATTCAGTGCACGTCATCAAACGACATAACACAGTTACAAAAAATGTTCATAGTTAATTATGTTGTGTTGTGCAATATTGGCTCATGCGGTTATGCAAGGCACATAAACATACATTTACACAAAGAATCCTCAATATACTTTAAAATAAATATGTTTTGCATTTTTGTAGTGGGTAGATCTTTGTGACTTGGTCATTCTATAAGTAGCTCGTGTGCTGGAAAAGCACCCCTGATGTAGTCGATTATTGCATGGGAATTGTCCTCTGAAAATAAAGAATTTGTGATGTCTACTTCCAAAGTAATGGCAAAAATATAATATATTACTTTAAAAGCATTACAAAAATAACCCGGTGTGATTTCCCCCAAAAAAAAAAAAAAAAAAAAAAAAAAAACACACACACACACACTATAGGATGCTGTACGGGAGCTCAAATAAGTAAAAGCAATGACTAAAGAAAGTCAAGAAAATTACTGTTTCTACAGTTGTTGGTATGAACAGATGTGGGTGTACCCTTCACATGATGTTGATCACTTACTATAAGATTTATTTATCTGGTTTTTTACCATGTTGGGTTGCAGTGCAAAGCCGTTTTGTAATTGGGGGTTACAATATGCTAACTCAATACTTGGCTGATGTTAGTTATTTTTATCCTTAATAAAAAAAATGTAAAAAAAAAAAACTGGAACAAAACAGAAGGGAAAGTATTCATGAAATCAACGCACCATGAAATATCCTGGCAGTAGTTTTTGCAAGAACTCAGCTTCTTTGTGCTGGACAGTTTTAATAATAAACTCATCATCGCTGGAGACGTAAAAGATCGAACCACTAGCACCAGGATTCGACAGTTCAATCAAAGAATCATTACATAAAGAGTACTGCAGTGGCAGAAATACAAAACACAGATGCAACTCATCAGTCAGCAATAATAGAAAACAAGTCAGCAATTATGAGTAATATTAGAATGATTTTGTCTGTATAAGCATGCAGAGGCTTTAGCTGACCAGGTAGTCATCGGGTCGAATGCCAAAAAGCTCTCTGAAGTAACGAAAGGCAATGGGTGCATAGGTTTTAAACCGGAAGTCACCATGGTGATGTGCAGGTGTCAGATTACTGCCCTCACTAAGGAAAAAGACAGAAGGAAAAAAAAGATGACAAATAGTGCATAAAACCCCACTACAAACAAAAAATCTTTAAGTTTATCTTTTCAGAAGAGAAAATAAATGGTGTTCGCTGAACATCATAGACTTTTTTAAATGAAACATAAAAAGACTGGTGAAGAAGACAGTACAGCTTTGAAAAGCAAAGTGAATTTAAATACTGAGTTAAACCAAAGCTTCAATGAATATACACTTTCTGGCCAAAAAAAGAAATAAATAAAAAATGGCACACACTAATATTTTGTTGGATTGCCTTTACCCTTGACTACAGGACACTCGTATTAAATTTCATCCAGTCAAAAATCATACCACTCAAAGTCTTCCCCTGCACATCGCAAAGAATTTCAGTAGGGTTAAGGTCAGGACTCTGTGATGCTAGTTCAAGTGTAAAATGGTTTCTCGTGCCATCTCAAACTATCTGTGCCCAATTCTTTCAGTATTTGAGCCCAAATATTATGTCTGGCTTCCAAGGAAACAATTAAATGGTGGTTGAGTCATTTAGAAGATTCAGGACTTCAGCTGACTTTTTAAATGTCAAATAACATGGCCTCAACATGACCAACTAAAGCTGTAATACCATGCTAAAACACCCTGTAATCAAGGCTAAAGGTGGGCCCGCAAAATATTAGAGTACACAACTTTTTTTGGCCATATGTACTGTACTTGTGGATATGAACTGAAGTCGAAACTTGGGAAAAATATATCAACTCCGCAAAATAAAATCAGCATAAAAGGAGAGACAGGTCATACCTGGGGAAGAAAATGCTTTCAACCACATAGAAATCCTGCATCAGGACATCTCTTTCAGCTTTCTGGCTCAGGCTTCCTACAGTATGGGTAATACCAAGCTGAATGGCTCCTTTTAGGGCAGATGATGTTGTCTGGTGGAGCAATTGTTGTGAAATTAGTTTAAATGAGCTGCAGTGCTCTATTTCTGCATAAGCAGGCTGTTTGTGCCATATTTAGTTCCACACTGCCTTTAGCAATCACTAGGAATCTGGTGCAGAAGACTAACCCACACCCCAAAACACTGGTAAATACACAGCTTAATAATTTCATCTGACAGGAAGTGACAAACAGTTAATGAGCATTTTTTTTTTTTTTTTTGGCAACTCAGCACCTAGCTCTACTTCCTTATTTGTCCTTTCTAATTCCCACTGACCTTTTTATAAGTAGTCTCTCCAGTGGGGTCAATCCCTCGATGACCAATAATCTTCTTCATATTTTGAGATGATCCTGGACCCTGAATAGTATGAAACAGACAGAAGGGAATAACACAGATAATGAACAAAAGAGCATGTCTAGGTCATCAGCGAAGACTTTCATCACCCAAGATATTCTTATTGGTGGTCCTGCATAATTCGTACTTTACATGAAGTAAAATTTTACAAAGAATAATTTTAATAACAACAAAACCCACCATTTTTCTGTCTATTCCTAAAATTATTTTTGTATCTGTATTTCTAGAAAACTCTCCTAACTATAGCTGTGTCTCAATCACATTCCAATTCATGAAAAAGCACTGTTACAGTAGTCATGTAACAGTAATGTATTTTAATTCACTGGACCCTATCCCCTAAATAAGTTAAGACAGAAATATGAGAACAAATGTTCCCAAGTCTGCTTCTCAAGTGTCCATGCTTGAGCACAAAAAGAATATATTACTGTAAAATAAAACTGCATATTAAAGCAGGTTGATAACTTTCACCCTTTCACATGTGTCACTTTATTATAAACAATTGCTGATATTGGCATAGAAAATATATTATTTTTAATGTCAACCTGCCAACAAAAAAATTTGGTATATAGCCTTGACACACAGAAATAGACAAACATAAATAAATTACACACTTTACCTCTGGTGAAGCTGTTTTTCGACTGACCCCTATAAAGAAAAAGAAAAATGTAAGTTAAATCTGATAGAATTTGTTAGGATGTGAATAAAGCAGTTTTAAGAGACTTGATACATTCCTCATGCTTCCTGGCATCCTTTTCACAATCCCACTTCACAACAAGCATTACTAATATTTATGTAGTCAAAAAATTGTGCATGCAACTCCAGTGTGACTCCTGGGGGTACCGCTGCACCTCGAAAGAATGCTTTATGAAAAATACATATGTCAGGGTTTTGCATGTGCTTCACCAAACGTTACAAAGAAATGTGTGTAGTTTGTGTACTTTCAGTTAAATTTGTATTATTTTCAGGATTCATATTAGAGATGGATCGGTTCCTGAAAATTCGGTTCGGTTTCGGTTGTGCCTTTAAAACAGTGACTGGAAACCGACACTATTAAAAAAAACACTATAAACGGTTCTCCGCAGTAACAGTTTTGACTGTAGAGTCTAGATCAGGGGTTGAGAACCGTTTTGACAAAGAGAGCCAGAAAAAGACATTTTAAAATCTAATCTCTCTGAGAGCCATATCATCATCATCTTTACCTTTCGGCTTTTCCCTTCAGGGGTCACAACAGCAAATCATCTGCCTCCATCTAACCCTATCCTTTGCATCTTCTCTTACACCAACGACCTTGTCCTCCTTCACCACATCCATGAATCGTCTCTTCTGTCTTCCTCAAGGCCTTCTGCCTGGTAGTTCCAGCCTCAGCATCCTATTACCAATATACTCACTATCCCTTCTCTGTACATGTCCAAACCATCTCAATCTAGCCTCTCTGACTTTGTCTCCAAAACATCTTACATGGGCTGTCCCTCTGATGTACTCATTCCTAATCCTATCCATCCTCGTTACTCCCAAAGAGAACCTCAACATTTTCATCTCTGCTACCTCCAGCTCTGCCTCCTGTCTTTTCCCCAGGGCCAGTTTCTAAACCATACAACATCGTTGGCCTCAACACCGTCTTGTACACTTTTCCTTTCATTCTTGCCGATACGCTCCTATCACACAGGACACTTTTCTCCAACCATTCCAACCTGCCTGCACACGCTTCTTCACCTCTTTTCCGCACTCTCCATTGCTCTGGATTGTTGAGCCTAAGTACTTAAAATCCTCCACCTTCCTTATCTCTGCGCCCTGTAACCTCACCGTTCCTCTTGGGTCCTTGTAATTCATGCACATGTAGTCTGTCTTACTGAGGCCAACCTTCATTCCTCTCCTTTCCAGGGCATACCTCCACCTCTCTAGATTTTCCTCCACTTGTTCTCTGCTCTCACTACAGATCATAATGTCATCTGCAAACATCATAGTCCATGGAGATTCTTGTCTAACCTCGTCTGTCAGCCTGTCCATCACCACAGCAAACAAGAAGGAGCTGAGAGCTGATCCTTGATGCAGTCCCACCTCCACCTTGAATTCTTCTGTCACACGGACAGCACACCTCACCACTGTCTTACATTTCTCATACATGTCCTGCTCTAACATACTTCTCTGCTACTCCAGACTTCCTCAGGCAATACCACAGTTCCTCTCTCGGCACCCTGTCATATGTTTTCTCCAGATTCACAAAGGCGCAATACAGCTCCCTCTGGCCTTCTCTGTACTTCTGTATTAACATCCTCAAAGCAAACACTGCATCTGTGGTGCTCTTTCTTGGCATGAAACCAAACTGCTGTTTACAAATGCTGACCTCTACCCTCAGTGTAGTTTCCACTATTCTTTCCCATAGCTTCATCGTGTATCTCATCAACTTTATCACTCTGTAGTTGCCGCAACTCTGCGCGTCAAACAAGAATCCCCATGGACTATGATGTTTGCAGATGACATTGTGATCTGCAGTGAGAGTAGAGAACTGTCTGTCTTCCTTTCGGCTTTTTCCCTTTTACTCGGGAGTCGCCACAGCGAATCATCTGATTCGCACGTTTGATTTGGCAGAGGTTTTTTATGTCGGATGCCCTTCCTGTCACAACCCTTTTTAGCAAGGGACAGAAACACGCTGACGACTTTACAGCCTACTCTTTACGAAAGTCAGCAATGATTCTTTTACATGCCTCACACCATAGACAATTAGAGACATGGCCCGCCTTTGATAACCCAGTTAGCTGCACTGGGGGGAGACAACCTTGTGGAGAGCGGGACTCGAACCTCCAACCTTTGGATCAGCGATCCAGCACCCTATACCACTAGACCACCACTGCCCCTTCTGTTTTTTTTTTATATCCTAAGCATGTTTCATGGTGTTTGTTTTGCCACCCTCCCAGGCAGAAGGCCCAGAGCAAGACCAAAGAGATTTATGGATGTGGTGAAGAAGGACATGAAGGTAGTTGGAGTAAGAGTAGAAGATGCAGAGGATAGGTATTTAGTATTTTTCATAGTTCATGGCTGATAAGTGGTTGAAAAGATAGAATCTTTAAAATGTAATGTTAATGCATAATGTCTACATTTTTACAGTATGTTAAATTCAGTTTACTTGTTAAATTAAATTTAATAGCGTATAATAGATCAATTTTCATAATAAAAAAAAAAAAAATGCATAAACCACGTAATGCTTGCATGCACTGTTTTTTTAAATTTTCCAGACTAAATTTCAGTGAAACGAGGACCGTTGTGTAAATTTTAGAAGTACTAAATATCACTCACTGATGCTCCGACAATGCCAACATTTTACCAATAATTAATATCTAAAAGTTCTGTAGAGTTAGTGTGGATGCTGTAACTTTTTATTGGGAAAATGGAAACCAAACCGATCAACGATTTTGGAACCAAACATCTCTAAATTCATAACTGGCGACATTCAGGAACTTATTTTGAATGTGTAAAAACCCTACTTTAATGAATGCAATCGATCATTCGGTTAATATGCTGTAGGGAGGGTGGCAAAACAAACCACCATGAAACATGCTGAGGATATAAATAAACAGAAAATTTGTCTTAGGTAATGTTTTTCAAAAAGCCACCACACCAGAAACTAAGAAAGAAGATCACAACCAGAGTTGAAGTGAAGATACAACTTTAACCTGGACTGGTGGAAGGATTCAAGTTGGTAAACTGTTTTCTAAAAAGATGGTCCATGTCATTAACGCAATTTTTACTTTTGAGTTACCGTGCACGAGATCCCACACAAAGCATGGTGGCACAATAAAACAAAACCACTCTGTATTCATGCTGTAGGGATGCATTCATTAACATTACAGCCAACAATACTCATCTCCTTCAAGCAACGGCAGATACCCGAAAACAAATCAGGAATTTGAACAAAATTAAAAATATACTGTAATATTTTATGCTGATGATATTACGCAGAGAGATAAAAGTGTATTGAAGCACCATAACGAAAAGCTTCCATGTATCTACCTCACAGGACCTAATTTGCATCAGCACAGTGAAGCCCTCTCTGGAACTGTTCGATCCAGCAAAATGTGCTGAAAGATAGCTTTCTGCTGGAAAGAGGTCAAATCGACCAGGCTACAAAGCTTACTCAAGTCACTTGGATATAATTTCTGTTTGAATTGTAATGTGGAATATGACAAAACATTCAATAAAATCCATGCCCATTATCGTTAACCTTTCCAACCCACCAGTATATGCGTGAAATTGTCTTATAAATTATGCTGAAGCATGGGGGGAGGGGGATTTAAAAAATGAATACTTTTTTTTCTTTTAAATTGTGCAGCCTACTGTTTTGCCTGTACTTTCTATTATATATATATTTATATATATATATATATATATATATATATATATATATATATATATATATATATATATATATATAAAAACTTGGGCACACACAAGTTCATTTAAGACCGTTACTGTACTTCCCTGAATGGTGAAATCACCTAAAAAATTTCAGAAAGGACTATACAGTGTACATGCATGTCCCAGATGCGATGGAAGAAAAAAAAAATCAGTCTGCTCAATGAATGAATTTACTGCAGTCACACAAATGCAATACAGTTTTGTGTATGAGACAGTTGTTTGTGTGCCTGCTTGGGAGGTCAGTTGGGTAATTTGCTATTCTAGTTGGTTGTCAGGGCCACTGCAACATACACACGTTGCGCCTGATTCACTGTGTAGGGCATTAAGTGCCAGAATGAAGTATTAATGTTTAGGTTGCCATGTTGTCAAACTCCTTCAATAAAAGTGATTAAAGTATATTTTCGGAACTATCAACCACAAATTTGGAGATCTGTATTATAATAATAATAGTGAATGACTTTTTTTGGTTTAAAGAAACTTTACAGTACACAATTTATTACATTCAAGTTGCAAGATAGATACCAGTAAGGCCAGCCTTAAAAATATATTTGTTGGCAGTAACACGGCCGGCTGGGGTGAAATTGTACATAAAAACCCCACCTGAGCATTCACAGACACAAAAAATAAATATATACCGGCTGGTTGTGTTGAAAAAATGCGTGTCCCCCATCATACACCATACTAAAAAGTGACTAAAGCGAAATCGGTATGAACCGCGCCTGGTGATTGGCCAATTTCACCAGTTTGGTGAAACAGCAATTCTCATTAGCCAGTACTGTCTTAACAACAAAAGTGGAAAGCATGAATGAAGGAGGCAATGACGAGGTTATATATAAAAACCCTGTTCTGTGTCACGATTAAAAGGTACCAACTTATATAGCATGATGTATGAAAAACATTTCCCCGTGAATCCCAGGTGGTGGCACAGGCAAAAAAAAAAAAAAAAAAAAAATATTTTTCCTCCGTCCCGGGTGAATCTTTTATCATGTTATTGCCAACAAATAATTTTTTAAGCCTGGCCTAAATATCTATACATGCTGAAATTTATTTAATGACATTATTTTGTTGTGCCACTTCATATTTAGTTTGAGAGGTTTCAGTTATTATCTGCATATCTTTTACGAAACAGAATGTATGGCTGGACATGGACACACTCTTTATACAATATAGCTGTTAACATTCATAAAAATAATTGTTTGATGTGTTTTATGGGAAATGATAAAGAAGACTAAGAAACATGCACTTCCATATATATGTGTGTGTGTGTGTGTGAGGTTGGGATGGTTAGAATTAGAACGCCATAAAGCCATTACACTTATGATTAAATCACAGATCACACAAATTTCAGCTGATGTAAGATCGCTGGAGAATGCAACAGATCAGAAGCGAACTAATAACATCTGGCACGCGCTTCATCTGTGACCTGATCAAAGACACCTGGCGAGCACTTGCTGTTGCATTACAAATACCCAAATGTATCAAGCAGACTAAATATCACCCCATAACATGAACTGTATTCTGACTCCCAATGAGTGCACAAATGAGCTGCAGTCAAAAAGAACACCATTCAAGAAAAAGCCAGGGAGTTCATTTCCCTAACAAGCATGAAAAGTGTACACAGGTGTATAGTTGTCAAACAGATGTTTCCCTTGGGTCAGACTTTAGATTAATTGACAAGTGATTGTATATACAGGGTCAAAGATAATAAAGTTTAATAACAACAGCAGAAATATACAATTTAGATTACTTTGTTGTGTCTCAGTAAAATTGATTAACTTGATGAGAATATTTCTCTTTCAGAATTTTGGTGAATATAAATCTCTGAAAAGCTGCATAGCTTTAAAACTACTCAGTAAAAAACTTCACTTTAACACTGCACCGATGTTCTTCACCTGCATGAAAAAAAAAAAGTTCCTGGCCAGGTCGCGATTTGAGCACGTGGTCTTGGTACATCGCAATATTTTAATATATATAAATTCAAAATTCACGCTGAAACTCGCATGTAAGCAAGCAGAAGGCAGGGACCCAAGTCAGGCTGCGTCCATTGTTTACAAATGACAGACTGAAGTGCCCCACCTCCCCAGTTCAGGCAGGGACCACCAACTCAACTCAATCTCGCATGCTGATTGGCTTAGACGTGTGACGCTGTTGCCTCGCACATTCCCACGGGATTTTTTGTGATTTTGTGATCTTATCATTTTTGTGAACATTCTGCACCACGGAGAAGAGCGATTGTCAGGTGAGTACAGTACTTAACGTATTTATATATAAATTCTATTTAAATATTAATACATTACAGTATTGTATATACAGTATATATGCATATGAACGTAATGTTTAATTATACACTTCTTGATATTGTATAGACGTGACAACATAGAAATGAGACAAAACGGTAGAAATGAGAGGGGCGTTCCTACTTCGCGGTTTTTCGAATATCGCAGCCAGGTCTGGTCTACATTATCCACGATACTCAAGGGATGACATTGATTCTTCAGTCAACAGAGACACAAAGCAGTGCTTGCTTATGGTTTTTAACTGGCTCTTGCTCACTCATCTCAGTTTCATATAGATACTTCAAGGCTATGAAGAATAAGCTGTTGGAGTGGTCAACCATTGGCCTGTTGGTTTTAGAAGAAAGGAAGAAGCAGAGGTGGAAATAAAGAGAAACCATACGAAAATGGTAACCCATCGCCAACACCTTAAACTGGCTGACAATAAAATTTCCATGGCAGAAGATCACCAAGATACAGACATTGGCAGGTGGCCATGTGTCCGCTCGGTGATTCCCAGGCTGAAGTTTCCTGGATAAGACACCATGTTGTGGAATGTGAAATTGGCAGTACAGTGCTTACCAGCCTTGGACAGGAATAAACTGATACATAACATTTTGAAATACATAACAGACATGCTGAGATGTAAAATACAATGAATGGAAGGAAACTCAGTCAAACAAGGATGAAGTTCTTATTTGTACTTTATAACAACTGCTATCAAAATAATGGCATGCCAAAAAAATTCCTATTTAGTATATAGGGCTTTATATTGAGTAACAAAACCCATCTGTGTGAAATTACACATCATTCACAAATTGGTGTCAATACTACATAGTGAACTAAAAACTTAATTATACTTAAACTGCAAACAAATCAAAATAGCACATAATCTCTAATAAACAACACTTACTGTAACTCAACTACTTAAATGTGCTCATGTAATTTCTCATTTATTTCTCTGGAATATTTAATAAAGGAGTGGAAAAGAATGAAACCACAACTAAAAATATATTGTGTAGAGAAAGTTATTGGACTACCATTTGTCACAAAAGACCTATCGGACCATTTTAATAATTTTATTTCTCACACAAAAACACATGTTGGCACAGCACAACCATGCATGTACTTCTCTGAGAGGCCAGCATCCTCCAAAAGGGAATCCTCAGGTCTGTGGGGGGAGGGGGGGGGTTGTTGAACATACCTCTTTAAGAAAGAAAGCACTAACTAAAGAATCAACAACTTCGAATATATAATGATAGCTTAATCTGACACTGCAAAGGCAATACAAGATCATGGCAGCGTAAATTTAAGACTATTATGTGGACACTATTTCCCCCTTTATTTTCATCTGTTAGTATGACTTGACCTGCTGTATTGTACCTGAGCCACCTTTCATATCTACATGTAGATGGCTAGATTCAGGCTCCAGACATTGTTTAAAAATAAAAAATAAATCAAGTCATATTCTACTCAGCTGCTATCCATCACATAGACTTTAAAAAACAAGGGACATACAATTTACTATTCAGGTCATTGCATTTTTGATGATAATGCACATACTCTGTTTACCACCTGGATATAAGAGCAATAGATTGGAAAGCAATTGATTGTTACAATTAGTTTTCAATATAAATGACTTTTCAAGAAGACACCTTGCAAGAGAGTGCTGTGATAGGAACCCCACCAGATTTTTTCCATCAATTGGGTCTAGTGTACGGTTTACTCAAAACATCCTAAAGAAACCCCTCCCTGAATCGCCACCTTATCGTGGTGGAGGGGTTTGCGTGACCTAATGATCCTAGGGGCTATGTTGTCAGGGGCAAATGCCCCTGGTAGGGTCACCCAAGGCAAACAGGTCCGGGGTGAAGGTCCAGACGAAGTGCAATTCAAAAAAAACCCCTACAACACATGAGAGCACAGGAAGCAGTCTCCCTTGCCAGGCCCAGGGGAGGGGCTCGAAGGCGAGCGCCTGGTGGTCGGGCTTATGCCCATGGAGCCTGGCCGGGCTTAGCCCGAAAAGGAGACATGGGTCCGCCCTCCCATGGACCCACCACCCGTGGGAGGAGTTTTAGGGGTCGGGTGCAGTGCGAGTTGGGTGGCAGCCAAAGGCATGGGTTCTGTCGGACCGATCCTCGGCTACTTACTCTGATCCTCGGTACATGGAATGTCACCTCTCTGGCAGGAAAGAAGCCTGATTTGGTGCATGAGGTGGAGAGACACCGACTAGATATAGTCGGGCTCACCTCAACGCATAGCTTGGGCTCTGGAACCATCCATCTCGAAAGAGGCTGGACTTTCTTCTATTCTGGAGTTGCTCATGGGGAGAGGCGGCCGGTGCCCAAATGTTGGGGTTCTCCCCAGTTGACGAAAGGGTAGCTTCCCTCCATCTTCGGGTGGGGGGGACGGGTCCTGACTGTTATTTGTGCTTATGCACCAAATGACAGTTCAGAGTACCCACCCTTTTTGGAGTCTTTGGGGGGGGGGGTGTGTTGGAGAACACTCCCTCGGGAGACTCGCTCCTTGTCTTGGGAGACTTCAACGCCCATGTGGGCAACGATAGTGTGACCTGGAAGGGTGTGATCGGTAGGTACGGCCTCTCCAGTCTGAATCCGAATGGTGTTTCGTTGTTGGACTTCTGTGCTCGTCATAGTTTGTCTATCACGAACACCATGTTCGAACATAAGGGTGTCCATAAGTGCAGTTGGTACCAGGACACCCTAGGTCGCAGTTCGATGATTGACTTTGTAGTTGTGTCATCGGACTTGCGACCATATGTTCTGGACACTCGGGTGAAGAGAGGAGCTGAGCTGTCTACCGATCACTACCTGGTGGTGAGTTGGCTTCGGTGGTGTGGGAGGTTGCCTTCCAGACCTGGCAGGCCCAAGCGTGTAATCAGGGTCTGCTGGGAATGTCTGGCGGAGTCCCCTGTCCGAGAGGCATTTAACTCCCACCTCCGGCAGAGCTACAACCACGTTCCGGAGGAGGCGGAGGACATGGAATCCGAATGGGCCATGTTTCGTGCCTCCATTGCTGAGGCGGCAGCCCATAGCTGTGGCCGTAAGGTCGTCGGTGCTTGTCGTGGCGGTAATCCCCGAACCCGGTGGTGGACACCTGCGGTGAAGGGGGCCGTCCAGCTGAAAAGGAGGCCTATCGGTTTTATTAGCCTGTGGGACTCCTGAGGCAGCAAACGGGTACCGGCAGGCCAAACGTGCTGCAACTGAGGCTGTCGCAGATGCAAAATCTCGTGCGTGGGAGGAGTTCGGCGAGGGCCTGGAGAGTGATTATCGGTTGGCCTCAAAAAGGTTCTGGGCCACCATCCTCAGGAGGGGGAAGCAGTTCTTCACAAACACTTTACAGTGGAGGTGGGGAGCTGCTTACCTTGACTGGGGATGTTGTCGAGAGGTGGAGGGAATACTTTGAGGACCTCCTCAATCCCACCAACATGCCCTCCATGGAGGAGGAAGACCCTGGGGGTTCGGGTGAGGGTCCGCCCATCACTGGAGTGGAAGTCACTGAGGTTGTCAGAAAACTCCTCGGTGGTCGAGCTCCGGGGTTGGACGGGATCCGCCCGGAATATCTCAGGGCTCTGGATGTGTAGGACTGTCTTGGCTGACACGTCTCTGCAACATCACGTGGTCATCAGGGGCTGTACCTCTGGATTGGCAAACTGGGGTGGTGGTCCCAATTTTTAAGAAGGGGGACCGGAGGGTGTTCCAATCATCGGGGAATTACACTCCTCAGTCTACCTGGGAAAGTCTATGCAGGGGTACTAGAGAGGAGGATCCGACCGATAGTCGAACCTCGGATTCAGGAGGAACAATGTGGTTTTCGTCCTGGCCGCAGCACTCTTGACCAACTCTATACGCGCCAGAGGATTCTGGAGGGGGCATGGGAGTTTGCCCAATCTGTCCACATGTGCTTTGTGGATTTGGAGAAGGCTTTCGACCGTGTCCCTCGAACGATCTTGTGGGGCGTGCTCCGAGAGTACGGCGTTCCGGATCCGTTGCTACGAGCGATTCGGTCACTGTATCACCGGAGCCAGAGATTGGTCCGTATTGGTAACAGCAGGTCGGATTCGTTTCCAGTGGGAGTTGGAGTCCGCCAAGGCTGTCCTTTGTCACCAATTCTGTTCATAATTTTTATGGACAGAATTTCTAGGCGCAGTCGAGGCGATGAGGGGTTCTGGTTTGGTAGCCATCGGATATCGTCTCTGATTTTTGCAGATGATGTTGTCCTTTTGGCTTCATCAAGTCAGCCCTCCAGCTCTCATTGGAGCGATTCGCAGCTGAGTGCGAAGCAGCCGGGATGAAGATCAGTACCTCCAAGTCCGAGGCCATGGTTCTCAGTCGGACAATGGTGGAATGCACCCTCCGGGTCGGGAATGAGGTCCTGCCCCAAGTGGAGGAGTTTAAGTATCTTGGGGTCTTGTTTACGAGTGAGGGAAGGATGGAGCGAGAGATCGACAGACGGATCGCTGCAGCCTCTGCTGTTAAGCGGTGCCTGTACCGGTCCGTCGTGGTGAAGAAGGAGCTGAGTCGATTTACCAGTCGATCTACGTTCCAACCCTCACCTAAACCTCACGAGCTTTGGGTAATGACCGAAAGAACAAGATCACGGACACAAGCGGCTGAAATGAGCTTCCTTCACCGGGTGGCGGGGTTCTCCCTTAGAGATAATGCATAGTGCAAAAAACAAAGAAACAAAACAAATTAAAACAAAGAAACAATTTGACTTCTGAGAACTCCGTGACGTTGCCCCTAGAGAGCACCATCTTGGGGAGGTCACGTTCAATGTAAAAGGACATGAAGTGTAATTATTCAAGTTTACCCTCACACACAAACATTCTAAACATTAACTTAGGTACTGTACTGGAATAATAATTGAAAAAGACTTTAATACTACGGTTCGTTACAACAGTTCAGATGATTATTCCTCTTCAGGCACTTCAGAGGAAACTGTTGTTTCTTCAGGAGAAAGTCTTATTTCTTCAGAAGAGACATCAAACGTCATTACCTTTTTCTGGCGCTTAGCCGGCGTTTGAGTGGCATAGAGCTTAACTAGTAATTAAAACACTAAAAAAGGCTCATTGACAACTTGTGCGCGATTAAGGAAAAGTGGCATATACATCTCAACCAATCAGCAGGAAGGAGGACAGACATTGGCTGAATCTGAATCATGCGACAGTTGCTCTGCAGTTCACACATATGCGCATGCGCAGGTGCAAAACTGCGAATAGTCAAGGGCCGACTGTACTGCAAAGCTTCCAAGAATGGGCAAGATCATTTCAGTAAACAATTTTTGTCAAATTTGATTTTAAAATGGCAGGAAAAAAAAATGACAGCAAAATGAAAATATGAAGATGAACAAAAGGACATTTTTAATAGAGCGAGAGAGTTTTTTTGTTTTGCTTGAATGTAATGGAAACCCATTCTGCCCTATATGTCAGGCGTCATTGGTGCATTTCAAAATTTCAAATCTTCAGCATGATAACTTCGACCAGGAATTTCCAAAAGGGACTGAACTTCACAATAACAAGTTGTTCACTTTGAAAAGTCAGGCAGAAAAGCACAGAGTTTTTCCAAAAATTTAGGAAGCGCTCAGAAACCGGAACACTTGCATCGTATCAACTGGCTTGGAACATTACACGGGCCAAAATGCCATACAATGAAGAAGAGTTCGTTATAAAATCCCCGTGACGTTATTGAAGTCTTGTTTCCTGAAAACGATAAACTAAAACGCGTGGTATCGGACATCCAACTGTCCAGTCACACTGTTAAACACAGAATATAGGACATTAACATGGCTATTGAATCACAGTTGCACGCTGACCTTCAAAGATGTATTTCATCATGGTGGTATGTGAATTTACAATAAATCTGGCTGGGCAGAGGTGTGTGTGTGTGTGTGTGTGAGAGAGAGAGAGCGAGAGAGAAAGGGATGGGTGATGTTCATGTGTGCACATGTGTATGATGTAGCTATTTGCGGTACCACAGAAAAAAAAATGTGGAGTTGAAAAACCTTCCAGCAAGCCCTGAGGGTACATCTAAGCATCACCAGGACTAACCCTACTCCTTTTTATGGAGAAGAGTTTGCCTGAACATTTATATCTGGTATACCACCACCTACTACAGACAAAAAATGCCAAAGAGCAAAATCAAAACATGTAGAGGTGGAGCCACAACACAGGATATACAGACACAACAAAGTGATAATGGATGAAGTTATGAACGCAAATATGTGCACGAAGGGAGGGGGGCATCATATATTTGTAGAGAGTTGAAAGCTGTAGATATAGAAACATGTTTCAAATATTCGAAGTAATTTGATATCAGTAGCTGTTGGACACAACGAATACAAACATAATGGAAAACTACAATCCAGACTATACAGCAGAGCTACAGCTACACAAGACACACAATAGTATTATGTCTATTGGGGGAAGTAACCAGATCTGTGAAAGATTATCTAATCTGGAAGCGTTGACGATCAGATAAGTGTCTGAGAAATCGGTGTCTAAGAGAACATTTTGGTGATCATGTTATTTTGCTGGTCGGTTCCCCAGCAATACTAATGGGCTCGGCTAGCCCCGCTGATGTGTCCCAGCAACTTTACTTTCCGAAAGAACATCTAAGTCTGGTGATGAAAACACAAAAAGTAAAAAAAATATTCCACACACACCCTTATAGTAACATTCATATTTCCAACTAATAAACAATAAAACATTTCATCTCGCGCACTACTCCGGGGCGAGCTAACTTTTGGGATAGCTGGATCATCATAGCTAGCACAAGCTCACCAACACATGGCTCCAAACCCCCAACATAATCTTTCAAAGATAAATAAATAACTGACCTTATATTTACACGGACTGATGTGACGTACTCAGAAACTATATAACTGGACCTGCACTGTAGTCACTGAGGTAAAATTAACTCGTTAGCAAAAAGCTGTTAGCCCATAATGCTTTCACTCAGTGTCCCTCCAAACAAACCCTCGAAGCTTTCAGCTCTGATCCGACTTGTGTTCCACACATAATTACTTAAAAAATATATGTATATATTCACATACACACAGCAAAATATTACCCCTTCAATAGTATAATAGTCGAACCCACAACACTGAAAAGACTTTAAATAAACAATTTGATTACCCGAAGGGGCTGTGAATCCCGGGTCGGCAGGACCGGCGGTCGCCATTTTCATATGAATCAGGCAACGGCGTCTAATTTCGTTCGAGGATCTTGCTCTCGTTGGCTGTCGGTGACGTAACGATCAGTGGGCGGGATCACTTATTTAGGCCACACCCTGATGCTGAAATTTGAACCGTTTGGATATTGGATTAGTAAGGACCGAAGAGGGACGGTGAGGTTACAGGGAGCAGAGATACAGGACTGTATACGTGTAAGGTGGAGGATTTTAAGTACTGTACTTAGGCTCAAAATAATGCAGCCGTGATGGGGGGTGGCACAAACCAGTGTCTCTTCTTCACACTGGTCCCAAGCCTGGATAAATGCAGAGGGAATCCGGCGTAAAACAAATGCAAAATAGCATATGCGAATCATAAGAAAGAATGTCATACCGGATCGGTCGAGGCCCGGGTTAACAACGACCGCCATCAGTGCTGTTAAACAACAGGGTGCTGGTGGAAATTGGACTCCTGTTGGTCGAAGGAGAGGTCGAAGAAGGAGAGGCGGGAAGCGTGTCCATAGGTAGAGTGAGAAGAGGAAAGGCATGAGTCTAGGACTGAGAGTTGGGACTTTGAATGTTGGAACTATGCAAGGAAAAGGTAGAGAGCTGGCTGACATGATGCAGAGGAGGAAGGTGGACATACTGTGTGTTCAGGAGACCAGGTGGAAAGGTAGCAAGGCTAGAAGCTTAGGAGCAGGGTTTAAGCTGTTTTATCATGGTGTGGATGGGAAGAGAAATGGAGTCAGAGTCATCTTGAAGGAGGGGTTTGTCAGGAATGTTCTAGAAGTGAAAAGAGTGATGAGTCTCAAGTTAGAAATTGAAGGTGTGATGTTCAATGTTGTTAGTGCTTAGCCCACAGGCAGGGTGTGAGCTAGAAGAGAAGGCAACATTCTGGAGTGAGTTAGAGGAAGTGATGCAGAGTACCGCCAGAGGTGAAAGAGTGCTCATTGGTGCAGACTTCAATGGACATGTTGGTGCTGGCAACAGAGGGGATGAGGACGTGATGGGCAGGTTTGGTATCCAGGACAGGAACACAGGACAGATGTTGATCGATTTTGCAAAAAGGATGGAAATGGCTGTGGTAAATACATACTTCCAGAAGAGACAGGAGCACAGGGTGACTTACTGGTTCTTCTCAAGAAATTAGCATACCTTGATAAAGTTCATTATTTTCTGTAATGTACTGATAAACATTAGACTTTCATATATTTTAGATTCATTACACACAACTGAAGTAGTTCAAGCCCTTTATTGTTTTAATATTGATAATTTTGGCAAAAAAGTAAATCCCTATCTCAAAAAAATTAGCATATTTCATCCGACCAATAAAAAAAATTGCTTTTAATACAAAAAAAGTCAACCTTCAAATAATTATGTTCAGTTATGCACTCAATACTTGGTCGGGAATCTTTTTGCAGAAATGACTGCTTCAATGCGGCGTGGCATGGAGGCAATCAGCCTGTGGCACTGCTGAGGTGTTATGGAGGCCCAGGATGCTTCGATGGCGGCCTTAAGCTCATCCACAGTGTTGGGTCTGGTGTCTCTCAACTTTCTCTTCACAATATCCCACAATTTTATATGGAGTTCAGGTCAGGAAAGTTGTCAGGCCAATTGAGCACAGTAATACCATGGTCAGTAAACCATTTCCCAGTGGTTTTGGCACTGTGAGCAAGTGCCAGGTCGTGCTGAAAAATGAAATCTTCATCTCCATAAAGCTTTTCAGCAGATGGAAGCATGAAGTGCTCCAAAATCTCCTGAGAGCTAGCTGCATTGACCCTGCCTTTGATAAAACACAGTGGACCAACACCAGGAGCTGACATGGCACCCCAGACCATCACTGACTGTGGGTACTTGACACTGGACTTCAGGCATTTTGGCATTTTCTTCTCCCCAGTCTTCCTCCAGAATCTGGCACCTTGATTTCCGAATGACATGCAAAATTTGCTTTCATCCGAAAAAAGTAGTTTCTTCTGCCGCTGTTTCTGGTTCAAAAGTGGATTGACCTGGGGAATGCAGCACCTGTAGCCTGGATGTTTCTACTCCAGACTCAGTCCACTGCTTCCACCGGTCCCCCAAGGTCTGGAATCGGCCCTTGTCCACACTCTTCCTCAGGGTCCGGTCACCTCTTCTGGTTTTCTGCCACACTTTTTCCTTCCCACAGACGTCCCACTGAGGTGCCTTAATACAGCACTCTGGGAACAGCCTATTTGGTCAGAGACTTCTTTGTGTGTCTTACCCTCTTGCTTGAGGGTGACAGTGATGGCCTTCTGGACAGCAGTCAGGTCGGCAGTCTTACCCATGATTGCGGTTTTGAGTAATGAACCAGGCTGGGAGTTTTTAAAAGCCTCAGAAATCTTTTGCAGGTGTTTAGAGTTAATTCGTTGCTTCAGATGATTAGGTTAATAGCTCGTTTAGAGTATCTTTTCACGATATGCTAATTTTTTTAGATAGAAATTTTGGGTTTTCCGGGGCAGTGGTGGTCTAATAGTATAGGGTGCTGGATCGCTGATCCAAAGGTTGGGGGTTCGAGTCCCACTCTCCACAAGGTTGTCACTGTCCCCCCCCCCCAGTGCAGCTAACTGGGTTATCAAAGGCGGGCCATGTTTCTCACTGTCTATGGTGTGAGGCATGTAAAAGAACCATTGCTGACTTTCGTAAAAAGAGTAGCTGCAAAGTCGTCAGCGTGTTTCTGTCCCTTGCTAAAAAGGGTTGTGACAGGAGGGGCATCCGACGTAAAAACCTCTGCCAAATCAAAATGTGCGAATCAGATGATTCGCTGTGGCAACTCCCGAGTAAAAGGGAAAAAGCCGAAAGGAAGACAGACAGAAATTTGGGGTTTTCATGAGCTGTATGCCAAAATCATCAGTATTAAAACAATAAATGCATTTCTCCCTCTTTACATTCCAACCGAGCATACAAGTCATCATACGCCCTCTGTTTGGCCTTTGACACCGCTACCCTCGCCTTACGCTGGAGGTAGCAGAGATGAAAATGTTGAGGTTCTCTTTGGGAGTAACGAGGATGGATAGGATCAGGAATGAGCACATCAGAGGGACAGCACATGTAAGACGTTTTGGAGACAAAGTCAGAGAGGCTAGATTGAGATGGTTTGGACATGTACAGAGGAGGGCATCCGGCGTAAAACAAATGCAATTAAATGATTTATACAGGTTGGCACAGCAGAGAAATAGAGATGGGAAGGATGTGCAGCAAGTTAGAGTGATAAAGGACAGAGAGGGAAATGTATTGACTGATGACAGAAGTGTGCTGGGAAGATGGAAAGAGTACTTTGAAGAGCTGATGAATGAGGAAAATGAGAGAGAAAAAAAAGTAGAAGAGGTGACCGTTGTGGAGCAGGAAGTCGCAAAGATTAATAAGGGTGAAGTAAGGAGGGTATTGAAGAGTGGAAAGTCAGTTGGTCCTGATGACATACCGGTGGAGGTATGGAAGTGTCTCGGAGAGGTAGCAGTGGATTTCCTGACAAGAACATTCAGCAAGGTCTTAGAGAGTGAGAGGATGCCAGTGGAATGGAGGAGAAGTGTGCTGGCATCCTCCATTCCACTGGCATCCTCTCACTCTCTAAGAGGATGCCAGTGGAATGGAGGATGCCAGTGGAATGGAGGAGAAGTGTGCTGGTACCCATTTTTAAGAACAAGGGAGACGTGCAGAGTTGTGGCAACTACAGAGGAATAAAGTTGATGAGCCATATGATGAAGTTATGGGAAAGAATAGTGGAAGCTAGACTAAGGGCAGACGTCAGCATTTGTGACCAACAGTTTGCTTTCATGCCAAGAAAGAGCACCATAGATGCAGTGTTTGCCTTGAGGATGTTAATAGAGAAGGTCAGAAGGAACTGCATTTTGCCTTTGTGGATCTGGAGAAAGCATATGACAGGGTGCCGAGAGAGGAACTGTAATATTGCATGAGCAAGTCTGGAGTGGCAGAGAAGTATGTTAGAGTGGTGCAGGACATGTATGAGAGATGTAAGACAGTGGTGAGGTGTGCTGTCGGTGTGACAGAAGAGTTCAATGTGGAGGAAGGACTGCATCAAGATCAGCTCTGAGCCCCTTCTTGTTTGCTATGGTGATGGACAGGCTGACAGGCGAGGTTAGACAAGATTCCCCATAGATTATGATGTTTGCAGATAACATTGTGATCTGTAGTGAACCAAAAAGACGATTCATGGATGTGGTGAAGGAGGACATGAAGGCAGTTGGTGTCAGAGAAAAAGATGCAGAGGATATGGTGAGATGGAGGCAGATGATTCGCTGTGGCGATCCCTGAAGGGAAAAGCCAAAAGGAAAAGAAGAAGAATACTCCATTTGCAGAACAGCACAAACTGACCATGATAGACATAAAAGACATAAATAAATTGCTGAAAGGACAAGAAGAAGATTGTGATCTGTAGTGAGAGCAGTGAACAAGTGCAGGAAAATCTAGAGAGGTGAAGGTATGCCCTGGAAAGGAGGGGAATGAAGGTTAGCCTCAGTAAGACAGAATACATGTGTATGAATGACAAGGACCCAAGAGGAATGGTGAGGTTACAGATAGTAGAGATAAGGAAGGTGGAGGGTTTTAAGTACTTGGACTCAACAATCCAGAGCAGTGGAGAGTGTGGAAAAGAGGTGAAGAAGCGTGTGCAGGCAGGTTGGAATGGTTGGATAAAAGTGTCCGGTGTGATGTGTGATAGGAGGGTATCGGCAAGAATGAAAAGGAAAAGTGTACAAGACGATGTTGAGGCCAGCGATGTTGTATGGTTTAGAAACAGTGGCACTGCGGAAAAGACAGGAGGCAGAGCTGGAGGTAGCAGAGATGAAAATATTGAGGTTCTCTTTGGGAGTAATGACGATGGATAGGATCAGGAATGAGTACATCAGAGGGACAGCACATGTAAGAGGTTTTGGAGACAAAGTCAGAGAGGCTAGATTGAGAGGGTTTGGATATGTACAGGGGAGGGATAGTGAGTATATTGGTAGTAGGATGCTGAGGTTGGAACTACCAGGCAGAAGGCCGAGAGGACGACTTAAGAGAATATTTATGGATGTGGTGAAGGATGACATGAAGGTAGTTGGAGTAAGAGTAGAACATACAGAGGATAGGGTGAGATGGAGGCAGATGGTTTGCTGTAGCGACCCCTGAAGGGAAAAGTCAAAAGGAAAAGAAGAAGATTACTCCATTTGCAGAACAGCACAAACTGACCATGATAGACATAAAAGTCAGGATAAAGAGGACTCGGACACCAGAGCCTCTAGTTTGACAAAGAGACACCTAACAGGTCCTCAACTGGCAGCTTCATGAAATAGTACCCACAAAAACACCAGTCTCAAGTTTCGCAGTGAAGAGACAACTCCAAAACTTGTTCCAAAAAAACATATGAGAAACTGGTCAATGAAAAGAAATAGTTAAGATGGCCAACAAAACACAAACATTGGACAGTGGAAGTGCAGTGGAAGTGCAGTGGTGGCTTAGTGTTTCATGCGATTTGCAATTTATGATTTACTAATTTGAAGGTCACCGGTTGAATCCCGACTGTCGCCACTGCTGGGCCCTTGAGCAAGGCTCTTAATCCCCAATTGCTTAAGTTGTATAAAAATGATAATTATAAGTCTCTATGAATAAGAGCGTCTGCCAAATGTTGTAAATCAGGGGTCCCCAACCACCGGTCCGCAGACCGGTACCGGTCCGTGGCTCAATTGGTACCAGTCAGCAGAAGAAATACAGACGCCCCCCGACTTATGTTTTTAATTGGTTCCAGACGGCCAAACGTAAGTTGAACGTGAACGTAAGTTGTTACAGTGATGTATGACATCTGACGTGTGACGTATGACGCTCATACTGTACTTCTTCCCTTTTGGCTTTTTTCCCTTTCCCAGGAGTCACCACAGCGAATCATCTTGAATGATTTGGCATAGGTTTTTACGTCGGATGCCCTTCCTGTCACAACCCCTTTTTTTAGCAAGGGACAGAAACATGCTGACAGCTTTGCAGCCTACTCTTTACGAAAGTCAGCAATGGTACTTTTACATGCCTCTCACCATAGACAGTGAGAGACATGGCCCACCTTTGATAACCCAGTTAGCTGCACTGGGGGGGCCAGTGACAACCTTGTCGAGAGTGGGACTCGAACCCCCTACCCTAGGATCAGCAATCCAGCACCCAAACTATCCTTCCAAAATTTCAGTGTGCAGTTATAGGTAGATGGAAATTCTTCTGTAATCACCTGAAGAGAGAGGATGGTTTCACTGCCCCTTGAAACAGATCTGTAGTGAAAATGACGTTTCAATAGAAAGTTTTTGTTCTGTCCTTTTATTTCTACTTATATTTGCTCTACGAAAAAGTATTGAGCACTCTCTTACGGAAGGATCTACTCAGAAAATTCTCTCTCTCTCTCTCTCTCTCTCTCTATATATATATATATATATATATATATATATATATATATACACAAAAATAAAAGGACAGGACAAAGACTTTCTATTGAAACTCCATTTATCACTACAGATCTGTTTCGAGGGGTGGTGAAACCATCCTCTCTCTTCAGGTGATTATTATCTTCTATGTATAGAAGTATGTATCAAAGTATTGAGCACTCTCTTACGGAAGGATCTACTCAGAAAATCCTATATATATATATATATATATATATATATATATATATATATATATATATATATATATATATATATAACTGAACTGGGAAGAAGGGGCACTCAGTCTGTCATTTGTAAAAAAATGGATGCAGCGTCATTGCGTCATTACGTCAGCATACTACGTAAGTACGTCTAAACTCAAAATTTGATTTTTTAAAAAAAAAACGGAAAATCCGAAAAAACGTAAAATGGATGAAGTCGGGGAGCATCTGTCATTAATCATTTCTGTTTTATTTATTATCTGAGTCTGAACGATCTTTTATTTTTGAAAAATGTGTTATTTTGAGGCTGCAAAGTCGTCAGCGTGTTTCTGTCCCTTGCTAAAAGGGTTGTGACAGGAAGGGCATCCAACGTAAAAACCTCTGCCAAATCAAACGTGCGAATCAAATGATTCGATGTGGCGACTCCCGAGAAAAAGGGAAAAAGCAGAAAGGAAGACAGACAGACAATGTTATTTTGAAAAATGACCGGATTCTCTCGGTTATGTCATTTGAGTGCTAAAATGTAACCCACAAGGGGACGGCGTGTGATCAGAGGGGTGTTGGACATTTGTCAAACAATAGCAGGGATTTTAGGTGAGACTGAGCCTGAGCCTTCATTCTCTCAGCTGATCACTTGTGTTTTGTTTTTTTTTTTAAAGAAAGTTCACGCTCTACTACTTGTTTATATATATATAAAATTATGACTAAATCCCAGGACAACAGTCTAATCCAGGGGTGTCAAACTCGTGCCACAAAGGGCCATGTGGCTGCAGGTTTTTGCTTCAACCAAGCAGCAGCACACCTGACTTGACTCATTTAATCAACTGATCTAGGTCTTCAGGCAGCCGATTGGTCAATCTGTGTGCTCTGTACCGAGATTGACCAATCAACTGGCTGAACACTCAGCTCAATTGATGAAATGAGCCAAGTAAGGTGTGCTGCTGCTTGGTTGAAGCAAAAACCTGCAGCCACATGGCCCTTTGTGGCACGAGTTTGACACCCCTGGTCTAATCAATGTGGTCCTGACGTCCATCTCCCCAGCCACTTCCTTCAGGTCTTCCAGTGGGACACCGAGGTTTTCCCAGACCTGCCAAGGGACAAAGTCCCTCCACCATGTTTTAAATCGACCCTGGGATCTATTCCCAGTTCGACATCTCTGAAAGACCACACTAGGGAAGCAACATTCTAATCAGATGCCCGAGCCACCTCTAGTGGCTCCTCTCAACACACAGGAGCAGCAGTTCTACCCCAACCTCCTCCTAGATGACTGATTTTCTCACCCTATCTCTATGCGAGATCCCCGCCTCCCTGTGAAGGAAGTTCATTTCAGCAGCTCATATCCCTGATCTTGTTATTTCGGTCACTACCCAAAGTGCAAAACGTAGATCCAGTGGTAAATTGAGAGCTTTGCCTTCTGGCTCAGCTCCCTCTTCACCACGACGAATGGGTACAAGCTCTGCTTTATGGAAGAGGCTGCAACAATACATTTGTCGATCTCCCACTCAATCCTTTTCTCACTCATGAACAAAACCCGAGATACTTAAACTCCTTCAGTTGGGGCAGGACCTCATTCCAGAACTGGAGGGTGCATTCCACTCATTTTGCTGCTGACAACCATGGCAGACTTTGAGGTGCTGATTCTCATCCCAGTCACTTTGCACTCAGCTATGAATCTATTCAATGAGAACTGGAGGTCCCGGATTGATGAAGTCAAAAGGACGACATCATCTTCAAAAAGCAGTGATGAGATCCTATGGCCACCAAACCAGAAGCCCTCAACACCTCAGCTGCACCATAAAAATTATGAACAGAATCCGTGAAAAGGACAGCCCTGATGGAGTCCATCCCTCATCAGAAACAAATTCAACTTGTTGTTGCCAATGTGGATCAAGCTCTGCCTCTGGTGGTACAGAGACCGAATGGCCCATAGTAATCTGTCCTTCCAGGATCCTGAAGAGTGTATAGAGCTAGTTGAGAGTTCTGCAACCGGGACAAAAAGCACAGTGTTTCTCCTGAATCAAATGGTCAACTATCAGTCAGATCCTCCTTTTCAGTACTCCCACAGACATTCCTGAGTTGGTTGAGGAGTGTGATTCCATGATAATTAGAACCCGCCCTTTGTTCCCAATTTTTAAGAGGCACCAGCTCACCATCAGGTGGCCATCAGATGATAGCTCAGCTCCTCTCTTCACCCGAGTGTCCAGTATATGTGGCCACAAGTCCAGTGACACAACTACAAAGTTGATCATCAAATTGTGGCCTTGGGTGTACTGGTTCCAAGTGCATGTACGTATGGTTGAACATGGTGTTTATGTCGGGTAAACTGTGATTAGCACAGAAGTCCAACAACAAACACAATTTGGGTTGGCATCATGTGCCAATCACACCTTTCAGGTCACACGGTCATTGCCCACATGGGTGTTGAAGTTTCTCAGGACAATGATGGAGTCCCCAGGGAGAGCATTTTCTAACACAGCCCCTGAAGACTCCATGAAGGGGGCACTTTGAACTGTCATTAGGTGCATAAGCACAAACAACAATCAGGACCCCGTGCCCCCGAAGGCAGAGGGAAGCTACCCTTTTGTCAACCAAGGAGAGCCCCAACATCTGGGCACCAAGATGGGAGGCGACAAGAATACCCACACTGGCTCACAACCTCTCCCCATGAACAACTCTAGAATGGAATAAGGCCCAGCCTCTCTTGAGAATGGCATTTCCCAAGCTATGCATCGAGGTTCATCCGACTATGTCCAGTCGGAATCTCTCGACTTCACACACCAGCTCAGGCTCCTTCCCCACTTACAGAGGTGACCTTCCATGTCCCCAGGGTCAATGTCAGTAGCCGAGGATTGGTCTGACAAAGCCATGCCTTCAGCTGCCACCCAACTTACATTGCACCCGTCCCCTCTAGCTTCTCCCACAGATGGTGAGTCCAAGGGAGGGCATGTCTTCTTTTCTGGCTGATCCCGGCTTTGGTTCATGGGCAGAAGCCCGTTTATCCTCATTTTCCATCAGGGGCTTCTGAACTGTGCTTAGTTTGGACCTTCTCCTAGGACCTGTTTGCCTTGGTTGACCCTAACAGGTGTATAATACTCCTAACAACATAGCTCTCGGAACATTAGGACATGACAACTCCTCCACCATGATAAGGTGACAATTCAAGGAGGGGTATTTCAAGGTTAGTATTTCAAGATTGAAATGTAACTAGTTATTACAAATATTAAATAAATCTTATACAAGCTTGACATTTACCTGGTATAAGTTAGGTAAGTCAATGATATGCAATTATTCATTTTAAACATTCTTCTCTTTCAGAAACTGTAACATGTGAATTGCATTAATAACATAACATAACTATACCATCTGTTCTGAAACCCCTGAAACTGCGACTTTAAAATTCAATGAAACCCACACTGAAACATGTCATGGCATTGAGATAGAAATCAGAGGAACTGGTTTGGTGACATATGTCATGAGCAAAGAAGAATGCTTGTTAATGAAAAACACTCTCCCTGCCCAGATTCCAGCGCTTTGGTTTTGTTTGGCCAGTAGGGAACATATTTATATTATCTTGGACTTGGAAGGAGGTATCATAATGAGATGACCAAAATGTGTGATAATGCTCAATTCCAATTAAAACCAGATTACCAACATGCTTTTGTAAGCCAAGCCTTTGTAGACTTGTATAATGAAATAGCATTAAGATAGCATCACATTGGGTTATGCCAGTAGAGCTGGCCTGAGGAATGTGTATATTTAGCATGAAACGTTATGTATTGGGTGTTAGTTATATTACGTGTATAAATCAACTTCAGTGGTGTCTTTTTTCACTCCATGTATAGTGGGGTCTGCCAGTATTCTTTAGACGCTGGTTCCACATTATCCATTAATTCAATCATTTTCTTAATCCTTATTTGGGTTGCAGAGAGGCTGGCACCTATCTCAGCCAACTCTGGGTCAGGGCAGAGTACACCCTATACAGCTCGCCAGGCCATCGCAGGGCAGAAACACACGGACAGTTATGCAGTCTACCCTTCACAAAAGTCAGCAATGGTTCTTTTTTATCATGCCTCTCACCACAGACATTGAGAGACATGGCCGGACTAAGATAATCCAATTAGTTGCACTGGTGTAACAGCAGTGAAAACCATTGACATTGTAGCTTGAATCCCCAACCTTGGAATCCGTACTCCAGCACCTTTTCACCAGCCCATGACTACCCTGGTTCCAAATTATATTTACTTAATTTGTTTTTGAATATATATATATATATAAAGCCGTTGGCGTGTTTCCGCACTGCGATGGCCTGGCGAGCTGTCCAGGGTGTACTCTGCCCTCACCCGAAGTTGGCTGGGATGGGCACCAGCCTCCCCGCGACCCAAATTAGGATTAAGCGGTTACAGAAAATGAACTGATGAACATTCTTGGCATCAGAATTCACACTGAGCTCAGCTCTCAGCAAGCTAACCAATCCCAGTTCACCAATTCATTCATTTATTCATTGTCTTTAACAGCTTAATCCTAATTAGGGTTGCGGGGAGGATGGTGCCCATCTTAGCCAACTCTGTAGCCAGTTGTCATTTTAATTATAAGATGAATATGTGCTTTGTTGTCCCACCCCCACCTTAAAATTTATGGGACAGTTTTCAGTTTATGCCATTAGATGGTACTTTTGATTTCCATTGAACCACCACAGAAATAAAATGTTTGTCTCTCTCTCTCTCTCTCTCTCTCTCTCTCTCTCGCTCTCTTTTTATACTAGTCCTTCTCAAAAAATTAGCATATTGTGATAAAGTTCATTATTTTCCTTCATGTACTGATAAAAATTAAACTTTCATATATTTTAGATTCATTGTACACCAACTGAAATATTTCTGGTCTTTTATTGTTATAATACTGATGATTTTGGCATACAGCTCATGAAAACCCAAAATTCCTATCTCAAAAAATTAGCATATCAAGAAAAGGTACTCTTAACGAGCTATTAACCTAATCATCTGAATCAACCAATTAACTCTAAACACCTGCAAAAGATTCCTGAGGCTTTTAAAAACTCCCAGCCTGGTTCATTACTCAAAACAGCAATTATGGGTAAGACTGCCGACCTGACTGCTGTCCAGAAGACCATCAAGCAAGAGGGTAAGACACACAAAGAAATCTCTGAGCGAATAGGCTGTTCCCAGAGTGCTCTATCAAGGCACCTCAGTGGGACGTCTGTGGAAAGGAAAGAGTGTGGCAGAAAACGCTGCACAACCTGAAGAGGTGACCGGACCCTGAGGAAGAGTGTGGAGAAGGGCCGATTCCAGACCTTGGGGGACCTATGGAAGCAGTGGACTGGGCTACAGGTGCCGCATTCCTCAGGTCAAGCCACTTTTGAACCAGAAACGGCGGCAGAAGCGCCTGACCTGGGCTACAGAGAAGCAGCACTGGACTGTTGCTCAGTGGTCCAAAGTACTTTTCGGATGAAAACAAATTTTGCATATCATTCGGAAATCAAGGTGCCAGAGTCTAGAGGAAGACTGGGGAGAAGGAAATGCCAAAATGCCTGAAGTCCAGTGTCAAGTACCCACAGTCAGTGATGGTCTGGGGTGCCATGTCAGCTGCTGGCGTTGGTCCACCGTGTTTTATCAAGGGCAGGGTCAATGCAGCTAGCTATCAGGAGATTTTGGAGCACTTCATGCTTCCATCTGCTGAAAAGCTTTATGGAGATGAAGATTTCCTTTTTCAGCACGACCTGGCACCTGCTCACAGTGCCAAAACCACTGGGAAATGGTTTACTTACCATGGTATTACTGTGCTCAATTGGCCTGCCAACTCTCTTGACCTGAAGCCCATAGAGAATCTGTGGGATATTGTGAAGAGAAAGTTGAGAGACACCAGACCCAACACTGTGGATGAGCTTAAGGCCGCAATCGAAGCATCCTGGGCTTCTGTAACACCTCAGCAGTGCCACAGGCTGATTGCCTCCATGCCACGCCGCATTGAAGCAGTCATTTCTGCAAAAGGATTCCCAACCAAGTATTGAGTGCATAACTGAACATAATTATTTGAAGGTTGACTTTTTTTTGGATTAAAAACACTTTTTTTATTGGTCGGATGAAATATGCTAATTTTTTGAGATAGAGATTTTTGGTTTTTCTTTACTTTTTTTGCCAAAATCATCAGTATTAAAACAATAAAATACCTGAAATATTTCAGTTGGTGTGCAATGAATCTAAAATACAGTCTGCCCCCAATTTACGAAATTAATCTGTTCCAGAGCCAGTTTTGTATAGTGGGGAATTCGTGAGTCGGGTCACACCTTACATGTAAAACGCCTAATTTGTTCCAAGGCTCCAGTCCTTGGACTGGATAAACCCCATAAACCCTTAAAAAATGATAAAAGTACACCAATTTTGTATGAAATATGTGTTAAAGCAAAAGAAAATTATTTATTAAACCATTTTATGAACATTTTTATTAACACACACACACACACACTCTCACGCGCGCTGCGGGCCACGCCCACAAGACGTGAATTCAAAGCGTATTCCCTGCTTGACAAACTCAACTTCAATTTGATTCCTTGAGGGATCGGAATTCCAGATGAGCTCAAATGCGCCCACATTTATTCAACATTTAATGAATTAAAACAACTTAAAAAACGAAACTAAAGCGTGAAGCTTCCTTCTGTCTCGATCTGGGAGGCCAGCGGGGTGGGATGTTGAGAGACAGCCAATGAGAGATGCAACTCACGCGTGTGAAATTTTGATTGGCACGTTTGAATTTTGAATTTCTTTTCGTAAGAGCGGGTTGTTTCGTATTTCGGGGACGGAAACTCAAGAAAATGTTTTTCGTAATCCGGGGATTTCGTAAATTGGGGGCCGACTGTATATAAAAGTCTAATGTTTATCAGTACATTACAGAAAATAATGAACTTTATCACAATATGCTAATTTTTTGAGAATGACTAGTATATGTGAATCCCACTTCTCCTCGTGAAATTGTCGACCCAACCTCGAAAGTCGAACCCTTCAGGATTTGTGCTAGGGTCTTTTTTCACCAAATCATCATACACTTCTCGTGCTTTGTAATAAATAACATCCTTGCTTACACTATTTCCCACTAACTCCTGCTCGTTTATGTATAGAAGCATTAATTTTTCCACCTCCTCCAGTATATCTCCTTGGCGTCTCTCGTTTGTTTTGCGTTCGGCTTCCGAATTTTGTTCGACTTCTGGGACAAAAAAAAAAAATCAGAATTTTTTGGTCGAATACTGATTTATTCGATGTCAAAACATTCAAAAACCAAGATTTGCTTGTGTGTGTGTGTGTGTGTGTGTGTGTGTGATTGGGCACACACCTGACTTAAATTGTTTGGTAAAAATTGGTTTCAATTGCTCTTTAAGTCTCCTTAGGCAGAGGGTTAGTTATTCCTCCCCCTTCTGTCATTGTTTGCATGCTATCCTCATTAAAATATGAAAACCTATAAATGTTTGGGTGGTTTTAGTTAAAGCAGACACAATGTGAGAAATTCCAAAAGGTTCAGATACTTTTTCATACCACTGCATATATACTAGTTCTTCTCAAAAAATAGCGGGGCAGTGGCGGTCTAGTGGTATAGGGCGCTGGATCGCTGATCCAAAGGTTGGGGGTTCGAGTCTCACTCTCCACAAGGTTGTCATTGTACCCCCCAGTGCAGCTAACTGGGTTATCAAAGGCCGGCCATCTCTCACTGTCTATTCCGAGAGGTTCATGTAAAAGAACCATTGCTGACTTTCATAAAGAGTAGGCTGCAAAGTCGTCAGCGTGTTTCTGTCCCTTGCTAAAGGGTTGTGACAGGAAAGGCATCTGACGTAAAAAACTTCTGCCAATCAAACGTGCGAATCAGGTGATTCACTGTGGCGACTCCTGAGAAAAATGGAAAAAGCCGAAAGGAAAACAGACTTCTCAAAAAAAATAGCATATTGTGATTACGTTCATTATTTTCTATAATGTACTGATAAAAATTAAAGTTTCCTATATTTTAGATTCATTGCACACCAACTGAAATATTTCAGGTCTTTTACTGTTTTAATACTGATGATTTTGGCATACAGCTCATGAAAACCCAAAATTCCTATCTCAAAAAATTAGCATATTTCATCTGACCAATAAAAAAGTGTTTTTAATACAAAAAAAAGTCAACCTTCTAATAATTATGTTCAGTTATGCACTCAATACTTGGTCGGGAATCCTTTTGCAGAAATGACTGCTTCAATGCGGCGTGGCATGGAGGCAATCAGCCTGTGGCACTGCTGAGGTGTTACGGAGGCCCAGGATGCTTCGATTGCGGCCTTAAGCTCATCCACAGTGTTGGGTCTGGTGTCTCAACTTTCTCTTCACAATATCCCACAGATTCTCTATGGGCTTCAGGTTAAGAGAGTTGGCAGGCCAATTGAGCACAGTAATACCATGGTTAGTAAACCATTTACCAGTGGTTTTGGCACTGTGAGCAGGTGCCAGGTCGTGTTGAAAAAGGAAATCTTCATCTCCATAAAGCTTTTCAGCAGATGGAAGCATGAAGTGCTCCAAAATCTCCTGATAGCTAGCTGCATTGACCCTGCCCTTGATAAAACACGGTGGACCAACACCAGCAGCTGACATGGCACCCCAGACCATCACTGACTGTGGGTACTTGCTCACTGGACTTCAGGCATTTTGGCATTTCCTTCTCCACAGTCTTCCTCCAGACTCTGGCACCTTGATTTCCGAATGACATGCAAAATTTGCTTTTATCTGAAAAAAGTACTTTGGACCACTGAGCAACAGTCCAGTGCTGCTTCTCTGTAGCCCGGGTCAGGCTCTTCTGCTGCTGTTTCTGGTTCAAAAGTGGCTTGACCTGGGGAATGCGGCACCTGTAGCCCAGTCCACTGCTTCCACAGGTCCCCCAAGGTCTGGAATCGGCCCTTCTCCACAATCTTCCTCAGGGTCCGGTCACCTCTTCTGCTTGTGCAGCATTTTCTGCCACACTCTTTCCTTCCCACAGACGTCCCACTGAGGTGCCTTGATAGAGCACTCTGGGAACAGCCTATTTGGTCAGAGATTTCTTTGTGTGTCTTACCCTCTTGCTTGAGGGTGTAAATGATGGTCTTCTGGACAGCAGTCAGGTCGGCAGTCTTACCCATGATTGCGGTTTTGAGTAATGAACCAGGCTGGGAGTTTTTAAAAGCCTCAGGAATCTTTTGCAGGTGTTTAGAGTTAATTGGTTGATTCAGATGATTAGGTTAATAGCTCGTTAAGAGTACCTTTTCATGATATGCTAATTTTTTGAGATAGGAATTTTGGGTTTTCATGAGCTGTATGCCAAAATCATCAGCATTAAAACAATAAAAGACCTGAAATATTTCAGTTGGTGTCCAATGAATCTAAAATATAAGAAAGTTTAATTTTTATCAGTCCATTACAGAAAATCTTCTTTTCCTTTCGGCTGTTCCCTTCAGGGGTCGCCACAACAAATGATCTGCCTCCATCTCTCCCGATCCTCTGCATCTTCTACTCTTAAATTGGGGGCCGACTGTATATTAAAGTCTAATGTTTATCAGTACATTACAGAAAATAATGAACTTTATCACAATATGCTAATTTTTTGAGAAGGACTAGTATATATGTATGTATGTATATATATATATAATATATATAAAATGCAGCCATGAGGCGGGGGGGGGGGCACTAACCAGTGTCTCTCCCCCTTATGCCAGTCCCAAGCCCGGATAAATGCAGAGGGTTGCGACAGGAAGGGCATCCGGCGTAAAACCTCTGCCACATTAAAAATTCAAATGGTCAAAACAAAACTCATACCGGATCGGTCGAGGCCCGGGTTAACAACGACCGCCATCAGTGCTGTCAACCAACAGGGTGCTGATGGAAATTGGACTACTGTTGGTCGAAGACGTCGAAGAAGGAGAGGCAGTCACAATGCAGCCATGAGGTGTGGGGGGCACTAACCAGTGTCTCTCCCCCTCATGCCGGTCCTAAGCCCGGAGGAATGCAGAGGGTTGTGTCAGGAAGGCCATCCAACGTAAAACCAATGCCAAACATTTATGATGCAAATCAGAAGTATTACCCCCATACCGGATTGGTCGAGGCCTGGGTTAACAACGACCGCCATCAGTGCTGTCAATCAACAAGGTGCTGATGGAAATTGGACTACTGTTGGTCGAAGACGTCGAAGAAGGAGAGGTGGGAGGCGTGTCCGTAGGCAGAGAGAGAAGAGGAAAGGCTTGAGTCTAGGACTGAGAGTGGGGACTTTGAATGTTGGAACTATGCAAAGAAAAGGTAGAGAGCTGGCTGACATGATGCAGAGGAGGAAGGTGGACATACTGTGTGTTCAGGAGACCAGGTGGAAAGGTAGCAAAGCTAAAAGCTTAGGAGCACGGTTTAAGCTATTTTATCACGGTGTGGATGGGAAGAGAAATGGAGTAGGAGTCATCTTGAAGGAGAAGTTTGTCAGGAATGTTCTAGAAGTGAAAAGAGTGTCAGACAGAGTGATGAGTCTCAAGTTAGAAATTGAAGGTGTAATGCTCAATGTTGTTAGTGCTTATGCCACACAGGCAGGATGTGAGCTAAAAGAGGAGAGATTCTGGAGTGACTTGGATGAAGTGATGCAGGGTACCGCCAGAGATGAGAGTGGTCATTGGTGCAGACTTCAATGGACATGTTGGTGCAGGAAACAGAGGGGACGAGGAAGTGATGGGCATGTTTGTTATTCAGGACAGGAACGCAGAAGGACAGATGTTGATAGATTTTGCAAAAAGGATGGAAATGACTGTGGTGAATACTTTCTTCCAGAAGAAACAGGAGCATAGGGTGATTTATAAAAGCGGAGGTAGGAGCACACAGGTAGACTACATCTTGTGTAGGCAATGTAATTTGAAGTAAGTCAGTTCAGTGACTGCAAAGTCCTAGTGTGTGAGAGTGTTTCCAAACAGCATAGGATGGTGGTGTGCAGGATGACTCTGATGGTGAGAAAGGTGAAAAAGGCAAAGGCAGAGCAGAAGACAAAGTGGTGGAAGCTGAAAAAGGAAGAGTGTCATGTCTTCAAGGAGGAGTTGAAACAGGCTTTGGGTGGGTAGGAAGTGCTTCCAAATGACTGGACAACCACAGCAAATGTGATCAGGGACACAGGTAGGAGAGTACTTGGTGTGTGCTCTGGAAGGAAAGTAGATAAGGAAACTTGGTGGTGGAATGAGGAAGTGCAGGAGTGTATACAAAGGAAGAGGTTAGCCAAGAAGAAGTGGGACATTGAGAGGACCGAAGAGAGTAAACAGGACTACAGGGAGACACAGCGTAAGGCGAAAGTAGCAGTGGCTAAGGCCAAACAGAGTGCGTATGATGACTTGTATGCTAGGTTGGACAGTAAGGAGGGAGAAAATGATCTATACAGGTTGGCACAGCAGAGAAATAGAGATGGGAAGGACATGCAGAAAAGTTAGATTGATAAAGGACAGAGAGGGAAATGTATTGACTGATGACAGAAGTGTGCTGGGAAGATGGAAAGAGTACTTTGATGAGCTGATGAATGAGGAAAATGAGAGAGAAAAAAAGAACAGAAGAGGTGACCATTGAGGAGCAGGATGTAGCAAAGATCAGTAAGGGTGAAGTGAGAAGGGCATTGAAGAGGATGAAGAATGGAAAGGCAGTTGGTCCTGATGATATACCTGTGGAGGTATGGAAGTGTCTAGGAGAGGTAGCAGTAGATTTTCTGACAAGAACATTCAACAAGGTACTAGAGAGTGAGCAGATGCCGGAGGAGTGGAGGAGAAGTGTGCTGGTTCCCATTTTTAAGAACAAGGGAGACGTGCAGAGTTGCAGCAACTACAGAGGGATAAAGTTGATGAGCCATACGATGAAGTTATGGGAAAGAATAGTGGAAGCTAGACTAAGGGCAGAGGTCAGCATTTGTGAACAACAGTTTGGTTTCATGCCAAGAAAGAGCACCACAGATGCAATGTTTGCTTTGAGGATGTTAATAGAGAAGTACAGAGAAGGTCAGAGGGAGCTACATTGTGCCTTTGTGGATCTGGAAAAAGCATATGAAAGGGTGCCAATAGAAGAACTGTGGTATTGCATGAGGAAGTCTGGAGTGGCAGAGAAGTATGTTAGAGTGGTGCATGACATGTATGAGAGATGTAAGACAGTGGTGAGGTGTGCTGTCGGTGTGACCGACGAATTCAAGGTGGAGGTGGCACTGCATCAAGGGTCAGCTCTGAGCCCCTTCTTGTTTGCTATGGTGATGGACAGGCTGACAGACGAGGTGAGACAAGAATCTCCATGGACTATGATGTTTGCAGATGACATTGTGATCTGTAGTAAGAGCAGAGAACAAGTGCAGGAAAATCTAGAGAGGTGGAGGTATGCCCTGGAAAGGAGAGGAATGAAGGTGAGCCTCAGAAAATCAGAATACATGTGTGTGAATGAGAAGGACCCAGGAGGAACGGTGATGTTACAGGGAGCAGAGATAACGAAGGTGGAGGATTTTAAGTACTTAGGCTCAACAATCCAGAGCAATGGAGAGTGTGGAAAAGAGGTGAAGAAGCGTGTGCAGGCAGGCTGGAATGGTTGGAGAAAAGTGTCCGGTGTGATGTGCGATAGGAGAGTGTCAGCAAGAATGAAGGGAAAAGTGTACAAGACGGTGGTGAGGCCAGCGATGTTGTGTGGTTTAGAGACTGTGGCACTGGGGAAAAGACAGGAGTCAGAATTGGAGGTAGCAGAGATGAAAATGTTGAGGTTCTGTTTGGGAGTAACGAGGATGGACAGAATCAGGAATGAGTACATCAGAGGGACAGCACATGTAAGACCAAGTCAGAGAGGCTAGATTGAGATGGTTTGGACATGTACAGAGGAGGGATAGTGAGTATATTGGTAGGTAGGATGCTGAGGTTGGAACTCCCAGGCAGAAGGCCCAGAGGAAGACCAAAGAGAAGATTTATGGATGTGGTGAAGGCGGACATGAAGGTCGTTGGAGTAAGAGTAGAAGATGCAGAGGATAGGGAGAGATGGAGGCAGATCATTTGCTGTAGCGACCCCTGAAGGGAACAGCCGAAAGAAAAAGAAGAAGAAGATATATATATATATATCCCCAGTGCGGCTAACTGGGTTATCAAAGGTAGGCCATGTCTCTCACTGTCTATGGTGAGAGGCATGTAAAAGAACCATTGCTGACTTTTGTGAAGAGTAGGCTGCAAAGTCGTCAGCGTGTTTCTGTCCCTTGCTAAAAAAAGGGTTGTGACAGGAAGGGCATCCGACGTAAAAACCTCTGCCAAATCAAACGATTGGCGACTCCTGAGTAAAAAAGGGAAAAAGCCGAAAGGAAGATATATATATATATATATATATATATATATATAGAGAGAGAGAGAGAGAGAGAGAGAAAAGCCTGGATCGTAAACCCATTGAGATGCTGTGGGGTTACTAGAAAAGGGCCATACACACAAGCACGCACGCAATTTTATTGGACGATTCTCAGTGTTCTGGCTATATTTTTTAGTAATTCAATTAAAAATTAAGAAAAACCTATGGCTATTTAACACCTTGTAGACTTTTGTTCCAGGCGCTAATTCCTGACTGGACCCGAACACTCAGGATTAATAGTCAAATTGTTTCTTTGTTTGTTTTAATTTGTCTTGTATCAGTTCATTTTCTGTAACCACTTCATCCTAATTAGGGTCATGGGGAGGCTGGTGCCCATCCCAGCCAACTCAGGGCGAGAGCAGAGTACACCCTGGACAGCTCGCCAGGCCATCGCAGGGCGGAAACATGCTGACGGCTTTGCAGCTACTCTTTTTACGAAAGTCAGCAATGGTTCTTTTACATGCCTCACACCATAGACAGTCGGAGACATGGCCGGCCTTTGATAACCCAGTTAGCTACACTGGGGGGGGGGGACAGTGACAACCTTGTGGAGAGTGGGACTCGAACCCCCAACCTTTGGATCAGCAATCCGGCGCCTTATACCACTAGACCACCACTGCCCCATTTGTCTTGTATGTTGTTTTTATTTGTTTGTTTTTTGCACTGTGCTCGTCTATGACCATGCGACCTTACTACAGCTATGAGAGCACAGTCCTTTTGGACATTTAGAACTGAGCACGCTTATCTCCTATCCTGAGCTAATCCTAATATGCTACCGCAGGTCAATGCTCGCCGCATTATGTTCCCTTCAGGGGTCGCCACAGCGAATCATCTGCCTCCATCTCACCCTATCATCTGAGTCTTCTACTCTTACTCCAACTACCTTCATGTCCTCCTTCACCACATCCATAAATCTCTTTGATCTTCCTCTAGGCTTTCTGCCTGTTTGTTCCAACCTCAGCATCCTACTACCAATGTACTCACTATTCCTCCTCTATACATGTCCAAACCATCTCAATCTAGCCTCTCTGACTTTGTCTCCAAAACCTCCTACATGTACTATCCCTTTGATGTAGTCATTCCTGATCCTATCCATCCTCGTTACACCCAAAAGAGAACCTCAACCTTTTCATCTCTGCTACCTCCAGCTCTGCTTCCTGTATTTTCCGCAGTGCCACTGTTTCAAAACCAGACAACATCGCTGGCCCCAACACCGTCCTGTACACTTTTCCTTTCATTCTTGCTGATAAATTCCCATCACACTGGACACTTTTCGCCAACCATTCCAACCTGCATGCACACACTTCTTCACCTCTTTTCGACACTCTTTATTGCTCTGGATTGTTGAGCCTAAGTACATAAACTCCTCCACCTTAGTTATCTCTGCTCCCTCTAACCCCCCATTCCTCTTGGGTCCTTGTCGTTCACACTGGGTCTGTTTTACTGCAGCTAACCATTCCTCTTCTTTCCAGGGCATACCGACACCTCTCTAGATATTCCTCCACTTGTTCTCTACTCTCACTACAGATCACAATGTCATCTGCAAACATCATAGTCCATGGAGATTCTTGTCTATCCTCGTCTGTCAGCCTGTCCATCACCATAGCAAACAAGAAGGGACTCAGAGCTGACCCTTGATGCAGTCTCACCTCCACCTTAAATTCTTCTTTCATACCGACAGCACACCTCACCACTGTCTTACAGCTCTCATACATGTTCTACACCACTCTAACATACTTCTCTGCCACTCCAGACTTCCTCATTCAATACTACAGTTTCTCTCTCGGCACCCTGTCAAATGCTTTCTCCAGATCCACAAAGGCACAATGCAGTTCCCTCTGTACTTCTCTATTAACATCCTCAAAGCAAACACTGCATCTGTGGTGCTCTTTCTTGGCATGAAACCAAACTGCTGTCCACAAATGCTGACCTCTGCCCTTGGTCTAGCTTCCACTATTCTTTCCCATAACTTCATCGTATGACTCATCAACTTTATCCCTCTGTAGTTGCCACAACTCTGCAAGTCTCCCTTGTTCTTAAAAATGGGCACCAGCACACTTCTCCTCCATTCCTCTGGCATCCTCTCACTCTCTAAGACCTTGCTGAATGTTCTTGTCAGAAAATCTACTGCTACCTCTCCTAGACACTTCTATACCTCCACCGGTATGTCATCAGGACCAACTGCCTTTCCATTCTTCATCCTCTTCAATGCCCTCCTCACTTCACCCTTACTAATCTTTGCTACTTCCTCAACAGTCACCTCTTCTACCCTTTTTCTCTCTCTCTCTCATTTTCCTTATTCATCAGCTCTTCAAAACACTCTTTCCATCTTCCTAGCACACTTCTGTCATCAGTCAATACATTTCCCTCTCTGTCCTTAATGACTCTAACTTGCTGCACGTCCTTCCCATCTCTATTTCTCTGCTGTGCCAACCTGTATAAATCATTTTCTCCCTCCTTACTGTCCAACCTATCATACAAGTCATCATACGTCCTCTGTTTGGCCTTTGACACCGCTACCTTCGCCTTACGCTGGGTCTCCCTGTACTCCTGTTTACCCTCTTTGGTCCTCTGTGTCCCACTTCTTCTTAGCTAACTTCATCCTTTGTACATACTCCTGCACTTCCTCATTCCACCACCAAGTCTCCTTATCTACTGTCCTTCCAGAGGACACACCAAGTACTCTCCCACCCGTCTCCCTGATCACATTAGCTGTGGTTGTCCAGTCATCTGGAAGCACTTCCTGACCACCCAAAGCCTGTTTCAACTCCTCCTTAAAGACAATACGACCCTATTCCTTTTTCAGCTTCCACCACTTTGTCGTCTGCTGTTTTTGCCTTCTTCACTTTTCTCACCATCATCCTGTACACCACTATCCTATGCTGTTTGGCAACACTCTCACCCACTACTACTAATAATACACAGTAAGCAATAATGATGGCAGAGCCTAGCCTGTCCATTAGCTTTCTCATTCTTGTTGTGTATATTTGGCATCCTTATCGTTGTGATGGATTCGAGGATTTACAACAGCGTTCTTTGTTGTGGGTGTTTTTGTTTGTTTTTTCTTTCTTTCTTTGCCCCCAATCATTGCTTGCATTTTTGCCTCATGGTTTTAAAAGCCGTACTCTGTCTTTCCACCATCTTAATTATTTTAAAATTTTAGTCTGTTTCAAGATTGATCATCTTATTTTTAAGTCACTGACTTCCTTCAAATTACATCGCTTACACAAGATGTAGTCTACATGTGTGCTCCTACCTCCGCTTTTATGTCACCCTGCGCTCCTGTCTCTTCTGGAAGAAAGTATTTACCACAGCCATTTCCATCCTTTTGGCAAAATATATCAATATCTGTCCTTCGGCGTTCCTGTCCTGGATACCAAACCTGGGCATCACGTCCTTGTCCCCTCATATCCTGCCTGTGGGGCATAAGCACTAACAACATTGAGCATCAAGCCTTCATTCTAGGATATCATTTCTAACTTGAGACTCATCACTCTGTCTGACACTCTTTTCACTTCTAGAACATTTCTGACAAACCCCTCCTTCAAGATGACTCCTACTCCATTTCTCTTTCCATCCACACCATGATAAAACAACTTAAAACCTGCTCCTCAGCTTCTCGCCTTGCTACCTTTCCACCTGGTCTCCTGAACACACAGTATGTCCACCTTCCTCCTCTGCATCATGTCAGCCAGCTCTCTACCTTTTCCGGTCATAGTTCCAACATTCAAAGTCCCTACTCTCGGTACTAGACTCATGCCTTTCCTTTTCTCACTCTGCCTACGGACACGCCTCCCACCTCTCCTTCTTCGACCAACAGTTGTCCAATTTCCACCAGCACCGATGGTGGTCGTTGTTAACCCGGGCCTTGGCCGATCTAGTATGAAATTTGTGTTGACAGTTCATTCTGTATTTTGGCACAAGTTTTACGCCGGATGCCCTTCCTGTTGCAACCCTCTGCATTTATCCAGGCTTGGGACCGGCGTAAGGACAGACACTTGTTTGTGCCCCCCCTCACGGCTGCATTGTGAGAACTCTGGATTTGCGAGGTTGTATTTCATGGGAACAGCACATTTGGACTGGTTAACTATCCTAGAAATCGTCAACATTTATTCCAAGCGGATAATGCCTAAATCACACACTATGACCATCAACTGCAGTGTAAATCACATCACACATTAAATTGGAAAATATTATAATTTAGTTTGTGTGCCCCCCCCCATACACACATACATTATATATACACACACATAAAAATATACAAAAATGCCTTTAAGGAATGCGGCTTTTGTTTCTGAACAAGGTGGTGAATAGAACGGACATTGTTAACTACATAGAGCTTTTTGCTGGCTCAAAGTGCAGAGGGCCCCTTGACCTCCCTCAGTGTCATGGTTAAAGTAATAATGAAAAAAATAAAAACAGAACTGAAACCTACAGAGATCTCATTTAAAATTATTTTTTGTGATTTACATAGTCTGAAATATTTATCAAATGCAGGATGTAGGCTGCCTTCACCCAAAATTGGCAGTGAATGATGCATACTTGTTAATATGTATATGAGAAAGTATAATGTTGAACCTTAAAGAAAACACAAAATTAAAATGTCTTCAAAAAAACCTTTATTTGATTCTGAAATGTTTGATCAGTGAATAAGTAAATATGATCAGCTTGTATAATGTAGAACAAAAACAGCCCATTAGTTGATGTAACGGGCACCTTCTAAGTTTATTATAAGTGGTATTGATAGAACAGTGTTAAACAACTTCAAAAGGTGAACCAAAAAAAAAAAAAAAAAGTACCAAGATCTCAACATATTGAATTCAGCAATCGACAAACAGTCTTTTAGAAAATGCTTGGACATTTTTGGCGATTGCTTATCTTTTTTGCTTTAGAAATATAATGCAAGAACAGCTTGGTAATACAGTTGGAGCGTCCCTTGGCAGATTTCTTACAACATTTTGACTGAACTTTTGCTAATGATGGGTTGTCTGCTTCACATACATCATCCAAAAGGTTGTCCAGCTGCAAGAATATGGTAGTACAGATTAGCGAGTGGTGGGACATATCTTTAATGATTAGGGCTGGTACTTAAGGTAAAACTATGTGCATGAATCAGATGGACCAAAAAACTTCAGAATTCATAAATGAAAGAGGTAACATTTCAAATCAAACAGGAACCTGCCTACACACCTGCACCTTTAAACATGCAGTCCTCTCATCTTCCACAAGGGAACAGCATTTCTCTGCCACTTCATCAACATTGAAAGGCATATTGTTCCTGCAGGTTATGAAAATAAATATTTTAGAATTAATTATTTTTTCTCTCTCCACAAGTACATTTTTCTAATTAAAACAATCATAAGACATTATTCACACCACACCATCAAGCTAATCTTTCACGTTTAAACTAAATGTTAATGAATAGACAATAAAAAAATCTTACATTTTCCGAGGAGCTTTGTACACATCACACAACATGTTAAAACTGGGAGGTGCTTCTAAGTGAATACCATCATTCATGAGCTTGTAGTCTGGATTTGGGGCAGCAGTACTAAAACAGTCATATTGCTCTTCCTCCCTCTGCTTTTTACAGCATTCAAATTGGTTTCTTTCAACTTTCTTGTCATCCTTACAGAACCGATTCACCATCTTCTTCCACTGAGGTATGCATAGAAAAAACAGGTACTGAATATAATTTTAATCTGGGCATATTCAAATAATATACTCAGAACACTGGAGTTTCTTTTGAAGAAAAAGCTTTTTTTAGCCTCGAAAAAATAATTTGCCCAAACTTTAAATTATGCAAATTAAAATTCTACATATTTTTAAATATACAGGCTACATGCTTTATCAGCTTAATGAATCCAGACAAATCAGCAAACTAAACAGCTGCTGGAAATTGATAGATAACGGAAAAATTTAAATGCAGTACTCAACTGCATTGCTTGGTAGGATTCTGCAATTAACCTACTTTGTATTAACCTACTTTGTGACACTGATCTTTGACCTTTGTTCTTAAAACCTATAACAGGTCATGGGCATTTAGTAATAAGTAACTGGTAAATGCTTGCTGCAAAGCCGTGCAGGTGTTCATGGTGGCTTATTGGATAGCACGACCGCCTCACAGCAAGAAGCTCCTGGGTTTGAATCTCAGGCTTGGGTCAGGGTTTGAGAGTGGAATTTGTATCTCCCCCCCCACTGTGCGTCTGTGCTCAGCTCAAAGAAATTCTGCCTTCAGGTCTAGAAATGAAGGAACCCTCAAATCAGCATGGGCTGAGGTAGCATGCACTGATGATCCACAACCACTTCGGTGACTAACAGCACCAGACACATGCAGGACTGGGACCCGGTCTTTGCCCAACTATAAAACCACAACAGAGATCATTGACTAGAACGTTCATGTTTTTGACATGTTAAGCGACTTCTATGCACAATTTGATGCTCTCAATAGCACAAAACCCACTAAAAAGCAACTCCAACCACCTCCTTCCAGGGTAACAGGTGCTCTGTCTGATGTGAGGAACATGCTTTCCAGAAATCAACATGTAGAAAACTGCTGGGCCAGACAACATCCCAGGCAGCGTGTCAAAGTCCACAGTGATGAGTCCTAATGACCATCACCTAGTGGCCCTGACTTGTAGAAGTGCTTCAAGCATCTGGTCATGAGTTACATCCACTCACTTCTCCCCCCTGCAAATTGCTGATCATCCTAAATGCTCGTGTGAGGTAAAGATTGTCAGAACCACCAAGTTCCTTGAGTTGTACATCATTGATGACTTCACTTGGACTCTCAACACCAGCTCTGCTGTATAGAAGGCACAACAATGTTTCCCCTTCCTGCAGATGCTGAATATAGCCATCGTTGTACCACCAGTGCTTGCTACCTTCTGCAGAGGCACCATGGAGTGCGTCCTGTTGAACTGCATCTCTGGAACCACTGCATACAGATACAGAAGTGCAAGACGACAGCTGAAAATATCATAGGGCTACCCTCCTCTCCATCCAGGGCCTGTTCCTCACGTACTGTCTAAGCAGTGCCTCTGCGAGTGTGACAGACCCATTTCACCACTTTTGGTCTGATTTTACCTCCTCACATCAGGCAGGAGGTCCTGTAGCATCAGAGCCCTGAACGCCCACGCACACAACATCCAACACCCCGACACACATCTTATCAGCCAACTCGTACTGTACTATGCACACGTGCTTTACTTTACATTGTATACTTTGCAGGACTTAACACTAGAACAGTGCTTCTCAATTATTTTTTGTGGCACCTCCTCTAGGAAGAGGGGGGGAAAAAAAAAAAAAAAAAAAAAAAAAAAAAAAAAAAAAGTTTCACACTCCCCACCGCCCCACGAGCAACTATAAATAGTATGATTTGTCTACAATTGTATTAATACACCTCTGCATAACATTATTTTTCTTTTTTGTTTTTAATGTTACTAAAAAAGATACATAGTTCAACGTACAATAAAGAAAAACTTCATTAACATTGTTTTCTGTAACACCAATGTGCCTTAAAAAAAACACTATACTTATTTAAAGTCATTCAACTTATTTGTGTCTTAATAGCTCTGTCTTTCTCCACCTTTCTCTTCGTTCCTGTTAGGAAATTTTCCCGTGTTGTTTCTTGAGGAGTTGTTTACGGCACTTCATATCGTTTGCTTGTGCGAAAAACCGCTACACCATAGCACGACAATGAGAGCACCACTGCCAACTAGTGAGGTGGAGGAGCAATTACACTTAGTCCTCGTACACTATTCCAGAAAAGCATGTTCCCCAGGATCATATGCACTCCCCCAGCGTCACACCCCGCACCCCCTGGCATCATACTGCACCCCCCCCAAGGGGAGCACGCCCCACTATTTGAGAAGCATTGCACTAGAACACTATACAGGGCTCACACTGGACTATGCACATGCTCCTTGCACTGTATATATTGGAAAACTTAACACCTTCCCGTACATAAATTTTAAACTTATATACTTTAATTATATTCATCCTGTGTCTAGACTTTACATTAAACTAAAATCTTGGACCCGCACATTACTTTTGCATTCGGAAGTACTCCGATTATCTAATTACCTTTTTCTCAATAATCTTTACCCTACCGCACTAAAAGTCATGTTCTTGTTTCTCTTGCACCAGTTTATTATTGGATCTTTTAATAGTTTAATGTTTATTAATTATTGTTTTGTCTACCGCACCTGTAGCTCACAAGAAAGAACATTTTGTTCTACCACGTACCCTATTGTGGGGCCGGTGGGCTAGTAGTTAGGGTGTTGGGCCCATGATTGGGAGCTCGTGGGTTCATATACTCGTTAGACCACACCGTGCTAATACACCTGGGCAATGTCTTAACCACAAGTGAGCCTCTGTCCACCCAGCAGTAAAAATACCAGGATGGCAACTTGCGATGGACTAGTGACCCATTCAGGAGTTAAACTCCCAATCACTTTACGCTATGAAAACCGGAGATAAGATCAGGCCCTGATGAGCCACTAGGCTCAGGTGTAAAAGTGCATAAAACTTTACCCTAATGCCCTAAATGTGGATAAATGACAAAGTTTAGTTTGAGTTTTTGAGGATACCAAATACTAATATATTAATGGGAACATTAGATAGGTTTCACTTCAGGTCACCCTCGTAATCATGCAAGTATAAATACATGCCTTTCGGTCAGTGCAGTCTTTGATATCTTTGTTCTTCCTACAACACTTGCCAAAGCTTTTTTCTAGGCTATTGATAGCCTTTAACTGATGTGCAAACCAGTTCAATCCAGTTTGAGGCAAACAGCTGGTGAGGTAGCGAGGGCGATTCTTGTGATGAGCACAAATGGGCACAATGTTGTTCAAATTTGGGCGACCAGGAGGAAAGTCAACATGATGTGATATTGCAGAGCTCTGGCTCTCTGGCATAACTGTGGAAGCGCCTTCTGAAAAACTATCAGAGGAACACACAAACCATTTGAATCCAATAAATCTTGTTCATATTTTCACATTTAGAGGATAATGTTAAACTGTATAGGGTTGGTTGTACATTTTGGTATTATATGCATATATGCAATATGCAATATGCATTTAAAAAAAAAAAATCAACATACTTTATTTTTTTGCAGGTACTGGCCTCAACATGAAATTTCCTGATTGTGGCAGAGAGTGCAACCAGCTCCTCATAAACAGAGACCTGGAAGTAAATATCTGCTGCCTTTTTCTCAAAGCAGTCCCATTTTCTTTGCCCATTCTTTCTGCAGCAGTGACTGGTCTTAAACTTATTTTCCTCTTCACATAAAACAGAAAAAATCTTCTCCCACTGTAGAACAAAAGTATTTGTTAGAATACTAGACCAATAGACAAAATATACACAGAAAAGGAAAGAGAAACATGGGGGGGTTAAAAAAGACAGGGTTTTAAAAATATCTACTGATGACCTGAATAAGCTGCTTAATTTTCTCTGATGGCACAGAGATAAAATTGGGGCTCAGTTTTTGATTCAGGGAGCATAAAGGATCATTTATACACAGGTTCTGGCACTACAGCTTCCTGACCTTAACTCTATTAAAAGTCTGGATTTGCTGTAAAAAGTCTTTATATACTGGTTTAATTTTTTCCATCATTAATTCAAGAGGTTAATGAAGAAGCACAGCTCCAGACGCAATTATATGTTGTAATCTTATGCAATGATACTGTTGTTGTAATAATGAACAATTTAGCTTTACGTAGTGCATCTTGAAGTTGCCATGAGCACCTTTGTAAATCCAGTTTTAGAAATTTTCAGTACAAACTTGGATGTCAATTTGCACAGTAACACATTTTTGTCCTTGGAATTCAGAAAACATTAAATACCATAATCAGTGAGTATGATCATCTCTACAAGTCGTTTTTCTTAAACATGTTGTACCACTAGCTCCTAACTGACAGAAGTGCTAAGAAGGTGAATGTTGTATGAAACAAGGTCATCATCCGAGGGGAACCTGCCTTAGTATTCTGGAACCTTCTAGTTTAGGGGTCGGCAACCTTTGCCAGTCAAAGAGCCATTTGAACCCGTTTTCTACATTAAAGAAAACATTGGGAGCCACAAATCCCTTTTTGACATTTCAAATCAAATAACACCGCATATGATATTTTTCCCCTTTTCCCTTTGTGTCAATATAAAATGTGTTGCATTGATTTAAACGACTGCAGAGACAATTCAATTACAATTCTGCTTGCAACAAAAACATTTAGATTTAAAAAAAAAAAAAAAAAAAAAAAAAAAAAGCCTCACCGCAACCCTAATTAGGATTAAGTGGTTCATAAAATGAATGAATGTGTTCGAGTCCTTCTTGTATTTTTATGAAGAAAAAGCATATCTATCCACGAAGTGAGGGACAGGGTGCAGTTAAATGTGATCATCATCAAAAAGACTTATTTTAAGAAGGAGCCTGCTCAACATTCTTTTAAATAATATTTATGCTTAATACCTTACTGACCATCCCATTCTCAAGTGGAGACTGAACCAGTCCCAGGACTTTTATTTTGTCACTGGAGGAGTTAGTTATTTTGGAAATTGCTGTGTATAAACAAATCTCATCCAAATCTCGTTTTTTAGTTATTATTCCAGTGCAGTACTGTACCCAAGTTAATGTTTAGAATGTTTGTGTGTGAGATTTTATGTTTTGTAGCATGTTATTCAAGCATGAAGTAACCACGACATGTCATTTCAGGCACTGGTTATGTACTAAACAAGTATTCAATGCACACTTGCTCATTTGAAAGATAGGAAGTTCGGATAAGCCGCACTTCGTCTCACAAGCTCCGTGTGTCACTTGCAAGTAATTCCCGGTGAAAGTGAAAAGAAGTGGGCTCGTGGTATGCAGTTGGAGTGATATCGCAAAGGAACATGGCCAAAACCCATCCACCATCGGTACGATATTGAAGCAGAAGGAGGCCTTAAAAAGTATACTTTTATAATTTTTAAAGGGTTTAGGGTCACATTCGCACATGTAATATGATTCATGGGGTTTTACTTCCGGGTACAGAAGTCGCATATTATCTTCATTCACGGAAGGGGCCGGAACCAAACCCCCGTGAATAATGAGGGCCTACTGTATAGCTACAGTCAAAGTTTTGACCTGCATGGGAGACATGGCAGGAAAGTAATTTTGTTGTCCAAAAAGAATATACAGTGGATTTATTCATCTTCCAATTTGGCCTGTGGTGTTCCTGGTATGAAGTGGTAGCTATCTACCAAAGGTGGTCCAAAAAAGATCAAATCACTGAAAAAGCAAGAGTTTTACGGGGCACCTAAGGCTCACTGAGGCACATGGGAAGCAAAAGCTAGTCTGGTTGATTCTAGAGATAACCTACCGTAGCACAAACTGCTGAAACCGTTATGCAATTCTGTGTATAGGACTGTCTAAATGTAGACCAGTCAGGTGGTCATGTTATGGGGGACCTATGTATGTATTTAGTGCATTAAAAGGTGTTCTTACCGCCTGCTGAGCACAGCACAGAGTCAGCTCATCATCTGGGCCATTAGCACAGCACATATGGTACCAGAACCTTAGTTGATCAAAAACAGTCTCATAAAAAATAGACTTTCCAGTTAGTATGTCCACATGAACTAAGGGGCGCTGCTCAGGCATATATCGATTGGAATATTGACAGATGACCTGAATGTTGGTGGAGGTTGGACGTGCGAGAGGTAAAGGAAGGGTGCGAGGACTTTCTGCATGACCCAAGATAGCTGTAGACAAAAAAAAAAAAAAGGAATTCAAGATCAGTACATTACTAAAATAAATTAAATTGGGTTGATTTTTAAATGAAGGGAAAAAAACTAAACTAAAAATACTTGTCGTAAAGTTCCAAAGGAGTGTGTTACAAAAATACCAGTTCCCTTTCCCCTAATCATGCAAATCCACCATATCTAACACCCACAGCACACCTTCCTCTTCATCCAACATTGTAATTCTTTGTTTCAGGGCACTCCATCTGGGAGTTGGGGGTTCAATCACCACCGCTGGTCTGGAATTAATCGCTGAAACACTGCAATATAGAGATAACAATTATATGATGATAGATACATCAGGGGCTTTTAGTAAATAAGTGCAAGGTTGAACAGGCAGTTAAATGAGCACATCATTTTCATTCAATGATACAATTTCAAAGTGGTAAACAGTGATAAGTAGGAAAGTACATTCAGATCATTTTCTGGGCTCATGATCAAAAGGTCATAAGTTTCAATCCTGGTGAGATCCCACACCGTCACAACACCTGAGCAAGGTCTAAACCGCAAGTCTGCCTCTTCCCACCCAGCAGTATATATGGATAAAAGTAAAAAAAATTCTGAGAATATAATCTGCAACGGACTAACATCCCATCCAGGAGCAGTTTAACTCTTAGTCACTTTACGCTGCGAAAACCAGAGATAAGCTCTGCCTGATGAACCAGTAGGCTCAAGTGTAAAAAACAATGCACAACAAACTTAACTTACCATGATGGCATAATGATGGGAGCATTTCTGTGTGCAATACGCATCAATGGTTTCTCTTTGAAGAGTTTAATAAAAAAAAAAAAAACCATCCGCTAGTGCAGGGGTCCCCAACCTTTTATCATCACCGCAGACCAGTCAACACCTTTTTTTTTAGGGGGTGTTTTGATGTCAAACTGTTTATATTGTAAATATCATTTATTGATATAAAATATTATATTAATAATAATCACTCAATTATTTTTGAACATCTGAAATAAAGTTGGTAGGGAAGGAGAACTTGAACTTTTAAAAAATACAGGTGGTGGTGCACCAGCTGGGAGAATGAAGGCTCAGGCTTACCCAATATCCCCGCTATTGTTTTAAACATGTCCAACTCGCCTCTGTTCATGTGCCATCCTCTTGTGGGTCACATTTTAGTGCTCAAATGACTGACATATAACCGAGAGAATCCGGTCATTTTTCAAAATTAAGATCGTTCAGACTCCGATAAAAAA
>CM045728.1:42419849-42472349 GCA_024760905.1 Plotosus lineatus
ATGCCCCCGGACGCCTCCCTGGTGTGGTGTTTCGGGCATGTCCAACCGGAAGAGACCCGGGTCGACCTAGAACACGCTGGAGGGACTCTGTCTGTGGGCTTGTCTGGGACCGCCTCGGTATCCCCCCGGGAGAGTTGGAGGAAGTGGCTCGGGAGAGGGATGTCTGGACCTCTTTGCTAAGGTTGCTGCCCCCGCGACCCGACCCCGGACTAAGCGGAAGAAGATGAGATGAGATGAGATATATATATATATATATATATATATATTTTGGAATGCGCTTTGAAATCCACGTCTTGTGGGCATGGCCCACAACGTGACAATAAACATGTGTATTGTATACATTGTAATGCATCTGTATGTGTGTGTGTGAGAGAGAGAGAGGGGTGTATGTGTTTAATAATGTGTTAATAAAATGTTTCAATGGTCTAATACATAATTTTCTTTTAACACAAAAGTACACCAATTTTGTATGAAATACATCATTTTTAAAGGGTTTATGCAGTTTATCCAAAGACTGGAGCCTTGGAACAAATCAGGCGTTTAACATGTAAAATTAAACCCCTACTGACGAAATCCCCGCATTACGAAAAAGGCGCTGGAATGGATTCATTTCGTAGGTAGGGGGCTGACTGTATATTTAAAAAACTGAACTAGGAAGGAGGGGCACATTTAGTCTGTTTGGAAACAATGGATGCAGTGTCATTGTGTACTACGTAGGTACGTCTAAACTCAAAATTAAATTTATATATATATATATATATATATAAATATATATATATATATATATATATAAAAAAATTTTTAAAAAAAAGTAAAACGGGTGAATGCGCACACACACACACTGTACAATGTTTATATTTTATTATCAATAAATATCACAGTAAAATTAAGTTTTTATTAATCATTACTAAATTTTACTTCCGGTTGATCATTCGCACATGTAATATGATACATGGGGTTTTACTTCCGAGTACAGAACTCGGATATTCATTCGCGAGAGGGGCCAGACCCCGAACCCCCCTCCCCCCGGCGCGAATAATGAGGGCCTACTGTACATGCTCTCATATGAAGAGAGTAATAGCAGAATCATGAACAAATTGATGATTGCGAAAACCTCATCGAAACACTATGGTCACTGTTCACTTTCATATGCCAAGCTAAGGTCTCCATGGGCCAAGTGAAGAGGCCAACATAGTCAATAATTGAGTTCACCGAGCTCATCTATTGAAAAGCGGCAGAAATTTGCTCAATGACACTATGTCATTTAGATGTTAGAGCACTTAAATGGATGGATGGAATGCATCATTTTTTCAACGTCTTTTCCTTTCGACTGTTCCCTTCAGGGCAAATCATCTGCCTCCAACGACCTTCATGTCTTCCTTCACCACATCCATAAATCTCTTCTTTGGTCTTCCTCTAGGCCTTTTGCCTGGTAGTTCCAACCTCAGCATCCTACTGCCAATATACTCACTATCCCTCCTCTGTACATGTCCAAACCATCTCAATCTAGCCTCTCTGGCTTTATCTCAAACATCTTACATGGGCTGTCCCTCTGATGTATTAATTTCTGATCCTATAGATCCTCGTTGCTCCCTGAGAGAACCTCAACATTTTCATCTCTGCTACCTCCAGCTCTGCCTCCTGCCTTTTCCTCAGCGCCACCGTTTCTAAACCATACAACATCGCTGGCCTCAACACCGTCTTGTACACTTTTCCCTTCATTCTTGTTGACGCTCTCCTATCGCACATCACACCGGACACTTCTCCAACCATTCCAACCTACCTACACACACTTCACCTCTTTTCCACACTCTCCATTGCTCTGGATTGTTGAGGCTAAGTATTTAAAATCCTCCACCTTCGTTATCTCTGCTCCCTGTAACATCACCGTTCCTCTTGGGTCCTTGTCATTCATACACATGTATTCTGATTTTCTGAGGCCAACCTTCATTCCTCTCCTTTCCAGGGCATACCTCCACCTCTTTAGATTTTCCTGCACTTGTTCTCTGCTCTCACTACAGATCACAATGTCAGCTGAAAACATCATAGTCCATGGAGATTCTTGCCTCACCTCGCCTGTCAGGCTGTACATCACCACAGCAAACAAGAAGGGGCTCAGAGCTGATCCTTGATGCAGTCCCACCTCCACCTTGAATTCGTCGGTCACACCGACAGCACACCTCACCACTGTCTTACATCTCTCATACATGTCCTGCACCACTCTAACATACTTCTCTGCCACTCCAGACTTCCTCATGCAATACCACAGTTCTTCTATTGGCACCCTGTCATATGCTTTTTCCAGATCCACAAAGGCACAATGCAGTTCCCTCTGACCTTCTCTGTACTTCTCTATTAACATCCTCAAAGCAAACATTGCATCTGTGGTGCTCTTTCTTGGCATGAAACCAAACTGTTGTTCACAAATGCTGACCTCTGCCCTTAGTCTAGCTTCCACTATTCTTTCCCATAACTTCATTGTATGGCTGATCAACTTTATCCCTCTGTAGTTGCCACAACTCTGCACATCTCCCTTGTTCTTAAAAATGGGCACTAGCACACTTCTCCACTCCTCCGGCATCTGCTCACTTTCTAAGACCTTGTTGAATGTTCTTGTCAGAAAATCTACTGCTACCTCTCCTAGACACTTCCATACCTCCACAGGTATATCATCAGGACCAACTGCCTTTCCATTCTTCATCCTCTTCAGTGCCCTCCTCACTTCACCCTTATTAATCTTTACTACATCCTGCTCCTTAATGGTCACTTCTCTTTTTTCTCGCTCATTTTCCTCATTCATCAGCTCTGGAAAGTACTCTTTCCATCTCCCCAGCACTCTTCTGTCATCAGTCAATACATTTCCCTCTCTGTCCTTTATCACTAACTTGCTGCACGTCCTTCCCATCTCCATTTCTCTGCTGTGCCAACCTGTATAGATTTTCTCCCTCCTTACTGTCCAACCTATCATACGCCCTCTGTTTGGCCTTAGCCACTGCTACTGTCACCTTACGCTGCGTCTCCCTGTACTCCTGTTTACTCTCTTCGGTCCTCTCAATGACCCACTTCTTAGCTCACCTCTTCCTTTGTACACACTCCTGCACTTCCTCATTCCACCACCAGGTCTCCTTATCTACTTTCCTTCCAGAGCACACACCAAGTACTCTCCTACCTGTTTCCCTGATCACATTTGCCGTGGTTGTCCAGTCATTTGGAAGCACTTCCTGGCCACCCAAAGCCTGTTTCAACTCCTCCTTGAAGACATGACACTCTTCCTTTTTCAACTTCCACCACTTTGTCTTCTGCTCTGCCTTTGCCTTCTTCACCTTCCTCACCATCAGCGGCATCCTGCATACCACCATCCTATGCTGTTTGGCAACACTCTCGCCCACTACTACTTTGCAGTAACTCACTTCCTTCAAATTACATCGCCTGCACAAGATGTAGTCTACCTGTGTGCTCCTACCTCTGCTTTTATAAGTCACCATATGCTCCTGTCTATTCTGGAAGAAACTATTCACCACAGCCATTTCCATCCTTTTTGCAAAATCTATCAACATCTCTCCTTCTGTGTTCCTGTCCTGATACCAAACCTGCCCATCACTTCCTCGTCCCCTCTGTTGCCTGCACCAAGATATCCATTGAAGTCTGCACCAATGACCACTCTTTCACCACTGGGGGTATTCTGCATCACTTCATCGAACTCACTCCAGAATCTCTGCTTCTCTTTTAACTCACATCCTGCCTGTGGGGCATAAGCACTAACATTGAACATCATGGCTTCAATTTCTAACTTGAGACTCATCACTCTGTCTGACACTCTTTTCACTTCTAGAACATTCCTGACCAACTGCTCCATTTCTCTTCCCATCCACACCATGATAAAACAACTTAAACCCTGCTCCTAAGCTTTTAGCTTTGCTCCCATTCCACCTGGTCTCCTGAACACACAGTATGTCCACCTTCCTCCTCTGCATCATGTCAGCCAGCTCTCTGCCTTTTCCTTGCATAGTTCCAACATTCAAAGTCCCTACTCTCTGTCCTAGACTCATGCCTTTCCTCTTCTCTCTCTGCCTACAGACACACCTCCCGCCTCTCTTTCTTCGACCAACAGTAGTCCAATTTATATCAGTTGGTTGACAGCACTGATGGCGGTCGTTGTTAACCTGGGTCTCGAAAGAGCCGGTATGGGGGTAATACTTCTGATTTGCATCATAAAAGTTTGCCATTGGTTTTACGTCGGATGCCCTTCCTGACACAATCCTCTGCATTTCTCCAGGCTTGGGACTGGCGTAAGGGGGAGAGACACTGGTTAGTGTAGATAGAAAGTTTGGGTTTTCATGAACTGTGTGCCAAAATCATCAGTATTAAAACAATAAAAGACCTGAAATATTTCAGTTGGTGTGCAATGAATCTAAAATATATGAAAGTTTAATTTTTATCAGTACATTACAGAAAATAATGAACTTTATCACAATATGCTAATTTTTTGTGAAGGACTAGTATAGCTCCCACCAAAAGGTAATAACTTGCGTGGACGGAACACACACTCATGGACCGAGTATTGCATTCATTGACTGCGGACAAACAATTTCCTGGGGGGGGGGATCAGCATGTCACTCATGTCAAAAGGTAGGGGTGTCATTGAAAACCTATTATTGGTATCAATATATTGATAAAATTTCCGATATATCGATACATTAGAATATTGCTGTACTGTTCCATAAATCCATTAAATAGAACAGACCAAGATATATTACAGTGGTCTGTATAATGCATTGAATATTTTATCATAAAGTGACCAATTACTAAAGCCAAATCTGAAATAAAAGGCAGGAAAGAGTTTTCCACCGACAAGATTTTAATTAACACCGTTTTGTATTTAACTAACTAGTAAACAAGTGTGTATAGATTTATTTCAAGCAAGTTGTTTCTATTCTACAAACACTTGTCAACTGAAAAGTTTTGAGATATGCATTTTTACAATTCATAATTATGATGCAAGATGATGTACATATCTGCATTATCCGATGATAATCTTCAAAATGTTCTGTGCTGTTGAACACGTGCTCTGACGGCACACGAGAAGCAGGGACGTCCTAGTCACCATACAGAGAGGCGGGACCTACCATTTACTAGGGGTGTCATTGAAAATGGCATTTACTACAGACGCCGTCATGAATACAGGAAGCTATAACGTTAGAAGTATCGATATCCCTTTTATAGGTATCGATTATATTATAGGTAGCGATATTCCGATTGTCAACGACATCCCTAGTAAAAGGTAATGAAAAACAACTATGACCGAGTGTAACGTGTTTCTGTTCCCAGATATTGCTTTTTGTTCTTTGCATGTATGCACTTTTAGGCAAGGATGAACTCAAAGCATTTCACTGAGAAGAGATGGTGAACTTTTGTTTGTTCAACATAATCTTAAGGCAGTAACATTTCAAAAAGAGGTCAAATCTCAAAGATATCCCCAATCTTAATTTTCAACAAAACAATTTTTAAATTTTGTCCTGTCTTTTGTAAATTTTAATCAGATATATTTATGACCAAGTATTTGGTTGCCCCATAAAAATCAATGCTTCATGCGTGAACCAGAGAGACATATACCTTGTTTTCTCACAGGAACTGAGGTTAAAGACAAAACCTTCAATTGACGTGGAAAGCATGGTTGGAACCACATGACCAGAGGGCTGGTATGAAGGGTCTGGAGCATCTTCCTCAAAGCAGTCCAGTATTTCTTGATTCCTCCGTTTACAGCAGTGATAATGACTGGTCTTAATACTAAATTCCATGCTACAGAAGGCAAAAAGTGATTTCTCCCACTGCAAAACAAAATGGAACACTCTTGATAAATCAAATAACAGGAACAATGGAGGCAACAGATCAAGGATATCAGTTTTTTTTTTTTTTTTTCATTCAGTGTGCCACAGCAAAATATCAAACGATAAACAAAAATACAGATGACTTTAGAATGGTGCTTAAAGAAACAGTATGACGATTATTATGCACATTTGATAAATGAGGTGACTTATTGTGAAATGATGAACACCGTGAAATGTAAGGGATGATCTTCAAACAGCAAATCTGTGTTCTCACCGCCTGCTGTGCACAACACAGAACCAAATCTTCATCTTGAGTGCCATTACTGCAGCAAACAGTGAACCAGGACTCCAACTGATTGACAGCATTGGCCTGACGGTGCAGATGACCAAAGCCATTTCTTGGCAGCATGTCTTCAGTATACCGTGGGCGGAGATTACTATAATGGCAGATGGCAATAATGTTGTTTCTGGTTGGACGTGCAAGAGGGAAAGGAATAGATGGATTTTTGGTGGTGTCGATCACTCTTTTAGGACCTGGGTTATATGGACACAAAAACAAAGAATAACAGACATTTTCAGTTAAAGTGTCCTTACTCAATTAAAAACAAACATGTCACACAAATGCTCCTTTTGACACATCAAATTGTAAAGAATTAGAAAGGTGAATATGGCTCATTTGTTGTTTGTCAAGAAAAAAAAAGACAAAGAGAAATATAATACAGTGGTACCTCACTTTACGAAATTAATCCGTTCCAGCACCTTTTTCGTAACCTGCATTTTTTCAGAAGTTGAACCGCATTTTACATGTAAAACACGTGATTTGTTCCAAGGCTCCCAATACTACCCCATAAACCCTTTAAAAATTTTAAAAAGCACACCAATTTTCTATGAAATATGTGTTAAAAGTAAACGAAAAACATTTACCTTTTTGTAAAATGGGGCAGTGGTAGTCTAGCGGATAGGGCGCAGGCTCGCTGATCCTAAGGTTGGGGGTTCGAGTCCCTACAGGGTTGTCACTATCCCCCCAGTGCAGCTAACTGGGTTATCAAAGGCAGGCCATGTCTCTCACCGTCTATGGTGTGAGGCATGTAAAAGAACCACCGCCAACATGTTTCTGTCCCTTGCTAAAGGGTTGTGACAGTAAGGGCATCCAACGTAAAAACCTATGCCAAATCAAAATGTGCTAATCAGATGATTTGCTGTGGTGACTCCCGAAAAAGCCAAAAGGAAGAAAGAATTTACCGTTTATAAAATCTCTTGAACCACCTGTGCGATGCTTTAAAGTCTGGGGGTTGCTGGTCTGAAGAACCTTAACCCCACCCTCCTTCACGAGGTCCTTAAATATGGCGGTTGCTTTTTCTGAAATAATCGCCTCCGTCACTGTATCCCCGCTTTTAATGCCTCCTTCTGCTTTCATATCGTCCCGATTGTAGAGGTGTTTCAGCCATACTCCTTTGCGATTTCACTCAACCGAATCCCACTTTCATATTTTTTTATCATCTCCTGTTTTACTTTTATTGATAACGGAGCCTGCTTCTTCTTTTCAGTCTCACCAGGAATCACTTTCTTGGGGCTCATGATTAATAATGAAAAATAATGCTGCAATAAGCACACTCAAAAAACCTCACGAACCAACAGTACAACTCTCCTTCACGCATGTGTCGAACAATGTGTCGAAGGCACACGAAAAGCATTATGGGTACACTACTGTATTATGGAGATTCAGCTCCCTCCTAGCCAGTGGGGCAGGGTGTTGGGAGACAACCAATGGGAAAGGAACTCGCGCATTGTTTGAATGGCACGTTTTAATTTTTAAGACGGCTCTTTTGTAACGTGAACTTGTTTCGTATCCAGAGAGAAAAATTTTAGGAAAATGCGTTTTGTAACCTGAATTTTTCGTTTGGTGAGACTTTCGAAAACTGAGGTACCACTGTATAGGAGATACAGGGATCCCTCGCTACTTCGCGTTCAATTAATGCAGCTTCAGTGCATCACGTTTTTTAAAATAAATGATCATCGAATTAAAAAGAATAAGGAAAATAAGGAAGAATAGGGGAAAAGGTTATGGAAAATGTCCCAAAAACCAAGGCCAATTATGCAAAAAAAAAACAAACACGAAACCCTACATCAAAACTGGACACATTTTTTGCATGTGTGTGCATGCGCATCTGCGCGCGCGAGTATGCATGCATGTCATCTTCATACCATCTGTATGTGTGTTTACAGACACTCCCCAGCTTACTAACGAGTTAGGTTCAGGACAGCCATTCTTAGATGAATTTGTTTGCAAGTCGTTGCAGGGCATTCTTTAGAATGGATCGCATGTTTAAATCTTGTAATGCAGCCATGAGGCGGGGGGGGGGGGGGGGGGCACTAACCAGTGTCTCTCCCCCTCATGCCGGTCCCAAGCCCGCAGAAATGCAGAGGGTTGTGTCAGGAAGGGCATCCGACGTAAAACCAATGCCAAACTTTTATGATGAAAATCAGAAGTATTACCCCCATACCGGCTCGGTCGAGACCCAGGTTAACAACGACCGCCATCAGTGCTGTCAACCAACAGGGTGCTGATGTAAATTGGACTACTGTTGGTCGAAGACGGAGAGGTGGGAGGCGTGTCCGTTGCCAGAGAGAGAAGAGGAAAGGCATGAGTCTAGGACAGAGAGTAGGGACTTTGAATGTTGGAACTATGCAAGGAAAAGGCAGAGAGCTGGCTGACATGACATGCAGAGGAGGAAGGTGGACATACTGTGTGTTCAGGAGACCAGGTGGAATGGGAGCAAAGCTAAAAGCTTAGGAGCAGGGTTTAAGTTGTTTTATCATGGTGTGGATGGGAAGAGAAATGGAGCAGTTGGTCAGGAATGTTCTAGAAGTGAAAAGAGTGTCAGACAGAGTGATGAGTCTCAAGTTAGAAATTGAAGCCATGATGTTCAATGTTAGTGCTTATGCCCCACAGGCAGGATGTGAGTTAAAAGAGAAGCAGAGATTCTGGAGTGAGTTCGATGAAGTGATGCAGAATACCCCCAGTGGTGAAAGAGTGGTCATTGGTGCAGACTTCAATGGATATCTTGGTGCAGGCAACAGAGGGGACGAGGAAGTGATGGGCAGGTTTGGTATCAGGACAGGAACACAGAAGGAGAGATGTTGATAGATTTTGCAAAAAGGATGGAAATGGCTGTGGTGAATAGTTTCTTCCAGAATAGACAGGAGCATATGGTGACTTATAAAAGCAGAGGTAGGAGCACACAGGTAGACTACATCTTGTGCAGGCGATGTAATTTGAAGGAAGTGAGTTACTGCAAAGTAGTAGTGGGCGAGAGTGTTGCCAAACAGCATAGGATGGTGGTATGCAGGATGCCGCTGATGGTGAGGAAGGTGAAGAAGGCAAAGGCAGAGCAGAAGACAAAGTGGTGGAATTTGAAAAAGGAAGAGTGTCATGTCTTCAAGGAGGAGTTGAAACAGGCTTTGGGTGGCCAGGAAGTGCTTCCAAATGACTGGACAACCACGGCAAATGTGATCAGGGAGACAGGTAGGAGAGTACTTGGTGTGTGCTCTGGAAGGAAAGTAGATAAGGAGACCTGGTGGTGGAATGAGGAAGTGCAGGAGTGTGTACAAAGGAAGAGGTGAGCTAAGAAGTGGGTCATTGAGAGGACCGAAGAGAGTAAACAGGAGTACAGGGAGACACAGCGTAAGGTGACAGTAGCAGTGGCTAAGGCCAAACAGAGGGCGTATGATAGGTTGGACAGTAAGGAGGGAGAAAATCTATACAGGTTGGCACAGCAGAGAAATGGAGATGGGAAGGACGTGCAGCAAGTTAGTGATAAAGGACAGAGAGGGAAATGTATTGACCGATGACAAGTGTGCTGGGGAGATGGAAAGAGTACTTTCCAGAGCTGATGAATGAGGAAAATGAGAGAGAGAGAAAAAAAATAAATAAAAAGTAGAAGAGGTGACCATTGAGGAGCAGGATGTAGCAAAGATCAGTAAGGGTGAAGTGAGAAGGGCATTGAAGAGGATGAAGAATGGAAAGGCAGTTGGTCCTGATGGCATACCTGTGGAGGTATGGAAGTGTCTAGGAGAGGTAGCAGTAGATTTTCTGACAAGAACATTCAACAAGGTTAGAGAATGAGAGGATGCCAGAGGAATGGAAGAGAAGTGTGCTGGTGCCCATTTTTAAGAACAAGGGAGACGTGCAGAGTTGCAGCAACTACAGAGTTGATGAGCCATATGATGAAGTTATAAAGAAGAACAGTGGAAGCTAGACTAAGGGCAGAGGTCAGCATTTGTGAACAACAGTTTGGTTTCATGCCAAGAAAGAGCACCACAGATGCAATCTTTGCTTTGAGGATGTTAATAGAGAAGTACAGAGGTCAGAAGGAACTACATTGTGCCTTTGTGGATCTGGAAAAAGCATATGACAGGGTGCCAAGAGAAGAACTGTGGTATTGCATGAGGAAGTCTGGAGTGGCAGAGAAGTATGTTTGAGTGGTGCAGGACATGTTTGACAGATATAAGACAGTGGTGAGGTGTGCTGTCGGTGTGACAGATGAATTCAAGGTGGCGGTGGGACTGCATCAAGGGTCAGCTCTGAGCCCCTTCTTGTTTGCTATGGTGATGGACAGGCTGACAGATGAGGTGAGACAAGAATCTCCATGGACTATGCTGTTTGCAGATGACATTGTGATCTGTAGTGAGAGCAGAGAACAAGTGCAGGAAAATCTAGAGAGGTGGAGGTATGCCCTGGAAAGGAGAGGAATGAAGGTTAGCCTCAGAAAATCAGAATACGTATGTGAATGAGAAAGACCTAGGAGGTGATGTTACAGGGAGCAGAGATAAGGAAGGTGGAGGATTTTAAGTACTTAGGCTCAACAATCCAGAGCAATGGAGAGTGTGGAAAAGAGGTGAAGAAGCATGTGCAGGCAGGCTGGAATGGTTGGAGAAAAGTGTCCGGTGAGATGTGTGATAGGAGAGTATCGGCAAGAATGAAGGGAAAAGTGTACAAGACGGTGGTGAGGCCAGCGATGTTGTATGGCTTAGAAACAGTGGCACTGAGGAAAAGGCAGGAGGCAGAGCTGGAGGTAGCGGAGATGAAAATGTTGAGGTTCTCTCTGGGAGTAATGAGGATGAATAGGATCAGAAATTATCAGAGGGACAGCCCATGTAAGATGTTTTGGAGACCAAGTCAGAGAGGGTAGATTGAGATGGTTTGGACATGTACAGAGGAGGGATAGTGAGTATATTGGCAGTAGGATGCTGAGGTTGGAACTGCCAGGCAGAAGGCCTCGAGGAAGCCAAAGAGGAGATTTATGGATGTGGTGAAGGAAGACATGAAGGTCGTTGGAGTCAGAAAAGAAGATGCACAGGACAGGGTGAGATGGAGGCGGATGATTTGCTGTGGCGACCCCTGAAGGGAGCAGCCGAAAGTAAAAGTAGTAGTATGTTTAAATCTTGTATAAGTAACCTATACGAGTTTGTACTTCTCTCCCTCCCTCCCTCTCCCTATTATGTCCCTGGTTTAAACTCCTGGTTCCTCTCAAGAACAGCGGCTCTGATCAGATTTACAGAGTTGAACTCAGAGTTCATTATAATACACTGATACCTCACCTTATGAAATTAATCTGTTCCCGAGCTTTTTTCGTAACTTGAACCGCATTTTACATGTAAAACGCATGATTCGTTCCAAGGCTTCCAATACTACCCCCTAAACCCTTTAAAAATTATAAAAGCATACCTTTTAAGACCTCCTTCTGCTTCAATATCATACCGATGGTAGATGGGTTTGGCCATATTCCTTTGTGATATCACTCGAGCCCGTTTCTTCTCCTCACTCGCACTGGAAATCACATGCGTGTGTGTTCGTGCATGTTGACCATGTCTTCTTAGCAGAGTTATAATCTTACAAATGTTTATGGAAGGTTAAAAGCCTGAGTCAAGAAATAACGCATAAAAACAACCCTAACTCCGTCCTTTACACGAAAAGCATCATGGTGGATTCAGCTCTATAATAGGCAATGGGAGGTAGATGCGTCATTTCTCCGAGGCAATGATGTCCAAGATGGCGTCCCTGTCCAAGATGGCGTCTGAGTGAAGGCAACATGAACGACAGCTCAGTTGTTAGCCAATGGGAGGCCAGCGGGGCGGGATGTTTGAACGTCATTGATGGGAGAGCAGCTCATGCATTGTTTGAATGTTTGATGCGTTTGAATTTTTGAGATGGCGCTTTTGTAACGTGAACCTGTTTCGTATCCCGAGACAAAAATTTTAGGAAAATGCGTTTCGTAACCTGAATTTTTCGTTTGGTGAGACTTTCGTAAGGTGAGGTACCACTGTACTGGAGTCGATTTGGTTCTTCTTTGAAACTTTTGGCAGGAGTTCAGAAAAGTATCGTTCTGCTTCTTTTCCCGGGCAGTGTAAAGCACATATTAGCCACCCCCGCCCCTCTCTGCTGGAGCCTAGTATTAAGTGTACCTCAGGATCATGTTTAATCATATTTCATACTTGTATTTATGATACATCTTTCTGTAGATTTTATTCCATTTCTATTACTACTTATTCTTTAATTTCATTTCACTTTCGACCTTGGACAGACCCGTTCGTATCTCTGGATGTTTGCAAAACGAATGTTGGCAAGTTGTGGAGCATCTGTATTTCTATTTTATTTACATCTTGTGTTATCTTTTTAATGTTTAAATTGTTATTATAAGCATTTATAGCATTGAATATGTATTTATTGAGATTACATACACATACGTCAGTCGGGGGGGGTGGGGTGATCCTACTTTGCGGATTTCGATGGTCACGTGGGGATCTCGGTCCCAATTAACCGCGGAAAGTGAGTGATCCCTGTATACTGTAATAGCGATTGAAAATAATACACTCAAGAGTTATGCATAGCTGTCCTGACCAGTTTTAGACTTGACACGTTAGCACAACGAAACACTGACCTGCATATAATACTTACACTGCCAGTAAAAAGTCTGGGTACTTAGAATGAGTAGGTGTGTCCAGATGAGTGACTGGTACTGTGTGTTAAAGTAGCTGTTATAAACAATTGTTGGCCACTATGAGTGACCGACCCTCACAGAGCCAAATAAGATATAGTTACAATACTGACAATTGACAATAATGGGGAGGGATAATCTGACTTGCTTAAGTACAGAAGATGATTATTAAAATTTCACCAAAGAAAAATAGTAAAAGATGAATTATGAGCAAGAAGGAACAAAGAATAAGAAAGTGGACAAGCCTGGCAGGAAAACTGAAGGGCAGAAAATTAAACACGCAGAATCAGACCCCCCACACACAAACAAACAGTAATTTGCATGCTTTAGCACACACCAGAAACCCACCTTTCATTCTCTCAGTAGTGTGAGTGCTCAAAGCTCTCTGTCTAATTTCTTCTATAACTTCTGCAGGTTAACAAAACATAAGAACACAATCTCAGGAGGTGTTAAATATTCATTTCGTACACAGATCACATAACACACACATAAATAAACAAAAAAAACTGAAATGTCACTGGATAACATTTATCGTCTGTCAAATTTAAACAGTGGCATCTTAAAAGGACTGGAATGTATGAGGCAGAGCGCAAGTAGTCAGTTCCCAAAGTTGATATGTTCAAAGCAGGAAAAATGAGCATAAGAATCTGCGGGACTTTATGGGCTATGATATGATGTCTAAACGACTCGGTCTTTCAATCTCCAAAATGGCAAGTCTGGTGGAGTCTTCCTGATATGCAGCGTTATAGGGACTGCCTGGGCACAGATCAGTCACGTGTTTTTTTTTTTTAATGTTATGGCTGACCAATGTTTGCTAAAAATGGCCGATGAGATCATATATCAGCTAAATAAGTTACGTGTAATTTAAAGAGTCAAAATTACAAATACAAATTTGGTGGAAAAAGTGAAATTCTTTCTGATGCATTTAAACACATCTAAAGTGAACATACACACACACTTGGAGCAGTGGGCTGCCTCATACATGGGGTCATCCAGAGAGCAGATGGGGTTAGGTGCCTTGCTGAAGGGCACTTCAGCCATTTTTGTGGCTATAGGAAAGATGAAGCTCACTCCCCGACCCACCACCACACATTTTCCCTGATGGCTAGTGACTCCAACCAGCGACTTTTCGATCCCAAAGACACTTCTCTACCCATTAGGCTACAGCTGCCTCCAATACTTGTAAATATTTTCACTATCCACATGAGGCATCTCGGAGGTATTTTTATTTCATATTATTTAGGTAAGTACTTTATCTTACCTGGGGGCAAAACGACCTCTTGTTGCATTTGATAAGCTGAGGAAAGAAACAAGAAACTGAACACATGACCAAAAAAAGTTCACACACTTTAATAACCCAGTTAGCTGCACTGCGGCAATTGTATTTTATATAGTCTAATTAGTAGATTTGTTGGACAAATCAAAATGCAATACTTTAAGACATTTCCTAGGGCTGCACAATTGATTGATTTTAAATTGTAATCAGATTAATTATGATGTTAAAAAAAAATGAAAGTCGTCAAATTTTCCACTCCATCATGTCTCAACTCCAGGCTACCATAGGCTCCTTTTTCCTGTGTGAGCACTCCCCAGTTCCCACACACACCAGTGTAAACAAACATGACATTTGTAGAAGGCGGCGAGAATTTCCTTGCTAAAGAGGACAAGAGCAAGTCAGTCGTTTGGAACTGGTACGGCTTTGTAGTGGGGAATGGTTTGCTCCTCATCGGAAACTGCGAAGTCTGGCTAAAGGTGGTATCTACTAAAAATAGCAAAACTTTTCCTTTTGGCTTTTCCCTTTTTCAGGGGTTGCCACAACGAATAATCTGATTTGAATGTTTGATTTGGCATAGATTTTTACGTTGGAATCCCTTTCTGACACTACTGTTAACAAGGGACAGAAACACGCTGACAGCTTTGCAGCTACCCTTTACGAAAGTCAGCAATTGTTCTTCTACATGAACCACTCACCATAGACCGTGAGGGACATGGCAGTGACAACCTTGTGGAGAGTGGGACTCAAACCCCCAACCTTATGATCAGCGATCCAACGACATTTACCACCAGGCCACCACAACTTATTTCAACACCTCAAGAAGAACCACACACCGGAGTGGAAACAGTGTGTTGCACTGCAAGCTACACAAGAAAACCAAACACCGGCTAAAACACGACCAGCAGCTCCGAAGCAGGTAAGGCTAGCGGCTTCATTTTCACATGGTGTCCCATATGGAAAGACAAAGGCCAAGTGGAAAAGGATTATGGATGCTTTTCATATCACAAAAAATACGATCCCGATATATACGGCAGAATAGACTGGGTTCAAACATGTTGAATGTGATACGATTCCCACTACGAGCTGCCAGAAGACTCTGATCTCTTCCTCCCAGTCACTGGTAGAGTTCGAACTGAGCTGGAAACCTACCTGTTGGCCCCTGAGATAAGTGAGGAAGCGGGAAGAAACATGAAGACAACTTTCCAAGACTCTGCAAGCTATCCAAGAAATAGCTTTCAATCCCTGCAACGAATGCCCATCAGAGAGGCTCTTTTGTGTTGGAGGGAACATTGGGGCATGCCTCAAGTCAGATGTTTTAGACAGGTGCGTGTTCCTGGCGAAAAACTTGCAAATCTGACTTCAACAAATGTAATGAGTGACCGAAACAAACTGACTGCAAAATGGTGTAACTTACTGAAACAATGTAAGACTGACATTACATACTTCTCAGAGCAAGGGATCATATGAGAGTGTCATATGTTTTTGTTATCAAGTTATGCAAATAACGTTTCATTTTGTTTGCACAAGTGGGTCTCCAACCCCCACCCCCCAGTTGGCATATATAGCATCCAAATAAGTTTATTTGTGTTTTGGCCTCTGGGATGCATTATTTTTCCAAGCTTTATTTTACAAAATGTGAAAATTTTGCACTTCATTTTTTCATCTTTTTTTTAAAAAGAATAGAATTTTTTCTTTTTAAGATGTTTGGTGAAGGTGTCACTTTGTTCGCCAAAATATGGAAACTTCATCTTTGTTTTCAAAAGAACCGGTTTGTTTTCAAATTAGGTTTGAAAATGAGGTTAACACTAAGGGATTCATCTTTGGTTAACGAGATGGTCGTCACTTTACTAAACCCAATGAGGATTTATTTTTTAATTGCAATTCATATCCAATAGGGAAATTTGCCATTTTCTGAAATCACTTATTCTATTGTGCGTTGTAGTTTTTACTTTTATATATTAAAAAAAAAAAACAAAAAACAAAAAAACAAAACAAAAAAGGTTTTCAGGGAAAAAAAAGGGGAAAAAAAACAAGCTCATGATCAGAAAATCATGCAGCCCTAACATTTTTCCTTTTCACAGTTGATACTGTAGGTATTTTATCTTACCAAAGCGGGTACCAGCTTCCATTTCTTCTGCTTCTGAAACTGAGAAGAGACAAAAATCCAGAATGCTGAACGCATGACAAACAGACAGTCCAGTTTAGTATATCATCATCAATAGGGTATCTAGTTTTTAATGGGTTTATCATAAACAGAAATGTCAATGATGCGAGTCTGTGTCAACAGGTCAAAAGGTGTTTCACCATCTCGCCAAAAATATGTGGACACCTGACAATCACACCCATACTTCCTCATACTGTCCCCACATTGTTGAAAGCACACAGCAGCAATGATTTCTCTTCACTTACAGCTAAACCCAGGTTTACACTGGGGTAATGATAGCAACAATATCAGAAATTTGAGGGAATCATAATGCCTGGGAGGGGGTGAGGACATCGATGATGATCTTGAAGGAACTTGGTAGATTCAGGAAGATTGAATTACTAAGATTTCACAACACACATGATTGAATATGCGAATCGTAGTAGAGCGCAGTAGAATTTAACAGACCCTGACGTGCCATCATAGTGGGTCATGATGAATTTAGAAATTCAGCTTTTCTCTCTTGTACCTTGCCTCACTTTTATAACCCAATCATGTTTATATGTTTCTGAGCCTCCTACTAGTCCTTCTCAAAAAATTTGCATATTGGGATAAAGTTAATAATTTTCTGTAATGTACTGATAAAAATTAAACTCTTATATTTTAGATTCATTGCACACCAACTGAAATATTTCAGGTCTTTTATTGTTTTAATACTGATGATTTTGGCATATAGCTTATGAAAACCCAAAATTCCCATCTCAAAAAATTAGCATATTACAGCCGACCAATTAAAAAAAAAAAAAAAAAAAAAAAAAAAAAAGGGGGGTTTAACACAAAAAGTCAACCTTCAAATAATTATGTTCAGTTATGCACTCAATACTTGGTCGGGAAACCTTTTGCAGAAATGACTGCTTCAATGCGGCGTGGCATGGAGGCAATCAGCCTGTGGCACTGCTGAGGTGTTACGGAGGCCCAGGATGCTTCGATAGCGGCCTTAAGCTCATCCACAGTGTTGGGTCTGGTGTCTCAACTTTCTCTTCACAATATCCCATAGATTCTCTATGGGCTTCAGGTCAGGGCAGTTGGTAGGCCAATTGAGCACAGTAATACCATGGTCAGTAAATCATTTAGCAGTGGTTTTGGCAATGTGAGCAGGTGCCAGGTCGTGCTGAAAAATGAAAATCTTCACCTACATAAAGCTCTTCATCAGATGGAAGCATGAAGTGCTCCAAAATCTCCTGATAGCTAGCTGCATTGACCCTGACCTTGGGGAGGGGGAAAAAACAGTGGACCAACACCAGCAGCTGACATGGCACCCCAGACCATCACTGACTGTGGGTACTTGACACTGGACTTCAGGCATTTTGGCATTTCCTTCTCCCCAGTCTTCCTCCAGACTCTGGCACCTTGATTTCCGAATGACATGCAAAATTTGCCTTCATCTGAAAGTAGTACTTTGGACCACTGAGCAACAGTCCAGTGCTGCTTCTCTGTAGCCCAGGTCAGGCACTTCTGCCCCCGTTTCTGGTTCAAAAGTGGCTTGACCTGGGGACTGTGGCACCTGTAGCCCATTTCCTGCACTCGCCTGTGCACGGTGGCTCTGGATGTTTCTACTCCAGACTCAGTCCACTGCTTCCACAGGTCCCTCAAGATCTGGAATCGGCCCTTCTTTCACTTTTTCCTTCCCACAGATACAGCACTCTGGGAACAACCTATTCGCTCAGAGATTTCTTTCCGTCTTACCCTCTTGCTTGAGGGTGTCAATGATGGCCTTCTGGACGGCAGTCTTACCCATGATTGCCGTTTTGAATAATGAACCAGGCTGGGAGTTTTTAAAAGCCTCAGGAATTTTTTGCAGGTGTTTAGAGTTAATTGGTTGATTCAGATGATTAGGTTAATAGCTCGTTTAGACTACCTGAACATGATATGCTAATTTTTTGAGATAGGAATTTTGGGTTTTCATGAGCTGTATGCCAAAATCATCAGTATTAAAACAATAAAAAGGCCTAAAATATTTCAGTTGGTGTGCAATGAATCTAAAATATATGAAAGTTGAATTTTTATCAGCACATTACAGAAAATAATGAACTTTATCACAATATGCTAATTTTTTGAGAAGGACTAGTATGCTGGTGTTGACACCATCTCTAGAATTCACACTGAGATGTCCCATAAACAACTCACTCTCTCTCTCACTTGCTGAAACACTAAATCCTACTGCCAGGAGGTCGAAGTGCATTGCAGCTGACACAGGGCCAAGGTACTGGCCAGATCATCAGCACCTATACACACATGGGGGAATTTCGAACTCACAACATTCAGATGTGGAAAAGACAATTACCCTAATCTGCATTTCTTTTGACTGCATGAGAAAATTTGAGTAGTCAAAGGAAACCCACACACAAGCACAGTCAGAATAAGCACACACTACACAGAAACACATGATCTTGGGACCCAAACCTGGAATCTTCTTGACACACCACCATGATGCAACACCACCCTCAAACAACTGACTCACGTATTTTATTAGCCACTTAATCCTACTATTAGGGGCGGCACAGTGGCGTAGTGGTCAGCACGGCAGCCTCACAGCAAGAAGGCCTGGGTTCAATTCCAGGCATGGGTGTTTCTGTGTGGAGTTTGCATGCTCTCCCTGTGCTTGTGTGGGTTTCCTCCAGGTACTCTGGTTTAGTCCCACAGTCCAAAAACATGCACAGTTGGTAAACTGGTTGTTCAAAATTGCCTGCAGGTGCCAGTGTGTCCTTATGTGGCCTGGTGAGTCATAAGGTAGATCATTGTGATCACAGCCATGACAATCCCTGTATGAGCATCATTCCAGCTTCAGGGATCGACATCCATTCCTTGTGATTGGAGAAGAATCCGGCTATTCGCATTATGGGGGGACATGTGTCTCTCCCAGAAGACACTGAGCAAAGGCAAAATTGGATCAGCCAATTCACCAAATGTCTTTGGCCTGTGGAAGGAAACTAGAGTTCTTAGAGGAAACCCATGCAAGCACAGGAAAAACAAACTCCACATTGAAACGCCAACCCCGGGACTCAAACCTATGACTTCTTACTGTGAGGCAACCATGCAGGACACAACTGCCATATTCAAATGTGACAATGAATTAATTCCAGACATTTTATTTCCTTAATAATATTACTCTACACAAGATTAACTGTGGTAGTATCCAAGTACTCATGGACGTGAACTATAGCAATTGTTAAACATTTAATAATCATCAGATTAAATGTGCTAAAAGGAGCATGCAGTACTGGACAGTAGAGAGTAAATAGGAGACCATTTTATGAACTGTTGTGTAATAGACTGTATAAGGCCACAAATATTAACTCTTACAGTGTAGTCTAGATTACGAGTTAAAATCTCTCCTCTCCAAAAATGTACAGAAACGAGTGTTAAACTCGATAATATAAAAAGCTGCCTACTTGGAGACTTATGAATATATTTTATATGTAAAAGTAGTAATTATATGAGAGTCTTGAAGCAATTTAACAACCACATTACAAAAAATTATTTAAAGCAAACGTTAAGTCTCCAGACAGAGATGTAAACAATATTATAATAGATAGGATATCAGTTTAAAGGTGTTAGCATTTCGGGATTCTCACGAAGTGATAAAACTATATTATATATCAACAGGAAAATCTCATAAAAACGGGTTTTACTGAACACCAGCGCTTACTTTCTAACGACTTCACTGTCAGCAGTGTGAGCAAGAACAGAAATCTTCTTAAAGAGTCCATGATAGAAACGCTGAGAGTGCGCCAGCCAAGCTGCTCTTATATCCAACCCACAGTGCGCGCGAACGCGCGTGCGTGTCTGTATGAGAGAGAGAGAGCGTTTATGTGTGTATGAGTGAGAGAGAGAGAGTGTGTGTATGAGAGAGAGAGAGTGAGAGAGCGTATGTGTGTGTTTGTCTGAGTGAGAGAGAGTTTGTGTGTGTATGAAAGAGAGAGAGAGAGAGGTTGTGTGTGTATGCGTGAGAGAGGAGAGAGAGAGAGACTGTGTGTGTATGAGAGAGAGAGAGAGAGAGAGAGAGAGAGAGAGTGAGTGTGTGTATGAGAGAGAGAGAGAGTTTGTGTGTGTGTGTGTGTGTGTGTGTGTGTGTGTGAGTGAGAGCGTTTGTGTGTGTGTGTGAGAGAGAGAGAGAGAGGGAGAGCGCGCGTGAGAGAGATTGTGTGTGTATGAGAGAGAGAGAGAGTGTGAGTGTGTGTATGAGAGAGAGAGAGTTTGTGTGTGTGTGTGTGAGTGAGAGCGTTTGTGTGTATGAGTGTGTGTGAGAGAGAGAGAGAGAGAGAGAGAGGAGAGCACGCGCGAGAGAGATTGTGTGTGTGTGTGTGTGTATGAGGGAGTGTTTGTGTGTGAGAGAGAGAGAGAGTGTGTATGAGTGTGAGAGAGAGAGAGTGTGTATGAGTGAGAGAGTAAGAAGTGAGTGTGTGTGTGTGTGTGAGCGAGAGAGAAGGGGGATTGTGTATGTGTGTGTGTATGAGTGAGAGGGAGTGCTTGTGTGTGTGTATGAGAGAGAGACAGGGTGTTTGTGTGTGTGTATGAGAGAGTGAGAGAGAGAGGGAGGGAGGAATTTGAAGGTTTTGAGCATGAGTCATCCTGGGGTGAATGTTCGAGATCCACATCTGGCTTTCACTATCTTTTGTTTGGATTATGTAAATTGCCTTTTTATATTAATGAACACTTAATTTATGTTTATGATCAACACTCAAATACAAATTTGGAAACCTTTTAAAAAGAAACCATAATCATTTCCAGAGGTTCTTTGCATGTTCTCCCCATGTTTATGTGGGTTTCGTCTATGTAATTTGTAGGACAATGGTTAGCGAAGCAGCTTAGGGACTGAAAGATCACTGGCTTGAATTCCCGAACTAGCATCCTCTGCATCTTCTTCTCTTATACGAGCGACCTTCATGTCCCCCATCACCACATCCATGAATCTTCTCTTTGGTCTTCCTCTAGGCCTTCTGCCTGGTAGTTCCAACCTCAGCATCCTACTACCAATATACTCATTATGCCTCCTCTGTACATGTCCAAACCATCTCAATCTAGCCTCTCTAACTTTGTCTCCAAAACCTCTAACATGTGCTGTCCCTCTGATGTACTCATTCCTGATCCTATCCATCCTCGTTACTCCCAAAGAGAACTTCAACATTTTCATCTCTGCTACCTCCAGCTCTGCCTCCTGTCTTTTCCCCAGGGCCACTGTTTCTAAACCATACAACATCTCTGGCCTCAACACCGTCTTGTACACTTTTCCCTTCATTCTTGCCGATACCTTCCGTCATCACACCGTACAGTTTTCTCCAACCATTCCAACCAGCCTGCACACGTTTCTTGACCTCTTTTCCACACTCTCCATTGATCTGGATTGTTGCGCCTAAGCGCTTAAAATCCTCCACGTTCTTTATCTCTGCTCCCTGTAACCTCACTGTTCTTCTTGCGTCCTTGTCATTCACATACATGTATTCTGTCTTACTGAGGTTAACCTTCATTCCTCTTTTTTCCTCCACCTCTGTAGATTTTCCTCCACTTGTTCTCTCCTCTCACTACAGATCATAATGTCATCTGCAAACATCATGTGGGGCAGTGGTGGTTCAGTGGTATAGGGCGCTGGATCGCTGATCCAAAGGTTGGGGGTTCGGGTCCCACTCTGCACACGGTTGTCACTGTCCCCCCCAGTGGAGCTAACTGGGTTATCAAAGGCCGGCCATGTCTCTCACTGTCTATGGTGTGAGGCATGTAAAAGAACCATTGCTGACATTCGACAAGAGTAGGCTGCAAAGCTGTCAGCGTGTTTCCGCCCTGCGATGGCCTGGCAAGCCGTCCAGGGTGTACTCTGCCCTCGCCTGAAGTTGGCTGGAATGGGCACCAGCCTCCCCGCCACCCAAATTAGGATTAAGTGGGTACAGAAAATGAACTGAACTGCAAACATCATAGTCCATGGGGAATCTTGTCTCACCTCATCTGTCAGCCTGTCCATCATCATAGCGAACAAGAAGTGGCTCAGAGCTGACCCTTGATGCAGTCCCACCTCCACCTTGAACTCTTCTGTCACACCGACAGCACACCTCACAGCTGTCTTACATCTTTCATACATATCCTGTTCCACTCTAACATACTTTTCTGCCACTCCAGACTTCCTCATGCAATACCACAGTTCCTTTTTTGGCACCCTGTCATGTGCTTTCTCCAGATCAACAAAGGCACAATGCAGCTCCTGCTGGCATTCTCTGTACTTCTCTATCAACATCCTCAAAGCAAACACTGTATCTGTGGTACTCTTTCTTAGCATGAAACCAAACTGTTGTTCACAAATGCTAACCTCTGCCCTTAGTGTAGCTTCCACTATTCTTTCCCATAACTTCATCATATGGCTCATCAACTTTATCCCTCTGTAGTTGCCACAACTCTGAATGTCTCCCTTGATCTTAAAAATGGGCACAAGCACACTTCTCCATTCTTCCGGCATCCTCTCACTCTCTAAGACCTTGTTGAATGTTCTGGTCAGAAAATCTACTGCTACCTCTCCTAGACACTTCAATACCTCCACCGGTATGTCATCAGGACCAACTGCTTTTCCATTCTTTATCTTCTTCAATGCTCTCCTCACTTCTGCTTTACTAATCTTTGCTACTTCCTGGTCCTCAACAGTCAACTCTTCTACTCTTTGTTCTTTCTCATGTTCCTCATTCATCAGCTATTCAAAGTGCTCTTTCCATCTTCTCAGTACACTTCTGTCATCAGTCAATACATTTACCACTCTGTCCTTAATCACTCTAACTTGCTGCACATCCTTCCCATCTCTATTTCATTGCTGTGCCAACATGTATAAATCATTTTCTCCCTCCTTGCTGTCCAACCTAGAATGCAAATCATTACACGTTCTTTGTTTGACCTTTGACACCGCGACCTTCGCCTTACGCTGTGTCTCCCTGTACTCCCATTTACTCTCTTCGGTCCTCTCAATGTCCCACTTCTTCTTAGTTAACCTCTTCCTTTGTACACACTCCTACACTTCCTCATTCCTCCACCAAGTTTCCTTATGCACCTTCCTTCCAGAGGACACACCAAGTACTCTCCTACCTGTCTCCCTGATCACATTAGCTGTATTTGTCCAATCATCTGGAAGCACTTCCTGAACACCCAAAGCCTGTTTCAACTCCTCTTTGAAGACAACACGGCACTCTTCCTTTTTCAGCTTCCACCACTTTGTCTTCTGCTCTGCCTTTGTCTTCTTCACCCTTCCTCACCATCAGCGTCATCCTGCATACCATCATCCTATGGTGATTGACAACACTCTCACCCGCTACTACTTTGCAGTCACTGACTTCCTTCAAATTACATCGCCTACACAAGATGTTGTCTACCTGTGTGCTCCTACCTCCGCTTTTATAAGTCACCCTATGCTCCTGTCTCTTCTGGAAGAAAGTATTTACCATGGTCATTTCCATCCTTTTTGCAAAATCTATCAACATCTGTCCTTCTGTGTTCCTGTCCTGGATACCAAACCTGCCCATCACTTCCTCGTCCCCTCTGTTGCCTGTACCAACATGTCCATTGAAGTCTGCACCAATGACCACTCTTTCACCTCTGGGGGTATTCTGCATCACTTCATCTAACTCACTCCAGAATCTCTGCTTCTCTTCTCGCTCACATCCTGCCTGTGGGGCATAAGCACTAACAACATTGACCATCACGCCTTCAATTTCTAACTTGAGACTCATCACTCTGTCTGACACTCTTTTCACTTCTAGAACATTTCTGACCAACCGCTCCTTCAAGATGACTCCTACTCCATTTCTCTTCCCATCCACACCATGATAAAACAGCTTAAACCCTGCTCCTAATCTTCTAGCCTTGCTACCTTTCCACCTGGTCTCCTGAACACACAGTGCGTATGTCCACCTTCCTCCTCTGCATCATGTCAGCCAGCTCTCTACCTTTTCCTGTCATAGTTCCAACATTCAAAGTCCCTACTCTCATGCCTTTCCTCTTCTCTTTCTGCCTACGAACACGCCTCCTACCTCTCCTTCTTCGATTTCTTCGACCAACAATAGTCCAATTTTCACCACCACCCTGTTGGTTAACAGCACTGATGGAGGTCATTGTTAACAGGGCCTCAACCGATCCAGTATGGATTTCTTAGTTTTGACTTGCATATTTTTGTGGCATTGGTTTTACGCTGGATGCCCTTCCTGACGCAACCCTCTGCATTTATCTGGGCTTGAGACTGGCATGAGGGTGGACACTGGTTTGTGCCCCCCCTCACGGCTGCATTGGATTAATACAGTACATGTATAGCAAAATCCAAAATTATATATATTATGATAATTGGCTGTTCTAAATTGCCCTGAGTGTGAGTATGAATAGTTGTGTGTGTGTTTTGACAACAAAAATAACTTTCTTTATTCCCACAGACATTTCAGCCAGTGTTGTGACATCTAACGTAACCCACAAAATATAAATGTGCACAAAATTCTCAAAAAGATATTTTATATGTCTTAAAAATGAATAGTTGTCAACATAGTATGAATGGTTCTGTGTGTGTGTGTGTGTGTGTGTGTGTGTGTGTGTGTGTGTGTGTTGGCCCTGCAATGGACTTATGAGGCATTCTGGGTATACTGTACCCCATAGTCACCCACTGATAACTGAGATAGGCGTAAGTCTCTGCAGAACCTTAGTAGGATAACCAGTTTGAAAACTGAGTGTGTGATCTATTGTGGTACGTGCTGTACCATAAATATAAGTATTCTTTTTTAATGGCAAGTGAAATCATCTAACAATCAACTAAATGCAAACAAGTGATAAGAAATATTCACTGCATGTGTAATGACATCAATGTTAAACTTTTTCTGGGAACTGGCAGTTTGAAAACACACACATACACACACACACACACACACACACACACACACACACACCTGATACATGCCTATATTTGTGTATATTTGTGGCACATATAGTTTTGGTTTTGGTGAAAATAATGATACAGGGATTTGATGAGAGATTTTTTTATAATAATGTTAAAAGCTGAGAGCCTTGTACAAAATTTTATGTGTGAACATAATGACATTAAAGACTCTTGAATCTTAAAGTTGTTATTTTTGTGTTCATTTATGTCAGAAGAAGCTATGTTACATAAATGTGGCTTTTAAAATTCTTTTTCTTACTGGATAAACACATCGATACAAATGCCAAGATTAACTTTCAATATGAGTGTGATGTCTGCAGTCCTCAAATCCTGGAAGTATTGCATGTAAAACAAAAATACCTCTGAAATAATTTTTTGAGCCAGGAAAAACACATTTTTTGTTTCTCATGAAACTTTCAAGCAAAAAGGATGTTTGCTCATTTACATCTAAATCTAATAATAATAAAAGCAGTATTTGCATTTAAAAGTGGGAATTCATTTGGGAATTAAAAAATGAGCTTAGTGTTGGAGTGAAAGGTCATCGATTCATGTTTCCTTTACAGTGGATGCAGACATGACCCATTTAAATGATGCACACACACACACACACACACACACACACTCACGCAGTTTGTGTGACGACGTGATTAAAAGACTCAGTAACAAGATATCCGGAAATAAGTTTTGCAAGCAAAGAGCTTCTGAGTCTGTAGGAAGAGAAATGAGGAAATGCTTTGTGTGACAGATCTTATGTAAGTTTTTGTTTGTTTGTTTGTTTGTTTTAATGACAGTTTGTGTCTGAAATATACATTAGCATAATATAGTCATTTAAAATTCTTTACCTTGCACAAAAACAAGTCTATTCAATTTCACTGTTTATTTTAAAAGGAATACTTGTACATCTGGTCATTCATGCAGTTATTGATTCAGCCACTTATTTTCTTTCTTTCTTTCATTTGCAACATTCATTCATTTACTGAACCACTTAATCCTACTGGGATCACAGGGAGGCTGGATCTCATTCCTTGAGTCCAGGACCTTCCTGCTACACCACCCTTTGAATCAGCAATGAGGTCATGGCAAATTTCATTACAATGACACCCTCCCATTTTACATAGAAACAATTGGATAATTGCATTAATGGCCAGGGAAATAGGTGTTCCTATTAAACTGATCAATGAGCGGACTTGGTAGATTTACTGACACGTATACATAAAACTTAAAAAAATAAACACAAGTTCAACTTTATTGCCCCCAGCTTCTATAATTACTGTCCCTTGTAGATCGAGGCCAATAATGTATGCATCCTTATGATTGGTTCTGGTACAGAGTGAAGTTAATAATAATGCATCCTTCAACTCATTCACTCACTCATCACTGATTTGTCCTACCATTTTACTCTACTATGGTCATCAGGAGGATGGTAAACCCTGAACAGCTATCCGGACCATTGCAGAGCCAACACACACACACACACACACACACACACACACACACACACACACACACACACACACGACACTTATTGTGTTATCCAACAAAATATTTTTTATTTTTATGTATATATTTAATGCCTTTTTTGGGTAGCATAATACAAATAAAAATCAAAGTCAGAAAAGATAAAACAGTATAGAATACCAGCAATAATTTTAAAATCAATGACAAAAAATACACAATACTTTAAATGGAAAGAGATTGTAACTTCATCATATACATTGTGAATCACACTGATACAAAAACATAAAACTTAAATGGTAACGTAGGCTTATAGTTGCCATGGCTGTATGCCATCATGCTTCAAACTTACCAGTATTAATTACTAAGAGAATTAAACACTTGCATCTTTGCAACCTGTAATAACATTTTCAACGACCAGTTACAGTATGTGTCCAATAAGCAATAAAGATCCTGAAATGCCTATGGACTCCAGCTACAGGTACACCTTTAAAACGTATTCTTAAAACTTCACACATAGCATGAAATTGTTCAGCACCCTGATCATGACTTTGGCTGTCTAAAAGATGAGAATCAAATAGATGTAAAATGCATGGTGGAAAGAAATGCATAGGTACGTATTGGAGTTTATAGTGGGCCACCTTTGGCTGAAAGGGGATTTGAAAGGAATCAAACTGTTCAGTTCAGCAGTTCATTTTCTGTAACCACTTAATCCTAGTTTGGGTTGCAGGGAGGTTGGTGCCCATTTCAGCTGACTCCGAACAAGGGCAGAGTACACCCTGGACAGTTCAGGGTGGAAGCACGTTGATGGCTTTGCAGCCTACTCTTGTTCAAAGTCAGCAATGGTTCTTTTACATGCCTCTCACCATAGACAGTGAGGGACACGGCCGGCCTTTGATAACCCAGTTATCTGCACTGGGGGGACAGTGACAACCTGTGGTGAGTGGGGCTTGAACTCCCAACCTTAGGATCAGTGATCCAGCATCTTTACCACTAGGCCACCACTGCCCACTTAACCAAACTGTGAAAAGCAAAAACAAACAAAACAATTACTTGTTTGAAATCATATAAGCAGATATATGAGTATGGGTGAACATACGACATAACTTAAAGATTGACTTCAAAGAAAGTGAACTGAAGATGTCAAAAGTACTCTTAAAATGAAATTAATGCAGTGTATAGCCAGTTATAAGTTGTGTTACTGTGTAAATGGCATTCCATAACTACTCTACTTTAGTATTCTTTAAAAGGTAACAGTCTGTTTGAGACTAAAATACATAAGACTGAAAAATACTGCTATAATTTATTCACACAGGCTATTTCTTTCAACATAATAATAGAGAGTTAAATTTGTATAAATAAAACAAGCAACAGTATGTGACACAGGAAAGTAAAAGTGGTTAAATTTTGGAAACATAACATGGTGTAATGTCCAGTTAAATTTGAGTCATTCAGTTCCAGTACAGTGCTGCAGTCCCTAAAGAGTAACACTGATCCTTCAAATGGCTTACCAGTGAATCGAGGCAGCAGGCGTTTTTCACACCAGCATCAGGAAAAAGTTGTAATAACAATTAAATATACAGTCATTTGTTAATAATACAAACCGGATTCCAAAAAAGTTGGGACACCATACACCAGGGATCACCAACGTGGTGCCCGTGGGCACCAGGTAGCCCGCAAGGACAATATAAGTTGCCCGCGGACCTGTTCACTGCTATTTTTAGGACAGGCCCATTTTTAGGACAGCGCCACTCTCCATTGAGCTGCATATAATTTTTTTGAATATATTTTTAAATCAAGTCAATATCTTCACATAGATGAATATCATTAATTATTAATAATAACATCTAATTAAATCTAATTAAATGTAAATTGAGCAAATTTGTAATTTCAGAGGTGTGTATCGACCTAGTAGCCCTTCGCATTAATTGGTACCCATGAAGTAGCTCTCAGTTTCAAAAAGGTTGGTGACCCCTGCCATACACATTGTGAAAAAAATTCACTGACATTGGTTTCGGGAAGTATTGCTGAGCCCATTCTGTGATTTCCCTTACAGTAGCATTCCTGTTTGTGGTGCAGTGCCATTTAAGGGCACGAAGATCACGGGGCATCCAGTATGGTTTTTTGGCCTTGACCCTTACGCACAGAGATTGTTCCAGATTCTCTAAATTTTTGGATGATGTTATGCACTGTAGATGATGATAACTTCAAACTCTTTACCATTATTCTCTGGGAAACACCTTTCTGATATTGCTCCACTGTCTTTCTACATAACATTTGGAGAATTGGTAATCCTCTACCCATCATCGCTTCTGAGAGACACTGCCACTCTGAGAAGCTCTTTTTATACTCGGTCATGTTGCCAATGGACCTCATTAGTGGTAATTGGTCTTCCAGCTGCTCATTATAAGTGCAATTGACTTTTCCAGCTTCTTATTGCAACCTGTCCCAACTTTTTTAAGATTTCTTGACACCCAAAATCAACATATTTCCTCATTAAAACAATACATTTTCTCAGGTTAAACTTTTGACTATGTTCTATTCTGAGTAAAATCTTGAAATTTGGCACTTCCACATCATTGCATTCAGTTTTTATTCACAATTTGTATAATGACCCAACTTTTTTGGAATCTGGTTTATAATAATAATAATAATAATAATAATAATAATAATAATAATAATAAATTGATAGCTAACTATAAAATGATGCCCTCATACAGCTAATGAAATACATTTACAGTTAATAAGCTTGTTCATAAAAAAATAAAACATTTTACTTCACATTATAAAATAGCATTTGCACAAAAAAAAACACCCACATACACGTTTTCTGAAAGTTTGAAAATTTCAAAAATACTGTTGGCTCCTTCAAAAGATAAGTGTAGCTTTAGCACTGTTGCATGCTGTGTGATTAAGTGGGTCTGTTCAGAGAGTAACCACTGTGTGCATTTCAGCGTCTGTGACAAACAACTCCTTATAAAGTGGAGGGAAGAGTGAGTGCACTGTTCGGGGGTAAAACTGACGGAACCAGCGCAGCTTCTCGATATGCAGTGCACACAGGTTTTTCAACAGTGCCATCTTCTGGTGCAACTGAGAATCACAAAAACAACTGAGATCAGTCAATAATTTTTAACATTGTAGAATACAAGTTGATCTTACATGAAGAAGTTTCACTCATGCATATCCTTGTCTCATTTTAAAAAGGGCTTTGTTATTCATTCGTTCATTTTCTGAACCACTTAATCCTAATTAGGGTTGCGGGGAGTCTGGCGCCCATCTCAACCAACACTGGGCAAAGGCAGGGTACACACATAACAGTTTGCCAGACCATCACAGGTTCAACACATATGTAACCATTTATCCCTCACATTCACATCTGAGGGCAATTTGGAAACACCTGTTAAGTCTAAGTGCAGATTTTTGACCTATGGAGGAAACCAGAATATTCGAAGGAAACCCATGTCAGCACAAGGAAAACATGCAAACTCGACACAGAAATGTCGAAGGCCAGGACTCAAACCCATAACCTTCTTGCTGTGATGCGGACATGCTAACCAGTACACTAGTGTGCTGCCCTCGATTGAACACCTTCACATAATCTACCTCTAAGGTCAACTTATATGATATATCAGGAATTAGTGATCTGATAAAGTGAAAAAATTGTCATTGTTCACTCACACTGCACAAACAAACCCACAAATACCCATACAAGTACCTTGTGCAGTAAATTTTCTTGGTTGTCTCTGTGTAGGATGTGACTGAGAGCCAATTCAACATCTTTTCTTACTCTCATCACTCTGTCTCTGTCCTCCAGACATGGACAATCTGCAAACACACACACACACACACACACACACACACACACACACAAGAAATTGTTCTAAATTATTTTTTTAAACACAAAATGATTAGTGCATACCCCTAGAAAAAATATTAACACTGGAGCCTTTCTTTAATGGCAAATAAGGCTGGACACAATTTTTGAGACTTTGAGATACTGAATATTATAATCTCCAAGCTTGGAGACATTTACAGCATTTGGCAGATGCTTTTATCCAAAGTGACTTACAATTAACTTTTTTATGATACAATTGACTAATTGAGTGTTAAGGGCCTTGCTCAAGGGCCTAACAGTAGTGATAGTGGGGATTGAACTGCTGATCTTCAGATCAGTAACCCATTGCCTTAATACTAAGCCACCACTGCCCACTGAGACTTAAATGACCATAGCAAAACCAAATATTAAAATCTTCTTAAAGGTTTAAATCCAAAGACAAAATATATTGATATCTGTGAACCATATCAACCCATCTACTCTGCCCTCAGATACATGTACACTTGAATATAGGCCAGTCTACAAAGTTGTTCCCTTCTTTTCTTTTTTATTGCATATTAATTTATACTATTTATGTATCTATTTATTTATTGACTTATATAATATATATGTATGTGTGTATGTTTGTATTTGTATCTATTTTTGCACCCCCTACTGATGGTACCTCAAGAGCCTGTAACAGCGAATTTCTCCATTGTGAGATTAATAAAGCTGTATCTTATCTTATCTTATCTAATTTATACCCAAGTACATAAAACAATAAAGATTAAAATATCCTGTGGTTTGTTAAATAATCACAAATCATCGACTTAAATATAATGGAACAGAGTATTCTCATTTATAGTAGGATGAGGAGTTAAATATTTTAGTGGTATTAATAATTTTTTTCCAAGTGTAAATACAAAATTGCAGTTTAAGGAAATACATTCATTCGTTCATTCATTCATTCATTTTCTGAATCGCTTGAGCCTAATTATGGTCATGGAGAGGCTGGCGCCCACCTCAGCTATACTCTGGGCGAGGGCAGAATACCCCCTGGACAGCTTCCCAGGCCATCGCAGTAAAAAAAATTCAAGTATGCTCTGATGAGGATTCTTCTGAGGTGAAATGTAAGTGGGTAAAATATTTAGGTAAATTCAGTTCATTTTCTGTAAATGCTTAATCCTAATTAGGGTCGCATGGAGGCTGGTGCCCATCCCAGCCGACTCCTGGTGAGGGCAGAGTACACCCTGGACAGCTCACCAGGCCGTCGCAGGGCAGAAACACGCTGATGGCTTTGCAGCCTACTCTTGTCAAAAGTCAGGAATGGTTCTTTTACATGCCTCACACCATAGACAATGAGAGACATGGCCAGCCTTTGATAACCGAGTTAGCGGCACTGGGGGGACAGTTACAACTTTGTGGAAAGTGGAACTTGAACCAACCAACCTTAGGATCATCTATACAGCACCTATACCACTACTATAGGCCACCACTGCCCTTGCAAGTAAATTGTCTAATGTTTTGAAGTGGGAAATTTTTAATCACTTTCCAGTCTGCTTAATTTTGTGCAATGGTATAAATGTATCTATTTTATTTGAGAGACCTAATACAGTAATTAGGAATTGACTGAAGCTTAGCTCATACCTGCATTGATCAGCACTAGTGCACTGAACAGTGCCACCTGCTGCTCTGTCAGCCTCAGAGCACAAAGACTGTGGGAAAAGTCAAATACTGATGCAATAAAATCACCACATGCTGCAAAACAGACACATATGCAAAGATTTAATAACTTCTAACACACTGCACTCCACATAAAACACCACAGGTACTGAACAACAGAGAATTTACACCGGAAATGGTTGACAATTGATGAATCATAACAAATCAGGTTTTTTTAAATGAATCATGACTCTTGAGTATAGATGTTAGTCTTACCCAGTGACTTGAAAAGCTCAGTTCCAGCAAACTTTCCATCAAAGAAAACCGTGCTGTTCTCAGTATTAAATATTCGACTCATGCGTACTAATACAACTTCCATCGAACCTGAATAAGAGAGGATGTGCAAAGAGAGGAATAGAAGAGGAATTAAAAAAAAGTAAATTACAGAAGAGGCAAATAAAGGATGAAAAAACAGTGATTGGGACTGTGTGTATATGGAACATAATCATGTCTTACCACTTTTAAGAAGGGAAATCTGATCATTCTGACCTAGCTGACGGAAGCCTGGAATGCGCTTTGCAAATTCCACCACATACTGCACAGCATCTGTTAGACGAACTGCACAGAGCTGCCACATCTCATCTGTACCCTGAATAGAGAGAGAGAAAAAGAGAGCGAGCGAGAGAGAGAATTGATTCACTTGTTAAAAGAAATGGATAAAGTAGTTTTTGATTACCATAAATTCTGGACTAAGAGAAAGCAGTCTAAGAATTTAAGTTAGGCAAGTAATTGGAATTTTCAACACATGCTATTCTGCCTGTCAGAACTCTCTGAACACTCTATCTTTAGGCTGCTGAAAAGCCTCGAGTTTGATGGTTTTTTTTTAATAAATCAATGTGTATATATATATATCGGGCAATGGTGGCCTAGTGGTATAGGGCTCAAGATTTCTGACCCTAAGTTTGGGGGTTCGAGTCCCAATCTGCACAAAGTTGTCACTGTTCCCCCCAGTGCAGCTAACTGGGTTATCAAAGGCCGGCCATGTCTCTCACTGTCTATAGTGTGAGGCATGTAAAAGAACCATTGCTGACTTTCGACAAGAGTAGGCTGCAAAGCCATCGACGTGTTTCCGTCCAGCGATGGCTTGGCGAGCTGTCCAGGGTGTACTCTGCCCTCACTCGGAGTCGCCTGGAGTCAGCTGGGATGGGTGCCAGCCTAAAACCCTAAATAGGATTAAGCGGTGACAGAACATGAACTGGATATATATATACCGTATTCGACGTGATAAGTGCCCAGGGCGATTAAAAAGTTGGAGTGGGTGGGCACTTATTCATGTTTTCCACCTCAATAGTAATAAGTACTTATCGTTCCACTCTGCTGGTAAACATTTTAATAAGTGCCCACCCACTCCAATTTTTTAATCGCCCTGGGCACTTATTAAAATGTTTACCAGCAGAGTGGAACGATAAGTACTTATTACTATTGAGGTGGAAAACATGAATAATAACAGAAATATAAGAGTTTTACTGGTATTTGTGCTATTCATTTTGTGGTATCAACCAAACTACTTACATGAAAGCTGAAAATAAACAGAAAACGGAATAAAAAAAAAAACTTTTCCTTCCCGGTGCTTTTCCTTTGAACGTTTCCTTTAAACATTTCCTTAAAACATTTTCCCAAGTAAAATGAACCAATCAACACAAATGTCAACTTTAGCACATGGCAAGTTGAACCAATCAACACAAACAAAAACATGGCCAAGAAAAGTCTTTAAATTTATGAAGTTAGTGAGCAGGAGAATCGGGTGAAAAATCCTTGTCACCCGATTCTTTCTGATAGGTCCATATCTGGCTCATCGCTCCATTCATTCAGAGCATCCCATAGTTTTGCTGTAGCAGTTTCTAATGGTTCATCGGTTGTTAGACATTTATCAAGAGAACAGCAAAATATTTTTGTGTTTTTTAAAGCCAGGAGGAACAATCAAATGTGTTGTTACCGATGAACATTATAGACCAGGGGTCGGCAACCCGCGGCTCTAGAGCCGCATGCGGCTCTTTAGCGCTGCCCTAGTGGCTCCCTGGAGCTTTTTCAAAAATGTTTGAAAATGGAAAAAGATGGGGGAGGGAAATATATTTTTTGTTTTAATATGGTTTCTGTAGGAGGACAAACATGACACAAACATTCTTAACGTTTTCCAATGCTGTAAAAATGTGTAGAATAAATATTACATTTCAACATTTCTGTCAACGAAGATTTGCGTCATAGCCTGCGACACACGTTTCTATCAGCAGTTCCGTGCATTGCTTGATGAAGTTGACAGCGAATATTCCGATCTCCTGCTACACAACAAAGTCCGATGGCTGTCCAGGGGTGAGGTTTTGCGTCGCTTTGTCGCTTGTTTAGAACACGTGAAAACATTCCTGAAAAGCAAAGACCTGAACTACCCACAACTGGAAGATACCGAGTGGCTCGAAAAACTGCACTTTTTGGTGGATATGACAAGCCACCTAAACAAGCTGAATGAAAGTCTCCAGGGGCGGGAAACACTGCACTGCAAATGCTGGAAGCTGTTTGGTCATTCGAGCGCAAGCTGAGTGTCTTTGCCAGAGATGTACAGCGAGGCACGCTCTCCCACTTCCCCTCCCTGAGAGAACTCAAAGAAGCCCATCACGATCACACACTCAACAGTGATTATTTACAAGGTGCGATCGTTGAAATGCAAACTGCATTTGGGAGCAGACTTTGCGAGTTCCGAAAGGAAAAAATGACACTGTCTTTCCCTGTCACACCCCTGGAGATTGACCCGTCCTTGTTGAGCACATTTCCAGGAGTAAATCAAGCTGACCTTGAAATGGAAATGGCTGATATAGCCGACAAAGATTTATGGGTGTCCAAATTCAAACGTCTGACAGCCGAGCTTGAAGACGTCACTCGCCAGAAAGCCCAGCTTGCCCAAAGCCACAAATGGAGCGAAATTGAAAGCCTCCCAACACCCGAGAAACTTGTCTATGACACATGGAATGCTCTTCCTGACAGTGATAGGAACATGAAGACATATGCATTTGGAGTATTATCCATCTTTGGATCAACATACCTGTGCGAGCAGATTTTCTCAAACATGAACTACATCAAATCAAAATCTCGCAGCCGCCTCACAGATGAGAGCTCGCAGTCCTGCGTCAAGATTAAAGTTACATCTTACATGCCCGATGTTGAGAAAAAAGCTGACCAGTGATGTCCGAAAACAGAAGTCACATTAAACGGGTAAGAACACAATCCTGTCATAGGCACATATTTAGTAACAAAGTGGCTGTTTTTATAAAGTGATTTCTGATTTTCCTCAGTATATATTTGGAATGACACTTCGGGATATTATTGTGTTTTGTTGCTCAGGTCCCAGGATAGCTGCGTTGGTTGCGTGTCAAAAGAGAAGAGGATGCTGCTGCGTTTTACCCTTGCACTGACTTGCTTGGCATTTGCACAGAAATCAAACTTAAACTGTATTAATTTGATTTTATATACTTTACCTTTTCAAAAGGCTGCTGTTTTATTTTTATAAATGCAGGCTGCGTTTTATTGCACTCTGTTTGTTGCCCAGATAAGGGGCACGTTATGCACGTTCCATTTTGTTGTCAAAATAAAAATGACATCAAAAATCGGATTTCTTTATTGCATTTCTTTAATTTCATCAAAGCAATGAAACATAATTCATTAATATTGTAATGAAGTTAAACTCGAGGTGGCATCGTACAACAGAGTAGTCACGTGGTGCGTCATTCTCTACAGGATGCGCTGCAGGGAAAATAAACATTTAATCATGAAGGCTCATTATGTATTTGTAGCCAACTTAGTCATTTTGATAGTAGGCTAATATAGCTAATATAGATACATACAGCATGTGTTGCCTTCATTATAAGGCTTATATAAGGCTTTTAATTTTTTGAGGCTCCAGACATATTTGTTTTTTGTTTTTTTGGTCCAATATGGCTCTTTCAACATTTTGGGTTGCCGACCCCTGTTATAGACATTCCCCAGTGGCAGGGGGTCTTGAAATACCGTGTAAACTCACTTTTACAGGCAGTGAACGCCTCATTTTATGGTTAGATCCCCACCATGCTGACTCCTGCCAAGGTTTCAACAACATGTCTGCCTCTGTCCACCTAGTAGTATGAGTGCTTGCCATTAAAAATATTGGGAAGGTAACATGTGATTAACCAGTGACCAGTGTCCCATCCATTTGAAGTTGAACTGATGCAACAGAAACCGGGACAAGTTCTGACTATAATGAGCCACTAGCCTCATGTGTAAAAGGCCCAGCAGACTTACTGTTTATTGTTTGTATCGGTATTTGTTTATTTTTTTATTTTGAAACTGTAATCAAGGCCTAAGAATGCTTTAATCGAAAATGCATATTGCTTTAATGTTGAATAAGCTGTCATTTTCATGGTCACCCAGAATGCACCACTGCTTATTATATTGGTTTCATTTTGGACCAGTGAAAATACAGGCTATACAAGCAAGAAAGAAATTTTGAAGAAGATTAAATTGTTCTGACATGTGGAATTGACATGAATAGAAAAGACATTACCAGGGATGTGTTTGAAACATTTTGTCAATGTACTAAGAAAAAAAATTTAATTTCTTTATTTTCTGAACTGCTTAATCCTAATTAGGGTCACAGGGAGGCTGACGCTCATTTCAGCCAATTCTAGGCGAAGGCGGGGTACATCCTGGTCAGCTTGCTAGGCCATCACAGGGCCAACGCTTACACAACCTTTTATACTCACACTCACACCTATGGACGATTTGGAACAGCCAATTAACCTACTGTTTTTGTTTTTGGACATGGGGAGGAAACCAGAGTACCCAGAGGAAACCCACGCAAACACCGGGGAGAGCTGGGAATCAAACCCGGGACCTTTTTGCTGTGAGTGCCAACCACTACACCATGGTGTCATCACAAGTATTAATATGAGAACTGATTTTTATTTTATTGGAGCAATCTATAAATTATTATTTTTTTTTTAAAAAAAGTGTGAATCTTTCAGCACTCTAAGTAAGCACATATACCCCAAACACAGTTGATATAGGTATTGTCTTTAGGTCTTTCATCTATGGACACATTCCGAGTGCACCTATATTTATAAGACAGCATTAATGCAGCGCTCGTAAGATTCAAGATTCAAGAGTCTTTATTGTCATTAAAGGAGCTCATTATGAATTAAGAGCAATTGTTCCATAATTATTTTTCTGAAATTTGTAATTCATAATAAAAACAATATTTTTTCCAAAAAAAAAATAGTCTGTGTATGAGATATGATGGTTCAACGTTCAGTTTCCTCTGTCCGTTTTGAACTGAGATTCCGGTACTTGGTAATCTTTGAGTTTGTGTCACATTTCAAATCCATTTGATTTGTCATTACTCAATCAGGAGGCAATATGGTGTAGTGTATTACTTTGTTTTGGTAGGCATGAACCTCCTCCCTGCTGAAGATCTTCCATCTAAGGGCCTGCGCCTCCTCAACACGATACTGGCTTGTCTCCCTGTGAGAGCGGTAAATACTTGCACACAGATCCTCTACACACACACACACACACACACACACACACACACACACACATTATTCTTGACACAGTCCTATATCTACCACATTAAATCTCATGTCACACCACAAGGCCAAATCAGATGTAGAAATAGCCACAGAGAATTGACAGTATTGCTGTTTCACCTATAGGTGTTGATGTAGGGTAAGGGCAAAGCAAGCATTCAGTATCAAAAGCTCGTAATCCTATTTCATTTCCTGGAATGCTCAGGATCGCCTCAGGTGTTGACCTTCTGGAGTCAAATCCTAAAAAGAGAGAAAGGAACATTCTGTGAGAGAGTAGGGAAGGCAAATCTCAATAGGCAGGTGACACAATCAAAAGAGAGGGTGCCAAACCTCTCAGTGATGAAAAGCTGCTGCTTTCTCCAGCCCTTTGAGAACTTCTATAGGCCAAAACTGCAGCCTGGGGGTTGCCTGTACTGCCTTGATACACATGTAGGCCTGAAGGGCAGTTGAGCTCTGTATCCAGGGTGTAGGGGAATGGGGGAACAAGAGGCTGGATTAAATGTGCTGGGCGACCTCGAGGATCTTTGCAGGGCCTATAGGCTGGCAAAGGTTCAGGCTCGGTTTGACTGGCCTGAAGTCGCTGCTGCTGTTGCTGCTGTTGTTGATGTTTCTCCACCTCAGCAAAAAGAGAATCCCGTTGACGCTTAGACATGCGGCCAAACTTCACAGCTAAGGAGGAAAAAATGTATGCATTCAAATGATATACCGGTGAAGACCTGCTTCATCATTTATTGATTCATTTGCTGAACCTTTTAATCCCACTAGGGTCTCAGCCGACTATAGATGAAGACAAGGTACACCCTGAACATCTTGCCAGTCCATCCTATCTTCATAAGTATGTATTATTTACCAACAACAAAATAAAATAAATACACAATAACTATTAGATTGTTCTTTGTGTGTTGTATGCAGATTGTAAATCAGATATGATGAGTCAGTTCATACCCTTGACGATAGAACTGTGGGCCAGAATAAAGTTTACTCTCAGCAAAGGACCAAAGCAAATTTTTTGTCTTATATGGAGAACATGAAAATATACATAAAAAGTCAGTTTAAATGAATAAAAAATATTCTCTCATTATCTCATTCAAATTCTAATACTGAATAACTACTGTGTACCCAGGTGGGAAATTGCCAACAAAGTACTGCTTTTACTTAATTCTGTTTTAAAAGGGTACATGCCCGGTTTCTTTTACAGAATTTGACATAAAAATAGAACTGGAGCAACAGGTTGGCACAGTGGTTAACGCTCCACCACACAGGAAGAAGGTCCTGTGTCAAAACCCCGGCTCAGCAAGGATGTTATTGTGTAGAGTCGCATGTTCTCCCCGTGCTTGCAGAGGTTTCCTACCAGAGTCCATGCATATTAGGCTAAGTAGGTAATGTGGTCCGTCTTATTTGGACAATCTGCCCCTAGGTGTAAATATAAGTGTTTGTGTGTGTGCGTGTTGGCCCTGTGGTGATCTGGAAAGATGAGGTGTGTCCTGCCTTTAGAGTCAGCTGGGATGGGCTCCAGCCTCCGATGAACCCAGTAAAGGATAATTTCCTCTTTCTTTCTTTCGGCTTTTTCCTTTTCTTGGGAGTCACCACAGCGAATTATCTGATTCGCACATTTTGATTTGGCATAGGTTTTTACGTCGGATGCCCTTCCTGTCACAACCCTTTAGCAAGGGACAGAAACACGCTGACGGCTTTGCAGCGACTCTTTACGAAAGTCAGCAATGGTTCTTTTACATGCCTCTCACCATAGACAGTGACAGACATGGCCCGCCTTTGATAACCTAGTTAGCTGCAGGATAATACAGTTCATAAAATGAAATATCACATGAAAATAAAATTAAAAAATAAAAATATATTAGACTGGTGACCATTTCAGAGCCTCTCGTCCAGTCACATGGGACTGGCATCGTTTGACCACTTCAGTTATCAGAGCTGTTCCTTACTTTTTCCAAGAAATTAAAATAAAAAAAGAAATGGGGAAATTTTTCTTGTCTCTTGTACCACTGCATTTCCAAAGCCATTCCACCTGCACTCTTAAACCGCACTGTATGTATTTATCTCTGTCTTATAAAATAATCTTGAGATTTCTTTTCTTTTCTTCTACTGTCATGTTTTGTCGGAAACTAAACGATAAAGCCACTCGGCTCAATTTTCCATTATATGTTAAAAAGCAGTTAATTTAAAGGGATACTACATTGTTGTATAAAATTAACTGCTCAGCCAGCAGAGGAAACTTTTCACACAATTCATGAAAAAAAACAAAAAACAGTGTTTAAAGATATATAAAAGTCTGAAATCATTAAGGCACATTTTAGTGTCGTGCTTTGTATTACTCTTCAAGACATTTATTTAAAGCAGGGACGATTATTATTTAAAGTTCGTTGTCTGGTACAAGTCACAATGGCCTTCTAAACTATAGTCAAACAATTTGTTTAAAACAAAAGATATAAACATTAATTTATATGAAAAAAAAAATCAATACATGCATTTCAGTTTTACTTGTTTTGCAGCACTCATTATTAGATCAGCAAAATATGATTCAATGGCTGCAGGCAATGAAGACTATGTGTGAGAACACAAGAAGTGTGCATCTTTCCATGTGCCATAAATATGCAGAGAAAATATGCCTTACGATAAATTCGGTTAAATAAATATTACGTTTTTGCTTGCACTATTATGTGAAATGAAATGAAAACCCTCATTCTGTTGTCCACATAAACTTGTAATTTTGATTTTATGCAATCCATCTTTACTAAGATTTTTAAAATACTGTATATACAACAAGATTTTTTTTCTTTTCACTCAGATCTACTGTGACCGTCTGTCTCACTCATTCTCTCTGTCACTTTCTTTTCTTATTATCTGTTTCTCGCTTACCATCTCGGCTCATTCCCTGGTCGAGACATTTTTTGAGGCGACAGCTCTGGCAACGGTTCCTGCTAGCACGGTCAATGAGGCAGTTACTTTGCCGAGAGCAAGAATACTGCACACTGGAGGACTGACTCCTCCGGAAAAATCCCTACAAAGATAAAGATTGAGGAGCAAAGCGCACAAATGCGTTGAATGAAACATGTTCATCTAAAATTCAACACTAAGTTATGAATTATAGGAGTAGGATCTCAATTAGAAAATGCTTTACCTTGCAGCCCTCACAAGTGATGACCCCATAGTGCACACCTGATGACTTGTCTCCACAGATCTTACATGGAATCACTTCAATATGAGCTGCACACACAAATGCACAAAAGTTCAGGCATGTTTGTAAATCGTCACTATGACTATGTTGGTAGCAACACCTATGACTTTCTTTTATGGTGACAGCAAAGGCCTCTTTTATTAGCAGGTTTTGGCTGATGAATATCTATATATATATATATATATATATATATATATATATATATATATTATATATATATATATAATAATCTGAAAATACAAAAAACACATTGAAATTTCAATATACTGTATAACAAAATTAACTGACTCGTTACCTAAAAGATGACACAGTGTGAACTTGGTTTTCTGATGTATAAAAGAGAATGTATAACTTTATTTTAATATTGTGAAATTTAACTCTTGAAGAAAAATACGGCACACATGAGCAGGAGAAAAGTCCACCAGTGAAATATATCAGATAGCAGTCCAAATGCAGAGCAGAGAGATAGTGTGTGTGTGTGTGTGTGTGTGTGTGTGTGTGTGTGTGTGTGTGTGTGTGTGTGTGTGTGTGTGTGTGTGTGTGTGGTGTGTGTGTGGGGGGGTGTGTGTGTGTGTGTGTGTGTGTGTGTGTGTGTGTGTGTGTGTGTGTGTGTGGTGTGTGTGTGTGATGTGTGTGTGTGTGTGTGTGTGTGTGTGTGTGTGTGTGTGTGTGTGTGTGTGGGTGTGTGTGTGTGTGTGTGTGTGTGTGTGTGGTCAATTTTTCAGTAAATTTAGCCTGCTAAGTTCTTGGAACTTGAATGTGCTCATGTGGCTAAGTGGTATCTACCCATTGTCCTGTAACCAAAGTACCCAAAAACTTTCTGACATGCACGCATACACACACACATACACACACACACACACACACTACATAAGTCCACAGCAAGCAATAACTGTGTATTCTAATTTATTCACAATTAAATACATTTTTATTAAGGCTGTCCACTTTAGCATTGGGCTTCATTTAATTAAATATTTGTACTTTAATTCTTATAGTGTTTATAACTGTAACTTAGTTTATCCTTTTATTCATCATGTTCAATCCGAAACAGCAAAACAAATAAACGGATGGCACCTGAATTATCGGTTTCAAGAACAGATATGGCTTCATGATGGTAATAAAAAAAAAGCTATATGTAAAATATTTACAATAATCTTTACAATAAACTAAGGAGGGCACAATTTGCACCTGAGCTGTAAACAGCCAACACAAATTTTTGTATCAGTGGTGGAAAACAACATTGGTTATTTATACCCCACCGTATATAGCACTAGAGACAGGAAAAGCACATAGATGTACTTCTAAACCATAACCCAAATGAGTTGTAAATATCCAAAGCATTGCCATAGGCCTATTTTCATCTAAGTGCAAAAAAGACACTCCGATTAATAATCACTTTAGTGTCATATTAGAACATATTATTTATGAACTCTAATTATAATCATCACCATCATCATAATAATGACAATTCATTCATTGATCGATTAAGCCACTTGATCCTAATTAGGGTCACAGGGACAATGGTGCCCATCTCAGCCGACTCTGGATGAGGGCAGGGTACACCGTGGACAGCTTGCCAGGGCCAAGACTCATATTACCATGATCACCCCTAGTTGATCCATGAAAAGCACAGAGAGAACATGCAAACTCCGCACAGAGACGCCCGAGCTGGGTATTGAACCCAGACCTTTTTGCTGTGAGGTGGACAGGCGAACCACTATACCACTGTGCCACCCTAATAATGATAACGATGATAATTATTATTATTATTAATATTTTACAGTCATTTCCTGACTTATGATAGGCTATTATATCCAACTTTGTTTGTCTCACAATTTCACAATGCATATATTGAAATGTTCACTGGAATCTGAAAATGATTAGTATGATGAATTTCAACAAAGAATTTAAGCTTCCTCCTAACACTTTTTCCCACCAGTTCATCAAAGGTTCTGTCGTGCAAAGGGGACTGAGTGTGACCGGGTATTTCTCACCCAAAAATTTAAAACATCAAAAACTACAAAGCCTCTCGTGAAAAACATAAAGAGCTAGAACGATGAACACAGAGAGAGAAAGAGAGAGAGGGAGGGAGAGAGCGAGAGAGTGGGGGAATATTTGACAGACTGAGGAGGTGGACCTGAAGTGTCAACCTCAGAGTCTTTTTAAGTGGTTTACTGGCTTCTCTTTCGCTCTGACTATCCTGCTTTTATGCATTTGCTTGCTCTTTCCTTCCCTTTCTCTGTCTCTCTCACAAAGGATGTGCCTGCCGGTAATAAACACTTTTATCTGTGTTTTCACTGCCAGGAATGTCCATCCCCCACTTTCTCCTGTCATCTTATCTCCATTACAACTCCTCAATCTTCCCTTCTTCCATTCTTTTTTCCTCTCCATGTATTCTCTCATTCCCTGGCTAATCATAAGAACATGCTGAACACAAGTAGATAAAAACCCATCTACAATTCTTTGTGCTTCATGTGGTTAGAGTGAGCCTTTATTTTGTAAGTGCAATAAATCAGTCATTGATGGACACGAGAGCACATCTCACATAGTGTGTTTTAATACGGTGAAGCTAACTAAGTGTGATAATGTTGATGGACACAAAGGCGTAAGACTGTGCGAGACGAGGCTCATGTTTCTGTGTCAGTGTGTGTTTATGTCAGTGTGTCAACTCTTACGCGTGCCCTGATTATGGGTAAAGGAAGGAACTCCAAAAAGCTGTTCATATTCGCAGATGATGCTTGAACGGCAAGTGTGTTAATGAACTTGAGTAAGCAAAGATATGCGTTGGATACTTGTGTGTGAAACAGTGGTGGACAGGCATGCCTGACAAGTGAAATTTAAGAGCTTTGCCATGACCAAGACAATGAGAATTGTGTAAGGCATCTTGAAAGTCTGCATGTGTGTTTGTTGGAGGGAATAGAAAGCTCATGCCTGGTGAATTTCCTGTTATTTGACATTGACAATAACAACTAACTGAACCACAGAGACCCTAGAGTCTCTTTTTGTTTTTGTTTCTTGGTCTCTTCGAGGTGGTGCTGTCCATATTCAAAAGCAGGATAAACAGAAGTATTCTTTCTCTCTCTCACTGTCTACCCATCTCTCCCCAATTCAGTAGTCAACCACTAACACATACACACACACACACACACACACACACACACACACACACACACACACACACACACACACACACACACACACACACACACAGTTATTCTTTTGACAGGATGTAGACCTTTCCTGAACATTGAAATACTCTGTACCTGCCTTCAAAATCTAATGCCTTGCAATGTTGTGTCTGGTATCACAACAAAGAATTACTTACGATTGCAAATTATAAAGAACACACACAAAGGGGGGGGAGAGAGAGAGAGAGAGAGAGAGAGAGAGAGAGAGAGAGAGAGAGAGAGAGAGAGAGAGAAAGAACACACACACATTCACATACTTAGCAATCTAATTCTGCATTCCCCCACTGAAACCACATGCTGATAAAGAGTTAATGTTCTCACTCTGCTTTCCACCTCTCCTCCATTTATCCACCTAAACCACATGCTGATATGCACAAAACAGCAGTCACATTTATTCTGCCACTGTTGCTTATCTAAATCTTTTAATCTGTCTATCTCTCCTTGCTAATCACTCACAAGGGAAGAGACTTGCAGATTTTCCATACAGGAAGTAATGATGGTCATACTGTATCAAATCTGAACAGATAATGTCAACACAGCAGAAAAGTACACAAAATCCAACTGAGCATCCATGACGATATAATTCCCTGACACATAAATGCCTTGCATTTTATATTGATTTACTATCCTGAAACAATGAAACGAGGAAAGAAAAAGAAAGAGAGAAAGAAAGAACTAACAAAAGACAGAATGAAGACAGAAAGAAAGCATATGAAACAGGTCAATCATTGACAACAAAGATGCAATCTTTTGACCTGTAACCGTAAGTCAGATGTAAGATTTGATGTTATCTTATAAAGACTTCGGATAGAGAAGCCACACAGGAGTTTCATTGAAAGACAAAAAAATCCCAGCTCTATTCTACATATATATATATATATATATATATATATATATATATATATATATATATATATATATATATATACACACACACACACACACACACACACACACATATATATATATATATATATATATATATATATATATATATATATATATATATACATATGTCTGTCTTCCTTTCAGCTTTTTCCCTTTTTACTCGAGTCGCCACAGCTAATCATCTGATTCAGATGTTTATATATATATATATATATATATATATATATATATATATATATATATATATATGTATGTGTGTGTGTGTGTGTGTGTGTGTGTGTGTGTGTGTGTGTGTGTTGCAGATGAGCTTCTGACTAAATTTCTGGCTAACTGCGTACATATTTGATTTTATCCCGTGGGTTCACTTAATAGTCATGCTTGTACTCTTGCAAAATGTATATCTCACTTTTACACTTGAGTATAAGTGTGGTTTTGTGGCAATTTCTCTGTGTTTGCAAGAGTAAAATCTCTACTGTTAGCTCAAGGCTCCTTCTTATTGCACAGAAATTCTATTCTTCAAAACTATCAAACTGGAAGTAATGTTTGGTTGATGAATAACGTACATTTGGTTGGCAGTATACTCTAACACCAGTGTTAGTTCTCAACAAGAGATCTGTAAAAAGTCCATTCCTGTTCTTATTTTGATTACATGGATTGTATCAACCAGTGTGACTCTGGTGAGGGAGTTCAACTTCCTTGCTGTGAGAATACCTTCAGAGTTAGCTACGTTAACTACATAAGGGAAAATACCCTTTGAGGTGAGATGAGTGTACATGAATTATTTGGTGATTAGTCACTGATCGCATCCTAAACAATTGCAAGTCCATATTGTAGTAATTTTTTAAAATATATATATATTTAAATATATACTGTATAATAATTGATTGATTGAAAACATAGATATGTACTCCTGACATTTCCATACAGATGACTGTGTACATTATAATAATGTAATACTCTAAGACAAGGTAGTGAGTTATATAATGGCACTTTCATATCAGACGAGTAGTTCCTAGTCTTAGTCTTCTTCTTCTTCTTCTTTTCCTTTCGGCTTTTCCCTTCAGGGGTCGCCACAGCGAATCATCTGCCTCCATCTCACCCTATCCTTTGCATCTTCTTCTCTTACACCAACGACCTTCATGTCCTCCTTCACCACATCCATGAGTTCCTAGTCTTAGTGAAATAATTAATTTAAAATAAACTTATTATGGACCTGCAGTTTGATCAATGCTGGTCAAAAAGGTTGCGACGTCCTCACAACTCTGGTAAGATTAAGCGCTTCATTAAATGAATGAATGAATAAATAAATGATCCATTCATTAATAATTAAGGATTCCACCAGTTTGACTCCTGAAAAAATGTACATGGAATTTTCAAGTTGACCCTGTTTGTGTCTATTCTCGCAACATTGTAAAGAAACACAAATTACATGTCAGCACCAAATATATAGTGTATGTACTACATGTTTTGTCTCCATATGTGAGTACTGTATACTGTATTTTTATGTAAATGAATATTTTATTGAGTATTGCTAAATAACAAATAAAATTAAGGAAGCGTAATGGAAGGTTTATAAAGTAGTTATTCTGTATGCTTACCACATCTATGTCATGCATGTCTACTATGTTGGCCTTTATGTACAAATCTGGTGTTAAAACTGAATACAGTGGGATTCAGTATGTACACTGATAACTAACAACTTCTAATAATGCTTGAATTTGCATATTTATGTAAAACATTCTGTGTTTCCTGAATTCTTGAATTTACTTTGGAGTGAAAGTAGGAAGAGTTAACACTGAGGTTTATGTTCACTACTTTTCACTAATTGATTTTCGCATTAATTTGTATCACCTGTCTTGTTATTATAATTATCCATTTAACAAGTTCATGTTCTGAGTTGCAGCAGAGATTGTGTGTGTGTGTGTGTGTGTGTGTGGGGGGGGGTGATGGGCACAAATGACTGATTACATCATCATGAAGAGATTTTTTTATAGCACACATTTAATGTGTTTAGTGGTGTAATGTAAAAAAAAAAATCACATCTCTACACTATATACTATTAAACTACAAGTGTAAATGTGTGCATTAATCTCAGGTAATTGAGTCATCTAAAGACACAAACCATGGCGAGGAAACAGGACAAACCTCCGTGTTCTTCTGGTGCCAATAAACAACTACTCAATGATTGAGTGGCATGTATAGACCCATGTCTGTCTTCCTTTCGGCTTTTTCCCTTTTACTCGGGAGTCGCCACAGCGAATCATCTGATTCGCACATTTGATTTGGCAGAGGTTTTTACGTCGGATGCCCTTCCTGTCACAACCCTTTTTAGCAAGGGACAGAAACACGCTGACAGCTTTGCAGCTACTCTTTACGAAAGTCAGCAATGGTTCTTTTACATGAACCTCTCACCATAGACAGTGAGAGACATGGCCCGCCTTTGATAACCCAGTTAGCTGCACTGGGGGCATGTATAGACCCATATGGGACAGTAATTGAATTCATGCTTCTTGCCGATAGGAGCCTATAACCCATAGTTTGGTGAAGTATTGAGATAGAGTTGAAGGCTATAACATGGAAGTTATCTATCTATCTATCTATCTATCTATCTATCTATCTATCTATCTATCTATCTATCTATCTATCTATCTATCTATCTATCTATCTATCTATCTATCTATCTATCTGTCTATCTGTCTATCTATCGATCTATCTCTCTGTCTGTCTGTCTGTCTATATGCATGTGTGTGGTTGTATGTTACACCTCATGTTATCTATCATCATCTCTACTTTTTAACCATCAGAGTCACAGGGAAAACTAGATCCAACTTCCAGAAAGCATTTTTTTTTATTTTAAATTATTTTATGTGTAATATTACTAAAATAAAAATGCACTTTTTTGACATTAGCCCAAAGGTTTTCTACATTCATTTTTTGAACCTTAATCATGGAGTAGAACCTGGATAATGAGGGAAAGGAAGTGTCTCGGTCCGCAGTATTCTCAGAACTGAACTGTTCTCACATGTCACAGTTTTTCCACACAATTGACAGATGCTTGATAAATACTTCCAGATTCATCAAAGGCACCTCATGCTCATTTTTAATGACCATGATCATTGATACAAATCAAAATAAAAAATGTTTTCATGGGTTCGCTCAGATTAAGATACCATTGAGTAAAGCATGAAAACTGAAACACATGCAATCTGTGATGCATATTTTTCTCTTTTGAGTGTGTGTTTATTGATGTTAATATAATGTAAGCTAATCAGAACCATAGGATGCTTTTTGGGTAGGCTCGATATGATTTGTCTACAGCAGGGGTCACCAACGTGGTGCCCACGGGCACCAGATCGCCCGCAAGATCAACATGAAGTACCTGCGGGCCTGTTCACTGCTATTTTTAGAAAAGGCCCGTGGCTCCATAGTGTCGCTCTCCATTGAGTTGCATCTAATTTTTTTTTTTGCTATTTTTTAAATCAAATCAATATCTTCACACAGACGAATATCATCAATTATTAATAACATATAATTAAAGGTAAATTGAGCAAATTAGTTATTTCAGAAGTGTGTATTGTCCTGGTAGCCCTTCACATTAATTGGTACCCAAGAAGTAGCTCTCAGTTTCAAAAAGGTTGGTGACCCCTGCTCTACAGCAATGGCACACAGTGCATTCCTCTATTTTCTTCTCGTTTTGGTCAATAGTTGCATTTCTAGAATAATTTTAACAATGTTAGGTTCAATTCATGTTAAAGTAGGATATCACATGATCCATCCTGTTAAAATGTGCAATCATATTCATATTTAGCCATGCCAATGCATTTCTGTTCTTAAAATATTATAAGCTGGGAAAGTATAATTTGAAAGGTGTAAGATATGACAACGCTATCGCTTTGATAAGGTAATTTTGTTCTGGAGAAATTACAACTGCTGTGACATCACAGTAATACTGTAAATAATCTTAATGTATGCTTATTACTGATGTGGTTTTTCATGTAAAAGTGGAAAATCACCCACTAAATGCTGCTGGATTGTTGAGTGAATTCTTGGTAAATGTTTCTCTCTGTTGTTGTCAACCCCCTGAAACCCACTTGTCAGCATTTTGTATTTTAAATGCTTAAAAAAACCTCAAAGTTCCACTAAAGGAAATCTTTAAGATGAACACAAGATGGAAAGAAAAAAACAGAGAATGAAAAAAAAAACATCAAAGTTTAAGGCATAAGAGGCATAAATTGAGTTCATTTAATATTTCAAAGGCATCACTGACCTCAAGTGAGTCTAGTTCAAATGCAATAAAGTGTTTATGATTTTGAATAATGAGTGGTTTGTAAGAGTTATATTCCCTTTGCTTAATTTCCAAATATACTTTATCGTAAATAGCAAGTACAGACTAAAATGCCATGCAAGCGTATTAAACGATGACTTTGTTTGTGTCAGGTGAAAAGAAAAAAAGGGGGGAAATCTGGAAAAAAAACAAAAAGATCAAAATGGATATCTCAGAAAGGCTTTGAAATCTCAGAGCGATTTTCAGATACATTTAAATTGGAAACTGCTGGAAATACAATCTATAGCAGTAAATACAGAAACAGGAGAAATGTGAATTTCATAAAGAAATTGTTCAATGAACACATGTACGCTTTTTCTCATACCAAAAATCTTAAGTCTTTTGACAGTAAAAAAAAAAACCTGTATACTGATTGTTTACAATTTAAACTTTTTGCTGCTTTAATGACTCTTAATTTTAATTTCTTATAAATTGATATCTTTTATTTTGAAGAACATTAAAAAATGATTTATTGTATAGTTAGTGGTTCGTCATTAACCCTTTATTATATAAGCTGCTACCAAAGCCCTGTCAGGATTCTGCCAAAGGGACAAACCATAGAAAGTTTTTTAAGTGCATTTAATTCAAAATGAACCAACTTACCACACAAACCATATACAAACCAATGATAAAGTTCATATAGTACATAAATGATCGGTAGATATCTAAATAGTCTTTATATGTCAAAATTCATAAAAGTGTTAGGATTATAACCTGACTGAAATAAGAAATCAGTGCCATATTGGTCACAGTGTGTGAATCTTCATCAGTACGCCCTTGTGTTATTTCAAGTGAAATATCAAACAGCAAGAAAGATCTTTGATTGTAAAGTTTCATAAATGCTGCGCAAATGTACAGTATGCACTATCAAACTATAAACATTACTGAAAGAGAACACCAGTAGGACTGTCCGAAGCATTCAAATCATTTATATATAGTACACATCTAGTTTATAGAGTTTACATATTACAGTACAATCAATGTTTTTGGAATCAGAGGCTGAAGGCGTTCAGAAGATATTTTGTACGTTTAAATGAATTGAATTTTAAGTAATTGATTATATTATAGTGATGAAAATAAGTTATATTTGTACTTGTTTGAAATATGTTAATAGTACTCTAGTGAGCTCACCACATAACAAAAGGATTACGAATAAAATTTAGGATAGAAAAGAAAGAAAATGTGAGCATGTACACCTGTGTGTATATCTATGCTTTGTATACATAAACACATTTGGCACTGAATGGGTGACCACAGTAACAAAGCAGTTTTGCAGCTGGAAAAGAATTCTCTAGCTTCGTGTTCATGATGTGTCTACATGTGTGAAGTGAGAATCTAGTGCAGTGCAATCGTGTCATTCTGCAGATTCGAAGTTTATTCGAATAAATGTCTAGTAGTAATGATGGCTAAAATAATTCATGTTCTGCCTCACTGCTCTTCCCACCTCCTCACTGATGCAACTGTTTACACCCCACAATCACGCAGCAAATTTTTTACACTAAATCCTTTACAGTTTACATTGCAATATGTTAAAATGAATTTTTATAACACACACACACACACACACACACACACACACACACACACACACACACACACACACACACACACACACAGTATGCAGATTCTGTAGATTGTGCATGTGTGCATTTATTACATTAAGTGTTTTACTGGGTTATATATGTTATTTTAAAAGCATGTGAAAGATAATAAATTAAACTCTGTATCATTTGTAATCAGACTGTTTAATTATAACAGATTAATAAAATATTTGGATTAACTACATGGGTGATCAGTAAATGTAAAAAGTGTACATATTGTATTTTTTAATATAGTAAAGATATTGTATTTTTGCTAGCTGTGTTATCTTACAAAGAAAAACTTTGAAATTATTGACTCTAGGTCAATGTCCATGAGTTACCGTGTATAAAATTGTAGTATTTGATTTTAATTTCATTTGATTTAATTTGGTAAATATCACAAAATTTCTTACATGACATGAATGAAAATAAACTAAATAGCTTGCTGTCAGATCGCTATGTTACATTCTGATTGCATCTTCGTAATGTTATGATGTCATAGTGTCCATGCTATCTTATACTTCACCGCATTATTTTTTTTAATTTATTTTTTTATTTTTAAAAAATATATCAACAGCAGCATGAGTAGTGTGGGCACTAAGTGAAAATGTCAGGTTTAAACCATGTATACAACCGCCGCCATTGCAAAGGTCATCACCTGACATCCCTAAACTCCAGTATGGTGTTATGTATATGGAAGCAACACAGTACAGACTGATTTCTACACTCATACATCATCTTGCATATTCATTTTTACAAAATAAGGATTGACTCCAATATCAGTTTGCATTTACCTTACTGATAATAGTGATCTAATAAAGCTTATGAGATGCAAAACAAAAGGTATCCGGTGCACAATTAATAAAAGTATTGTTGAATTTAAATGAATTACAGTATAACATTTTACTCTACAGTGCTTCAGTGGTGCTCCTATCATTCAGTCATTCATTTCTGGAACCGTTTAAACCTATTTAAGGTTGCGAGGAGTCTGGTGCCCATCTCAGCTGACTCTGGGCGAGGGAAGAGTACACTATGGACAGCCCGCCAGGCTATAGCGGGGCAAAAATACTCTGACGGCTATGCAGCCTACTCGTGACAAAAGTCAGCAATGTTTTTTTTTTACATGCCTCTTACCATAGACAGTGAGAGACATGAACGGCCTTTGATAACCCAGTTAGGACTGCAGTGCACTGGGAGACGGTGCTTCTACTGTTATGAAATAGTATTCTGAACGTGTTTAAGAAGTGAGTCCTGTCTAATGATTCAAACATATTGAAGGGCCAGCATATGTTAAATCTATTAAATGTGCACTGTTCTTTGTGCGTAGATAAGTTGAAGTTTAATTAAGTGCATTACACAACAGGTCTGTGTTGTCAAAACTAATTACTGTATTCTTAAAGACTTTTATCAATTTTACTTGCAAGCAATGTCTGCCATATGAGAGACTGCAAGCCAGGTGTGTTTCAAGTTGTATTTATTACTATAAAGGTACTTTCCATCACTGTCACCACTGATATTTCACATTTAATAAAAAAAAAGAGAAAGAAAATATACACTGACTCCTCTGTTTCTGAAGTAAGGGCAAGGGCAGG
>CM045728.1:42477349-42592349 GCA_024760905.1 Plotosus lineatus
CTTTTCATTATATGAACAAACATCATACAAATAAATATCACTTCATGACATGTAAATTATGTTGATTGGAAACCATGTTTTATTTATTCAGTAGTTAATCATGTGGTGGCACTGTGGTGCAGTGGTTAGCACATCCGTCTCACAGCAAGAAGGTCCTGGGTTTGATTCCCAGCTCTGGCATTTCTGTGTGGGGTTTGCATATTCTCCCTATGCTTGCATGAGTTTCCTCCAGGTACTTCAGTTTCCTCCAACAGTCCAAAAACATACATTGGCTGTTCCAAATCACTCCTTGGGGTGAATCTGAGTATGAACGGTTGTGTGAGTCTTGGCCCTGTGATGGCCTGGCGAACTGTCCAGGGTACCTGTACCCCGCCATCACCCAGTGTCAACTGAGATGGGCGCCAGCCTCCCTTTGACCCTAATTAGCATCAAGTGGTTGAGAAAATGAATGGATGAATGATAATTGACAATGCTATTTACAGGGCTATCATAGACCAGTTGTTTCAAGGTTGGTAAAGTGACATATTTACTCTTAGTAGAATATAATTACAGCTCCTGCACATAGAAGAAAACACATCTTTGAAGTTTGTGTTGATTTATTTGCTCCAAGGAATATCTTCTAAGATGGTTTCAGCTGTTTTCATGGAGCTGTACAGCACCAGTAGTTGACGCTCCAAAATGTTACCACCACATGATCAGGTACTGTCTGGCTTTCTTCTTCTTTTCCTTTCGGCTTTTCCCTTCAGGGGTCGCCACAGCGAATCATCTGCCTCCATCTCACCCTATCCTTTGCATCTTCTTCTCTTATACCAACGACCTTCATGTCCTCCTTCACCACATCCATGAAGGGCTTTGCCCTTTTGGAATTAAATTAAATTTCTCAGTACTAAAGACCAACTGCTACCAGTCAAGAGAGGATTTTGTTCCTATTGCTGGTCTCAACAACATCATATGAGCCTGCACACGCATTAGACCAAGTAGGACAATCATTTGTAAATTCATCTTCAGTTTTATAAATGTCTTAAGTACATTTATTGTTTTATAACCTCACAACAAACATCCTGGCTCTCGGCAAGGACAGAGTACACCCTGGAGAGCTCACCAGGCCAATGCAGGGCAGAAACAATAAAACTCATTGAAGCCTGTGTGAGATACCAGTTAAATGTATGGTACGGAGGCCTGACTACCAAATATAAAAAGGCTGCCTTCGAGGCCAAACAGGGGGACGGGTCCAGGGAACATGAATTCTGCTGGCGGGTTGTTAATGTTACATCTCAGGTTCTGTTTCAGTAGATGTGGGCAAATTATCTATAAATAAATTGTAAAAATTTGCACACACCCCTATGTCCTTTTTTAAGGCTATTTAATGGCATTCAATGGCCCTTACGTTCAACTTATGAAGACAATGGGATACACAAATCTAAGAACACATTTGTGAACACATTCTTGCAAAAGTGTTCATAAAGTATTGATGAATGAGACCAAGTGTTTGACCACAATCATGAATGTCTATCTCTCCATATGTATGATTACAAGTAACTGTTAATTAAAAGTCTTTTTATAATCTCTCTCTCTCTCTCTCTCTCTCTCTCTCTCTCTCTCTCTCTCTCTCTCTCTCTCTCTCCCCCTCCCCTTTCATGGCATCTCTGAAAGCAGATCTCTGAAAGGGAAAGCTTTCCTTGCTCGTACATGGTGATTGCAAAGCTGCCAATCAGCCTCTCATAGACAAGCCCGATGTAGTTCCTCCCCGCGGTAACAAACGGAAACTGGGTACCTTGCGGCCCCAGGCTGAGTTACGAAGACTCGGAGGTGGTCTGCCCCTAGACATGCGACATGCATGGCCCACCGGTGTGTGGACACGCCCTGGTGCCTATGAACAGACCCCCTGCTATTGGGCAAATAGATCTTGTGCTCCCAGGGTTGGTCTTCTGGCCAGGAGCTAAGGGTGAGGTATCCCTGACAGAAACCTCTTGGTACTGCTCACCACAAACAAGTCTACTCTAGCAGACTGGGCGGATGAAATCATCAATCATCACTAGAGTCAACCATCAGAAAGGCGGAGTAGCAAAGCACTGTAGAGTGCTTAGAGAGTGTCAGAGCACAAGTGAAGGGCACGGTCATTTACTGCAGCCAATGTTGTCCCCAAATGTAACGACTCTTTGTGCCACTGGATCAGGACCTCGGAGGCAGAGAGAGTGGGATTTCCCACAATGGCTCTTCCACTGAAAGGACCTTCACACACAGGTCTAGGTTGTGCACACAAACAAGACCTACAGCGATGGGGAACTGGCGAAGCAACAGATGAAGATGACCACTGGCAGTTGTAGTCATGAACCTACATGTAGGCGGCTTTGGACATTGGTCACTCTTCTTTGAACCTGGGGCAGCAAAGAAGTCCGGCAGCATTCAAAGCGACTGAGCAGCCCTATTCAAGACAGCACTGCTCACCCAAGTATGGGAAGGGCCTAGAAAAGGTGGCCTGAAAATTGCCTGCCCTACCAAGTCTGGCCAGCACTCTAAGCGGGCGAAACAATAAAAAACAAAGAAAGAAGCTCATACTAGGGGCATGGAATGTCCGTACCCTAATGGACAGAGACAAAGGTGACAGACCACAAAGAAGAACAACCATGGTTGCCAAGGAATTGTCTCGCTATAACATAGACAGAGCTGCTCTTAGTGAGACAAGACTAGCAGACGAAGGATCGTTTATTGAACCATCTGATGGCTACACTTTCTTCTAGAAAGGTAAAGCAGAAAACAAAGACAGGATCCATGCAGTCGGGTTCGCCATAAAGTCATGTCTGTTGAAACAGCTCCCAGACTTCCAGTTGGTATCACCAAAGGACTAATGAAACTTCACTTGCCACTTGACCAATAACAACATCTCTCAATCATCAGTGTCTATGCACCAACGCTGACAAGCACAGAAGATACCATGGAACAGTTCTATGGTGACCTCAATTCCCTTCTGAGCTCTGTCTTCCAGTGATAAACTCATACTGCTCTGTGATTTTAATGACCGAGTAGGTTGTAACCACTATCGATGGGAAGGTGTACTCGGCAGACACGGTGTGGGCAAGATGAACAACAACGCTCTTCTTCTGCTGAGCAAATGTGCGGAGCACAATCTAGCTATCAGTAACACCACATTCAGGATGGCTGATAAGTACAAGACCACATGGATGCACCCACACTCTAGACAATGGCACCTCATTGACTATGTTGTTCTTCGCCAGCGTGACATTAAAGATGTCCTAATAACAAGAGTAATGAGGAGTGCAGAATGTTGGATGGATCAGACCAACCAGATCAGAGGCCAAAACAAACTCATGCAGCTTTCAACACAGCCAGCCTCAAGGACCCCTCCTACCTTGGTACTGTATGTTCAAGGACAGTCTGGGCCAAAACCTGTCTACTACAGGACCACTGACTGGAAATCCAACTTACAAATGGGAAACATTCAGGGGTATAATACAGGAGACTGCTAAGGGTGTGCTTGGCCCTAAATGCAGACATCACCAAGACTGGTTTGATCAGAACAACACTACCATAGAGGATCTCTTGACCAAGAAAAACAAGGCATTCATGGAGTGGCAAAACAACCCAGATTCAATACCAAAGAAAAACAGGTTCAAGTCCTTGCAGAGTGAGGCTCAGAGGGAGAGAAGGAAAATGCAGGATAAGTGGTGGGATGAGAAAGCTGAAGAGATCCAAGGGTTTGCTGACTCATATAACTCAAAACAGTTTTTCAGTTCCATCAAGACAGTGTTTGGTCCGTCCAAATCTGGCTTCACTCCTCTGCTTTCTTCAGATGGAACATCACTGATCAAGGACAAAACTGGCATCAACAACAGATGGAAAGAACATTTCAGCCAACTTCTGGAAAACTTTTTTTCTGGAGTGCCAGTGCTGCTGAATCAAAACATTTTGTTTAGTCTTATGGTACAAATAAATAAATTAAGACCACAATTTTAGTTTTCTGTGCAGATGTACTGCACAGAGCTACTGAGAAGTGCACATCTGTCCCCCAACATTATAAACAGGCAATCAACAATCCCATGTTTAACATTGAAATATATTATACAACCAATGACATCTGACCAACCACACTCATATGAGCCTTGTTGAAAGTTCCATGACAGATTTAGTCCAACTTTCGTATTATAATATCCTTCAGTCTTCAGGCAAGGTTTTCCACTAGATTTTGGAGTGTAGCTGTAGGGGTTGTTGCTTGTGTACCTTTAGCCACAACATCAGTGAGGTCAAGCTGATGTTGGTGAAGGAGGCCTCGTCAGTGTTCTAGTACATGCCAACATGGTTTTCGCAAGGGTAGGTCATGCCTGACAAACCTTTTGGAATTCTTTGAGGAGGCCACAAATACTTATGATCAGAGTAGGGCCTATGACATTATTTATTTGGACTTTCAAAAAGCATTTGATACAGTACCACATGAGAGACTAATTTTTAAAACGAGGTCTGTTGGAATTGTAGGAGGTATTCTGGAGTGGATTAAGAACTGGTTACAGGACAGAACACAGAGAGTTGTGGTTGGAGGGATTTCATCTGAGCAAGGAATTGTGGGAAGTGGAGTCCCTCAGGGATCTGTGTTGGGACCCTTGCTCTTCCTCATCTACATTAATGACCTTGATAGGGACATTGAGAGCACATTGGTGAAATTTGCTGACGATACTAAACTGGGCGGTTTGGCAAATAGTCTGGAGTCTACTAAGGTTATTCAGGACGATTTGGATAGACTTCGAATTTGGGCAGATACATGGCAAATGAAATTCTATGTCGCTTAAGTGTAAAGTTCTACATGTAGGGAATAAAAACATTAGACAGGAGTATTTCATGGGAGGTTTAAAACTAGAATGTTCCTCTCAGGAAAAGGATCTGGGTGTGATGGTTGACCAGTCCCTCACTGGTACTAGCCACTGTGCGTTAGCAGTAAAAAGGCAAATAGGATGGTGGGTTACATAGCCAGGAGTATTGAGTATAGATCTAAAGATGTTGTCCTTCTCTTGTATAACACATTGGTTAGACCACATTTAGAGTATTGTGTACAGTTCTGGGGACCATACTTGAAAAAAGACATCGAGACTCTCGAAAAAGTTCAGAGAAGAGCAACAAAGCTAATTCCGGGTATAAAAAGGAATCCTATGAGGAGAGGCTGAGGATCCTAAACCTTTTCAGTCTTCAAAAAAGGAGAATTAGAGGTGATCTGATTGAGGTCTTTAAGTATCTTAAGGGGATTAATAAAGTCAACTATGCCCGATTACTTAGGCCAAGTTCTGTAAGTAGAACTAGGGGTCATAAATGGAAGTTATTCAAGGGTAAATTTAGCACAAATATTAGGAAATATTTTTTCTCGCAGAGGGTAATTTCAGTGTGGAATAGATTGCCTAACCACATTGTCGAAGCAGAAACCTTACAAGTCTTCAAAAGCAGACTTGATCTAGTGCTGGATACCATCTAGTCATGGTGCGTCTTTAAGGTTAGAGTCACTTTAGAATAGGACAATGGTGAGCTTAGTTGGGCTGAATGGCCTGTTCTCACCACTCATGTTATGTTATGTTATGTTATGTTATGTTATGTTATCTCAAATGTCTTCAGTCGGATTGTGGTCATGGCTTTATGCAGGACACTCAAGTTCTTCCACTCCAGTATTGTCAAACCATGTCATTATGGATCTCAATTGGTGCACAAAAGCACTCTCTTGCTGAAACAGAGTGATTTGAGTGAAGAAAATTTTAAATAATACAGAATGACAAAAGACATCATGTAAACTGTGAACTTGCAATTCACAGAAGTACCACATACAGTCTTCTTCTTTTCTTTTCGGCCTTTTCCGTTCTCAGGAGTCGCCACAGCGAATCATCTGATTCGCACATTTGATTTGGCATGGGTTTTTACGTCGGATGCCCTTCCTGTCACAACCCTTAACAAGGGACAGAGACACACTGACGGCTTTGCAGCCTACTGACTTTCGTAAAGTACCACATACAGTATAGATGTGAAAGTGATTTGTTCACATACATTTGGCTATACACTGTTGTTTTAATATAAGTTTGAAGAAATTGAAATGCCAATTGAACTTTTAGATGGCAAAAGCATTTAAAAATTAAAAGGATTGTTTGTATTTAATTTCAGAGCCGGTGGAATAATGGTTAGGGTGCTAGACTAATGATCGGGAGGTTGAGGATTTGAATAATTGATAAGGTCTTACTGACAAGGGTGCATCCGTCCACCCAGCATTATAAACAGGCACCAGTAAAATATTCTGGGAAGGTAACCTGTGATGGACTAACAAGATAGTATACTGGGTGTAAAATGCCCAACAGACTTCCTGCATTGAATTTCATGTGTATTATAGAAAGGTTATAAATTAACGGGGCATTAGAGTTATTTTCCACAGGTGCACACACATATGAACACAGCACATATTAATAATCACTCCAAGTGAAAGAGCGCAAGTGCATTGAGTCCCTTGAAATACACACAAACATCTCAGAACAGGTAAATAAATTTGGTGAAAATTCTCAGTCACATTGATGGCCGCATCAGCAGAACAGGATGTGACTTGTTTGTCTGTCCCAAGAATATAAAACCATTTTGAAGCGTTTTCACTTTCAGTTCTTTCGATGATTTACTGAAACTCTGTATCATCCAATAACGAGTTAAAAACAAAGATAAATATACATTTAAATACCTAACCCCAAACCTTACCCAAATCCTAAACTAAATACAATTCTTCACTGAAATATAAAAGTTTAACCCTCTAAAGTTTTAACCCACAAACAGTCTACTGAAGATGTGAACCACATTCACACACACACACACACACACACACACACACACACACACACACACACACACATTCTGACGTTTGACCACACTTTTGAGAAAGTTGAGATTTGATGCTGGGTCAGCCGTTTCCGTCATATATTTTTAGATCAATGTTTGCATGTCTGAAGATGCAGTGCAAGTAAGATAACAATCACTGGGCAGTAAGGTGTATAACACATTCACTCTTACCTTCCCTCACAGCGTCTCACACTGTGTCTCACAGTGGGCTGTGTGGTTTTTTTAAAAAAACAAAAAAGAAGAAGAAGAAGAACAAGAAAGAAATGATTTTGCCTATGTAGCGGAATACACTCGAATAGATGAGTGGTGTTGATGCACTCGGAAAGAAAACCAGAGAGCAGTTTTCTTGAAAGTCACATAGCATTGTTTAAACATTTATCCAGAATTAATATATTTTAGGACCGTTTTATCCATTAACATCATGAACACTTCTGAATTATAGCAATTGACTATAAGATGTCATATGTACATTCATTATATTCTTTAGTTAATTAGTAAAGTTTTTCCGAACAGTTTTATGAATTTATCATTCAAGCATCCCAAAGGCATCATCTGTAATGTTAAATATCAATAATTACTCTAAAGGCATGACACAACAATCAGTATTTGCATGTATTCCGGTATATGCGTGTCAAATGCAGAACAAACAGATTAACAGACTGAAATAACAGGACTGTAAATATAACAAGGCCCACAGGATCTAAATGCTGCTTGGTTTGTGTTTCATTACATAGCGTGTGTGTGTGTGTGTGTGTGTGTGTGTGTGTGTGTGTGTGTGTGTGTGTGTGTGTGTGTGTGTGTGTGTGAGAGAGAGAGAGAGAGAGAGAGAGAGAGCGAGAGAATGCTACACAAATTGTAGTCTGTAGTTCAGTTTAAGACTTCCTGAGACAAAGGAAAAACAGCTGCTGTGAACTATCAGAGCTCTGCACATGTAATACAGAAATAAAAATTTAACATTGTCACACTTTCAAACACAAACTAATCAAACTACTGGTGTTTTGATAGTGTGTGTTGTTTGGGATATTTAAATTTCTAATACTACCATTCCTCTAGAAAGCTTAGAACAATGCATAGAGCTTCACTTTCAGAAAAAAATATTCAAGTAAACCTGCTTTTAAAAATAATAAATAAAAAATAAACTAAAGGTAGACACAAACTAGGGCAACACAGTGGCACAGTGGTTTGCACATCTCTCTCACAACAGAAAGTTCCTTGGTTCGAGTCCCAACTTGGCCGTTTTGGTGTGGAATTTGAATGGTCTCCCTGTGCTTGTGTGGGCTTTCTCCAGGGAATCATACAGTCCTCCGACATGCACATTACTCTAACTGGCTATGTGTGTATGTATGTATGTGTGTGTGTTGCCCTGTTGTTCAGAGTGCACCCTGCCTTCACCCAGTGTTGAGTACGACCCTAATAGTAGACTTAGGTGGTTCCGCCCATAGTGGCATGTGTGAGACAGAAACTGAAGAACTAGTTTTAGAAGCACCCATCATCTATAAGCATATAGTTCATTATGCCATTGGGTCCGTATGACATTTGGACCATTAACATCTGTCCTGTAAGAGTACTTTAAAATGATCAAGCGTGAATCATATTTATCTAAAACCTAACAACTAAAAAGATCAATTGTTAACTAATACTAATTCTTGCTTATGGAATCTTAACTATGTAGCTTCTATTTTTCAAGTGACTTTGAAAGATCTTTATACAGTGATACCTTTCAGCCAATGTTTACTGCCTAGGAACACAATGCTCTGTGGCGGGTTAGAGAAAAGGCCTGGCAACCTGCCTAGAAAATAAATCTGCAAAGAGAATACCATGAGGATGGCATTAGTCATGACAAGAAAATACAGTGATACTTGATTACTCACATGTTTGCTTTCGGTGTTATCAGTAGAGAAACTATCATGTGGAAAAAGAAGCAAAATAACATGGGAGGTGGAGAGAAAACAACTCAGAAAGGATCAGTGAGCTGTGTTAGAATCTGAGCGTTAATGTGGTGTTATGGAATCTATAGTCAGGAAACGTTTTGCTCACGTGTACAATAAAGAATTTATTTATATTTAGTGAAATTGAAGGAATGTTGCACACAACAGTTGAGAAAGATTTTACATCCCCAACTATTTCTCATGAGCTTGATTTTGCACATCTTTCTGCTCTTTGGTTCACGGAACTGCAAGAGCAGAAGGTCCAAACTTTAATCTGAGAGAGACTGACATCAGAAAGTTCATGCTCAATGTTCTTTCCTTCCTACATCTCCATATTTGTTAGTAGTAAATGTAGTGGTATTCTCACTTATTCATGCATCATATAATCAATCCATTCAGACTCTGAAAATTAGAAGCTCTGCTGCCATGCCTGAAATGTATTTGTTTTGAACAACTTACAGTACATTTTCAATGCATGTGATACGTATGTTAGTCATTTCATAACTCATAGGAAGCTGCTATGTCTGAGCAGACTACAATTTTCAAGAGTACAAACATGACTATTGAAGTTCAAGTGAACTACCAACATATGAGCTAAATCAGACATGTTTGTAGTTGTGGGATTAGCCACAAATTTAGTCAGTAGCTCATTAAGAATAAAAAAAAATCCTCTCTCTCTCTCTCTCTCTCTCTCTCTCTCTCTCTCTCTCTCACACACACACACACACTCACACACACACACACACACACACACACACACACACACACACACACACACACACACACACACACACACACGCACGCACGCACGCACACACACACACACACACACATGCAGGCATGCAAGCACACACACACACACACACACACACACACACACACACACACACACACACACACACACACACATGCATTGACTTTTACATGTTCCTGAACCACAGATAAATTTTTTAAACTTTTAAAGCCACAAGTAAAACATTAAAAAAGTCTGACTATCATCATAAGTGAAAAGGGGGACTTCACTATGCAGGCACAGCCAAGACATTTAGGTAGCTGGTGTTTGATTTCTCACTGAAATGATTAGGGCTTCTATCTGATTCATTACAGCACCTACAACACCATAACCAAAGTGTGACATTTATTTACTGTGTGAGGAAATCCTACTTAGCTTAAAAAAAAAGTATAATAAAAATATAGCATGTCAACAAACTGACTGAATTTGAGACTTTTTCTTTAACTGTTTTCTTTCCTTGGGGATAAAACAAGACGGCTCCCTTCACTTATTTATGTTATTTTCTCTGGCTGTTTGTCAAATGTTCAGTTTGAAAAATGTTCAGTTCAAAAAATCAGTGTTAAAAAAAGGTGTTTTATTTTTGAAATCATCATCATCATCATAATCATCTTTCACTTCTTCCGGAGTCAGGTCACGGGGGCAGCAACATAAGCAATGAGGTCCACACGTCCCTCTCCCCAGCCACTTCCTCCAGCTTCTCCAGGGGGGACACCGAGGCATTCCCAGAAAAGCCGAGAGACATAGTCCCTCCAGCATGTTCTCGGTCGACCACAGGGTCTCTTCCCAGTTGGACATGCCTGAAACACCACACCAGGGAAGCGTTCTGGAGGCATTCTGAGCAGATGCCCGAGCCACCTCAACTGGCCCCTCTCAATATGGAGGAGCAGCGGTCCTACTCCAAGCTCTTCCCGGATGGTAGAGTTTCTCACCTTATCTCTAAGGGAGAGCCCCGCCACCTGGCAAAGGAAGCTCATTTCAGCCGCTTGTATCTTGCGATCTTGATGACAAACAAATTCATCTAAGAACGGCCATCCTGAACTGAACTTGTTAGTAAGCTGAGGAGTGTCTGCACACACACACATAGATGGTATGAAGAAGACAACATGCATTCATATGTGCGCGTATACACAGAGATGCAAAAATGTATCTAGTTTTGATGTAAGATTTTGGGCTGGTTTTTTTTGCTTTGTGTTTGTTTAGGGTTTTGTTTTTTGTTTTTTGGGGTTTTTCCCCTATTATTCCATTAATATTTATTTATTTTAATTTTTTTAAAAAACACGATGCACTGAAGCCTATATATATATGTGTGTGTGTGTGTGTGTGTGTGTGTGTGTGTGTGTGTGTGCAATTATTTACCCTGTATATGACAACAGATGGCTTGATTGCTCTCTAGCATTTCTTTGCATATGCTTTAGAATTTTGCATTGCTATAAATGTAGTTGTACTGTAATATTGCAGATAAAAGGAATCCCATCACCTCAGATCATGCTGTGTTTCCACGATACATTGCAGACATTGATATTAAAAAAAACACTCCACCTCATACTGGGTGAAAAATAGGACATGGAAACATATGGAAAGACCCAGTCAAAGTTCACACCGAAGCAAAATGATTTAGAAGAACATGAAACATTCAGTTTATGCTCACGTGTGTACAACTGTCATTGAGACAGTCCAAAAGGTGGAGTATTCCAAAAGTCTTCGTGAGATATCAAGGAACAACTCTAGAAAGCATTTGATTGCTTAGTAATCTAAAAGGGGTGTGAACAGCAATTGAAAGTAAGTAATCCGTTGTTTTTGCTTTTTGAAAAACATAAATACAATATTTATGGATTTGCTTTGTTGTAGTTGTTGTTGCTTTGTTCCCCAGATTCCTTTTTTATGCATCAGTAGGTTTTATGCATTAGTAAGCTCAGTTGAAAAGATGAACCATTTAGATAATCAAATGTTTAAATGTTCTAAAAATCGAGGAATCTATGTGCTAAGGAAAAAAGAAAAGATAAACAAAAAGGAAATTAGAGAGGTGATTATTTCGCCTATATTTTGTTATGGTCTGTGTTCTGGGGGACTTTGAATTTGGCAGATCTGTTTCTAACTCTCCCCAGCGAAGCAGGCTCTGAAGACAAGCTGCACGTTCACTTCTGTGCCAGAAGATTTTCCTGAATCACGCAGTTGATATCCTGTGTTTCTCTCTGGCCCCGAGCTGTGTTCAGCCAGCTTTCCACACCACAGTTACCAGTGTTTATTATTTGTTATATCCTCTCCGTCACCACCAGTGTTTGTGTTGTCTCCTGTCTTCAGTGTTGTCCTTGAGCAAATAAATTGTTCCTGTTACGCAATATACCATCTCCTGCATTTCTGGGTCCGGCTGGAAAGTTCAAACCGCAACATATTTTCTGCTTAATCTATTGGTCTGTCTGTCTTCCCTTCAGCTTTTTCCCTTTTACTCGGGAGTCGCCACAGCAAATCATTTGATTCACACGTTTGATTTGGCAGAGGTTTTTACTTCGGATGCCCTTCCTGTCACAACCCTTTTTAGCAAGGGACAGAAACACGCTGACGGCTTGGCAGCCTACTCTTTACGAAAGTCAGCAATGGTTCTTTTACATGAACCTCTCACCATAGACAGTGAGACACATGGCCCGCCTTTGATAACCCAGTTAGCTGCATTGGGGGGGACAGTGACAACCTTGTGGAGAGTGGGACTCGAACCCCCAACCTTTGGATCAGCGATCCAGCGCCCTATACCACTAGACCACCACTTAATCTATTGGTGTGGAAGTGAATTTTTCTCTCAATCACTTTCTCTCTCTGAGTTTTTTCCTCTCTCTCTTTTTTTTAGTAGGTTTACAATTTTAAAAATCTCCCATGCGTTTGTCTTGGTTCAACAGTATCAACAAAACGTTTATTTGTCCAAGAATAGCGATGGATAAGATCAGGCATTTATGAAAAAAATGTGACAGGTCTGCATCCTGATGACATTTTGGTTTGAGAAAGAAACCCTGTAAACTAAGAAAAATAAATAAATAAACGTTTGAACAGGATTGTTAGTCCTGGTCTTCTTCTTCTTCTTTTACTTTCGGCTGCTCCCTTCAGGGGTTGCCACAGCAAATCATCCACCTCCACCTCACCCTGTCCTCCGCATCTTCTTTCCTGACTCCAACGACCTTCATGTCTTCCTTCTCCACATCCATAAATCTCTTCTTTGGTCTTCCTCGAGGCCTTCTGCCTGGTAGTTCCAACCTCAGCATCCTACTGCCAATATACTCACTATCCCTCCTCTGTACATGTCCAAACCATCTCAATCTAGCCTCTCTGACTTTGTCTCCAAAACATCTTACGTGGGCTGTCCCTCTGATGTACTCATTTCTGATCCTATCCATCCTCGTTACTCCCAGAGAGAACCTCAACATTTTCATCTCCGCTACCTCCAGCTCTGCCTCCTGCCTTTTCCTCAGCGCCACTGTTTCTAAGCCATACAACATCGCTGGCCTCACCACCGTCTTGTACACTTTTCCCTTCATTCTTGCTGACACTCTCCTATCGCACATCACACCGGACACTTTTCTCCAACCATTCCAGCCTGCCTGCACACGCTTCTTCACCTCTTTTCCACACTCTCCATTGCTCTGGATTGTTGAGCCTAAGTACTTAAAATCCTCCACCTTCGTTATCTCTGCTCTCTGTAACATCACCGTTCCTCCTAGGTCCTTCTCATTCACACACATGTATTCTGATTTTCTGAGGCTAACCTTCATTCCTCTCCTTTCCAGGGCATACCTCCACCTCTCGAGATTTTCCTGCACTTGTTCTCTGCTCTCACTACAGATCACGATGTCATCTGCAAACATCATAGTCCATGGAGATTCTTGTCTCACCTCGTCTGTCAGCCTGTCCATCACCATAGCAAACAAGAAGGGGCTCAGAACTGACCCTTGATGCAGTCTCACCTCCACCTTGAATTCGTCAGTCACACCGACAGCACACCTCACCACTGTTTTACATCTCTCATACATGTCCTGCACCACTCTAACATACTTCTCTGCCACTCCAGACTTCCTCATGCAATACCACAGTTCTTCTCTTGGCACCCTGTCATATGCTTTTTCCAGATCCACAAAGGCACAATGTATCTCCCTCTGACCTTCTCTGTACTTCTCTATTAACATCCTCAAAGCAAACATTGCATCTGTGGTGCTCTTTCTTGGCATGAAACCAAACTGCTGTTCACAAATGCTGACCTCTGCTCTTAGTCTAGCTTCCACTATTCTTTCCCATAACTTCATCGTATGGCTTATCAACTTTATCCCTCTGTAGTTGCTGCAACTCTGCACGTCTCCCTTGTTCTTAAAAATGGGCACCAGCACACTTCTCCTCCACTCCTCCGGCATCTGCTCACTCTCTCGGACCTTGTTGAATGTTCTTGTCAGAAAATCTACTGCTACCTCTCCTAGACACTTCCATACCTCCACAGGTATATCATCAGGACCAACTGCCTTTCCATTCTTCATCCTCTTCAATGCCCTTCTCACTTCACCCTTACTGATCTTTGCTACATCCTGCTCCTCAATGGTCACCTCTTCTACTCTTTTTTCTCTCTCATTTTCCTGATTCATCTGCTCTTCAAAGTACTCTTTCCATCTTCCCAGCACACTTCTGTCATCAGTCAATACATTTCCCTCTCTGTCCTTTATCAATCTAACTTGCTGCACGTCCTTCCCATCTCTATTTCTCTGCTGTGCCAACCTGTATAGATCATTTTCTCCCCCTTTACTATCCAACCTATCATACAAGTCATCATACGCCCTCTGTTTGGCCTTAGCCACTGCTACTTTCGCCTTACGCTGTGTCTCCCTGTACTGCTGTTTACTCTCTTCGGTCCTCTCAATGTCCCACTTCTTCTTAGCTAACCTCTTCCTTTGTACACACTCCTGCACTTCCTCATTCCACCACCAAGTCTCCTTATCTACTTTCCTTCCAGAGGACACACCAAGTACTCTCCTACCTGTGTCCCTGATCACATTTGCTGTGGTTGTCCAGTCATTTGGAAGCACTTCCTGGCCACCCAAATCCTGTTTCAACTCCTCCTTGAAGACAACACGACACTCTTCCTTTTTCCGCTTCCACAACTTTGTCTTCTGCTCTGCCTTTGCCTTTTTCACCTTTCTCACCATCAGAGTCATCCTGCACACCACCATCCTATGCTGTTTGGCAACACTCTCACCCACTATGACTTTGCAGTCACTGACTTCCTTCAAATTACATCACCTACACAAGATGTAGTCTACCTGTGTGCTCGTACCTCCACTTTTATAAGTCACCCTATGCTCCTGTTTCTTCTGGAAGAAAGTATTCACCACAGCCATTTCCATCCTTTTTTCAAAATCTATCAACATCTGTCCTTCTGCGTTCCTGTCCTGGATACCAAACCTGCCCATCACTTCCTCGTCCCCTCTGTTGCCTGCACCAACATGTCCATTGAAGTCTGCACCAATGACCACTCTTTCACCTCTGGCGGTACTCTGCATCACTTCATCTAACTCACTCCAGAATCTCTCCTTCTCTTCTAGCTCACATCCTGCCTGTGGGGCATAAGCACTAACAACATTGAGCATTACACCTTCAATTTCTAACTTGAGACTCATCACTCTGTCTGACACTCTTTTCACTTTTAGAACATTCCTGACAAACTCCTCCTTCAAGATGACTCCTACTCCATTTCTCTTCCCATCCACACCATGATAAAACAGCTTAAACCCTGCTCCTAAGCTTTTAGCTTTGCTACCTTTCCACCTGGTCTCCTGAACACACAGCATGTCCACCTTCCTCCTCTGCATCATGTCAGCCAGCTCTCTACCTTTTCTTTGCATAGTTCCAACATTCAAAGTCCCCACTCTCAGTCCTAGACTCATGCCTTTCCTCTTCTCTCTCTGCCTACAGACACGCCTCCCACCTCTCCTTCTTCGACGTATTCGACCAACAGTAGTCCAATTTCCATCAGCACCTTGTTGATTGACAGCACTGATGGCGGTCGTTGTTAACCCGGGCCACGACCGATCCGGTATGAAATTTTACTTTACGGTTTGCATTTTGTATTGTGGCAAAAGTTTTACGCCGGTATGGGGGTAATACTTTTGATTTGCATCATAAATGTTTGGCATTGGTTTTACGTCGGATGCCCTTCCTGACACAACCCTCTGCATTCCTCCGGGCTTGGGACCGGCATGAGGGGGAGAGACACTGGTTAGTGCCCCCCCACCTCATGGCTGCATTGATTGTTAGTCCTGGTCATAAATGCATAATTGGTGATTTCAGTGAAACTCTGAAAAATGAAAGTTTTGGATGGAAAAAGTGATACCATTTGCAGATAGAAATTTAGTCATAACAAAATACATGGGAACATGAAATATTGGGAACAATGGGTTGAATTTGTTTCCAGTGAGGGTTGGAGTCCACCAAGGCTGTCCTTTGTCACCGATTCTGTTCATAATTTTTATGGGCAGAATTTCTAGGTGCAGCTGAGGCGTTGAGGGGTTCTGGTTTGGTGGCCATTGGATCTAGTCTCTGCTTTTGCCGGATGACATTGTCCTTTTGGCTTGATCAAGCCAGGACCTCCAGCTCTCACTGAAGCGATTCGCAGTGGAGTGTGAAGTGGCTGGGATTAAAATCAGCACCTACAAGTCCGAAGCGATGGTTCTCAGTCGGACAAGGGTGGGACGCATCCCCCAGGGTCGGGAATGAGGTCCTACTCCAAGTGGAGGAGTTTAAGTATCTCAGGGTCTTGTTCACGAGTAAAGGAAGGATGAAGTGGGAGCTCAACAGATGGATCACTGCAGCCTCTGTAACCCTGTACTGGTCTGTTGTAGTGAAGAGTTAGCTGAGACACACAACAAAGCTCTCAGTTTACCAGTCGATCTATGTTCCAAACATCAGCTATGGTCATGAGCTTTGGGTAGTGACCGAAAGAACAAGATCGTGCATACATGCAGCTGAAATGAGCTTCCTTCAACAGGTGGCAGGGCTCTTCCTTAGAGATAAGATGTGAAGCTCAACCATCCTTCTTCTTCCTCATCTTTACAATTCAGTACGACAATCAGAGAAGCAGGCGATCAAAGAGAATATTATTAGAGTATGTATGAAGTTTCCTGCATTTGATTTACCAGGGCAGGACAACATATGAAAGATGTATCTTTACTTTTTCCATTTTGTTCAGGGAGAAAAAAATCAGCAAAATTCAAGTGTAATTGTGTAACTGTCATTCAACTGAAGTGGGTATCTTAGTCTTCTTATTTTCCTTTCGGCTGTTCACTTCATAGGTCACTACAGCAAATCATCTGTCTCCATCTCACCCTATCCTCTACACTTTCTTCTCTTACAACAACTACCTTCATGTCCTCCTTCACCACATCCATAAATCTTTGGTCTTTGAATCATTGGTCTTACTCTAGGCCTTCTACCTGATCGTTCCAACGTCTGCATCCTACTACCAATATGTGAGCCACTCCACCGAAAGTAGGCTCTTGGGTCCAAAAATGAAAAATGAGCTTTTTACACATTCAGATAGAGGAGGCCCAAAGAAAAGTTTGTCAATACCGACGCTCCCCAACTTACGTTCATCCATTTTACGTTTTTTTTTTTTTTTTTTTTTTTTTCGATTTTACATTTTGTTTTTTTTTCCAAAAAAAAAAAAAGTCAAATTTTGTGTTTAGACATACATACGTAGTATGCTGACATAATGACGCAATGACGCTGCATTCATTGTTTACAAACTACAGACTGAGTGTACATGTACATGTACATGTGTATATATATATATATATATATATATATATATATATATATATATATATATATATATATATATATCAATATCAGTTATTTATATAGCGTATAACGTCTTGTGTTAAGACGTCATCTCTGTGATCTTTGTGTTTACACTGTTTTGCGGACTTTTGGAACCCTAAGCAAAATGGTTGGTCAGAAGTGTAAGCTTACTAGCATGGGTGCAAGTCTCATACACAGAGATGAATTCACTATCTGCTCAGATCGGCACAATCTACCATGCATACTCAGTTCAGCAAAGAGTTGTAAAATGAATGAAAACCCGAATCCATAAATTACAGAACAATTACAGATATTTATTATCTTTTAGCAGAATCCTAAGAGTGTATACTTATTTTTATATGAATATTCATTAGAATTTGTACTTGTTCTCTGTATGCATCTCTTGAATAAAGTTTACTTACTTACTTACACAAAAGAAAGAACTCTCCTCGCTTTGTTGGGATTCACATCAGTGCAGGCTGTGTTCTAAACGAGTTCAACGGCACCCTTGTGCACTTGAAAGACCGGAAGTCTGTATAACCCACAGCAAGTACACGACTTTAGGTATTGAGCGCCTCACATATTATAAGCGTTGATTGGCTGTTTTAAGCTTCATGCAAAGTGACTTGGTATAAATAAGTGACTTATTTGAAATTAATGTTGATATTATTTGATATATTTTATATTATTTTACAATATTATGTTTATAATAATTGAATTAGGGGTGTTTTATGAGAAACGGTAATGGTATTTATGGATGTATAGTACAGTATGAGTGTCATATATCACACGTCATACGTCACTGTAACAACTTACGTTCACTTTCAACTTACGTTCGGCCGCCCAGAACCAATTAAAAACGTAAGTCGGTGAGTGTCCATACCTTGAAAACTGACTGAGCTATGCCATTTCTTGTGTCAGCATTCAACTAAAAATTTCAAGAGACGTTTTAGAGAAATATGAGCACAAAGATTGCACTTCTTCCAAGATCATTAGTCCTGAGCAACCAAACATTTTTATGCACTTCAGCCATATAAACTTTTAGAAAACATGTCTAGGAAGAGTTTTATGAAGAGATGATAAGAGAAATCATCCTCATTTTAATCTGACACGCCCTTTTTAAACCCATGGTAAGACCCAAAAATTAACAAAAAAATAACTGTTTTTTTTTCCATTTCTGTTTATTCCAATAAGATCAGTATGTATAAATTAAGTATGTATAAAGGTTCAAATGCCTTCAAATGATAATGATTGAAAAAAAAACACTGTCAGGTTCAAACAATCACACTGAAATTAAGAAAACTATATATATATAAGATAACCATATAACAAAACTCTCTGATCTCTTTTTCCAAGTAAGCTTCATCAACTCTGCCCTCAGCATTATCATCTTCATCTAAATCCTGCACAGCAGATAAAATCACATCTTCTTCACAAATACCAGTCATCACACTTTTATTATCAGATGCCTCTTCTTCATCAAAATCAAAATCTTCATCAACACAGCTGGCATCGTCATCATCAGTTTGTTTATATGTAAAAGATATGAAACATTTAAGTATTTTTCAGGTCTTGACCAATTTTCGTACAAAACTAAACAACCCACGATCCAGCATGTCCAGTCCAGACAAGATTACACACAAATCAAATGATCAAAAAAAATTCCATAATCAAATTTTGCATGCAGAGAAAAACACCAATACTCATACAATACTCATTAAGTTTCTAAAGTACATAATACTGAGCATATGGGATTTTCTTTTCCTTGAATTGCAATGGAATCATGTCTTTTTCTTAATATTCCAGCAGACCTGAGGTATCATACACACACACACACACACACACACACACACACACACACAAAAACTGTAAGCAGTGGGTGACTGCTCATTTGTGCATCTATCGCACCATTTGCACTCATTTGCCCCACTCACTTCAGGCACTACTTTTTTTACATTTTGTAAGCCCAGCCATACATATATTTTCTTCCATTCAAATTGCACTAGTTCATCTGGGTGCTATAACCATTTGCACACTGTGTGTGTGTGTGTGTGTGTGTGTGTGTGTGTGTGTGTGTGTGTGTGTGTGTGTGTGTGTGTGTGTGTGTGTGTGTCTGAGACAGAGAGAGAGAGAGAGAGAGAGAGAGAGAGAGAGAAATAATATTCTTCAAAGCTGAATTCTAGCGTCAAACTTAACATCGATACTAATGCTGCTAGACATCACAGATGACATTTCAGTCTCCTTTTCCAGAAATTATGTGTATTCACAATCTTATAAATAAACTTAATTGCTGTTATTGAAGAGAAAGTCAGAGATCGCCACTGTTTCTAAACCATACAACATCGCTGGCCTCAACACCGTCTTGTACACTTTTCCTTTTATTCTTGCTGATACCCTTCTAACACACGTCACACCAGACACTTTTCTCCAACTATTCCAGCCAGCCTGCACTCGCTTCTTCACCTCTTTTCCACACTCTCCATTGCTCTGGATTGTTGAGCCTAAGTACTTAAAATCCTCCACCTTCCTTATCTCTGCTCCCTGTAACCTCACCATTCCTCTTCGTTCCTTGTCGTTCACACACATGTATTTTGTCTTACTAAGGCTAACCTTCATTCCTCTGGGTATGAGATCAGGAATTATTATGTGATTGGACGTTCTAAATCTTAGACTAAATTAGCCCAAGAGCTCACTGTGTTTGGATTCACAAGGATATCATGGAGTTCAAAGCTACAACAGGACCTGATGCTCATCAGCTGGACACCTGAAAAAGTTGAGGGACTGTTGTGCACATTGGCTGGCTAAAACCAAACCTGTTTAAAGTGAAGTAATAGCAGCCATGCAGATAGTAATATGGCACAAGGGCTTTGAGGACCAAGAAGTGCCACTTAAAGCCAAAATCTTAGACTATGAGGTGCCTTAACTGGTTGCATAAGAGGGGATGGAATAAGAATAAGAATCCGGAACTATGCCCAGATCTACACAGTCCAGAAATCATACAACAATATTATCAATATCCCTATCAGCCAAGCATGAGAGATTTCCTTTCAGCTTTTTCCCTTTATCAGCGGTTGCTACAGCGAATGATTTGCATGTTTGATTTGGCATAGGTTTTTACATTGGATGCTCTTCCTGTCACAACCCTTTAGCAAGGGACAGAAACACGCTGACAGCTTTGCAGCCTACTCTTTATGAAAGTCAGCAATGTTTTTTTTACATGCCTCTCACCGTAGACAGTGAGAGACATGGCCAACCTTTGATAACCCAGTTAGCTGCACTGGGGGGACAGTGACAACCTTGTGGAGAGTGGGACTCGAACCCCCAACTTTAGGATTAGTGATCCAGTGCCCTATACCACCAAGCCACCACTGCCATCTGCCTAGCATGTATGACCCAAAATAAGCATTCTGCTTCAAAGTAAAATGATAGTGCTATCTTCTGGTTATCTGGCTTCACTGATGCATCATCCAAGTAAGTGTCCCTGCCTTTAGTCTACTGTTTTCCTTTGGAGCTTTTCTTAATATCACATAATTATATGTACTGCCCAATAAGGTATCGGGGGTGTCCAAACTTTTTTTCACTGAGGGCCACATACATAAAAATATAGGAGGGGCTGGGCCACTTACTAGAAATTAGGTATACTAGTATATAGCCTTAACTTTATGGTATTAAAGTTAGAAAAAGCAATTAAAAGTGGTCAAATATGTCATATTGTTGAGATCGTAGTTTGGACACCCCTGTATTAGATTAATCATGTAATCATCCTGTTCATAAAAACATCACGTTTTATAAAATTTGAATTGTGTTTAGTAGTTTAATAAAGTAGTTTAAGTCCATGAGAGTGATGACTCAAGCATTGAAAAAAACTAAAGTTGGGGGACAATGAGTGTGACGTGCTAGCAAATTCTCCCACCCCAGCAAGTGCTTCTACATACTGCAAAGCTATAGAGCACGAAATAAGCATCACATCTGAGGAAGAATGTGACGTGGCACATTACATTTACAGTATTTAGCAGATGCTCTTATCCAGAGTGACTTACAGAAGTGCTTTAAAGTCACTATCAGTGAATATATTCTTATACTGGTTTGTTAGAACACAGACTATATATACTAAGTATACCATCAGTCAAACTTAGTCGGTTATGCGGTAGGTGTTGTGTGGTTTTGTATGTGTGTGTGTGTGTGTGTGTGTGTGTGCGTGTGTGTGTGTGTGTGTGTGTGTGTGTGTGTGTGTGTGTGTGTGTGTGTGTGTTTGTGTATGTGTGTGTGTGTGTGTGTGTGTGTGTGTGTGTGTGTGTGTGTGTGTGTGTGTGTATACAGCATAGAGCTAATCTAAGTACTGTCTAATGAAATAAGTTGTCAGTCATCATTTGAAGATACTCAGTGATTTAGCTGTCCGGAAGTCCAGAGGAAGTTCATTCCACAACCTTGGAGCCAGAACAGAGAAGAGATGCATTTTTCCTTGTCCCTATGTAGAATTAGGGATCAGCCTAGCAGTGCTAGAGGAACTAGGAGAGAGCAGTGCAGTGCAATGTGTGATAAATGCTTTGAGGTAGGAAGGTGCAAGTCCATTCTTGGCTTTCTAGGCAAGCATTAGTGTTTTTAATCGAATGCGAACAGCTACAGGAAGCCAGTGGAGAGATTGTAGCAGTGGTGTGGTGTGTGAAAAATTGGGAAGGTTGAAAATAAGCTGTGTAGCTACATTCTGGATCATTTGCAGAGGTCGAATAGCACTCAAAGGTAGACTTGTCAGACATGCAGAGATCCGGGCAGAATTATAAGTGTCTAAGGTAGGATGTTGAGTGTCATCAAGTTGAATGTCATCTGCATAGCAGTGGTATGAGAACCTATGTGATGACATGACATTACCAAGGGACCTAGTATAAAGAGAGAATAGAAGTGAGCCCTAGGGACCGCCAGTGGAAAATTGGCATGGAGAGAATGTGGATCCCCTCCATGTAACCTAATATGAGCAACCTTCGAGGTAGGAAGCAAACCACTACCAACCACTACCATGCTGCACCACAAATTCCTAGACTCCTGAGGATGGACAAAAGAGTCTTGTGTTTACCGAGTGAAATGCTGCTGAAAGGTTGAGAAGGATAAGGACTGATGACATTTTTGCTGATCTTGCAGCATGTAGTTTCTCTGTGACAGTCAAGAGTGCAGTCTCTGAGGAATGTGGTGGCTTTGAAGCTAAATTGGTTGGGGTCAAGGAGGTTATTCTGCAAAAGATAGAAAGACATTTGGTTATAAATAGTGTGTTAAAGAATTCTAGAAAGGAAAGAAAGAAGTGATACCGATCTGTAGTTGCTGTCTGATGTCTGATTTTTTTTCCACTTTCTATCAGCTGCTCTGAGTTGTCTACGATTGCTTCGGAGCACCTCTAAGAGCCAAGCAGCAGAACAAGAAGTCTTCTTGGATTTTGTAGATAAAGGGCAGAGGAGATCCATAGAAGCAGAGAGTGAAGATAGGAAAGTATCAGTAGCAGATTCGAGTGGTAGAGAAGAAAAGGAGACTGGGTTAAGAAGATACGATAGAGGACATGGAGCAACAGAAGAAGGAGATACAGTGTGGTCTGACAGATGAATGAGATACAGTGTGGCATATAAGCTGCAGCGGAGGGAGTGAAGTGAAAGAAGATTTGAGTAGTATCAGTTATCCCTAGGTGTGCTGTATGTTTTTGACCCATGAACTGAGGAAGGCATATGGATTGCCAGTCTGAAATGTCATGATGTCATTTATTTGATCCTCCATTAATCTTATGTAAATGTTTGGATTCCACTATCATGTACTTGAATTAATTATTGATCATTAACAGTATCTGTATAAACATCGAAATTGTAATAGCTTTGCAATGAGTGATCTTTTTAAAAACAAAACAAACCAAAAAACACATTTTAAATCCTGAAATGGAGAATTGTTCAATGAAGCCATCTTGAATGGAATATATTTAAATTGTTATTGATTATACCCATAGAAGAGCAATTGTATGATTTACTGCACTATTTATTTATTGGATTATTTATGTGACTATTGTATGGGAAGTTTATTCACTGAAATGAGTGTAAGACTATATTACTTTGGCCATTTCACTCTGAACATTGGAACAAATTGTCAGACTTTGAAAAGAAATAAAATGTTCGTCCTAAGTGATAAGGGGTGTTGAGTCACGACACAACTTCATGGTGTGATATATGACATCATGAGGGAGCAATCAGAACAAGGTCAAGTTGAAACATGATGTCATAGACAATCAGAGTGGAATGGGCACTAGATATTCCAATGAGAGCTGTTAGTCTGGGACCAAGACTTTTCTCCTGGAACAACTTCTTTTGTGTGATTGATAGTATGCTCTTCTTTTCTTAAAGTCGAAATAAATACTTGTACATGAGTTTGGATCACTTGTGTGAACTGGACACTTTTTGACACTATACTAAATATACAGGGGGCAGTGGTGGTTTAGTGGTATAAGGCACCGGATCGCTGATTCAAAGGTTGGGGGTTCGAGTCCCACTCTCCACAAGGTTGTCACTGTCCCCCCCCCCAGTGCAGCTAACTGGGTTATCAAAGGCGGGCCATGTCTCTCACTGTCTATGGTGCGAGGCATGTAAAAGAACCATTGCTGACTTTCGACAAGAGTAGGCTGCAAAGTCGTCAGCGTGTTTCCGCCCTGCAATGGCCTGGCGAGCTGTCCAGGGTGTACTCTGCCCTCGCCCTGAGTTGGCTGGGATGGGCACCAGCCTCCGCGTGACCCTAATTAGGATGAAGCGGTTACAGAAAATGAACTGAACTGAACTAAATATACACACAAAATTTTGTAACTTTGTGCATATAATGACAATCAGAAGGCTGACTGATTAGTGCACATGGCAGATAAACTGGTTGAATTGCAAACTATATGACTGTACTGATACATATGCATCCCCAAGCGAATACATTTCATGAAACATTGATAATCTGTCCTTGCATCCAATACTCTCCTAAGCTTTATTATAAGTAATTTGGATTTGTATTACGGTACCTGATTTTTGCTCTCCGATTCATGGTCCTGACCTAACCTGTGCTTTTTCCTGTTTAGTGCATGATCTCTGCCTGCCTGATACCTGACCAAGAGTTCAGTCCTGCCTGTGATGTTCTGCTAGTCCCATCTCTTTACCTAAAGCTTGTTTCCCTATTTATGACATTAAACTGTGTATTGGATACCTCTGCCTGGGTTTATATAATGAATTCCTTCTTATTAGTTTTGCATCTTTGCATATGTCCTTCTCTTCTGCGCATAGCAGCAAGGCACTAGTAATATGAACCATCTTTTAGAAAGGAAAATAATTTTTGTTCATATTCATCTGAATAGAATATACTGAGTCTGGAAAACTTTGAATTATAACCAATATTGCCTAAGAACGGCTAGATGCAAATAAAAATGGACCAAAAATACCCAAACACAGTATCTCAGCCACCCAAGCTGGGTGGTAAGAGGACAGGACATACATGGCAGAGATGAGTGGAGTGGCTTTGCTGCCTCAAGAGTATATTTAGAGTTTGCCACTGTGTCAGCCAACTCTGAGCAACCACTCTATCACTGTAAAAGTGGTAAACTTTAGATTTACTGTATTTTCTCGACTCTCACTGTGCATTTTAGTAGGAACACCTGCGGATTATCTTATCAGCTAATCAAAGTTAGAGTATAAAATTAGAGGCTGTTCTTCTAACATGAACTTCAAAGGGGCTGTATTACACCACCTTTAAATAATGTTATTCAAGTACTGTATCTACAGATGACTCTGGAATTAATCACTTTATTTATTGACACACACCACAAAGGTCTTTTTAATTACTACATGACAATTTTTTTTTTCACTAAATAATGACTAAGAGTTGTGTGACACCCAAAGACACATACTTTTGCACATAAATTCACACCTCTCAACAATTAAGATACCCAGTGCAAATATCGGCAAGTGTTTGAAAGAAGAAAACCAGACACCAAGGAAAAACATGAAGCAGCAATGCTACCTACCCACTGCACTGTCTAATCAATGGCACACCATCCCAATGAAGTCTAGTTAAGTTCCAGGTACACCCTGTGGAATGGTTCTAGGGGTGAATACTTATGTAAGTCATAAAAGGATAACTCAAAGCTAAATTTATCATCACCATTAGCAATTCAGTGTGCAATTCACAGCAAATTCTAATAATAGCATCATAATATTTTATTGGATGTAAAAATTTTAGTTACGTTACAATTAATTCTTAAAAAGAGATTAATCTAACAAAAGCCCCTCACAGAACACACACACACACACACACACACACACACACACACACACACACACACATGCATGTTTTCATTTTCAGCTAACACGTTTATTCTACAAAAAGGAATTATAATTAATAATCATGATGGTATAAAATACCAAAATGTATAAATATATTGTAGGATGTGTTACGTGACAGAGATCATGTGCGTGTATCTCTGTGTGTGTTTATTTTTACCGTTAATACCGCAAAAGGGGAAAAAAATGGCACGACAGATCTTCGCTTCAGCATACCCACAGAAGCCCTGATGGAGAGCCAACTCAACCAGAACCCGGAACCCACCTTATTTACTCCCAAAACACAAACACATACACACACACACACACACACACACACACACACACACACACACACATACACACACACACGCGCTGCACACACACACACACACACATTCAGAGGGAGATTGCACACTGTGTCCTACATAGAGAGACGAGGGGCCCAGTGGAGAGCATGGAGACACTCTCAACCACACATTTACACTCACACACACACACACACACACACACACACACACACACACACACACACACACACACACACATAATTATACAGACATGAGAGGGAATGAAATAGTTGAACTGTAAATAAAAAAATAAATGAATACTGTACACAAATCTAAAAAAAGGCCTAAGGTTCAATTCAATTCATTTCAATTCAGTTTTATTTGTATAGCGCTTTTTTCAACTGACACTGTCACAAAGCAGCTTCACACAGTAAAAGTAGGGGCTTAAAAAAATAATAATGTAAACATTTCCTATAACCCATACACGCCTCTAATGAGTGTTGCCCATGGTGACGGTGGCAAGGGAAAACTCCCTCAGTCCATGCGAGGAAGAAACTTTGAGAGGAGCAAGGCTCAAAAGGAAACCCATCCTCATTTGAGTGAAACAATAAGGATACAAACTATTGATGAGAAACATCATTGCAGTCCAAAATGTAGTCCGGTTGGTTATACAACTGTAACTCCTAAATAATTGTGGGGGGAAGAGTTAATATCACTAGCAGTGAAAAGTCATCTTCACAGTCTGTTAATGCACATCTGGGTTCATTTAGATCTTCATTAGCAGGAAGGATGGGCTTCCAAGATCAGGACGCCAGCCAGCATTAGCAAACCAGGACAGATCAGAATCAGAAAGCAGAAGGATCAGGATCATTGGCATCCCAGAAAGAGAATGTGGAACTCAATAAAAACAGAGAGAGAGAGCGAGAGAGGTTGTTTGGTATACAGTGGTACCTCAATTTACAAAATTGATTCGTTCCAAGGCACCCAATACTACCCAGAACCATTTCAAAATTATAAAAGCATACCTCTTAAGACCTACTTCTGCTTCAATATCATACCGATAGACAGATTTGGCCATATTCCTTTGCAATATCACTCAACCGCATGCCCACTTCTTCTTTTCATTTGTACTGGGAATCGCGCGCGCGCGCGTGTGTGTGTGTGTGTGTGTTGACCATGTCTTCTTAGCAGAGTTATAATCTTACAAATGTTTATGCAAGGTTAAAAGCTTGAGCCAAAAAATAAAGTTGCAAGGAGCACACTCGAAAAACTCATGAAACAACAGTAACTCTGTTCTTTACACGAAAAGCATTATGGGTATTATGGAGATACAGCTTCATAATAGCCAATGGGAAGGAGCTGTGTCATCCCTCCTAGCCAAAGGGAGGCCAGCGGAGCGGGATGTTGGGAAATAGTCAATGGGAGAGCAACTTGTGCATTGTTTGAAATTTTGAGATGGTGCTTTCATAACGTGAACTTGTTTCGTATTCAGAGACTAAAATTTTAGGAAAATGTTTTTCATAACCTGGCTTTTTCATTTGTTGGGGCTTTCGTAAGTTGAGGTTTCACTGTCCTCATAATAGTGGAATGGAAACAGAAGAATTTATTATTGCTGAGTCCAAGCAGCGACTTCGGCATGACTGGCTATTGCAGCATAACTAAAAGAGAACCAGAAGGAAGGCAGACTTGAGGGCACGGTGTGACGTTGGGCAATCAGACACCCCACTGTCAACTTACCTGGGTGAGTATATTGAGTGAGGGAGCAGCAGAACTCTCTATGCCTGGACCCCCAGATCTGCCCATTTACCTAATAAAAGACTATTAACAAAATGCTCCACTAAACAACCAAGTTTTCGACCTTGTCTTAAAACAGAGAGTGGTCAGAGTCCTGAACATTAACTGGAAGGTTATTCCATAACTGCGGGGCTCTGTCAGAGAAAGCTATGCCTCCTGCAGTATTCTTCATTATTCGAGATATCACTAAACAGCCTACACCCTTTGATCCAAGGGGGGTGTGCTGGATCATAAATAACAAGAAGTCCACTAAGATCATGTGGTGTGAGACCATTAAGTGCTTTATCGGTTAAAAGTAATATTTTATATTTGATTCGAAATTTAACTGGGAGCCAGTGCAGTGTATATAAGGTCAGGGTGATATGCTCGTGTCTTTTAGTTCTCTAGTAAGAACTGTTGTTTTTGCTTTCTGCACTAAATGGAGCTTATTTATGCTCCTATTAGAACATACAGACAGTAATGTATTACAATAATCTAATCTGGAAGTAACTAACAAGTTTTTCCGCATCATACGGTGACACTGTATTTCATATTTTAGTAACATTCCTGAGATAAAAGAAGGTAACCTGAATAATATTATCTACTTCTTCTTCTTCTTTTTCTTCTTTTCCTTTCGGCTGTTCCCTTCAGGGGTCGCCACAGCAAATGATCTGCCTCCATCTCTCCCTATCCTCTGCATCTTCTACTCTTACTCCAACGACCTTCATGTCCGCCTTCACCGCATCCATAAATCTTCTCTTTGGTCTTCCTCTGGGCCTTTTGCCTGGTAGTTCCAACCTCAGCATCCTACGACCAATATACTCACTATCCCTCCTCTGTACATGTCCAAACCATCTCAATCTAGCCTCTCTGACTTTGTCTCCAAAACATCTAACATGTGCTGTCCCTCTGATGTACTCATTTCTGATCCTATCCATCCTCGTTACTCCCAAAGAGAACCTCAACATTTTCATCTCTGCTACCTCCAACTCTGACTCCTGTCTTTTCCCCAGGGCCACTGTCTCTAAACCATACAACATTGCTGGCCTCATCACCGTCTTGTACACTTTTCCCTTCATTCTTGCCGATACTCTCCTATCACACATCACACCGGACACTTTTCTCCATCCATTCCAACCTGCCTGCACGCGCTTCTTCACCTCTTTTCCACACTCTCCATTGCTCTGGATTGTTGAGCCTAAGTACTTAAAATCCTCCACCTTCTTTATCTCTGCGCCCTGTAACCCCAAAGTTCCTCTTGGGTCCTTGTCGTTCACACACATGTATTCTGTCTTACTAAGACTAACCTTCAATCCCCTCCTTTCCAGGGCATACCTCCACCTCTAGATTTTCCTCCACTCGGTCTCTGCTCTCACTACAGATCACTATGTCATCTGCAAACATCATAGTCCATGGAGATTCTTGTCTAACCTCATCTGTTAGCCTGTCCATCACCATAGCAAACAAGAAGGGGCTGAGAGCTGACCCTTGATGCAGTCCCACCTCCACCTTGAACTCTTCTGTCACACCGACAGCACACCTCACCACTGTCTTACATCTATCATACATGTCCTGCACCACTCTAACATACTTCTCTGCCACTCCAGACTTCCTCATACAATACCACAGTTCTTCTCTCGGCACCCTGTCATATGCTTTCTCCAGATCCACAAAGGCACAATGCAGCTCCTTCTGACCTTCTCTGTACTTCTCTATTAACATCCTCAAAGCAAACACTGCATCTGTGGTGCTCTTTCTGGGCATGAAACTGAATAATATTATCTACATGAGCTTCAAATGAAAGGCCAGCATCAATGATCACTCCAAGATCCTTTACTGCTACACATGATGATACTGAAACAACATCCAAGCTTATTACATAATCAAATCTTATTTCTACCTGACCGAGATCCAAGTATAAGTACTTCTGTCTTATCAGAGTTTAAAAGGAGATAGTTAGTAAGCATCGAGTGTCTAATGTGTAAAAGACATTAGTACGTACTGTGTAAAAGACATTCGCTGATGTCTCTCATCTGGCTTTGCTGAAATATATAACTTTGTCTCATCAGCATAACAGTGAAAGCTTATACCATGATCACGATTTATATTACCCAAAGGGAGCATGTACAGAGAGAAAAGCAATGAGCGTAGGATAGAATCTTGAGCAACACCAAACTTAACAGAACGTATTGAGAAATCACCATTTACATCTACAAACTGATAATCATCATCATCATCATCATCTTCTTCCGCTTAGTCCAGGATCGGGTCGCGGAGGCAGCAACCTTAGCAAAGAGGTCCAGACGTCCCTCTCCCGAGCCACTTCCTCCAACTCTCCCGGGGGGACACCGAGGCGGTCCCAGACAAGCCGAGAGACATAGTCCCTCCAGCGTGTTCTAGGTCGACCCCGGGGTCTCTTCCCGGTTGGACATGCCCGAAACACCACACCAGGGAGGCATCCAGGGGGCATTCTGACCAGATGCCCGAGCCACCTCAACTGGCCCCTCTCAATGCGGAGGAGCAGCGGATCTACTTCGAGCTCTCCCCGGATGGCGGAGCTTCTCACCCTATCTCTAAGGGAGAACCCCGCCACCCGGCGAAGGAAGCTCATTTCAGCCGCTTGTATCCGTGATCTTGTTCTTTCGGTCATTACCCAAAGCTCGTGACCATAGGTGAGGGTTGGAACGTAGATCGACTGGTAAATTGAGAGCTTAGCCTTGCGGCTCAGCTCCTTTTTCACCACGACGGACCGGTACAGGCACCGCTTAACAGCAGAGGCTGCAGCGATCCGTCTGTCGATCTCTCGCTCCATCCTTCCCTCACTCGTAAACAAGACCCCAAGATACTTAAACTCCTCCACTTGGGGCAGGACCTCATTCCCGACCCTGAGGGTGCATTCCACCATTGTCCGACTAAGAACCATGGCCTCGGACTTGGAGGTACTGATCTTCATCCCGGCTGCTTCGCACTCAGCTGCGAATTGTTCCAATGAGAGCTGGAGGGCCCGACTTGATGAAGCCAAAAGGACAACATCATCCGCAAAAAGCAGAGACAATATCCGATGGCCACCAAACCAGAACCCCTCATCGCCTCGACTGCGCCTAGAAATTCTGTCCATAAAAATTATGAACAGAATCGGTGACAAAGGACAGCCTTGGCGGACTCCAACTCCCACTGGAAACGAATCCGACCTGCTGTTACCAATACGGACCAAACTCTGGCTCCGGTGATACAGCGACCGAATAGCTCGTAGCAACGGATCCGGAACACCGTATTCTCGGAGCACGCCCCACAAGATCTTTCGAGGGACACGGTCGAAAGCCTTCTCCAAATCCACAAAGCACATGTGGACAGATTGGGCAAACTCCCATGACCCCTCCAGAATCCTGTGGAGCGTATAGAGTTGGTCAAGAGTGCTGCGGCCAGGACGAAAACCACATTGTTCCTCCTGAATCCGAGGTTCGACTATCGGTCGGATCTTCCTCTCTAGTACCCCTGCATAGACTTTCCCAGGTAGGCTGAGGAGTGTAATTCCCCAATAATTGGAACACACCCTCCGGTCCCCCTTCTTAAAAATTGGGACCACCACCCCAGTTTGCCAATTCAGAGGTACAGCCCCCGATGACCACGCGATGTTGCAGAGACGTGTCAACCAAGACAGTCCTACAACATAAGATAAGATAAGATACAGCTTTATTAATCTCATAATGGAGAAATTCACTGTTACAGGCTCTTGAGGTACCATCAGTTTGGGGTGCAAAAATAGATACATATACAAACATACACACATACATATATATTATATAAGTAAATAAATAAATAGATACATAAATAGTATAAATTAATAAACAATAAAAGAAAAGAAGGGAACGACTTTGTAGACTGGCCTATATTCAAGTGTATATGTATCTGAGTGCAGAGTAGATGGGTTGATATGGTTCACAGTCAGTGGGGTAGATGTGGTTGATTAAAGTGCACGGGGTTTTTATTGCACATAACCGGTATTTTCACAGACAGTTACAAAGTGGCGTTGTACAGTCTGACAGCGGTGGGAATGAACGACCTGCGGTAGCTCTCCTTCCTGCACTGAGGATGTCTCAGTCGTCCACTGAAGGAGCTACTCAGCTTCTCTACAGTCTGGTGAAGTGGGTGAGAGCTGTTGTTCATGATGGATGTGAGCTTTGCTACCATCCTCCTCTCACTCACCTCCTCCACAGAGTCCAGTGGGCAGCCGAGGACAGAGCTGGCCCTCCTGACCAGCTTGTTCAGTCTTTTTCTGTCCCGCTCTGTGCTGCCCGGGGCCCAGCAGATGGCAGCGTAGAGGATTGCAGAGGCTACCACAGAGTCATAAAATGTCCTGAGCAGAGGTCTGCATACTCCAAAGGACCTGAGTCTCCTCAGAAGGTGGAGGCGACTCTGGCCCTTCTTGTACAGGGCGTTGGTGTTGTGGGACCAGTCCAGTTTATTGTTAAGGTGAACGCCCAGGTATTTGAAACTGTTCACTATCTCAATGTCCTGTCCCTGGACGTTCACTAGTGATTGTGTGTGTGTGTGTGTGTGTGTGTGTGTGTTAGTGTGCCTCTTCTGAAGTCGACCACCATCTCCTTCGTCTTCCTGGTGTTCAAGCACAAGTGGTTGCGCTCACACCAGTCCACGAAGTCAACGATGACCGACCGGTACTCCAGCTCGTTCCCCTCTGACACACGGCCCACGATGGCGGAGTCGTCCGAAAACTTCTGGAGGTGGCAGCTGTCTGTGCTATAGCTAAAGTCCGAGGTATAAATGCTGAAAAGGAAGGGTGAGAGGACGGTGCCCTGCGGTGCCCCCGTGCTGCAGACTGCCACCTTTGACTTACAGCCGCGCAGCCGTACGTACTGTGGACGGTTAGTAAGGTAGTCGGTGATCCAGGCAGCAAGATGCCCGTCCACTCCCACGTCCTCCAGCTTTCCCCGCAGAAGCGCTGGCCTGATGGTGTTGAAGGCGCTGGAAAAGTCAAAGAACATGACCCTCACAGCGCTGCCAGTGATTTCCAGGTGGGTGAGTGCCCGCTGCAGAAGATAGTTGACGGCGTCTTCTACTCCGATGTTGGGCCTGTAGGCAAACTGCAGCGGATCTAGGGTGGGGCTCACCATAGAGCGGAGGTGTATGAGGAGGAGCCTTTCCATGGTCTTCATAAGGTGGGAGGTCAGGGCAACAGGTCTGTAGTGAGCCGTTTCCTTCGCTTGTGCTGTTTTGGGAACCGGAACCACACAGGAGGTCTTCCACAGGACGGGAACCTTCTCCAGGCTGAGGTTCAGGTTGTACAGGTAGCATAGTACCTCACAGAGCTGGTCTGCGCAGGTCCTCAGCAGCCTGGGACTGATGCCATCTGGTCCTTCAGATTTCCTCTGATTTAGTCGCGTCAGCTGTCTCCTCACCTGGTCTGATGTGAGGGAGAGGGGAGGCTGGGGTGGGCTGCAGAGGGAGGGGGATGTGTCTGTAGGGCTGTAGCAGACAAGTGAAGTTGGCCTGGGGAGGGGGGAGGTGTCTGCTGGTCTAGAGACGTGTGAAGAGAGGGGGGGAACGGGGAGGGGGCAGAGGGGGGGAACGGGGGAGAATCAAACCTGTTGAAGTAACAGTTTAGTTCATCCGCCCAGCGCTGGTCACCATCAGCTGTCCCTCTGACACCCTGCCCAAATCCAGACATGGTTTTTAGTCCTCTCCAGACGTCCCGCACGTTGTTCTGAGCCAGCTTCTCCTCCAGCTTCTTCCCATAGTCCTTCTTTGCCCTCCTGATCCTCCACTGGAGCTCACGCTGGACCTTCTTCTGCTCCTCTCTATCCCCTGAGATGAAAGCCCTCTTTTTCTGGTTCAGGAGGACTTTAAGTTCAGGGGTGACCCACGGGTGATTGTTGGAGAAGCACCGTACCCTCCGTGTTGGCACAGTGCTGTCCACGCAGAAGTTCATGTAATCAGTGATACAGTGTGTGAGGCCGTCCATGTCATCACCAAAGGAGTTACAGAGCATGCTCCAGTCTGTGGTCTGGAAACAGTCCCTAAGCCTCTCGTTGGTCTCCTCGGTCCACACTTTCACAGACCTCTTCTGCACAGGTTCCTTTCGCACCCTGGGTGTGTATTGGGGGAGCAGGTAGACCAGGTTGTGGTCTGATCGTCCCAGTGGGGGGAGGGGGGAGGAGCTGTAAGCGTCCTTCACATTTGCATACAGCAAGTCAAGTGTTTTATTGTCTCTTGTGGCGCACTTCACGTATTGCGTGAACGTCGGGAGAGAGGCGGAGAGAGGGGCGTGGTTAAAGTCCCCGCTGATCAGAATCATGGCGCGGGGGTGACGAGTCTGTGTCTGATTAACGGCGCTGTGTAGACGCCCACACGCGGCCGCCGCATCAGCCGAGGGCGGAATGTACACGCAAAACACAATCACGTGTGAAAACTCCCTCGGTAGATAATATGGCCGTGCGCTCACCACGAGCAGTTCCAGGTCCCGCGTGCATAGCTGCTCCTTCACGTGCACGTTGGCCGGGTGGCACCATCGTTCATTCACATAGACCGCCACGCCCCCTCCTTTCTTCTTACCGCTCTCCGCCGCGCTCCGATCTGCACGCGCGAGTGTAAATCCGTTCAGAGAAACCACAGAGTCCGGTGTGAGTTCATTCAGCCACGTCTCTGAGAAACACATGAGGCTGCAGTCCCGGTACTGCCTCTGCTGCCGGGTCAGCGCCGCCAGCTCCTCAGTCTTGTTGGCGATCGCGCGGACATTTCCCATGATGACAGAGGGAACACATGTCCTCCGCGTCTTTCGTCCCCCTCTGCAGCCTCTCCTTTTCCTCCGTATTTCCACAGGAACAACAGGCTTTTCCGCATGAAGGAGGGCGGGGCCGCGCAGGCCGAGGAGGGTCTCACGTGTGTAAGACCTGCATTGCTCAGAGCCGTCGGTGAATGAGTTTCCTGACGCCGATCCAAAAAGTGAGAGTAAAAGTGCACAGAAAAACAAAAGCATCATAAAAGTGTGTTTCCCAGATGCAGTATTGAATTAAGAAAAAGAAAATTTGAAAAAAGATAAAGAAACACGCCTATGTACAATAGAAAAAAGAAAAAAAAGGAAAATAAACTGAAGAGCTCCTGTAACTGGCTGCAGGTCACCCGGCGCCATCTTGGAATCTGAGAATCTTGGAATCCAGAGCCCTGAGATATTCCGGGCGGATCTCAGCCAACCCCGGAGCTCGACCACCAAGGAGCTTTTTGACAACCTCAGTGACCTCCACTCCAGTGATGGGCGGACCCTCACGCGAACCCCCAGGGTCTTCCTCTTCCACGGAGGGCGTGTTGGTGGGATTGAGAAGGTCCTCAAAGTATTCTCTCCACCTCTCAACAACATCCCCAGTCATGGTAAGCAGCTCCCCACCTCCACCGTAAACAGTGTTTGTGAAGAACTGCTTCCCCCTCCTGAGGCGTTGGATGGTGGCCCAGAACCTTTTTGAGGCCAACCGATAATCACTCTCCAGGCCCTCACCGAACTCCTCCCACGCCCAAGATTTTGCATCTGCGACAGCCTCGGCTGCAGCACATTTGGCCTGCCGGTACCCATTTGCTGCCTCAGGAGTCCCACAGGCTAATAAAACCCGATAGGCCTCCTTCTTCAGCTGGACGGCCCCCTTCACCGCAGGTGTCCACCACCGGGTTCGGGGATTACCGCCACGACGAGCACCGACGACCTTACGGCCACAGCTATGGGCTGCCGCCTCAGCAATGGAGGCACGAAACATGGCCCATTCGGATTCCATGTCCCCCGCCTCCTCCGGAACGTGGTTGTCGCTCTGCCGGAGGTGGGAGTTAAAGGCCTCGGACAGGGGCTCCGCCAAACGTTCCCAGCAGACCCTGATTACACGCTTGGGCCTGCCAGGTCTGGAAGGCAACCTCCCACACCACCGAAGCCAACTCACCACCAGGTAGTGATCGGTAGACAGCTCAGCTCCTCTCTTCACCCGAGTGTCCAGAACATATGGTCGCAAGTCCGATGACACGACTACAAAGTCAATCATCGAACTGCGACCCAGGGTGTCCTGGTGCCAAGTGCACTTATGGACACCCTTATGTTCGAACATGGTGTTCGTGATAGACAAACTATGACGAGCACAGAAGTCCAACAACGAAACACCATTCGGATTCAGACTGGAGAGGCCGTACCTACCGATCACACCCTTCCAGGTCACACTATCGTTGCCCACATGGGCGTTGAAGTCTCCCAAGACAACAAGCGAGTCTCCCAAGGGAGCATTCTCCAACCCCCCCCCCCCAAAAGACTCCAAAAAAGGGTGGGTACTCTGAACTGTCATTTGGTGCATAAGCACAAATAACAGTCAGGATCCGTCCCCCCACCCGAAGATGGAGGGAAGCTACCCTTTCGTCAACCGGGGAGAACCCCAACATTTGGGCAGCGAGACGGGGGGCAACAAGAATACCCACACCGGCTCGCCACCTCTCCCCATGAGCAACTCCAGAATAGAAGAAGGTCCAGCCTCTTTCGAGATGGATGGTTCCAGAGCCCAAGCTATGCGTTGAGGTGAGCCCGACAATATCTAGTCGGTATCTCTCCACCTCACGCACCAAATCAGGCTCCTTTCCCACCAGAGAGGTGACATTCCATGTCCCGAGGGTCAGAGTAAGTAGCCGAGGATCAGTCCGACAGAACCCATGCCTTTGGCTGCCACCCAACTCACACTGCACCCGACCCCTAAAACTCCTCCCACGGGTGGTGGGTCCATGGAAGGGCGGACCCATGTCTCCTTTTCGGGCTGGGCCCGGCCAGGCTCCATGGGCATAAGCCCGACCACCAGGCGCTCGCCTTCGAGCCCCTCCCCTGAGCCTGGCTCCAGGAGGGAACCCCGGTGACCCGCGTAGGGGCAAGGGAGACTGATTTCTGTGTTGTCTCATATGTAATAGGGGTTTGTTTTGAATCGCACTTTGTCTGGACCTTCACCCCGGACCTGTTTGCCTTGGGTGACCCTACCAGGGGCATTTGCCCCCGACAACATAGCTCCTAGGATCATTAGGTCACGCAAACCCCTCCACCACGATAAGGTGGCGATTCAAGGAGGGGCAAACTGATAATGGTTAGATAAATAAAATTTAAACCAGGAGAGGGCAGTTCCCTTAACTCCAGCAGCATTTTCTAATCTGTCAAGGAGAATCGCATGATCAACAGTGTCAAAGGTTGCAGTAAGGTCAAGTAACACAAGCAGGGAGACACAGTTGTTGTTGGAGGCCACCAGTATATCATTTACCACCGTAACGAGTGCTGTCTCTGTGCTATAATGAGGTCTTTAAACCTGTTTGATACATTTTGTGAATATTATTCCTTCAAAAGATATGAACAAAACTGCTGCATTACAGATTTTTCTAAGATCTTAGAGATAAAAGGGAGGTTTGATATTGGTCTATAGTTGGCCATTTGATATTGGTCGAGATCTGTTTTTAATCAGAGGTTTGATAACTGCTAGTTTAAAGGATTTAGGTACATAACCAGTGCTAAGGGAAAATTATTACATTTAATAAAGGGTTGATCACTTCTGAAAATATTTGTTTAAAGAAATATGTGGGTACTGGATCAAGCACATACATTGATGATTTTGAAGAGGAAATTAATGAGACTAGTTCTGTCTTTTGAATGGGGATAAAATACTCAAGTTGCAGATCTGATAGTGAAATATTATTTACTGTTTGGTCACTGCATCATAAGGTGCTTGCCATCATTAATCTGTAACCTCTACTACATTTGTGAAAGGATTTTTCTGAAACTTTCAAACAATCCTTAGAACATAATGCTATCGTGCCTCAACTGTTTTATTTTTATATTACATTTTTTTTTAATATTTAGATTTTTCAGTGCTTGTCGAAATAAATAAGACAGGCATCACAGGTCTTACCAAGATATTTCACATCCAAGTTTGTTAATATGCATCCATTCTTGCAGTATAGGCCCGCAGCCTAGCATTGGTTTAGAAGCAATTTAGGGTTGGAAATAATGTAAAACAATTTATAATAATGATGTCATTCAAAACGGATAATGAAATTAAAATTTGTGACAAAAGTAGCATTCAGGAAGATCCAAGATTTTGAGGAGTTAAAGATCTCCGATTTGTCAAGAATTGCATGAAAGAATTATTAAAATGTTAAAAAAATACTCTTTAAGTTACATTATTTAAAACATAAAACAATAGGTGCATAAAGAGTAAGGACACAAGCCTAAGCTGAACACTCATCTGTTTTGATTCCATACAGAACTGTGTTAAGGTCCATCATTTATCTATATTAGCTGATGTGGTCACTGGATTAATTTGTCAAACCTTGGTTAAGAACAATACACAGTTACATTCAAAATTTTTACATTTTTTTTTATTAATGGATGTTGTGTGCTTCTTGCCAAAGACAAAAAGGCTCACACAGACTGTAACCTGCAGTGTGTAGGGAGTTTTAAGCCATATTTTAAAACCTGTTTGCAGAAGGAATGGGGAAAAAGAACACCTAAAATGTTTCACACAAAATACTTCATCACTTGGTGTCTTCGGTCCTGAAAAGTAGTAATACAGATATAGAAAACAACTTGAAGCATGGTGCTACAGTAACGATGGAAAATGTGTAAGAACATTGCAGGTAATCATGTGCACTGTTGCTAAAGAACAAAGAAGGCCAAAATAAATACAGTACTGAGATTTCGGGAAGGGGGTGTGTGTGTGTTTGTTTTGCATTTTATAAATAAATATTTTTTTCAATGAACAAGGTGCAAATTGTGATTTTTTTTTTTAAATACAGTACAGTACTTAGATTATGGGCAGTGCTGGTCTGGTGGTATAGGACACTGGATTGCTGCTCCTAAGGTTGGGGGTTCGAGTCCCACGCTCCACTGTCTGTGGTAAGAGGTTCATGTAAAAGAACCATTGCTGGCTTTCGTAGCGTAGGCTGCAAAGCCGTCAGTATGTTTCTGTCCCTTGCTAAAAAGTTGTATCAGGAAGGGCATCCAGCATAAAAACCTATGCCAAATTAAACATGCGAATCATTCGCTGTGGTGACCCCTGAAAAAGAGAAAAAGCTGAAAGGAAATCTCTCTATGGCCAAGTTATTATTACTGTTGCTACTATCAACTAAATTTGTTTAGCATCACCGAGAGAAAACAAATGTGGAGTCAGTACATTAGCATATATATATATATATATATATATATATATATATATATATATATATATATATATACACAAAAGGACAGGACAAAGGCTTTGTATTGAAACTCCATTTATCACTACAGATCTGTTTAGAGGGTGGTGAAACCATCCCCTCTCTTCAGGTGATTACAGAAGAATCTATATATATATATATATATATATATATATATATATATATATATATATATATATATATATATATATATATATTCTGAATGGCTTGTATTGAATGTCTCCTGCCATTCATGTGCCAAGACCACAGTTTCTCTCACCATATGAATGTACATACTTGCTTTAGATGTGGACAGTGTGTCACTTATTACTGTAAAGATGTCATATTATTCAGCTCTTCTTACAGGAACAATGAGGGGGGGACAACAATGCATGTGAAAGCCATCATTAAAAACGTATTGTACAAGAACAAATACAACATCACCATAGATTGTGTGTTTCTGAACAAGAGGATAGGAACATCTTAACAATAAGTTTTTCATTTGTTCTGGTTGTCTAGCAACCAAACACTTCAATTTCTACAAAAACTATTCTAATACTGATTTTTGCTTGTCCAATAGGACAGTCCCACAAGAATTCTTTAAAATAAAAGAGGAACCATAAAGTATGTGTATACATACATATATACATATACATTCTTCTTCTTTTCCTTTCGGCTGTTCAATTCAGGGGTCGCCACAGCGAATCATCTGCCTCCATCTCACCCTATCCTCTGCATCTTCTCTTACACCAACGACCTTCATGGCCTCCTTCACCACATCCATAAATCTCCTCTTTGGTCTTCCTCTAGGCCTTCTGCCTGGTAGTTCCAACCTCAGCATCCTACTACCAATATATTCACTATCCCATCTTTGTACATGTCCAAACTATCTCAGTCTACCCTCTCTTACTTTGTCTCCAAAACCTCTTACATGTGCTGTCCCTCTGATGTACTCATTCCTGATCCTATCCATCCCCGTTACTGCCAAAGAGAACCTCAACATTTTCATCTCTGCTACCTCCAGCTCTGCCTCCTGTTTTGTTCTTCAGTGCCACGGTTTCTAAACCATACAACATCGCTGCCTTCATCACTGTCTTGTACACTTTTCCTTTCATTCATTACCCTCCTATCACAAATCACATTCTCCAACCATTCCAACATGCCTGCACACGCTTCTTCACCTCTTTTCTACACTCTCCATTGCTCTTGATTGTTGAGCCTAAGTACTTAAAATCCTCCACCTTCTTTATCTCTGCTCCCTTTAACCTAATCATTCCGCTTCGGTCCTTCTCATTCAAACACATGTATTCTGACTCACTGAGGCTGTTGGGTCAGTGGTGGTCTAGTGGTTTTGGGCGCAGGATCACTGATCCTATGGTTGGGGGTTCCAGTCCCACTCTCCACAAGGTTGCCACTGTCCCTTTCAGTGCAGCTAATTGGGTTATCAAAGGTCGGCTATTTCTCTCACTGTCTATGGTGTGAGGCATGTAAAAGAACCATTGCTGACTTTTGACAAGAGTCGGCTGCAAAGCCGTCAGCGTGTTTCTAATCGGGAGTCGGAGTCCCCTGAGGCAGTTCATTCACAGTAACGTTCTGGCAACTCCTGCAGTGGCACTGGAACCCAGTTGTATCAGCACTTGCCCGTCCACTGGATCCTTCTGGTGGCACTGAGAAAGGGGACTTGCTGCTTGAGTAACAGCCGGTCCTCCATTACGCCCTACCCTGGCTCTGCGCACTGGAGAGTTTCACCAGCCGGGTTACCAGCCAGAGTGCAGCCATAGTCCTTCGGGACTGATGGAGGTCTACTACTACTACTACTGAGGCTAATCTTCATTCCTTTCATTTCCAGGGCATACCTCCACCTCTCTAGATTTTCCTGCACTTGTTCTCTGCTTTCACTACAGATCACAATGTCATCTGCAAACATCATAGTCCATGGAGATTCTTGTCTAACCTCGTCTGTCGGCCTGTCCATCACCATAGCGAACAAGAAGGCACAAAAATGCCTTCTTTATGCCTTCATCCGAAAAAAGTACTTAGGACCACTGAGCAACAACAGTCCAAAGGTGGCTTGACCTGGGGAATGCGGCACCTGTAGCTACTTTTTCTACTCCAGACTCAGTCCACTGCTTCCACAGGTCCGCCAAGGTCTGGAATCGGCCCTTCTCCACAATCTTCCTCAGGGTCCGGTCACCTCTTCTGGTTGTTCAGCATTTTCTCCCACACTTTTTCCTTCCCACAGACGTCCCACTGAGGTGCCTTGATAGAGCACTCTGTGAACAGCCTATTCGCTCAGAGATTTCTTTCTGTGTCTTACCCTCTTGCTTGAGGGTGTCAATGATGGCCTTCTGGACAGCAGTCAGGTCGGCAGTCTTACCCATGATTGTGGTTTTGAGTAATGAACCAGGCTGGGAGTTTTTAAAAGCCTCAGGAATCTTTTGCAGGTGTTTAGAGTTAATTGGTTGATTCAGATGATTAGGTTAATAGCTCGTTTAGAGTACCTGAACATGATATGCTAATTTTTTGAGATAGGAATTTTGGATTTTCATGAGCTGTATGCCAAAATCATCAGTATTAAAACAATAAAAGACCTGAAATATTTCAGTTGGTGTGCAATGACTCTAAAATATATGAAAGTTTAATGTTTATCAGTACATTCAAGAAAATAATGAACTGTATCACAATATGCTAATTTTTTGAGAAGGACCTGTGTGTATATATATATATATATATATATATATATATATATATATATATATATATATAAAGAGCGAGAGAGAGAGAGAGAGAGAGAGAGAGAGAGTGTCATGAAGTTTTAATACAAGTTTATTTAAATTATTACAGGTATGCACTAACAATTTTTTTCAAGTTAGTGGTTATTACTGGGACATTTTCTTAAAATATATCAAGCACATTATTGTATTTATTACTTACACATGTAACATCGTCACAACCCCATTTAAAGGCTTAACAAGAATACTCATGCCAATACTTATCTGTACTTTTTAACTATCAATAAATAAAATAGTTCTGAATACTTAGAGAGGAAGGAAGAGTAGGTAACAATTACCATAACTCCTCACAAGTTGGTGAAACTAATGAGTGCGGCCTACGAGACTGCAGCAATTGTACACGTTTATTGCAAGCCACACTGTGGAAAGTGTGTCTAATAAACTTGGGTACATCAAATTTGATGTATGTAACAGCTACTCAATCTTAAGCTACAACACTAATCAATCTAAGCTACAGTTTAGGGTACTAATAAAATGTGGGGGGTTTTTTCAATTTCTGAAGTCTCACCCTCTATTTTTTTCCCTTTCGGGCTTAATATAACACACTGTGAAATAATAGCTAGATTTAATGATGTTTAGCGGTGGCACAAGCTTGCTGATATTTAGAATTATCTTTTGATTGAGGCCAGTGGTTTGTTGTAAGAGAATGGTCATAGAAATCACTTGAATCCACTCATTTGAGACAACACACAATGAAAGGATTAAACACTTCACTGACGGATGCAGTTTTCGATGGTACTCGTCCACTTGTAAAAGATACTGCTTCTGATCCTCATGAATGTTGATGCTGTTATTGAACGTTTAGCTGAATCATTTACTACTTTCAGTCCACTGATTAGAGACTTTCCTTCTTGATAATCTTTATCCTCATTCAGCCATTCGGCTAGTGTTTTTTTCTTCTAGGAATCCTGTTGGGGTGCTGAGACTTTCTGACCATCTCTCCCCGGATATCAATCTGTCCACTTTTCTCTTCTCTTCAGCAGCTAATTTCATGTCCAGTGAGCACATAGATCTTCATCTTTTCTTTTCTCACTGAGCAAGAAGAAATGCCTTGTCCTCTTCATAATACTTAGTGCAGGGATGTCAAACTTTGTGATTCCACAAAGGGCTGCTGTAACTGCAGGCTTTAGTTTCAATCAAGCAGCAGGACACCTGACTTGGCATATATGAACTGATCTGAGTCTTCAGGAAGTTGATTGTCAAACTCTGTACAGAGAGTACAGACTGACCAATCAACTGCCTGACTTATTGCATCTACGTGTGCCACATCAAAAAGGTCATCCGGAGTGTCAACAAAATTCTCTTTCTTCCTGATGTGAGTAACAGTCCTAGTTACACCCCATGGTAGTCCTTTCCAGGAGATATGCAATCTTTATATCTTACTAACAATATGATCCTGTCGCTGTGTATGTATCTTTGCCCTGTTCCTATTAAGCAGGTTTCTGGCATATTTCCTGGCACTTTCACGACAAAGAACTCCATTTTTACTGTGTTCATTCATTGCATGAAATTGCACAACATTGGTTTGATAGCCACTTACATCTTGGTTGATCTTTGTTTCACCAACCACACACTTTTTCTGCAAATCATTGCTTGAACATATACTCAGTTCATTTTGAATACAGAATATACAACATAATGTTCAGAACTCTGGTATTTACATTTACAGCATTTTGCAGATGCTCTTATTCTGAAGTGACTTACTTTACTTACATTTTTATACAACTGAGCACTTGAGGGTTAAGGGCCTTGCTCAAAGGCCCAACAGTGGGGATTGAATTGCTGACCTCCGGATCAATAACCCACTGCCTTAACCACTAAGCCACCACTGCTCTTTTTTTCTTGGCATGCATGGTTGGGATAATAGATCAGTGTTCTTGAAAAACTTTATTAAAAACTAGAACATAAACTCTGGAAAGGCTGCAAAAGTGGAATTTTTAGAGTATTTCTGCCACCTCGAAATCTGATTGTTTCCATTCAAAATTGATGTTTTTGTCTTGCCGTGAAAGGAAAAAATTAGGTGGTGAGACTTGAAATAATACAAAACTTAGTTTTCCCCATACTTATGACTAGCACCCTACTGCAACTACACTGTGTGATGGTCGTCCTAAATTTCTTGCACTGTCATATTTGTGTCTGAGGCCATTCTTGGACTCAAGACAACGACAATGGTTATCTGCAATCTTCTCTTTTACAGTTTGATGCGGGACCATCATTTTGTGGACACTACCAAAACTATCGCCATGTTTCATTCATGGTGATCACCTGAGATAGTCACATTATATACCAGAAATACAGGAAATTCTGAACACACATGCACGCACGTACGCATGCACACATACCCACCCGCATGCCCACACACACACACACACACACACACCCGCATGCCCACACACACACACACACACACACACACACACACACACACACACACACACACACACACACACACACACACACACACTCCAGTATGATGTAATCTGCTTCAGGGATCAAGTTCCAAACAAATGGCCCATATGGACTGCTATGAAAAGTGCTGTGAAGAGAGACAGAGACAGAAAGTGATTTTATGTTTTGAAAAACAAACATTAAAATGAATTTCAATCATTTATGAATTCATTAATTTAATGTGCACTCTGTGATTCAACTATTAAGTCTTCTGTACATAACAGATTTTCCCTGTACTTCATCTCACTAAACATGCTTCCTGTCACCCAAGTGCTGTGTTTTGTTTCAGATGATATACTGTGGTGGTTTAAATAATTGAGTTCAGGTGTTTCATTCACCCCAATACCTATAGGTGTATAAATTCAAGCCCCTCGGTATACAGACTGCTTCTATAAGCATTTGTGAAAGAATGGATCGCTCTCAGGGGCTCAGTGAATTCCAGCGTGGCACTGTGATGGGATGCTATCTGTGCAGTCATGAAATTTCTTCACTACTAAATATTCCAATCAAGTGTCACTGGAAAAGATTGGGAACAAAGGCAACGTAAAATGACACAGAGGGGTTAGCAGATGCTACAGAACGGTTGCCAACTTTCATTAGAGTCAATCGCTACAGACCTCCAAACTTCATGTGGCCTTTAGATTAGCTCAAGAACAGTGTATGGAGAGCCTCATGAAATGGGTTTCATAGGCCGAGCAGCTGCAGCCAATCCATACATCAGCAAGTACACTGCAAAACATCAGCTGCAGTGGTGTAAAGCAAGCCACCACTGGACTCTAGAGCAGTGGAGACACATCCTCTGGAGTCATGAATCACAGCCGTACATTTGGCAATCTGATAGACGAGTCTGGGTGTGGTGGTTGACAGGCAAATGGTACTTGTCTGGCTGCGTTGTGCCAAGCTTGGCGGGGGGGAGCTTTATGATGTAGGGTTGTTTTTCAGGAGCTGGGCTTAGTCCCTTAGTTCCAGTGAAAGGAACTCTTGAATGCTTCAGCATACCAAGGGATTTTGGACAATTCCATGCTGTCAACTTTATGAGAACAGTTTGGGAATGGCCCCTTCTTGTTCCAACATGACACCACACCAGGGCACAAAGTAAGGTCCATACAGACAAGTTTGGTGTGGAAGAATTTCCCTGGCCTGCGCCAAGTCCTGATCTCAATACAATAGAACACATTTGGGATGAATTACAGCGGAGAATTTAAGCCGGGCCTTCTCATCCAACATCAATGTCTGAACTCACAAATGCACTTCTGGTCAAAACTTCCCATAAACACACTCCTAAACCTTGTGGAAAGCTTGACCAGAGGAGTCGAAACTGTTAGTGTGGGCCGGTGTCATATAAACCCTATGGATTAAAAATGGGATGCCTCATAAGTTCATATACGTGTGAAGGCAGATGAGGGAATACTTTTGACAGTAGTGTATATCTATATACAAGGTTTTGTTTCAAATCAAATATGCACACACACACACACACACACACACACACACACACACACACACACACACACACACACACAGTAAGTTTATTGATATTCACGATACAGAATCTGTGCTGTCTACAAGCGAATGTGGTCTGTGGGATCACAGGCCAAGTACACCGCCGATCAGTCTAATTTTTTTCTCATTAAACTCATTAATTCAAGTCCTAAAACTGTTTGCTCTTATTACCGTGGTAGCAAAGCTTGTGAGCTGTTGGTCTCACTGTTTCCTATCCATCAATATTTAGAAATTATTATGCTCCAATTTGTTCTCTTTGTGATGATGTAATCAGTCACTCATGTTCATCTTCACTTCCGCCCTGGCACACACATACACATACAAGATAAATAAAATATGTGATACAAATGAAGTTGTTAATGTAAGTACGAGGCAGTCAAAAGAAAACTGGTAGAAGCAGATCCAGGATAAAAAGGTGGAGCAAATTATGTGAGCCCCGACAGCCCTATGCCGGAATTCCATGCATCATGGCAAACATAGGATTTATTTTCTGAACTAGGTACTCTATAAGGATGTTCAAGGCAACAATTTTTTTTTAATTCAGAATTACAACAAGGTTACCAAAGGGGTTAACCATGTCTACTCCCACTTGGCTCAGCTGGTGAGCACTGTGAGAGTCATGTTGTTTTAATTTTCTAGTGCATTCAACACCATCAGGACAACCCACCTGAATGATAAGCTGACAGTGATGCAAGTGGATGCCTCCCTTGTGTCCTGGATTGTGGCCTACCAAACTGGAGGCACTGGAGCACCACAAGGGATCGTCCTCTTCCCTTTACTCTTCACCATAGAGTTCAGCTACTGTACATAGACCTGCCATCTCCAAAAGTTTTCTGATGGTTCTGCTGTAGTTGGATGTATCAGTGGAGATGAGGAGATGGAATATCAGACTGCAGTGGATTATTTCGTCACATGGTGTGAGCAAAATCATCTGCAGCTTAATGTGACAAAGATCAAGGAACTGACTGTGGATTTTAGAAACTCCAAAACACCAGTGACCAGTATTTCCATCCAAGGAGACAATATTGAGCTGGTGGAGGAATACAAATACTGTACAGTGGTACCTCACCTTATGAAATTAATGCGTTCCAAAAGTGATTTCGCAACCTGATTTTTTCACAAGTTGAGCCTCATTTTACATGTAAAAGGCCTGATTCGTTCCCAGGCCCACAATACTACCCCCTAAACCCTTTAAAAATTATAAAAGTATACCTATTAAGGCCTACTTCTGCTTCAATATCGTACCAATGGTAGGCGGGTTTGGCCATATTCCTTTGCAATATCACTCAACCGCATGCCACGAGCCCGTTTCTTCTTTTCACTCGCACCGGGAATCACTTTCACCGGGAATCATCACATGTGTGTGTGTGTGTGTGTGTGTGTGTGTGTGTGTGTGTGTGTGTGTGTGTGTGTGTGTGTGTGTGTGTGAATGCACGAGTGTACTGACCATGTCTTCTTAGCAGAGTTATAATTTTACAAATGTCTATGCAAGGTTAAATGCCTGAGCCAAAAAAAATAAGATTGCAATGAGCACACGCGAAATACTCACAAAACAACAGTAACTCTGTCCTTTACGCGTGTTAGAACTCCGTGACGAACAATGGGTCGAAGGCACACAAAAAGCATCATGGGTATTATGGAGATGCAGCTCCATAATAGCCAATGGGAGGGAGCTCCGTCATGGGTATTATGAAGATGCAGCTGCATAATAGCCAATGGGAGGGAACTGCGTCATGGGTATTATGGAGATGCAGCTCCCTCCTAGCTAATAGGAGGCTAGCAAAGAGGGATATTGAGAGCTAGCCAATGGAAGGCCATTGGAGCGGGATGTTGGGAGAAAGCCAATGGGAGAGCAACTCGCGCATTGTTTGAACTTTTGAGATGGCGTGTTTCGTAACGTGAATCTTTTTCATATCTAGAGTCGGAAATTTTAGGTAAATGCGTTTCCTAACCTGGATTTTTCATTTGTTGGGTATTTTGTAAGGTCAAGGTACCACTGTATGCTCGTTGGTGAGGGCAGATTTTTGGTGTACAAGCTATGCTGGGGAAATGGCTTTTCCGGGCCGATTAGCCTCGTATTCTTCCGTGTGAATTCCTCTGTGCTCCAAGAACGCCTTGTGCAGAAAAAAAAAAGCATTTCACGCCCCCACCCGACAATTATTCCCATAGGAAATAACAGAAAACCAATTAATCCATTCCAACCCCCTCCCAAACTATTATAACAAACACGTATTTTAGACCTAATATATTAAAGATAAACATGTAAAACAATAAATAATGCAGCCGTGAGGGAGGGGGGGCACAAACAAGTGTCTCCCCCTCACGCCGGTCCCAAGCCCGGATAAATGCAGAGGGTTGCGACAGGAAGGGCATCCGGCGTAAAACTTCTGCCACATTTTTCATGCAAATGATCACAATGAAATTCATATCGGGATCGGTCGAGGCCCGGGTTAACAACAACCGCCATCAGTGCTGTTAACCAACAGGGTGCTGGTGGAAATTGGACTACTGTTGGTCGAAGACGTTGAAGAAGGAGAGGCGGGAGGCGTGTCCGTAGGCAGAGAGAGAAGAGGAAATGCGTGAGCCTAGGACTAAGACTAGGGACTTTGAATGTTGGAACTATGAACGATAAAGCTAGAGAGCTGGCTGACATGATGCAGAGGAGGAAGGTGGACATCCTGTGTGTTCAGGAGACCAGGTGGAAAGGTAGCAAGGCTAGAAGCTTAGGAGCAGGGTTTAAACTGTTTTATCATGGTGTGGATAGGAAGAGAAATGGAGTAAGATCATCTTGAAGGAGGGGTTTGTCAGGAATGTTCCAGAAGTGAAAAGAGTGTCAGACAGAGTGATGAGTCTCAAGTTAGAAATTGAAGGTGTGATGGTCAGTGTTGTTAGTGCTTATGCCCCACAGGCAGGATGTGAGCTAGAAGAGAAGGAGAGATTCTGGAGTGAGTTAGATGAAGTTATGCAGAGTACCCCCAGAGGTGTTGCCAAACAGCATAGGATGGTGGTGTGCAGGATGATGCTGATGGTGAGGAAGGTGAAAGGCTGAAAGACGAGCTTAAAATATAAAACTCACTCTCGAGGAGTTGATCGCCTTGTCTACCAGACTGAACAACCAGCTGAGAGAAAGGAATAGATCTCGGAAGGAGCCCCCACCGCGAACTCACTCACCATTTCCCCCTCTGAGGGAGGATGACAGTCAAGAACCCATACAGGTGAACCACACCAGACTGATGGCTGAAGAGAGGCACTGGCGGCAGGCCAACGGTCTCTGCATTTTCTGCGCCGAGAGGAGCGATTACCTCGCCCAGTGCCCCACGCGGCAAGCTCCGACAGCTACGAGAGGATCCTCCATGACACCCGAGAAGCGCCTGCAAGTTCAGGGTACGCTACACTCCCCGCAACACTCTCATCCTGTCAACGTATTCATTGACTCAGGCGCTGACGCTAACTTTATCGATCCGGGATGGTTGAGCTCCACGACCTGCCCATGTATGAACTTGAGACCCCCAAGGAGGTAGTGACCATTGATAGTCGTCTCATAGCTCGCTTCACGCACAAGACCAAGCCAGTTAAGCTCAGTTTGTCCGGTAACCACCAGGAATATTTGGAACGGTTTGTTCTCCCTGCCTCGCTCTCTCCCCTAGTGTTGGGGTAGCCATGGTTGCAGACCCACAATCCCCACAACGACTGGCGCACCCTCACCATATGCAGTTGGAGTGACTACTGTCTGCAACACTGCTTAATGGCAGCCGTACCCTCCCAAGCTTCACAAACCCCGGTCGACCTGGAGGATCTGGACTTAGCTGGCATGCCCAAAGAATATCACGACCTGCAAGGGGTCTTCAGCAATGACCGGGCTTGCCCATTACGTCCTCATCGACCGTACGACTGTGCCATTGACCTACTCCCAGGTTCCATGCTCCCTTCCCAGCGACTATACAACCTCTCGAAGCCGGAGAAAAGACGCCATGGAGGCATACATTAACGAGATTCATCCTGATCGATGTGCCAGACTGATCTGCAGCTACAGGAAGCCTCTGGTTGAAGTTATTGCTGCCAAAGGGGGGGGCCACAAAATATTAAATGTGATGGTTCAGTTACTTATTCCTCCACCTTCTGTCATTGTTTGAATGCTATCCTCATTGAAATATGAAAACCTATAAATGTTTGGGTGGTTTTAGTTAAAGCAGACACTGTTTTTTCATCTGTGTGATTTTGACAAAGACCAGATCACATTTGATGGTGATTTTATGCAGAAATGTGAGAAATTCCAAAAGGTTCAGATACTTTTTCATACCACTGTAGTTGTGTTCTTGATAATTTAATTTTCTTTTTCTTCTTCTTTTCCTTTCTGCTTTTTCCCTTTCTCGGGAGTCGCCACAGCAAATCATCTGATTCGCACATTTGATTTGGCATAGGTTTTTACGTCGGATGCCCTTCCTGTCACAACCCTTTTAGCAAGGGACAGAAACACGCTGACGGCTTTGCAGCCTTCTTTTTAGAAAAGTCAGCAATGGTTCTTTTACATGCCTCTCACCATAGACAGTGAGAGACATGGCCCGCCTTTGACAACCCATTTAGCTGCACGGGGGGGGGGGGGGGGGCAGTGACAACTCTGTGGGGACTCAAACCCCAACCTTAGGATCAGCGATCCTGCGCCCTATCCACTAGACCACCACTGCCCCACGATAATTTAATTCTATAATATTAAAAAATTAAATGCAGCCGTGGGGGGGGCACAAGCCAGCGTTCTTTCTCATGCCGGTCCCAAACCTGGATAAACGCAGAGGGTTGTGTCAGGAAGGACAGCCAACGTAAAACTGATGCCAAATCACCCATGCAACTCATCAATATTACTTCCAAACCGGATCGGTCGAGGCCCGGTTTAACAACGACCACCATCAGTGCTGTTAACCAACAGGCTGCTGGTGGAAACTGGACTACTGTTGGTCGAAGGAGAGGCAGGAGGCGTGTGTGTCGGTTCTCAGAGAGAAGAGAAAAGGCATGAGTCTAGGACTGATAGTAGGGACTTTGAATGTTGGAACAATGAAAGGAAAAGCTAGAAAGCTGGCTGACACAATGCAGAGGAGGAAGGTGGACATACTGTGTGTTCAGGAGACCAGGTGGAAAGGTAGTAAGGCGAAAAGCTTAGGCGCAGGGTTTAAGCTGTTTTATCATGGTGTGAATGGGAAGAGAAATGGAGTAGGAGTCATTTTAAAGGAGGGGTTTGTCAGAAATGTTCTAGAAGTGAAGAGTGATGAGTCTCAAGTTAGAAATTGAAGGTGTAATGTTTGAAATTGAAGGTGTGTGTTGTGTGATGCTTATGCCCTATAGGAAGGATGTGAGCTAGAAGCGAAGGAGAGATTCTGGAGTGAGTTAGATGAAGTGATGCAGAGTACCCCCAGAGATGATAGAGTGGCCAGTGGGGCAGACTTCAATGGACATGTTGGTGCAGGAAACAGAGGGGATGAGAAAGTGATGGGCAGGTTTGTTATCCAGGACAGGAACACAGAAGGATACATGTTGATAGATTTTGCAAAAAGGATGGAAATGCCTGTGGTGAATAGTTTCTTTCAGAAGAGACAGGAGCATAGGGTGACTTACAAAAGCCAAGGTAGGGACACACGTAGACTACATCTTGTGTAGACGATGTAATTTGAAGAAAGTCAGTGACTGTAAAGTAGTAGTGGGTGAGAGTGTTGCCAGACAGCATAGGATGGTGGTGTGTAGCATGATGCTGATGATGAAAAAGGTGAAGAAGGCAAATGCAGAGCAGAAGACAAAGTGGTCGAAGCTCAAAAAGGCTTTGGGTGGTCAGGAGGTGCAGCCAGATGACTAGACGACAACAGCTAATGTGATCAGGGAGACAGGTAGCAGAGTACTTGGCGTGTCCTCTAGAAGGAAAGTAGATAAGGAGACTTGGTCGTGGAATGAGGAAGTGCAGGAGGGTGTACAAAGGAAGAGGTTGGCTAAGAAGAAGTGGGACATTGAGAGGACTGAAGACAGTAAACAGGAGTACAGGGAGGCGCAGCATCCACGTGGACGTGGTGAAGGAGGACATGAAGGGAGTTGGTGTAAGAAAAGAAGAGGCAGAGGATAGGGTGAGATGGAGGCAGATGAGTCACTGTGGCGACCCCTGAAGGGAACAGCCGAAAAGGAAAAGAAGAACAATATTAGAAAATCCAACAATACATAAGATATTATACATACATCTACTGAACTCAAAAGCACAAATCTAATTGATTCAATAACAGGTTTGTTTAATAATTTACTTGTACTTCAAGTAACCATATTGCGCAACCTGTGGGTTACGCAACTCGTTTTCAGCTGAACAAGCTTTGGATTACCAGAGTCATTTGCCCATGAACCATAAACCATAAACCATAAACTGATTTCCCAAATTTTTGAAATGTCGAGACCTGCAAGTTCTCCATGTAGCAACATCATCCACTGTTGTAAATTTACATTTTGCACTGTCCTCTGTGATAAATAAAGTATTCTGACTCTGAATAAAAAATAATAATAAATCTGCTTTTAAGTGCATGTATGCATGTGGGTGTGTGCAATTCTTTAAAACATCACCCCAAATACTGAACTGAACATGTTCAGATCAAAGGAAAAATGGTTGTACTGCGTGCAAAGACAAGACACATGATTTTTTTTCCATTCAAGTCCTACTGCTGATCAGTGAGCAAAGTGCATGTTGTTAAAAAAGTAAATTAGTAATACAAATGAAATGCCATATTATTATGAGAAACACATTATGACCACAGTTATGGTAAATTGCTAATTTATTCTGAAGCTATTAACAGAAACAGGCAGAGAAGATTTTCATACATACAAACCAAGTTCATAAAAGTTGGGAGACCATACAAATTGTGAATAAAAACTGAATGCAATGATGTGGAAGTGCAAAATTTTAATATTATTCCGAATTGAACATAGACGACAGGTCAAAAGTTTAAACTGAGAAAATTTATAATTTTAAGGGGAAAATATCTTGATTTTAAATTTCACGTTTAGAAATAGAAATGCTGTCCCATTCTTGTCTAATACAGGCCTCTAATTGTTCAGCTGTCTTGGGCCTTCTTTGTTGCACCTTCCGCTTTATGAGTACCTAACTGTTCTCTATAGGTGAAAGATCTCGTCTGCAGGCTGGCCAGTTCAATACCCAGATCCTTTTCCTATGCAGCCATGATAAGTAATTAATGGTACGTTTGGTTTGGCATTATCATGTTGAAAAATGCAAGGTCTTCTCTGAAAGAGACAACATCTGGAAGGGAGCATATGTTGTTCTAGAATCTGAATATACCTTTCTACATTGATGGTGCCTTTCCAGATGTGCAAGCTGCCCATGCCACGCACACTCATACAGCCCCATACCATCACAGATGCAGGCTTCTGAACTGAATGCTGACAACAACTTGAGTTGTCCTTGTCTTCTTTAGTCCGGATGACATGGCGTCCCAGTTTTCCATAAAGAACTTCGAATCGTGATTCATCTGACCACAGAACAGTTTTCCACTTTGCCACACGCCATTCTAAATGACCCCTGGCCCAGAGAAAATGCCTCCACTTCTCGGTCCTGTTAAGAAATTGCTTCTTCTTTGTATTGTAGAGTTTCAGCTGGCAACGGCAGATAGCACGGTGGATTGTGTTCACCGACAATGGTTTCTGGAAGTATTGCTAAGCCCATTCTGTGATTTCCCTTACAGTAGCATTCCTGTTTGTGATCACGGGCTGCAGTATGGTTTTTTGGCCTTGACCCTTGCGCACAGAGATTGTTCCAGATTCTCTGAATCTTTCGATGATGTTATGCACTATAGATGATGATAACTTCAAACTGTTTGCAATTTTTAGCTGGAAAACACTGATATTGCCCCATTATCTTTCTGTGCAATATTGAGGGAATTGGTGATCCTCTACCCATCTTCGCTTCTGAGAGACACTGCCACTCTGAAAAGCTCTTTTTATACACAGTCATGCTGACAATGGACCCTGCTCGTTATAAGTGCAATTGACTTTTCCATACTCTTATTGCTACATGTCCCAAATTTTTTGAGAATTGTTCACACCATGAAATTTAAAATCAACATATTTTTCCCTTTAAATGACACATTTTCTCAGTTTAAACTTTTGACCTGTCATCTATGTTCTATTCGAAATAAAATATTGAAATTTGGCACTTCCACATCATTGCATTCAGTCTTTATTCACAATTTGTACTGTCCCAACTTTTTTTGGAATCCGGTTCGTATTAGCCTGGTATTACTTTCCTCAGGACTTTTGGAGCAAATATTATAAAAACTGTGATGTATATTTCTTGGATGATGAATATTTATTATTATTAAAATTATGCTTTTAGGATTTTTGCATCAAATCTTTCTTTTAATTAATACAATTAGAGATAATATCTTAATTTACACTGTTTGGACAGATAAAATACACTGAACTGTACTGTTCTCAAAAAGCTTGGGGTGAAATGTCTGTCTTCCTTTCGGCTTTTTCCCTTTTACTCGGGAGTCGCCACAGCAAATCATCTGATTCGCACGTTTGATTTGGCAGAGGTTTTTACGTCGGATGCCCTTCCTGTCACAACCCTTTTTAGCAAGGGACAGAAACACGCTGACGACTTTGCAGCTTCTCTTTACGAAAGTCAGCAATGGTTCTTTTACATGCCTCAGACCATAGACAGTGAGAGACATGGCCCGCCTTTGATAACCCAGTTAGCCGCACTTGGGGGGGGGGGGGGGGGGGGGCAGGGACAACCTTGTGGAGAGTGGGACTCGAACCTCCAACTTTTGGATCAGCGATCCAGCGCCCTATACCACTAGATCACCACTACCCCAAATATTGGGTAGAATTTGTGATTTAGTGCCTAACAGAAAAAATCTAGTGCAAATGATTGGTTTTGGGTTTCTCTGTTGAATTTTACAAAGCAGACACCAGTCACATCACTGCTTATATGTTATGCATTACAAATGAAAATTTGAAAATTAAAATAACAGAATACACACACACATGTAATATATATATATATATATATATATATATATATATATATATATATATATATATATTGGGGGTTAAACGTAACAATTGGAATACTTTTGAGGTTAAACCTGGACTGATGAGGCAGGATGGTATCCATCCCACTCGAGAAGGTGCTGCTCTCATTTCGTGCAGCATGGCACATAGTCTAAGAACAGGACTAGTCAGTCAGTGACTGTCCAGAACTAAGGACAGACAGCAGACAAACAGACTAATCTGAGCGTCTGCTAGCTAAACAGAGTCGTCATGCAAAGTCAAGTTCACTACGAGAGAAACTGTGTCTGTTTCCCAAACCAAAATGTAAAAATTCTCAGTTTGTTTTCGTAATCTTATTTTAGGTTAATTCATTTTAGATAAAGATTATGTTTCTTTAGATAAAAATTTTATTGTTGGTGATTTTAATATTCATTTGGATAACTCAGAGGACCCTTTAAGAACAGCGTTCGTGTCTATCCTATATTCAGTAGGGATAAATCAGAGTTTAATGTGACATACAGCTGGCCACACATTAGACTTAATAAATGAAAATGTTGAGGTTCTCTTTGGGAGTAACGAGGATGGATAGGCTCAGGAATGAGTACATCAGAGGGACAGCACATGTTAGAGGTTTTGGAGACAAAGTCAGAGAGGCTAGATTGAGATGGTTTGGACATGTACAAAGGAGGGATAGTGAGTATATTGGTAGTAGGATGCTGAGGTTGGAACTACCAGGCAGAATGCCAAGAGGAAGACCAAAGAGAAGATTTATGGATGTGGTGAAGGAGGACATGAAGATAGTTGGAGTAAGAGTAAAAGATACAGAGGATAGGGTGAGATGGATGCGGATGGTTTGCTTTGGCGACCCCTGAAGGGAAAAGCTGAAATGAAAAGAAGAAGAAGAAGAAGAAGAAGAAGAAGAAGACATTAGACTTAATAACAACTTTCGGATTAAATATTGTCGCAGTTCCACAGTCAGAAACTATTTCGGATTATTATCTTATCTCGCTTACAATGACTCTTAGTACTAATATATACACCTCACCATGTTATCGCATTAAGCAATGCTTAATCTGGGGTCTTGCTGCGGGGGCAGCAGCCTAAGCAATAAGGTCCAGACGTCCCTCTTCCCCAGCCACTTCTTTCAGCTCTTCCGGGTGACATCGTGGCATTCCAAAACCAGCCAAAAGACAGAGTCCCTCCAGCGTGTTCTAGGTTGACCACGGGGTCTCTTCCCGGTTGGACATGTCCAAAACACCACACTAGGGAGGCGTTCCGGAGGCATTCGAAGCAGTTGCCCGAGCCACCTCAACTGGCTCCTCTCAATGTTGAGGAGCAGCGGTTCTACGCCAAGCTCTCCCTGGATGGGTGAGCTTCTCACCCTAACGTAAAGGGAGAGCCCCGCCACTCGGCGAAGGAAGCTCATTTCATCCGCTTGTATCCGCGATTATTTACATTGGCATATAGTAAGTTTATTTGGTTCACCCTATATAAGGTATTTTGGTCATTGGTTCATCCTCACATCCATGATTCAATGAGTTGAGTTACTGCTATGGTTTCTGCTGCAGTGTGTTTTGCTCCAAATTCTGTTCTTTCAGACACACCTCATTCACACCTAGGAAACTGATACAAGCACATGGAGAACATGCAAATTACACACAGAAACTCCCTCACTGACCATGGGGCTCAAATCCATCACCATTTTGCTGTGAGGTAAGAGTGCTAACAACTATGCCGCCATAAGTTACAAATAATAATGTATATCATGCACAGTTTCCAGGTTCTGTGCATTAGGAATATGCAGTACAGTATATCAAATCGTCCATATATAAAGTATCAAGAATATAAAAAACTAAACTTTTAAGAGGGTATTGCTTCTTCACATCAACACAAACAGGAAATTAGTAAATGGTTACACAACCATTTTCCTGTGTACAACAAGGTTATCCTCAAGTTACATTTGATTGGCAGTAGACCCCATCTTCTCAATATCACATCTTTTCAATATTAATGGCTATTGAGTTGAGCACATGTATACTTTGATGAGAAAATTGACATAAGCTACATAGCTGCTGATGGAATTTCATGTATAGTGTCACTGGTCATCTCATTAAAGAAAGCCATATGCTCTGCTAAATGCTCACAATGCACCAGACTGTCAGCTGACACAAATCTGGTGAAATCTTACAACTTCTTCACTTATGGCATGTATAAGCTTGCACTGGAACAATCAGACCAATATGCATGTTGTGACAGAGATGGAGGGCAACTCCCTTGTAATTTGCATTAGGTATTAGGCAAAATGTGTTATGCATATTCATTAACAGACATGTGTAAAATCAACCCTCTGAAACTTGGTGTATACCTGGGCTCAAAAGTAGATCAAATCAGTAGAAAGAAACAAAGCGTCCTTCAAAAATGTTTCTTCCATCACTCCAGAACACAAATGCTTCTTCTGAAGTTTATCGTTTCTTATCTGCACCTGAGGTTTCAGCAGAAAGTCGTTTCATACATTTCTGTCAACCAGCTGATCAACCTATTAACATTCCACAAGGATGAATCAGCTAATTCAGCTTCCAAATATTACTACTGTATTTCAAATATGGTTGCCTTGCAACTCTGTTGGTCTTGCCATGCTTCCATTAGTAGGTGTCAACATAACATTCACTACTGTAGGCAATCCAGAGCTATGACTAGAAATATGCCACAAATGATTTCATGATTTTTGCAGCAGTGGAAGTGAAACAGAGATAAACACACTTACTACAACTAAAATTGAGACAAGTTTATGAAATGAGATAAAAATATAATAATGAGGATGCTAATAAATCATCATCATCATCATCATCTTCTTCCGCTTAATTCAGGGTCAGGACGCTGGGGCAGCAGACTAAGCAATCAGGTCCAGACATCCTTCTCCCCAGACACTTCCTCCCGTCCTTCCAGGGAGACACCAAGGCGTTCCCAGACAAGCCAAGAGACCTAGTCTCTCAGCGTGTTCTAGGTCGATCCCGAGGTCTCTTCCCGGTTGGACATGCCTGAAACACCACTCCAGGGAGGCGTTCGGGAGGCATTCTGACCAGATGCCCGAGCCACCTTAACTGGCCCCTCTCAATGTGGAGGAGCAGCGGTTCTACACCGAGCTCTCCCTGGATGGCTGAGCTCCTGGATGGAAGGAAACTCATTTCATCCGCTTGTATCCGCGATCTTGTTCTTTCAGTCACTATCCAAAGCTCGTGACCATAGGTGAGAGCTGAAATTTAGATAAACTGATAAATTGAGAGCTTTGCCATGCAACTTAGCTCCCTTGTCACCAATGGACCAGTACAGACTCCGCTTTACAGCAAAGGCTGCAGTGACCCGCCTGTCAATCTCCCACTCCATCCTTCCCTCACTCGTGAACAAGACCCCGAGATTCTTGAATTCCTCCACTTAGGACAGGACCTCATTCCCAACCCAGAGGGCGTATTCCACCCTTTTCTGACTGAGAACCATGGCCTCGGGGTTGGGGGTGCTGATTCTCATCCCGGCCGCTTCGCACTCGAATTACGCGAATTACTCTGATGAGAGCTGGAGGTCACAGCTTGATGAAGCCAAAAGGACAATGTCATCCGCAAATTCAGTCATTCATCATTTCCTAAGCTACTTCTTACTAATTAGGATTGCAAACAGGCTGGCACCAATCTCAGCTGATTCTGAGCGATGGTGATGTAGCCTTGATTACAGAACTTGATCACCGTGACACTGTTTCGACAAACTTAAACAGGATAATATTAATTTTCTATGAGAGTTGAGATCATTTTCACCAGCATCTTTAACTGTTTAGAGGAAAATTGAACCACTTCATAAAGCCTTCCCCAGTACATTCCAAAGGATTCTCTAGGGTTTAAAGTGAGAACTCTGTGGTGCCACTTCATGCACGTAAATGATTCCTGATGCTTCATGAACCACGCTTTCATTATTCGATTTTATGTCCGTGCCATCAGGGAACAAAAAGTTCGAAAAGGCACTGAACCTTGAGTTTCTCAACTGATGTTCCATTGTAACCCATATATGAAAATAAAACTTAAAACTTGAAACAATGCCATAAATTTTATGAGTTGTTATCAAGGCTAAACGCAGTCCAACAAAATATTGGAGTGTGGACTGGGCAGTGTGTTTAAACATCTCAAATGAGCTGAAAAATGCATTTGTGAGTGAATGTGTTCAAGTAGTTGTTTGTAGTCGACTACCTGTAGCCTCGGTGTGTAATCTGGATTCATCAGTACTGGTCACTCTACAGGTTACAAAGATTTTTTTGCCCTCAATCCGACTGAGAGCACTGTGAAGCAAAACTACATTACCCAGTGGTATTGGACTGTGTATGGACAAAAGACAAGAAAAATAAAGGTTAGTTGGTGTTGGTAAGAATATTTGGTATTGTCATGGAATGATATAAATCTCTACAAGATACCAGTAATTTTGATTGAATGGACTTTTATCTTAGTTGGAATACAGGCGATGGATCTAGTTACTACTGTATTATAATCACAATTTATACTTTGACTTTCTCTAACCAAAGGCTTTCAAAATTTAAGCATATTTGTTCAGAAAGAATTCTGTTAAAGTTAAAAGTGCAAGACACCCACTGCACACAACAAAAGGAGGCAGGTTTTGTCATGATTTTTGAACCTCGGAGGTAATAGAATCTAAGTACCTGCGATAGTTGATATTGAGGTTGGCAGTCATAACAGGCCCAACCAGGTAACCAGCGAGAGTGCCTGTCACCGTATCGATCATGGTGGCAATTGCTCCACCGTGCACATGTCTGCGGCACAGGAAATAATTTTTTACACCACTTCCTTTGTTGTTAGGTGTTTTCCCCCTTCTCTCAAACAGGAGTACAGTTTCTTTTTCCATTCAGTGTCTGTTTTGATTATTATAGCTTTAGGCATCACTCACTGGTTTAGGGCTAAAAGATTTAGTGAACCTTTTCGTTACTAAAAACACATATTCAAGTGTATGACAGTAAAAAGTGTTTGCTCACCCAGGAGGTCCCTCTAGTAGATGCCCAGCCTGAAACACACACACACATCTCTTCTCCTCCTTGTTCATAAAAACCACATACTCGAACGCAGCCCCAGGCTCCTTTATGTTCCTCGTGAAGAGTCTAGCTTTAGACTGGATTATTTTGCTCAAGTATACGCCTCCTACCAATCACATAAAGCATTATTCTTAATCATACATTTTAAATGAATTCACAGATATTTATGTCAGTAGTGTTATACAGGGATCCCTCACTTTCCGCAGTTAATTGGGACCGAGATCCCACAGCAACTACCAAATTCCGCGAGGTAGGATCAACACCCCACCGACTGACGTATACGTACATGTATATGTGTATATAATATCAATAAATACATATTCAATGCTATAAATGCTTATAATAACAATTAAACATTAAAAAATAATTCATAAGATGTAAATAAAATATTAAAAATAAGTGCAGGCACTCAGATGTGCTCCTCACAAAACTGTAAGTAGGTTTGATGAGAGGTTTAGGGTTTGTTTTTGTTTTTTTTTGCATAATTGGCCTTGTTTTGTGGCATTTTCATTAACATTTTCCCGATTCTTCCTTAATTTCCTTATTTTTTAAATCGATTAATATTTAAAAAACCCACAATGCACTGAAGCCACATGAATTAAAGTGTGAAGTAGCGAGGGATCCCTGTACATTGGTTTCAGTCCTGTACAAATATTTTTTAATTGTCTTTATTATCAAAAAGCAAAGTTTACATACAGTATAGGGCACTGTGATGGTTTTACAAGGTCACCCTATTACTATAGTGTAAGTCAAGATACCGTCTGTCTGTCTTCCTTTCGGCTTTTCCCTTTTACTCGGGAGTCGCCACAGCAAATCATCTGATTCGCACGTTTGATTTGGCAGAGGTTTTTACGTCGGATGCCCTTCCTGTCACAACCCTTTTAGCAAGGAACAGAAACACGCTGACGACTTTGCAGCTACTCTTTACGAAAGTCAGCAATGGTTCTTTTACATGCCTCACACCATAGACGGTGAGAGACATGGCCCGCCTTTGATAACTCAGTTAGCCGCACTGGGGGGGACAGTGACAACCTTGTGGAGAGTGGAACTCGAACCCCCAACCTTTGGATCAGCGATCCAGCGCCCTATACCACTAGACCACCACTGCCCTGGGGAAGGGGTGTATATGCTGAGCTGCATGCCTAATATCTGCACACAAAGTTTGCCCTCACACTAATGATTACAGGGTACTGCATGACTTTCCAATGGTGTTGCAGTAGAAAAGAAAAAGGTTTACTTTATTCATTAATTCATTCTCTGAACCGCTTAATCCTAATTAGGCTCATGGGTAGGCTGGTGCCCATCTCAGCTGATCCTGGGCGAGGATGGGATACACCCTGGACAGCTTGCCAAGCCATTGCAGTGCCACCACTCACACAACCATTCATACTCAAACGCACACCTAGGGGTGATTTGGAGCAGCCAATTATCATACTGTGCATGTTTTTGGACTGTGGAAGGAAACCAGAGTACCTGGAGGAAACCCGTGCAAGTACAGTGAGAACATCACTGAACACAGAAACGCCCATGCCGGGAATCCATCCTGGGCCATGTTGTTGTGAGGCAGCCACGCTAACTACTACGCCACCATGCCGGCTGGTTTATTTTTTAATAATACTGTCATTTTTATGTCGAATATATAATACGGTAGGTTGCTTTTGTTTTTTCTTTAAAATATTCTAACCAAATAATAATTTTGTTTTGATGGTTTCTTGAAGTACTTAATAAGAAAAAATACTTTGTGAACTGTCAGTTGACATTTGATGTGTGTTAATTTTTTCTATTAATTAATGCAGGACTTTTTTAGGGACAAAGTACAATAATTACAAAAACATTCAACTACAGCTATACGTTTACAGTACTCGCTTTACGTTTTTTCGATTTTACGTTTGAACTGAATGAAAAAAATGTTTTGTAAGTCAAATTTTGAGTTTAGTGCGCTCTCCGTAGTACGAGACGTTTTTACATAGTATGTAGACGTAGTACATTACTTACGCATGATGCTGCGTTCATTGTTTACAAACGACAGACTGAACGTGCCCTCCTTCCCGGTTCACCGCGTTGTTACCCTTGTGTTAAGATGTCGTCTCTGTGATCTTTGTGTTTACACTGTTTTGCGTATTTGTAACCCTAAGCAAATGTGGTTGGTCAGAAGCGTAAGCCTACTAGTAATAATGGTAATCAGAAAAAGCGGCAAGCCATCTCGTTTGAAACGAAGATGGCTATTACCAAGAAAATTGATGATGGTGAGAAACATGTGAATGTTGCATGTTTCTTCCAAATGATTCTGCCTCCTCCTCCTCCTCCTTCTCCTCCACCATCTCACTTCAAGCACCACTGCGAAAGGTAAGTGAATTTGATTAAAATTTATTTATTTGAAATTTTTTTGCTTGAATTTAATTTTTTGAAATTAATGTTGATAACATTGTAAAATAATATCAAAATTACTTTCAAATAAATTAAATTCAAGCAAAATAATTTCAAATAAATAAATGATTTACGGGTGTTTTATGAGAAACGGTAATAGTATTTATGGATGTATAGTACAGTATGAACGGTCACACGTCACTGGAACGTACAGTAACAACTTACGTTTTTTTTCACCTTACGTTCGGCCGTTCGGAACGTAACTAAAATGTAAGTCGAGGAGCGTCTGTAGACATATATTAAGAGATTGAGTGTGCCATGGAAACAGTAATGAACACAGAGTACGTATAATTAAGTTTTAAAGTTCTCGTTTGGGTTGAGAAAGTTGGCGAAAGGAGGAAAAATAATCCAATAACACACCTGTAGCATATTTGAGGAAGCGGTTGTAACTGGGAAGCTTGCACCAAGGCCCCCTTTTCTCACTTTCTTCTGTCTTAACCTCACACAATGCATTATAATGATTATAAACTTCCTGCATCTCAGCGTTCCAGGATGTGTTGGGCTGGCTGAAGTCCCGAGGGTTCAGACTGAAAGGCCACAGCGACATCCTCTGGGTGAAGACATGAAAGTCAAACAGCATTTTGATTATGCAGATAAGAACTGGCAGTCACACAACTTGTACTTGGAGAAAATCATAACACCATAAATAAGTATTCGCTTATAAAGTGTTTTGGGGCCAGTGGTGTAGTGGTTAGAGTGATGGGCTCATGAGCAGGAGCTTGTGAGTTCAAATCCCAGTTAGACCCCCACTGTGCTAAGACCACTGGGCAAGGTCTTAACCACAAGTGTGCCTCTGTTCACCCAGCAGTATAAATGGGTACCAGTAAAAATATACTGGGAAGGTAACTTGCGATGGATTAGCGTCCCATCCAGGAGGAGTTGAACTCCTGGTCGCTTCACGCTATGGAAACCGGGGATAAGCACCGGCCTGGTGAGCCACTATGGCTCGGGTGTACAAACCCAACTGCATGACAATATTTCCTTTTTCTTTCTAAATGAATATGGCATGCCCATTACAGCAGTGGTGTAGTGGTTAACATGTCTGCCTCACAGCAATGTCTTGGGTTCCAGTCTCAGGCATTTCTGTGTACAGTGTCCATGTTCTTCCCAGACCAAACCATTAATTAGTCTAACTGGCTTTGGACTGTAAGAAATGGCAGGTCTGGGAAGAACATGGACACTGTACACAGAAATGCCTGAGACTGGAACCCAAGACATTGCTGTGAGGCAGACATGCTAACCACTACACCACTGCTGTAATGGGCATGCCATATCCATATCCAGGGGATGTGTTGTGTCATCCTTGCATTGGTCTGGCAAGCTGGACAGGGTGTACCTCGCCTTTGCCCAAGGTTGGGTGAGATAGGCTCGGCCTTCCCATGACCATGCATAGGGACAAACAGCTTGTCAAATGAGAAAGCGAGAATGAGAGTCTTTTAAACTCAAAATTTTGGTTGAAGTAGTTGTAGGTGTGTCTGGCCTTGGGTTTTATTATTGTTGTCGTTATTGTTGTTGTTGTTGTTGTTGTTGCTGTTGCTTTAAACCCATGTTTAAAAAAACTATTATGATCCACTATGTGGCAGAGATCGGATTGCTTTTTGATTGTTCAAATTAAAATAGTATACCTATTATATGTTTACAACAGCTTTATAATTAATTACAGCACCCGATCAAAGAAACCGTCACGTGAAATTTCCTCTCGTGGATATGTCACGTGACCGACAAAGGGCTTCACCGTTTGTGCCGACGTCATAGTCCTGGAGACAGGTTGAACTTACCGACAGGCCTCGCGCGCTCGTGTGTCGGGCGCACCGGAGTTCCGGTCTAATCGAGACTACATCCTGGTACAATGCGGGATGAGGAATCAACTTTCTCGTGGCTTGTAAACAGTGTCGTATCATCATGAAGATGTTTTTCATCAGTGTGAATATCCTGGACGTGGCACAAACGTATTAAAAACATGACGTAACTGATTTCATCTCGTGATCTGCCAGTTTAAATGAATAAACGTTACAGATTCTGGACGTAGACGTGAAAAGGAAAAGCATTTACACACCCACTGTACCGGTGACTTTGGATGCTAATCATAGACATGCTAAAAAGATAGATGTGTCACGCATTGTTCTCGTTGCGTTAACATGACGCCATCTTGGAGAGGGTTACTTGTGTGTGTGTGTGTGTGTGTGTGTGTGTGTGTGTGGGGGGTTGTAATAGAGACTGCAGAGTACAGTACTTTTCATACTCATAAGACCATGTTCCCAATCAGAAACTCATATATTCGAATCAAAAATTATATTGACTTAATACATGTAATTACTGATTCCTACTATAACTTAGTACACCAGTACAGTTTCATCAGTTTCAGCTATTTGTGAAATATAATCCCTGCAGAGCCGCTCTGGTGCTTTCTGTAATTTTTACAGTTTATCCAAAGCATTCTGGCCCAAACTACTTTATTTTTCTTATATCCGTACATTGCCGTTGAGGCCCAAGTAACATTGTCCAAGATGACGTCAGGTTACCGCCTTACAGCACATTGACGATCTACGGCGTGTCTACATGGTTTTAATAGGTCTACGGTGCCAATGACACTGATCAATGACATAGAACGTCATTGGCACGGATGGTCTGTTACTCTACTTCCTGGAGTCGGAAGGGAGAGTTCCAGTTTAGAACTGACACCCTCCAATGCACACAACAGCCGGAAATACACTGAGAACCACTAAACTCCTCACGCTGTCTTTTCATTCAAACTCATAACCAATGGTAATATTCAGAAAACTCGAGTTATAGTCCTGAGGAATGAATTTGTGATTATGTTAAACGCAGAGTGTGTGACGTGTCAACACAAAAGACATTTTAAATTCTACTGGGGTTGAAGGGAGGAGAGACCCTATCTCAACCGACACGGGGCGAAGGCAGGGTACACCCTATACAGCGCAACAGACCATTGCAAGGCCAACACAGACACGCCTAGGGGCAATTTAGATTAGCCAATTAGCCTCGGGTGCATTTCTTTGGATCGTGGAAGGAAACCAGAGTATACAGAGACATGTATAACCATGCAGACGTGTTTGGAGAACATGCAAATGCTACAGAAATGCCCAAGCCTGGGACTCCAACCCTGAACTTTTTTGTTGTGAGACAGATGTGCTAAACACGATGCCATTGTGCCACTCATCCTTTGTTCAGTGAGTCTATCAATGGGTATCTGTAGTTTTTACAGCTTCATCTTTTTCTTTCGGCTTTTTCCATTTTTTTTTTTCAGGGGCCGTGACAGCAAATCATCTAATTCACATATTTGACACAACCCTTTTAGCAAGGGGCAGAAACATGATGACGGCTTTGCAGCTACTCTTTACAAATGTCAACAATGGTTCTTTTACATGCATCTCACCATAGATAGTGAGAGGCATGGCCAGCCTTGAGGGACAGCAGTGACAACTGCTTGTAAGGGGGCTTGAACCCACAACCTTGAGATCAGTAATCCAGCAGCACACCACCAGGTCACCACTGACCCGTTATCAGAGTTGATTTGTGCATTTCAAATCCATGAAACAAAATCTGTCTGTGAGAAGATTTGGAAATAATTGAGTCAGATCTTATTTATGAGCTAAAATATATACTAGCGTGTTGTTGAAACCCTGTGTTTGTAACTTTACCTAGACACCAGACTGATTACCTCCATAGTCACTTTTTTTCGAATGCCAGCCTGACACGAGTACGCATTCATGGTACTTCATGGTACGCCAAAGTGAGTACCTTCACGGGAACTGTGAGCGCCATCACGGGAACAATGTGGAAACTATGAGTGAGATGAGTGCCATTGAGGGGCATTGCTGACCCAAAAAATGAAACATGTTCATTAATTTTGTCACGCACTCTTTTGCGTACCTTTCCGCGAACTATAAGGAAACTGTGAGGAAACAGTGAGGGTACGTGTAAATGCCCTCCACGTCACTGGTAATCAATGCCGCGCAATGTTACACCTGTATCCTCAATAGTGCTCTTGTGTCCTCCATGGTGTTCATTGACTGCTCAACGTTTTCTCTTATATATTACGCATTGTCCAACATTAACTGTTGGCGGACCAGGGAGTGAGTTGTGGACAGAATTGTGTTTCTCACTGTTTCCTCAAAGGTAATCATAGTCTACTCTAAGCTGCTCACCTTTAAGTTTGGGTGAGCACTCAAACCACTGTATTCCTCAACACAACGCACAAACAGTTAACCAATCAGTCATAATGACCAAACTGCTGCCTCCTGGTCAACCATTCCCTCACCCACACTGTTCTGGCTTTTCTCTTCTTTGATCTAGTTGATTTGCTGGTAGTATCAGGTGTGGATTCTAGCTGCTTACATATGTCAGTGTCATAGTCTTCGATTAATAGTAATGCAGCAGCACCTGCAAGAAAGACACATTGTTGATTTAATGCCATTTTCTCGGCATCTCTAGAGTTCATGTTCTTGACGACTACAAGAATGAATGGTGGATGAATCCAGCTACCCTATATATATACACACTGGTGAGGCGTGACAAGGAGCGTCATAAAACGGAAGCGCGGTCACCTTTTTAGCGTGATGTGGAGCAAACTTGTCTGGCCATTGAGTGATGTTGAGGAACTTGAAGCACCCCAGCACAAACAATTCACAAAAATACCGCAATGGTGAGGAATCGAGTGGAACGTCGCAGAACATCTTCAATGGTTCGAATGAGCAAGCCATGAGCAACGCTTATTCCTCTCTGGCACGAACTGTTTGACTGACAGGTGAAATAAACGCAAAATCATTCCGCCATGGTACGCATGAATGAGTGGCATTGAGGATTTAAAATGCGTACTAGTGTCAGGCTGGCTTATGACTACTCTTCTGATGATAAATACATCTAATTTAATGCTTTTCTTTTTGTTTGTTTGTTTGGGTTTTTTTTTTTTTTTTTGGGGGGGGGGGGGGGTTGGGAGGGTTTGGAGGATGCTAAATACTATTGAAATGTCTTGTGAACATAGACAAACCTGTTCAGCTTATGCAGAAAGAAGGTCAAAATTGATCTTAAACAAACGTTTTTTTTGACTAATGCACACACCCAAACCTGTCAGCATTAGGACAAAAGGATAATTAGTCCAACTGTGGTAATATCAGTCTGTGAAGTTTCAGAAAAGAAAGACTTGATCAACAGGACATTTTGCACTCTTCATTTCGGGTCAGACTTTTGACAATCTTTTTTTCTCTTTCTTCATTCTTCAGCTTCTAACAATATTGTTTTCATCTTCCCAACGCACCCTCCTTTTTTGTCAGCACATTACCACGTGTATCCCATATCACCCTAGATTGCATTACATTTAATGGAAGAAATTCAAGCTTGGGCAGTGGTGGCCTGGTGGCAAGGTGCTGGATTACTGATCCTAAGGTTGGGGGTTCAAACCCCACTATCAACAGGTTGTCATGCTGTCTCCCAATGCAGTTATTTTTATTTATTTATTTTTTAGCAAAGTCTGCGGGGAGTGGCATGTTAAAGAACCATTGCTGAGTCATCAATAGTAGGTTGCATAACCATTAGCATGTTTCTTCCCTGCGATGGTCTGGCCATCTGTTCAGGGTGTACTCTTCCCTTACCTGCTGAGATCAGCGCCAGTTTCCCTGTGACCATAATTAGGATTAAGCAGTTCAGAAAATGAATGATGATGATAAAAATGAATTAATGAAATTCAAGATCACTGTTACCTTCCCTAGGAGTGGTCAGCCAACAAAATATTGGGGGCAGCTGTGGCCTTATGAGTAGATCCAGCAAAAGAAAATGTGTGTGTGGCGGAGGTGAGGAGCCCCATCCTTTCCTCCACATTTATGGCCAAAGTGCCCTTGAGCAAAGCACCTAATCACCTGCTGCTCTCTGGCTTCCCCAGTGTGAGGTTGTCACTGCTGTGAATGTTTGTGTATTCTCTGTTTATATGTATTCAGTTTGGATGGATTAAGTACAGAGGCAATAATTTCCATTGCAGGATTAACACAGTATATCAAAATCAAAAAAGATTCGAAGAGCAATGTGTGGAGTAGTCAATGAGGTCACAAAGGAAGCCAGGGTAACTTCTAAACAATTAAATTTCTCTGCCACATTGGCTAATAATAATGCAGCCATGAGGCGTCTTAAAAACATGCACAGTAGGCAAAATGGCTGTTCCAAATTGTCTCTAGGTATGAGTGGGAATATGAATGGTTGGCCTGCAATTGCCTGGCAAGCTGTCCAGGGTGTACCCCACCCTCACACAGAGTCAGCTGAGATGGGTCCCAGCCTCTCCATGACCCTAATTAGGATTAAGTGGTTCAGAAAATGAATGAATGTTTGGGCAATAAAAACATTGTATTCTAATTGAAATGCATCTGTAACATGATGGTGGTAGTACCATGGTTTTGGCCTGTTTTACTGCACCTGGGCCAGGACTATTTGCCATTATTGATATAACAATTAATTTGTAATTACACCAGTGAATTGTCAAGGAAAATTTCAGGATATCTGTAAATGAACTGAAACTCGACAGAATGTGGCTCATGCAGCAAGAAAACAACTATAAGCACTTGAATTAGCACTACCAAACAAAGGATATAAAAGAATGGTGAATATTTTGGACAACTTATGTCAAAATCCTGACCTGAATCCAACTGGAATGTTGTGGCAGGATCTGAAACTAGCAGTTTACATGAGTACACCCATCAGCATACCAGAGTTGTAGTTGTTTCATCCAAGCCGATGTACATGACTGATCAAGAGTTGCCTGAAATGCAGTATTTAGTTGCAGTTCCTGTATTTCTGAAAAAGAGGGTTTACACTAAATACTGAAAGCAAAGCTTCACATACTTTTTCTGCTTGCACGTGTGTATTATTTGATCGCTTTCCTCCATCAGTAAATTATCAAGTATCATATTTTTTGTCTCATCTGTTTAATTTGGGTTTCTCACTGTCTGTACTGAGAGGCAAAAAAATAATTGCTATCATTTGTAAAGAGTAGGCCATTGAGTTGTTGTCAGCCTATTTTTGTTTTACAATGACCTGAGCGAGGGCAGGGCAGAAACACACACGCTATGCAGCCTACTCTTGTCAAAAGTCAGCAATGGTTCTTTTATATGCCTCTCACCACAGACGGTGAGAGACATGGCCAGCCTTTGATAACCCAGTTAGCTGCACTGGGTGGACAGTGGCAACCCACTGAGAGTGAGGCTTGAACCCCCAATCTTGGGATTAGTGATCCAGCAACTTACCTTCAGGCCACCACCGCTGAATGAGTTTTATGAAGTTTAATTTGGTTCACATTATCTACTTTTAAAACTTTTGTGAATACTATTGATTATTTTAGTTAATTTATGCAGAAATATAAAAACAACTTTCAAGCACCACTGTCATCATCATCCTCCACTTAATTCGGGATCAGATCGCAGGGCAGCAACCTAAGCAATGAGATCCAGATATCCTTCTCCCTAGCTGCTTCCTCCAGCTTTTCCGGGGGGATACTGAGGCGTTCCCAGACCAGCTGAGAGACATAATCCGTCCAGTGTGTTCTGGGTCAACTATGGGGTCTCTTCCAGGTTGGACATGCTCAAAACACAATACCAGTGAGGCGTTCGGGAGGCATCCTAATCAGATACCTGAGCCAGCTGAACTGGCTCGTCTCAACACATTGGAGCAGTGGTTCTACTCTGAGCTCATCCCAGATGGCTGAGGTTCTCACCCTATATCTAATGGAAAGTTGCACCACCCTGCAAAAGAAACTAATTTTTGGTTCTTTCCGTGACTACCAAAAGTACTCAAAGCTTTTAATTACTCTTCTTTATAAACTGACACTTTTATATAGACAGTGAGAGCAATGCCCAGCCTTTGATAACCCAGTTAGCTGTACTGGGGGAGGGGGGGGGGGGGGGTTGGAGATCAGTAACAACCTGAAGAGAGTGAGCCTTGAACCCCCAACCTTAGGATCAGTGACCTTAAAACCAGGCCGCCACTGTTCCCATGTACAGTAGGACCTCGATATTCACTGTGGTTTGGTTCCAGCCCCTCCCGCGAATGAAGATAATCCGCGAGTTCTGTACTCGGAAGTAAAAAGCTCGTCCATCTTGTTTCGCAGGGACTGAGCATTTTCAAGCAGTATGACTGGAAGTGCTAACCTTCCACTTCTAATCAAGCAACGGAGACTCTGAAAACTCCGCTTATTGTTAGCTGGGGTGCGGCTAGCATTGAGCTACCATGGCATATTAGCTCAGGAGTTGAGTGTGCTTAGTTATACACGCCCCAAGACTCCATTCTCATAGCTGTAGTAGGGTCGACTGGTGCTATAGAACATAAAATCTCATGCACAAACAATCTAAACATTAACTTAGATACTGTACTGGAACAATAATTGAAAAAGACTTTAATACAAAAGTTCAGAGGAAACTGTCGTTTCTTCAAGAGAAAGTCTTATTTCTTCAGAGAGACATCCAGCATTTTTTATCGCTTAGCCAGAGAAGACGCACAATGTTTGAGTGGCATCATGGAGCTTAACTGGTACTTAAAGCACACTAAAATAAAAGAGGCTCATTGACAACTTGTGCACGGGGCATTACATCATCTCAATCAATCAGCAAAAAGGAGGACAGCCATTGGCTGAATTTGAGTGACGTGTCAGTTGCTTGGCAGTCCGCGAATACTCAAAGTGTGAATGCAAAACCGCGAATAGTCAAGGGCCTACTGTAAAATACACTAAAACAGTTATTGGCTTTATGTGCAGTGGTGGCCTAGTGGTATAGGGCGTTGGATTGTGGATCCTAAGGTTGGGGGTTTGAGGCCCACTCTCCACAGGTTGTCACTGTAACCCCCCCTACCCCCACCCATTTTTCTTGTTGTCTATGGTAGAAGGCAAGTAAAAGAACCATTGCTGACTTTTGACAAAAGTAGGCTGCAAAGCGGTTCCACAAAATGAACTGAATTATTTGCTTTAGGCTGAGTAGGTGTCACTGCCTTGAACACTCCCTTTGCAATTCAGTTTCAGGGATTATTCAGTGGTATTCACCGTGCCTTTGACAAATAATTGTTATGTATCATTTGTAAACACTGATGTCATATAGAAAATTATTTTTAGGTTTCAGCATTATGAGCACTGCACATTATCATCCAAATTGTTTTCCTACTTTTATTTTCAATTCTGTAATGAGCAGAAGGTATCTGCTAAATGTCAAAATTCTTCCCTATGATTTCCATGATGATAAAATGACCGAATCAGCCTCTCTGCCAAACAGGCTCCTGATTCAGCAAGATTTTGGTAATACAGGTTTGGGTGGCTTCTTCAAATTCTGAACTGTGCATAGTATTACTCCTCCTAGGCAACACATAAACTGGTTTTATTATAATGAATGACAGATGGTGTCAACCAAAGGCTACAGTGGTGCTTCCCCACTTTGAATCACCACCTTATTGTGGTGGAGGGGTTTGTGTGTTATAATGATCCTAGGAGCTATGTTGTTTGGGGCATTATGCCCCTGTTAGGGTAACCCAAGGCAAACAGGTCCTAGGTGAAGGTCCAGATGGAGTGCAGTTCAAAAGACCCCTATATGGAGAAGCATATAAGGTAACAGTTTCCCTTTCCCGGACACAGGTCAGCGGGGTCTCCTGGAGGAGAGGCTCAAAGGTGAGTGCCTGGTGGTTGGGCTTCTGCTCATGGAGCATGGCCAGGCCCAGCCCGAAAAGGAGACATGGGTCTGCCCTCTCATGGACTCACCACCTGTGGTAGGGGCCTATAGGGGTCGGATGCATTGTCAGTTGGGCGGCAGCCAAAGGAATGGGTTGTGTCAGACTGATCCTTGGCTACTGAGTCTGAATCTTGGGACATGGAATGTCACCTCCCTGGCCGCCTGAGCTGGTACATGAGGGTGAGAGATACTGACTAGATATAGTCGGACTCACCTCAACGCATAACTTGGGCTCTGGAAACACAAATCTTGAAAGGGGCTGAACCTTATTCCATTCTGGAGTTGCTCAAAAAGATGATGCAACTGATGGTTGAACCTTAGATTCAGGAAGAACAATGTGGTTTTCATCCTTGTCATGGCACTTTTGAACAATTGTATACAATCTAAAGCAGGGGTGTCAAACTCGTGCCACAAAGGGCCATGTGGCTGCAGGTTTTTGTTTCAACCAAGCAGCAGCACACCTGACTTGACTCATTTAATCAACTGATCTAGGTCTTCAGACAGCTTATTGGTCAATCTGTGTGCTTTGTACAGAGACTGACCAATCAACTGCTTGAACACTCAGCTCAGTTGATTAACTGAGCCGAGTCAGGTGTGTTGCTGCTTGGTTGAAACAAAAACCTGCAGCCACATGGCCCTTCGTGGCACTAGTTTGACACCCCTGCTCTAAAGGATCCTGGAGGGGGCATGGCAGTTTGCTCAATTTTCTACATGTGTTTTGTGAATTTAGAGGTTTTTGGCCATGTCCCTCAGAATATCTTGTAGGGTGTGCCCTGGGAATATGTTTGCACCCATTGCCATGGGTCATTCAGTCTCTGTATCACCAAAGCCAGAGCTTGGTCCTTTGTCAATGATTCTGTTCATAATTTTTATGGAAAGAATTTCTAGGGGCAGCCATGCATTGAAGTGTACTGGTTTGGTAACTTTAGGATCTCATTGCTTTTTGTGGATGATGTTGTCCTTTTGATTTCATCAATTCTGAACCTCCAGCTGTCACTGGGGCAATTCGCAGCCGTTTGCGAAGCAGCCAGGATTAGAATCAGCACATCCAAGTTCAAGTCGCAGCTGGAAAAGGGAGGAATGGACCCTCCAAGTTAGGAATAATGTTCTGCCCCTGAGTGGAGGAGTTTAAATATCTTGAGGTCTTGTTCACGAGCGAGGGAAGGATATAGTGGGAGATCAAGAGGTGGGTCACTACAGCCTCTGTTGTGAAGTGGCGCTTGTACAGGTCTGTTGTGGTGATTAGGGAGCTGAGCCGCAAGACAAAGTTCTCAATTTACCAGTCAATCTACATTCCCACCCTCATCTATGGTCATAAGCTTTGGGTAATGACTAAAATAACAAGATTGCGAAAACAAGTGGCTGAAATGAGCTTCCTTCACAGGGTGGTGGGGCTCTCCTTTAGAGCTAGAGTGAAAAGCACAGCCATCTGGGAGAAGCTTGGTGTAGAATCACTGCTCCTCTGTGTTGGGAGGAGCCAGTTGAGGTGGCTTGGGCATCTGGTTAGAATGCCTCCCAAACGCCTTCCTGGTGTGGTGTATCAGGCATGTCCAACTGGGAAGAGACCCCAGGGTTGACCCAGAACATGCTGGAGGGATGTCTCTCGGTTGGTCTGGCAACCCCGCTGTGTCCCCCTGAAAGAGCTAGTGGAAGTTGCTTGGGAGAAGAATGTCTGGACCTCATTGCTCAGGCTGCTGCACCCCGAGACCCGACCCCAGATTAAGCGGAGGAAGATGATGAAGATGATGATGATGATAAAGAATACACCCAGCAAACATACCTGAACTGACTCACATACTAACACACCTGTCACAGTTTTTTTTTTTACAACATATCCAGTTCATTTTTTACACCAGACAAAATCACTTGTGTTCTTTCTTATACTGTATTTATATATCAACCATAACAACATGTATATATACTGATTAACCAAAGTATTAAAACCGCATACCTATTAAGGTGTAGATTCTACTTTTCTCACCAAAACAACTGTATCCTTCAAGACATGAACTCCACAAGAACTCTTAGGGTGCGCTGTGGTATCTGGCACTATGCAGATTGCAGCATACCCTTTAATGTTTAAGTTACAAGGTGGGCCTTCATCATTTAGATTTCTTTATCCAGTTGATCCCACAGATGAGGAATTTGGAAAACAATTTTCTGCAAAACATTCCTGAACAGTTTTTGTAGTATGGCAGGGCACATTATCATGCTGAAAGAGGTACCTGCCATTAGCGAACATTACTGTCAAAAGGGGTGTACTTGGTCTGCATGCAACAGGGTAGATAGAATGTATCATATAAATTTCAAGTTTTATTTTGGATACTCTGACTGGTCTGCAGCTATGCAACCTAAAATATGCACCATATTCAATGCACTAATGTCCTGACAGCTTTTTATCATCGCTAACACTCATTCAAATTTCTTAATTATGTTAGGTTCACAGGAAAGAGGGAGCCTACCTCAGCCACATTTAACAGCCATTTAACATAATGTGTGTGCAGGTCTGTGAACAGTTGAAGGAACCTAGAGTACACACAGGTAGCCTATACATGCATATGTGGAGAAACACCCTCATTTAGCCTGAAACTCACATCCAAGACCTTCTTGTTGTGAAGAAGATTTGCTTCCATTAACAGTTTCAATAATTTGTTCTCTTCTGTTATCTGACCACACAGGCTACTCTTCACTCCCCATGCACCTTAACCCGAGGTGCCAGTAAATATGTTTCTGTCATCTCTGACCCCCATCTCCCTGAACTCCCCGCTATCCCTGACTGCCTCCTGAGCTTTTTACCACTTCCCTCCTCCATCTCTACCCCAGTCCCCCTAAAAAAAATCCTCTCTATGATGATTGATCAGATGAAGACATGGAAATATATTTTTAATCTGATATTGCCTCTAGAGAAGGTCCTTGTCCCATGGAAGACCTCCTGTGTGATCCTATTTGCAAAGAACCACGGGACCATTTTCCAAAAACTCCATGTGTCCCATGGAGCTGAACCATGATAGACCTGTAACCTTAAATTCTCACCTAATGAAGACCATGGAGAGCCAACGCATCCCCCCTGAACGTGCTGCAAGTTTGCTTATTGTCTTACTATTGTGGTGGACAACACATTCATTGACCTATTTCAGAGAACATAGCTAAAGGATACTGGAAGTGAGGTTCATGTGGTTTTTTTAATTATTTCTCCAGTGCATTCAATACAGAACAGCTGGTACTACTGAAGGGGAAGCTGAAGGGGTGGGAGTGTAAGAATGCCAGGCTGCTTGGACCACAAGCTTCTTTACCAACAAAACACAGTACTTGAGACTCAAGGACTATGTGCCAGATGTGGTGATGTGCAACACGGGGAGCCTTCACAGCCATCCTTTACACTTCAGACTTTTGGCACAACACTGTCAACTGCCACTTTTGAAAGTGAGAGTGAAAATGTCCATCTTTTGTGAAAATGTCTCTTTTGAAAGTAACAGTTGCCATTGTTTCTTTAAAAAGTTTTCAGATGATACAGACATTGCTGGTTATGCTTCTGCCTCTGGTGGGGATCAGCTCCCAGGGGAAAACACCGCATATCACACAAATGAATATCCAGGGTTTGTACATTGAGACAGTGGTGAGACACAAATAGTGGGTGCTCTCCTAAGCAATATATCCAGATTAGACTGATTACACTGATGACAGTACAAGAAGTGCCAAAGTTGTCTCCACCTGCTCAGGAGACTGAGGTCCTTTGGTATGTACAGGACATTATATGAGGCTAACATTATGCCAGTGCTCAACTAAAATACAAGCTGCAGTCATCTGTCATAGCGGTCTCCAACCATTTTTTAAGCTGGTTTCATGTAAAACAATATCTTTACAAACTGATATAGAAATAACTAAAAACAAAGTGCATACAAACACAGCTCGTCCTCTGGATGAATTGTTGGGTAGCTTGTGGGTCCATTTTTTGATGCACCACATCAGGTGCCCAAAATGAGAAGTTTTTCAATATAAAATATATTTCAGGCTCCAATAATATACACACACATATATATATATATATATATATATATATATATATTTTTTTTTTTTTTTTAATGCAGCCTTTCTGAGGACCTTGTACCAAATGACCCACAGATTGGTACCAGTCCATGGCCCTGTGGTTGGGGACCTTAGGTAAGAAACTTTATCATGTACTCTTTTTTTATTATTTTTCCTAGCGATGAAGATGGACCATTTCAAATGCTTCTACGAAACATGGTGAGCTGTGTCTCCGCAAATAAACCTGCATGAACTTTGAAGATGCACTCTCTCTCTCTCCTAAGTGGATGGGCTGTAATTTATTTTACTACAAGTAAATATGTTTGCCTCAAATTCCTGCAGTATCAGTACCAGTAAAAAGTTTGGAGACACCTTCTACTTCAGTTAGAAAGAGTAGATGTGCCCAGACTTTTGACTCATACTGTATGTTATAGCAGCTGTAATAAACACTTGTTCCCTCACCAGGCTGTTTTGTTCCTCTCTTTAAGTTTAAGGTTTTTTGTTCACAAAGCCAAATATTTGCAAGGTGCAAAAACAAAGGAAAAAATGCCATCTGTCAAGCATGGTGGGAGAAATTTGATGGCCTGGGGGTGCTTTGGTGGTGGTAAAGTGAAAGATTTGATGAGGGTAAAAGGGATCTTGAACAATGAAGACCAGTGAACAATAATGGATCATTCTATTATAAGATTCCATGTCGTAACTTCTAAACAGACTTTGATTTTAGTCACTTTCCTCCTACAACAAGAAAATGACCCAAAACTTCAGCTCTAAAATATGCAAAAAAATATTCAGAGCAAATGCTAGTATTTTGTGAATGAAGTGGTCAGTGCAGTCACTGGATGTCTACCTACTGAGCTTTAATGCGAGTAGTATGACCATATTGGTATAAAAGATGTGACCTTCAACTTAAGTGAACATTAAGAAAAACAAATAAAAGTAGCATTGAATATAACCCAGAGTCATGTTCAAGGGGCTTTTAGTGAAAATGTATTCATTCAATGTGTGTGTGTGTGTGTGTGTGTGTGTGTGTGTGTGTGTGTGTGTGTGTGTGTGTGTGTGTGTGTGTGTGTGTGTGTGTTTCAGGGTTTTTTTTATCTGTGTACTTATTAATTGTTCTAAGGCTCCCAAAGCCCAACCCCTTGCCGCGAGAGATGGAAACAGTTCGGCTGGCCAACAGGGCTCTGGTAAAGCTGTGACAGGCCTAGCAAGCCGACAGCAGATTATTTATTGCTACAAACTATACACGGAGGAAGAAATGGACGGATCCACACGGCAAACGAAACGGAACAGTTAAAGGACAACGAGACAGTACATGTACTTGGAACATATGTGGACTAAAGGACAAAGAGCCTGAGCTTGTTGGGTTCATGAAGAAATGGGAAATATCAGTGATGGGTATCACAGACTGCAAAAGGAAAGGCACAGGATCAAAAAGAATCCACGAGAACTACTTTCTGACATGGAGCGGAGTAGACAGGAAGTCAATAGCTGTTCATGGAGTAGGCTTTATCCTGGACCCAAACACAGCAAAAAATATTCTTGACATGGAACACATATCAGAGAGAATAATGAAGATCAGAATCAGGAAAGATACCAGAATGATTAACTACATCCAGATTTTGCACCATGTAATGACAGTTACACTGAAGAAGAAAAGTATTAATTCTTTGAAATGTTGGACCAACCACCATCCCAGACAAGGAAGAGCTCAAGGTAATGGGTGATTTCAATGGGAGAGTAGGGAAGAGGAGACCCCCCCCTGGGAAGACCACTTAGGCCCACACAGTGATCCCAACTTCTTCTTTTCCTTTCGGCTTTTCCCTTCAGGGGTCGCCACAGCGAATCATCTGCCTCCATCTCACCCTATCCTTTGCATCTTCTTCTCTTAGTCCAATTTCCATCAGCACCCTGTTGGTTGACGGCACTGATGGCGGTCGTTGTTAACCAGGGCCTCGACCGATCCGGTATGTGATTCTTTCTTGTGATTCGCATAGTTTATTTGGCATTTGTTTTACGCCGGATGCCCTTCCTGACGCAACCCTCTGCATTTATCCGGGCTTGGGACCGGCGTGAGGGAGAGACACTGGTTTGTGCCCCCCCTCACGGCTGCATTCCACACAGTGATCCCAACACAGACTGTAATGAAGAACAGACACTAAACCTGTGCACAGAGCACATGTTGTGGATTAGCAACACCTTTTACAATTACAGAAGCAGCCAAAGACAAACAGGGTACAAATGGAACGATCTGAACATCTCATCACAGATTGATTTCATCCTGGTCCGGAGGAAGCACAGATGGTAGGTTACAGACGCCAGGTCCATACCGAAGGCAGTAGTTGACAGACCACAAACCAGTTCTCATAACAGAAAGGAACAAAATAAAATGTAAAGAACAGAAAAAGAACAACAGAAAGAAAACACCTAAAGTGATTGATTTGAAAAAACTCCAAGACACAGATGCCCAGGAAAAGGTGAAAGAACTCCTACCAAGGAAACTGAACAACTATGACATACACAAAATGAGCACTGAGACAGTATGGGAGACCTTCAAGACAGCACTTACAGAGACATTAACAGAAATTTGTGGAACAAAGATGGTTGGAGAAGACAGAACGAAGCGGACAGCATGGTGGAACGAGACAGTAACGACAGCCATTGGCGAAAAGAAGAGACTTTACAATATCTGGACAAGAACAAAGAAAGAAGAGGATTACATCACATATAGAATTGCCAGACGCCACAGTAGAAGAGAGGTCAGAGAATCGCAAGACCAATCATGGATTAGTTATGGGGAAGAACTCAGTGAACTGTGCAAGCACTCCATAAGGAACTTCTACAGAAGCATCAAGGCCATGAGACTAAGCGATGTGCCATAAGACCCTACAACAGTAATCAACAACAAAGACAGAAAACCAATCAACGAGAAAGAGGCAATTAATATAAGCCAGCCAATGCAGCCATGAGGCGGGGGGGGGCACTAACCAGTGTCTCTCCCCCTTATGCCGGTCCCAAGCCCGGATAAATGCAGAGGGTTGCGACAGGAAGGGCATCCGGTGTAAAAATTCTGCCACATTTAAAAATGCAAATGATCAATACAGAATTCATACCGGATCGGTTGAGGCCCGGGTTAACAACGACCGCCATCAGTGCTGTCAACCAACAGGGTGCTGATGGAAATTGGACTACTGTTGGTCGAAGACGTCGAAGGAGAGGCGGGAGGCGTGTCCGTAGGCAGATAGAGAAGAGGAAATGCGTGAGCCTAGGACTGAGAGTAGGGACTTTGAATGTTGGAACTATGCAAGGAAAAGATAGGGAGCTGGCTGACATGATGCAGAGGAGGAAGGTGGACATACTGTGTGTTCAGGAGACAAGGTGGAAAGGTAGAAAGGCTAGAAGCTTAGGAGCAGGGTTTAAACTGTTTTATAATGGTGTGGATGGGAAGAGAAATGGAGTAGGAGTCATCTTGAAGGAGGAGTTTGTCAGGAATGTTCTAGAAGTGAAAAGAGTGTCAGACAGAGTGATGAGTCTCAAGTTAGACATTGAAGGCGTGATGGTCAATGTTGTTAGTGCTTATGCTCCACAGGCAGGATGTAAGCTAGAAGAGAAGGAGAGATTCTGGAGTGAGTTAGATGAAGTGATGCAGAGTACCCCCAGAGGTGAAAGAGTGGTCATTGGAGCAGACTTCAATGGACATGTTGGTGCAGGCAACAGAGGGGACGAGGAAGTGATGGGCAGGTTTGGTATCCAGGACAGGAACACAGGACAGATGTTGATCGATTTTGCAAAAAGGATGGAAATGGCTGTGGTGAATACTTTCTTCAAGAAGAAACAGAAGCATATGTTGACTTATGAAAGCGGAGGTAAGAGCACACAGGTAGACTATATCTTGTGTAGGCGATGTAATTTGAAGGAAGTCAGTGACTGCAAAGTAGTAGTGGGTGAGAGTGTTGCCAAACAGCATAAGATGGTGGTGTGCAGGATGACACTGATGGTGAGAAAGGTGAAAAAGGCAAAGGCAGAGCTGAAGACAAAGTGGTGGAAGCTGACAAAGGAAGAGTGTCGTGTTGTCTTCAAGGAGGAGTTGAAACAGGCTTTGGGTAGTCAGGAAGTGCTTCCAGAGGACTGGACAACCACAGCCAATGTGATCAGGGAGACCGGTAGGAGAGTACTTGGTGTGTCCTCTGGAAGGAAAGTAGAAAGAAGAGGTTAGCCAAGAAGAAGTGGGACATTGAGAGGACCGAAGAGAGTAAACAGGAGTACAGGGAGACACAGCGTAAGGCGAAGGTAGCAGTGCCAAAGGCCAAACAGAGGGCGTATGATGACTTGTATGATAGGTTGAACAGTAAGGAGGGAGAAAATGATCTATACAGGTTAGCACAGCAGAGTAATAGAGATGGGAAAGATGTGCAGCAAGTTAGAGTGATAAAGGACAGAGAGGGAAATGTATTGACTGATGAAAGAAGTGTGCTGGGAAGATGGAAAGAGTACTTTGAAGAGCTGATGAATGAGGAAAATGAGAGAGAAAAAAGAGTAGAAGGGGTGACCGTTGAGGAGCAGGAAGTAGCAAAGATTAGTAAGGGAGAAGTGAGGAGGGCATTGAAGAGGATGAAGAGTGGAAAGGCAGTTGGCCCTGATGACATACCAATTGAGGTATGGAAGTGTCTAGGGGAGGTAGCAGTAGATTTTCTGACAAGAATATTCAACAAGGTCTTAGAAAGTGAGCAGATGCCAGAGGAATGGAGGAGAAGTGTGCTTGTGCCCATTTTTAAGAACAAGGGCGATGTACAGAGTTGTGGCAACTACAGAGGGATAAAGTTGATGAGCCATACAATGAAGCTATGGGAAAGAATAGTGGAAGCTAGACTAAGGGCAGAGGTCAGCATTTGTGAACAACAGTTTGGTTTCATGCCAAGAAAGAGCACCACAGATGCAGTGTTTGCTTTGAGGATGTTAATAGAGAAGTACAGAGAAGGTCAGAAGGAGCTGCATTGTGCCTTTGTGGATCTGGAGAAAGCATATGACAGGGTGCCGAGAGAAGAACTGTGGTATTGTATGAGGAAGTCTGGAGTGACAGAGAAGTATGTTAGAGTGGTGCAGGACATGTATGATAGATGTAAGACAGTGGTGAGGTGTGCTGTCGGTGTGACAGAAGAGTTCAAGGTGGAGGTGGGACTGCATCAAGGGTCAGCTCTCAGCCCCTTCTTGTTTGCTATGGTGATGGACAGGCTAACAGATGAGGTTAGACAAGAATCTCCATGGACTATGATGTTTGCAGATGACATAGTGATCTGTAGTGAGAGCAGAGACCAAGTGGAGGAAAATCTAGAGAGGTGGAGGTATGCCCTGGAAAGGAGGGGATTGAAGGTTAGTCTTAGTAAGACAGAATACATGTGTGTGAACGACAAGGACCCAAGAGGAACTTTGAGGTTATAGGGGCAGAGATAAAGAAGGTGGAGGATTTTAAGTACTTAGGCTCAACAATCCAGAGCAATGGAGAGTGTGGAAAAGAGGTGAAGAAGCGCGTGCAGGCAGGTTGGAATGGATGGAGAAAAGTGTCCGTGTGATGTGCAATAGGAGAGTATCGGCAAGAATGAAGGGAAAAGTGTACAAGACGGTGATGAGGCCAGCAATGTTGTATGGTTTAGAGACAGTGGCCCTGGGGAAAAGACAGGAGTCAGAGTTGGAGGTAGCAGAGATGAAAATGTTGAGGTTCTCTTTGGGAGTAACGAGGATGGATAGGATCAGAAATGAGTACATCAGAGGGACAGCACATGTTAGATGTTTTGGAGACAAAGTCAGAGAGGCTAGATTGAGATGGTTTGGACATGTACAGAGGAGGGATAGTGAGTATATTGGTCGTAGGATGCTGAGGTTGGAACTACCAGGCAAAAGGCCCAGAGGAAGACCAAAGAGAAGATTTATGGATGCGGTGAAGGCGGACATGAAGGTCGTTGGAGTAAGAGTAGAAGATGCAGAGGATAGGGAGAGATGGAGGCAGATCATTTGCTGTGGCGACCCCTGAAGGGAACAGCCGAAAGGAAAAGAAGAAGAAGAAGAAGAAGGAGTATTACAGCCAGCCGTTAAACCCCATGGGAGTAAGTGAGGACTCCAACTTCCAGCCTCGCTACAATGAGGAACAAGCGCCCACGGTCTTAAGATCAGAGGTAGCACATGCACTAAGTACTAGCCCGAAGAACAAGTCAGCCGGACCAGATGGTCTAACTACAGAGGCACTTCTAGTGAGTGGAGAGACAGGCATCACAGGCATCACATGGCTTACCCACATTTTCCAGAAAGCTTGGGAAGAAAGAACAGCACCAGATGACTGCAAACAAGCTGTAGTTATTCCAATCTGGAAGAAGAAAGGCAACAAGAGGGACTGTAGCATGTATAGAGGGATTTGCTTACTCAGCCATGTGGGAAAAATGTACACGAAAATCATCGAGTGCAGAGTGATGCACAAGACAGATCACCTCCTAAGTGAGGTACAGATGGGCTTCAGGAAAGGCAGAGGCTGCACAGATGCAATATTCGCTCTAAGACAGCTTTTCGTGGACCAAGAAAAGGGTTTTCATAGAGTGAACAGGGACAAATTATGGGAAGTACTAGAACGATACGGGGTCAGAGGTCAACTCTTAGATAACATCCGAGCCATCTACGAAGGCAGCTCCAGTGCCGTACGCACCACACATGGCTTAACAGACTGGTTCCAAGTATCATCAGGCGTAAGCCAAGGATCTGTCCTCTCTCCACTGCTGTTTCTCATCTACATGGATGAGATCACAAGGAAGGCAAATCCAGACCCTACAACAACAAATGAACATTCTGTTTGCTGATGACCAGAGTCTTGTCCACCACAACCCAGAAGACCTACAACATCACACAAACGAACTCAACAGTGCCTGTGAGGAATACAAGATGAAAATAAGCATCAGCAAAACAGAAGTGATGAAAGTCAGCAGAAGACCAGGAGACCTGAGTATACACGTCAACAACACCAAGCTCAAACAGGTGAAAGAATTCAAGTATCTTGGCAGTATGTTCAGTGAAGATGGAAAGATCCACAAAGAAATTGGCGGCCCAATCAAATCAAATCAAAGGCCCAATAAAGAATATTCTTTCTAAAAAAACCCTAAAAATCCATTTAAAATTGTTGTTTTCTTTTGAGGTACATGTGTATTTCTGAGATAGCAGTGATTTAGATGCTTCAGCTTTCAGGACTGTGTAGCCCTGATGTCCTCCTTCTTATTGAAGTGATCATCTCAGAAAAAAACTTGCTCCCTGACCTGGAAAGCATATATTCTATGAGGTTGTAAAGAAACAAGCAGCATAATCAAGGATAACACACACCATAGCTACACCCTGTTTAATTACAACCAGCTGACAAATGGTTCAGGATAATTAAAACCAGAATAAACTGAAAATGGCTTTTACCTAATGGGTGCGGCTTCCATTATACCCTTATTATGTTATTCAGGAGAAGCACTCGAACACACACACACACACACACACACACACACACACACACACACACACACTTACTAGTGAACATCCAGGGACAGGACATTGAGACAGTGGACAGTTTCAAGTACCTGGGTGTTCACCTTAACAATAAACTGGACTGGTCCCACAACACCAACGCCCTGTACAAGAAGGGCCAGAGTCGCCTCCACCTTCTGAGGAGACTCAGGTCCTTCGGCGTATGCAGACCTCTGCTCAGGACTTTTTATGACTCTGTGGTAGCCTCTGCAATCCTCTACGCTGCCATCTGCTGGGCCCCGGGCAGCACAGAGCGGGACAGGAAGAGACTGAACAAGCAGGTCAGGAGGGCCAGCTCTGTCCTCGGCTGCCCACTGGACTCTGTGGAGGAGGTGAGTGAGAGGAGGATGGTAGCAAAGCTCACATCCATCCTGTTCAACAGCTCTCACCCACTGCACCAGACTGTAGAGGAGCTGAGCAGCTCCTTCAGTGGACGACTGAGACATCCTCAGTGCAGGAAGGAGCGCTACCGCAGGTTGTTCATTCCCACCGCTGTCAGACTGTACAACGCCACTTTGTAACTGTCTGTGAAAATACCGGTTATGTGCAATAAAAACCCCGTGCACTTTAATCAACCACATCTACCCCACTGTGAACCATATCAACCCATCTACTCTGCACTCAGATACATTACACTTTAATATAGGCCAGTCTATAAAGTTGCTCCATTCTTTTCTTTTATTGTTTATTAATTTATACTATTTATGTATCTATTTATTTATTTACTTATAGAATATATATGTATGTGTGTATGTTTGTACTTGTATCTATTTTTGCACCCCCTACTGATAGTACCTCAAGAGCCTGTAACAGTGAATTTCTCCATTGTGAGATTAATAAAGCTGTATCTTATCTTATCTTATCTTATACAACATTTATAACAGTCTTTTATTCCTTTTTTCTTTATCCTTCCCCTGGTACCGTCTTGGGTGTCGCGTAGAGAAAGAGTTGTCAGTCTGTGGCACGACGGAAGGCGTCTTTATGGGGGATGTTGTTAGCTGTCAGGGTTTCTTTGACACCATTTGTCCACGTCTTTCTGGGCCTGCCTCTAGCCTTGTAACCTGAGTATTTCTTGTTGTAGGCTTGTTGTGCTGAGTGTTTGGTGGGTAGTCGTGTCAGATGGCCAAACCACTTTATTCTTTGTTTCTGTATGTGATGAAGGACAGGTGTGGTTCCTACCATTTCTCTGATTTTTGTGTTTGGAATCAGTCACGTCTGGTCTTATTGACGGCTTAGCTGAGGCATCTCATTTCACATGCTGTGATCTTACTCTCGAGGGGTTTAGACAGAGTCCATGTTTGACACTGGTATGTGAGTGTTGGAATGAAGATGGTGTTAATTAATTTTGCTTTTGTCTCCATTGGGATTCTGGGATGTTTTAGGAGGGGGCTCAGTTGGTAGCTAACCCTATTGGCCTTCTGTATTCTGGTCCAATTATTCCAATCTGGAAGAAGAAAGGCAACAAGAGGGACTGTAGCATGTATAGAGGGATTTGCTTACTCAGCCATGTGGGAAAAATGTACACGAAAATCATCGAGCGCAGAGTGATGCACAAGACAGATCACCTCCTAAGTGAGGTACAGATGGGCTTCAGGAAAGGCAGAGGCTGCACAGATGCAATATTCGCTCTAAGACAGCTTTTCGTGGACCAAGAAAAGGGTTTTCATAGAGTGAACAGGGACAAATTATGGGAAGTACTAGAACGATACGGGGTCAGAGGTCAACTCTTAGATAACATCAGAGCCATCTACGAAGGCAGCTCCAGTGCCGTACGCACCACACATGGCTTAACAGACTGGTTCCAAGTATCATCAGGCGTAAGCCAAGGATCTGTCCTCTCTCCACTGCTGTTTCTCATCTACATGGATGAGATCACAAGGAAGGCAAATCCAGACCCTACAACAACAAATGAACATTCTGTTTGCTGATGACCAGAGTCTTGTCCACCACAACCCAGAAGACCTACAACATCACACAAACGAACTCAACAGTGCCTGTGAGGAATACAAGATGAAAATAAGCATCAGCAAAACAGAAGTGATGAAAGTCAGCAGAAGACCAGGAGACCTGAGTATACACGTCAACAACACCAAGCTCAAACAGGTGAAAGAATTCAAGTATCTTGGCAGTATGTTCAGTGAAGATGGAAAGATCCACAAAGAAATTGGACCAGAATACAGAAGGCCAATAGGGTTAGCTACCAACTGAGCCCCCTCCTAAAACATCCCAGAATCCCAATGGAGACAAAAGCAAAATTAATTAACACCATCTTCATTCCAACACTCACATACCAGTGTCAAACATGGACTCTGTCTAAACCCCTCGAGAGTAAGATCACAGCATGTGAAATGAGATGCCTCAGCTAAGCCGTCAATAAGACCAGACGTGACTGATTCCAAACACAAAAATCAGAGAAATGGTAGGAACCACACCTGTCCTTCATCACATACAGAAACAAAGAATAAAGTGGTTTGGCCATCTGACACGACTACCCACCAAACACTCAGCACAACAAGCCTACAACAAGAAATACTCAGGTTACAAGGCTAGAGGCAGGCCCAGAAAGACGTGGACAAATGGTGTCAAAGAAACCTTGACAGCTAACAACATCCCCCATAAAGACGCCTTCCGTCGTGCCACAGACTGACAACTCTTTCTCTACGCGACACCCAAGACGGTACCAGGGGAAGGATAAAGAAAAAAGGAATAAAAGACTGTTATAAATGTTGTATAAGATAAGATAAGATAAGATACAGCTTTATTAATCTCACAATGGAGAAATTCACTGTTACAGGCTCTTGAGGTACTATCAGTAGGGGGTGCAAAAATAGATACAAGTACAAACATACACACATACATATATATTCTATAAGTAAATAAATAAATAGATACATAAATAGTATAAATTAATAAACAATAAAAGAAAAGAATGGAGCAACTTTATAGACTGGCCTATATTAAAGTGTAATGTATCTGAGTGCAGAGTAGATGGGTTGATATGGTTCACAGTGGGGTAGATGTGGTTGATTAAAGTGCACGGGGTTTTTATTGCACATAACCGGTATTTTCACAGACAGTTACAAAGTGGCGTTGTACAGTCTGACAGCGGTGGGAATGAACGACCTGCGGTAGCGCTCCTTCCTGCACTGAGGATGTCTCGGTCGTCCACTGAAGGAGCTGCTCAGCTCCTCTACAGTCTGGTGCAGTGGGTGAGAGCTGTTGAACAGGATGGATGTGAGCTTTGCTACCATCCTCCTCTCACTCACCTCCTCCACAGAGTCCAGTGGGCAGCCGAGGACAGAGCTGGCCCTCCTGACCTGCTTGTTCAGTCTCTTCCTGTCCCGCTCTGTGCTGCCCGGGGCCCAGCAGATGGCAGCGTAGAGGATTGCAGAGGCTACCACAGAGTCATAAAAAGTCCTGAGCAGAGGTCTGCATACGCCGAAGGACCTGAGTCTCCTCAGAAGGTGGAGGCGACTCTGGCCCTTCTTGTACAGGGTGTTGGTGTTGTGGGACCAGTCCAGTTTATTGTTAAGGTGAACACCCAGGTACTTGAAACTGTCCACTGTCTCAATGTCCTGTCCCTGGATGTTCACTAGTAAGTGTGTGTGTGTGTGTGTGTGTGTGTGTTCGAGTGCTTCTCCTGAATAACATAATAAGGGTATAATGGAAGCCGCACCCATTAGGTAAAAGCCATTTTCAGTTTATTCTGGTTTTAATTATCCTGAACCATTTGTCAGCTGGTTGTAATTAAACAGGGTGTAGCTATGGTGTGTGTTATCCTTGATTATGCTGCTTGTTTCTTTACAACCTCATAGAATATATGCTTTCCAGGTCAGGGAGCAAGTTTTTTTCTGAGATGATCACTTCAACAAGAAGGAGGACATCAGGGCTACACAGTCCTGAAAGCTGAAGCATCTAAATCACTGCTATCTCAGAAATACACATGTACCTCAAAAGAAAACAACAATTTTAAATGGATTTTTAGGGTTTTTTTAGAAAGAATATTCTTTATTGGGCCTTTGAAAAAAAAAAAGAAAGAACGAAAATCAATGAGGTCAAAGTCAGCTGTTTTGACAATGTGAGTACCTGAAATTTAATTAATTAGGGTCACAGGTACACTTGCATCCATCTCAGCCCACTCTGGGTGAGGGCAGAGTACAACCTGGACAGCTATTATTATTATTATTATTATTATTATTATTATTATTATTATTATTATTGCTGGATTGCTGATCCCAAGGTTTGGGGTTCAAGCCCCACTATCAACGAGTTGTCTCTGCTGTCTCCCCGGTGCAGCTGTCTAGGTTATCAAAGGCCAGGCATGTCTCTCACTGTCTATGGTGCGAGGCGGGTAAAAGAACCAATGCTGATTTTTGTCAATATTTTTCTTGTTTCTGCCCTGTAATGACCAATCGAACTGTCAAGGGCCCTTGCCCAGAGTCAGCTGAGATGGGCACCATTGGTTCACAAAATGAATGAATGAATGAATGAATGAATGAATAATAATGATTGTAATAATAATAATGACATTCTCACTGTGGGTAAAGATAAGAGGGCTCAATAAAATCCATAATCAAGAAGTAAGATACAGTGACATGATATTTCTTACTTAGCAATGTTCCGAAAATGAAAGAAGGCTATATGAGTAATATCATCTATATGAGATTCAAATGAAAGACCCGGATTAATTATCACTTCCAGGTCTTTTACTATTGCACATGAAACTAAAACACTATCCAAACTTACTAAATAATTAGAAACGTTATTTCTAGCTGCCTGAGTTCCAAGTACAAGTATTTCTGTCTTATCAGAGTTTAATAAGAGGAAGTCCCTGATCTCGTTTTGCTCAAATATATAACTGCATATCATCAGCATAAAAATGAAAGCCAATAGCATGATCACGAATGATATAACCCAAATGGCGTGTGTATAGAGAAATAAGCAAGGGGACAGAACATTTTGAAATGCCAAACTTAACATTAGAACACAGGGAAATCTATATTTACATCTACAAACAGATAATGGTAAATTAAATACGATTTAAATCAGAAGAGAGCCGTTCCCCTAACTCCAATAACATTTTCTAATCTGTCAAGGAGAATCATACGATCAACAGTGTCGCAAGGCTGCATTAACGTCAAGTAACATAAGCAGGGAGACACAACTATGGTCAAAGGCCACCAGTAGATCATTTACCACCTTAACAAATACTGTCTCTGTGCTAAGATGAATCCTAAATCCTGACTGATATATTTCATCTCTCATCTCATCTCATCTCCTTCCACTTAATCCGGGGTCGGGTCACAGGGGCAGAAACCTAAGCAATGAGCTCCAGACGTTCCTCTCCCCAGCCACTTCTTCCAGCTCTTCCGGGGGACTCCGAGGCGTTCCCAGACAAGCTGAGAGACATAGTCCCTCCAGCGTCTTCAAGGTCAACCCTGGGGTCTTTTCACCCCGGTGAAACACACACTATGGTGGCGTTCGAGAGGCATTCTGACCAGCTCAACCGGCCCCTCTCAATGCGGAGAAGCAGTGGTTCTCCTCCGAGTTCTCCACGGATGATAGAGCTTCTCACCTTATCTCTAAGGGAGAGCCCCACCACACAGCATAGGAAACTCATTTCAGCCGCTTGAATCCACAATCCTGTTCTTTTGAACACTACCCAAACTCATGACCATAGGTGAGGGTTGGAATGTAGATCGACTAGTAAATTGAGAGCTTTACCTTGCGGCTCAGCTCCTTCTTCTCCACGACGGACTGGTACAGGCTCCATTTAACAGCAGAGGCTGCAGCAATCTCTCTGTCGATCTCCCGCTCCATCCTTCCCTCACTTGTGAACAAGACCCCAAGATTCTTAAACTCCTCCACTTGGGGCAGGACCTCATTCCCAGCCCGTGGGGTGCATTACATCGTTGTCCTACTGAGAACCATGGCCACGAATTTGGAGGTGCTAATTTTCATCCCGGCCACTTTGCACTCGACTGCGAATTGCTCTAAAGAGAGTTGGAGGTCCCGGCTTGATGAAGCCAAAACGATAACATCATTCGCAAAAAACGGATACGAGATCCAATGGCCACCAAAACAGAACCCCTCAATGCCTCAGATGCACCTAGAAATTCTGTCCATAAAAATTATGAACAGAATTGGTGACAAAGGATAGCCTTGGCAGACTCCAACCCTCACCGGAAATGAATTTGACCTGTTGTTACCAATGCGGACTAAACTCTGGCTCCAGTGAAACAGCGATCAAATGGCCCGTAGCAACGGGTCCGGAACGCCGTATTCCTGGAGCATGCTTCCTTAAGGGACATGGTCAAAAGCCTTCTCCCAATCCACAAAACACATGTGGACAGATTGGGCAAACTTCCATGCCCCCTCCAAGATCCTGTAGAGCATATAGCGTTGGTCAAGAGGGCTACGGCCAAGACGAAAAAAACATTGTTCCTCCTGAATCTGAGGTTTGACTATAGGTCAGATCCTCCTCTCCAGTACCCCTGCATAGACTTTCCCAGGTAGGCTGGGGAGTGTGATTTCCCAATAATTGGAACACACCCTCCGGTCCCCTTTTTAAAAAAGGGGGACTATCACCCTGGTTTGCCAATCCAGAGGTACAGTCACCGATGACCACGTGATGTTGCAGGGATCCGTCAACCATGACGGTCCTACAGCATCCAGAGCCCTGAGATATTCAGGGCGGATCTCTTCTAACCCCAGAGCTAGACCACCAAGGAGCTTTTTGACTACCTCAGTGACCTCCATTCCAATGATGGTCAGACCCCCACCCAAACCCCCAGGGTTTTCCTCCTCCACGGAGTGCGTGTTGGTGGGATTGAGGAGGTCTTCAAAGTATTCCCTCCACTGTAAACAGTGTTTGTAGAGAATAACACAAGGGGCACCAGATGGTGGTCGAGAACCTTTTTGAGGTCAACCGATAATCACTCTCCAGGCCCTCACCAAATTCCTCCCATGCCCAAGATTTTGCATCTGCGACAGCTTCAGCACGTTTGGCCTGCCGGTACCTGTCTGCTGCCTCAGGAGTCCCACAAGCCAATAAGGCCTGATAGGCCTCCTTTTTCACCTGGACAACCCCCATCACCAGGTGTCCACCATCAGATTCAGGGGTTACCACCATGACAAGCACTGACGACCTTCCAGCCACAGCTATGTGCTGCCACCTCAGCAATGGAGCCACGAAACATGGTCCATTCGGAAAGGGCAAGAATGGGCTACTTCACACATTTCATGATTGTTATTCCTACAAAGATATGAACATAACTGCTGCGCGACAACTTTTTCTTAGATCTTAGAGGTAAAAGGGAGGGTTTATATTGGTGTATAGTCAGACAGCTGATATGGTTCGAGATCCGGTTTTTTAAGCAGAGGTTTTAAGACTCAGCTTAAAGGATTTAGGTACATAACCAGTGCTAAGTGAAGCATTTATTACATTTAATGAAGCATTGATTACTTCTGATAGTATTTGATTAAAGAAATATGTAGGTACTGGATCAAGCACACAGGTTGATTTAGACAAGGAAATTAGTTTTGTCTTTTGAATGGGGCTAAAACACTGGTTGCCAAGCTAATAATGGTATATTATTTGCGGTTTTAGTGATTGACATACCTGTCTTTAAGTTTAGGGAATCACATTTTTTCCTGATATTTTCAATTTTAACATCAAAAAGTTCATAAAGTTCGTCACTGCCTAACATTGATGATCCATGCACTTTAATTATGGTCTTCTTCATCATCATCATCATCATCATCATCTTCCGCTAAGTCCAGGGTCAGGTCGCGGGGGCAGCAACCTAAGCAAAGAGGTCCAGACGTCCCTCTCCCCAGCCACTTCCTCTAGCTCTCCCGGGAAGGGGGTGGGGAGACACACACTGAGGTGGTCCCAGACAAGTCGAGAGACATAGTCCCTCCAGCGTGTTCTAGGTCGACCCCGGGGTCTCTTCCCGGTTGGACATGCCCGAAACACCACACCAGGGAGGCATCCGGGAGGCATTCTGATCAGATGCCCGAGCCACCTCAACTGGCCCCTCTCAATGCGAAGGAGTAGCGGATCTACTCCGAGCTCTCCACGGATGGTAGAGCTTCTCACCTTATCTCTAAGGGAGAGCCCCACCACACAGCATAGGAAGCTCATTTCAGCTGCTTGAATCCACAATCTTGTTCTTTTGAACACTACCCAAACTCATGACCATAGGTGAGGGTTGGAATGTAGATCAACTAGTAAATTGAGAGCCTTGCCTTGCACCTCGGTCGCTTCGCTGCTATCGTGTACTCACTTATTTTTTGACCACTACAGCTCTGCACATATCACAACTTTTCCAGAAATGGGGTTAGCAAATACAGTGGTATGAAAAAGTATCTGAACCTTTTGGAATTTCTCACATTTCTGCATAAAATCACCATCAAATATGATCTGATCTTTGTCAAAATCACACAGATGAAAAAATAGTGTATGCTTTAACTAAAACCACCCAAACATTTATAGGTTTTCATATTTTAATGAGGATAGCATGCAAACAATGACAGATCTATATGACCTATAAATGTTTGGGTGGTTTTAGTTAAAGCAGACACTGTTTTTTCATCTGGTTCTGATTTTGACAAAGATCAGATCACATTTTATGGTGATTTTATGCAGAAATGTGAGAAATTCCAAAAGGTTCAGATACTTTTTCATACCACTCTAATGATAATCTTGCAATGTTTTGCAATTATGTGTGCCAGTTGGTGAGTAGTTGCCAAATGACAAACCGAAACAAAGACAGTTTGTTTATTCAGTGCTCTTTATAAGTGGGTTTTTTTTCCCCCCATTCACGCATGTGTTTACATAGCTTTAATGGGAAACTGTGTGAATGTGTGTATGTAAACGAAGAGTCACAGACATTTTGATATTCAGAAAATCAAAGTACTGGATCTGTCTAAATTTCAGTTCTTAAAACTGTGGCATGAGCTTTCTATTCATATGTGATAACTTAATTTTATTATGTGAACATGAAGTCAAAAACTAACAGCACATTTAACCAGGCTTTTAACCATAACCTTTAAGTGTTCAACTGGAAAACTTCATTGTACACCAAAACAAACCAGAGTAGACCACAAAGCAGTCCCAAGTGGTAATATTATAAACTTTTATTGTTATACTTGTGAGGATCACACATATTTACAAGCTATGAGAGACATGTCCTTCTTCATCCTTGTTGAGGGTTACTGGCAGCCATTAGCTCCGCACACATTTTCCTGTACAGATAAAGCAGAAGATTAATCCCATTGCATATGAGTGACAATAAAACTATACATTTAATCAGTGGTGGGCTGTACATTTGGTACCCGGACCTTCAGTTGGACTTAACGGAGTTCATCCTACTCTTAATACTACCATTATAATGTTGCAATTATACAAACCATCAATAATATACAAAACACAATACAACAAGCCCTGCAATTGCAGAGAGAGGAACATTTTGTGCATTTCTGCTAGTAACCCTGCGCATTAAATAACTTTCACCAACGATTACCAGTGAAAGTTCCCAGGAAAATTGGCACTCAGCCAAATGCAAAAAAAAAAAAAGAGTAAACTTTATCTCTACAAACTCACTGTAAATGTCGACCTTTTCTGAATAGGTCCGCCTTGAAAACGAATTTTTAAAAATGTCTGACACAAGTTAATTTCTCCTCCTCTGTCAGCAATCGTGGGCATAAAAAATTCTAACTTAAATAATTTTGTGTAAATCATTACAGACTATTCACCTAGTTTTGCCATGACTAGCCAATCAAAGGAGGTAAACTTGCTGACGTTATTGTAAGCCCACAACCTTGCACTATGTGGCCAATCTGAAATCTGATTGGTTAAACAGCCCTATTTCTAATAAAGTTTAAGTTCATGATACACTTTACATCTATTGACAACATTATGGTTCTCATGATAATATAATAAAGATGTTTTTTTTTTAAGTAGCATAAGTTCCATATTACTCACTAAAATAATGATCCTATGAAATACTTGATAAAAGTAGTGAACAACTGATATAAAGGTGAGTGTGCATATCTTACACTCCCTGCTCACGATTTTTATCCACATACAAACAGATCTTTGAATCTCTATCCATAATTTTTTTCTGTATTCTCGTAACCTCCATCTCAGCTTGCCGTATCTCAGCACTCTGTTTTGCTAAATGAAGTAAAACAGAGAAGTAAAAATGTTACTTTATATGTATATATGAGGCTTAATCATATCACCATGTACAACATTAGAAAAAATAAACTGATCTTACTCTTTAATGCCTTCAGAATTGAATCTTTTTCAGATTTTTTCTGATGGACTTCTGCCTAAAGAAACATGAGAGAAAGCATTATTTATATTTTACTATAGTATATCTAAGTACATTACTTACAACAAAGCAGAGTTCACACAGTCATTTCCGAAAGTGTTAGAGCGGCAAGTGGATTATTTGCTTTTGCTAAATATATGTAACAGTTGGGTTTGAGCCAAAAACATATGAGAAATATTACAAAACAAATTGCATAGTGGCTAACGTATCCGCCTTCGAGCAAGAAGGTCCTGGGTTTGATTCTTTGGTTTGAGTGTTTCTGTGTGGTGTTTGCATGTGTTAGGGCGAGTTTTCTCCAGGTACTCGGATTTCCTGCCACAATCCAAAGTCATCCACATTCGGAATAATTGGCTGTTCCAAATTGAGCAAAACGAGAGGAAACAATGGTGCAAATTAAATTAAACACATAATATTTAATTGCTTGTTTTAGAAATGTTTGTTTCCAAGGTTGGCCTTGCCCCTCAAAAGCTTTCAGAGGGGACTAAATATATGAACTAAGACCAAAGTCGAAATCCAAGGGGGGCTATAGGTAGGTAAAAGGTAAAGTCTGTTGGGTTTTTACACCCGAGCCTCGTGGCTCATCAGGCCGGTGCTTATCCCCGGTTTCCATAGCGTGAAGTGACCAGGAGTTCAACTCCTCCTGGATGGGACGTTAGTCCATCGCAGGTTACCTTCCCAATATATTTTTACTGGTACCCATTTATATGGCTGAGTGAACAGAGGCACACTTGTGGTTGAGACCTTGCCCAGGGGTCTTGGCACAGTGAGGGTCTCAGTGGGATTCGAACTCACAACCTCCCGATCAGGAGCGCAGCACCCTAACCACTACGCCACCGGCCCCACAACAAGGAGGGCTATGCTAAGGACTAATCCCCACATATTCTTCCTCGTTTGGGTGAAAATCAGTATTATCTGATGCAACGTTCGAATAGCTTGTTTTTGTTCGCATCCTATCCTACAAAGACATATGGAAAGTAGACAAAATATACTGTTTTTTTTTCTTCAGCCCCAGTATTTCAGGGTTTTTACATTGTAATATTGTATTTCCTGCAAAGTAAGAAGTTGAAACACTGTGAAAACCTGTATGCACACATGCAAAACGGATGGGGAATGTTCAAACATCAGCATGCATGCAAATATACTTCGTCTTTTGCAAATTGCATGAGCAGCAAAAAGGAAAGATTATGTGTCGTTTAGTTTTTGTTTAGTTAACATTTGGTACAAAAAACTAAAATGGGGGGGAGTGTCCTTTATGTTTCTCAGATCATCTAAGACATCTTTACACAGTAAACAGTTGACATCCAGAAAAAAATACACACTTTTGTGAAACACCATGAAATTAATAATTATTTCAATTAGTATTAATATTTCTCCCTCTGCGAGCAGCATGGTGGCACGGTCTTATAGATGTTCTTCGGCTCCTTCCTCGGATGTCATCAGCCAGGTCACCATCTGTCAACAACCGTTTGGACTCTTAAACCTGGTACAGTCTCTTGGTGGCAAGTTGACAGTGATTGGTAAGATCACAGCCCATCTGAAAAAGGCTTCCAGCTACACCGATTTCGTTTACACCACGGCCAGCATGATGATTTCTCAGCTGTGGCACTGAATCTTCTCAAAGTCACAGCTAAAAGGTTCAGTGTTTAAACCCAACAGCTGACTGGGGTCTTTCGAGTGTGGAATTCCTAGCAGATTTGGTCAACTAGCTACACCAATTTGTCCGTGTGTGTGATTGTATGTTCATTTTCTGTAACCGCTTAGTCCTAATTAGGGTCGCGGGGAGGCTGGCGCGCATCCCAGCCGACTCCTGGCAAGGGCAGAGTACACCCTGGACAGCTCACCATGCCATCGCAGGGCGGAAACAGGCTTTGTCAGCAATGGTTCTTTTTCATGCTTCACACCATAGACAGTGAGAGACATGGCTGGCCTTTGATAATCCAGTTAGCTGCATGGGGGGGGGGGCAGTGACAACCTTGTGGACAGTGGAACTTGAACCCCCAGCCTTAGGATCAGTGATCCAGCACCCTATACCACTAGGCCACCACTATCCATGTGATTGTATGTATGAATGTATTTTTTTTTTGTGTGTGTGTGTGTAGATGTGAGCCTTGCCAGTCTGATGAAGTTATCCAACTTAGTAAAGCCCTCTCCAGTACATATCTGCATGTACTGTCATGGGTTGGACTGGCAAGGGCTTTACTAAGTTGGATAACTTGTGCCTAATCCTTTAATTGCATGAATAAAATATGTTTCAATCATGTACACACACTATTGCACACTCACTCTCCCTAACAATTAAAAAAAAAACAAGAGGAAAAGAGAACATGAGAAACTTCACATGGTAACCCAACCTCAGTATTTAACCAGGCACCATGGAGTAGTATGAGGCCAATGCTAGACACTGTACTATTGCTCCATTTTTTTAAATACTGTCCTAAAAACATAAATAACATGGTGTTTCACAGTACTGAGTAGCATACAGTCAGCATCGAAGGCAATACAATACATGGCACAATGCAAGAGCTATTAGAAGACTCTTGGTGCTTACAGGGAAAATGTACAGTGGTCCAATTCAGTCAAGACAAATAAACTAAATTAAAAAAACCTATGACCAGCCACAATTATATGAATGCGAAATAATATACAACTTAAGTAATTACTATGAATTACTTTGTTGTTTTCTTTACCTTCTGCTTTTGGCAGGTGATCAGGGAGCTCTCAGTGGTTTCTTTACCTTTCACCAGAGCCTCCTTTTTCGATATCAATTGTGTTTTCTGTTTTTCCAATGGATCCACATCGTTGCTCAGTTTTTGCAATGATTCTTTAAGTTTCAGGATTTCACCCTCCTTTGTTTTCACATCTTCAGTGCTTGACGTAACTTCTTGTCCCATGTTCCGAATTTTCATCTCTTGCTGTATAGCCTGAAGTGCAACAACCAAAACTGCACACCCTGCCATGAATATTGATACCCAGACAACCTTCATCCTGCAGGTGAGAGGTATAGTTGCTGAGTTGGAGATGAAGAGATTGTATCCACTTGTGGATCTTTTCCCAAATTCCCTCTGTCTCTCAATTTATAATTGATCTATAATCTGTATGGTAAAGCCTCGCTGTGTTGGTCATAAAGCAGCTGTGCCAGTGATCGGCTTTAACTTCATTTCCCTACCTCACTCCTCCCTCTATTAGAGATCCAGGTTTACCTGTTCAACCAGATAATTAGGTGTGACAACAGTGACATAGTAGTGCTGAAGACCTAAAAAAAAAAAAAAAAAAAAACAACATGGCGTTCTACTATACAAGTCTTGTTTGAATTTTGCCTGAACAATGAAAATAACAAGCCATTATCGTGCCTATGAACAGTTTGCACTTCGGTCTACCTCACAGTATACAAAACAGGCGGAACCAGGATGTTCCTGGTTAAACTGAGCAGGTCATCCGTGTGTGTGTGTGTGTTCTGCAATAAAAGCTGTTTTTTAATAATCTGGCCTTTCGCCATACAGCTTACACATTCACCTTGAGTGAACATTAACTAAAGGAAAGAAAAATCCAAATTTTTGCCACCAACAAAATATTTCCTTTTTTCCAAAAATAATTAATTATCTTCTCCCAAACTTAGTACTGTATGAACAACTTCAGCAAAATTCATAGTAAAGCAACACCTATAAAAGCTGTGCAACCTTTTCTAGTGTATTTATTTATATGTTTTTTTATTGCAGTTGCAGAAATAACAGGATTAAAAAAATATATAAACATAATAACCTAAAAAATTATTAAATCATTAAATTAAGGTAAAATATCTTTTTGTGTCCTATGGTGGAGAAACTTTATGAAAGATTATTTTTTAAGTTACGAACATTCTTTATTTCCAGCTTAAAACGTGACTAAATAACTTCATGCTTATTTTAACAGTACAATACATATGTGCGTATTATAAATATTGTATTTATTAGCTTTGAGAATTCTAAACTTATTTAAAGTTAAAACGCAGTTTATTTCTCTTCCTACCTGTGAGTGTGAGCTTCCTGTTCGGTTTGGCCACGCCCTCTTAAAGCTGCCTGTGCGGATGAACGCTATCACGTCATCGTTATTTTACTATAAGAAATCAGTGATACAAGTATAGGTTAATTCAACAAAAACAAAAAAGAAAGAAAGAAAGAAAAGAAATAAATCTTGATAACTTGAACAGTCTTAATGTTCCATTAAATCTGTATTCAGTGTAATAATGATTATGTTGAACTTAACACCGTTTCAGAATTCAGAGCTTTAAGTTTTCACTCCGAAAATATGAATAAATAATTTGAATCATATTATTTCAGGTTCAATGTTCAATGTTGTGAATTGTTGGATTATTGGAGACACTTTGAGCTGGTAGTAAATGATAGGAAGCAGACACGTACCTGCACCCAGACAAAGGCGGAGCTTAGTACAGGTGTATTTATTAATTTATTTAAATATTTTCTCTTTTATTCTCTGACGTGGATTTTACGCGTTTGCGTTTTGTTTGCGTCGGTTGTTATCAATATTTAGTTATTTGGCAGAACAAGCTCGCAGGATAAAAGAATTAAATGATTTTAATATAATTGAACGCACTGGATTTGAGCCTTAACTCAGCCCAGCAGTTCCTGTTCTGTGGGAGAGGCTGTGTGTGCTCAGTGGAACATCCGGTTGCCCCACCGATCGCTCACTATTACACAAGGGTTTATAATTTCCCAGTCATCTTCTTCTTCATCTTCATCTTCTTCTTCTTCCACTTCGTGCCTTTTCCTTTGGATCTTCATCATGAGGCATCTGATTGCGCTTCTGTGTCTGTTGGTGGCGAGTTCTCTGGGACTCGTGGGTCTCATTCACTCAAGGAGGGACACGGAGCTCCAGCTGGTCAAGGCGTCCTATTTTGAAAATGTTCGGGTCAGAGTGACAAATGATGTGCTGAGGGAATTACAGTCCAACATTGCTGAGGGCAACACTAGACTCGACCAATCCAGGAAACAAATTCAGGATCTCACAGCAGAAATCACATCAGCTCAGGAGGCTGCTGATGGGAAAAATGCTAAGCTGAACACATGTGTCACTGACCTGGTAAGGAATGACATGAGATGGGATAGATGGATCAGGGTTTTGGGGGAATCAGGGTAGACCAGCAAAACTCATGGGGCATAATTTATTGCATGGATATCCTTGTAGCAGTGAGTGATCTCATGGTTCTTAAACAGTAAGAATATCCTCTTTTGCTGGGTGTGCAATAGTCAGTGTAATGCTGGGGGTGGATTCCCATTAAAAATAAACTGGTCAGACAGAAGTGTAGATGCCAAGACGTTTCAAAAAGCATTCCATTATTTTGTCTCCTGAATATTAACATCAGAGATAAACCATTCTGTACATTGGGGGGGGGGGGTATTTTTTTTTTTTTTTATTTTTTTTTTTTTGGTTACAAAGAGAGGTAATGTGTTAATGTATTTTTAAACTTTAATACAAAATATAATATTTCACTTTGGACTTTCCAAATACCCCCAGTGCAGCTAACTTGGTTATCAAAGGCGGGCCATGTCTCTCACTGTCTATGGTGTGAGGCATGTAAAAGAACCATTGCTGACTTTCAACAAGAGTAGGCTGCAAAGCCGTCAGCGTGTTTCCACCCTGCGATGGCCTGGCGAGCTGTCCAGGGTGTACTCTGCCCTCGCCCTGAGTTGGCTGGGATGGGCGCCAGCCCACCGCCCCCCCCCAAAATGATGAACTTTCCAAATAAAAATATTCACTAAAGGTAATATGGTATAAGTATCACCCTCCAGTGACTAGGAAACTTTTAGTAACAAGTTTTCCTGAGAGTGGAGAAGACAAACATGTGGTTGGGCTTTTCATCATTATTTTCTAAAATCTCTTATTTTTAATTTCAGAATCAGTTTCAGTCTGATATTAGTGTTCTGGAAAGAGAGAAAACCAGTAATGAAAGTGAGTACCAATATTTATATGGTTTATGAGTTCATTTCTTTTTAATGTAGTTTGATTATGGCCAGTGAAGGTCAGTAACTCAAGTTATAAAGTTCTCATAGACACCATATATTTGAATTAAAATGAAATTGAATGAACTGAATGTTTAACCAGTCAATGATAATTCAGGATAAATCCTTATATTTATTATGGACATTATGTAGTGTATAGTTAAATACTGACCCCGTCTGTCTATGCTTGGTTAAAACACCTCAAAGTCCCCATGCTGATACATGAAACATTATTTCAGTAGAAAATGCAAAAGTTTTCTGAGGTTACTGCTATGTAAAATATAATAGATTACATTTTTTAACCAGTGTCTCTTCATTGACCTCTGTCATCAGATGAGTTTAATAAGAACAAGGCCAGTTTGGATGAGAAGATAAACAATCTCAAGGCAGAAGCTGCGAAACGCAGCAAATTTTGTGAATACATCCTCAAGAGCTCTGTAGAGGGAATGTGAGTAGTATATGTTTGAAAATCCAGTATACTTCACTGTGTTTGAGAAAATGCTTGACCGAGTACTTGCATTCAAACAAGGTATGCATTGAATAGCTGTGAAAGTTGAGCCAGCCAGGAAAGGAAACTATCTTTTTTTTCTTTCTATTTATTTCCCCGAGTTATATTTATGGCTTTTAGCAAATGCCCTTAATCAGAGCAACTTACTTTTTTTTTTTTTTCATTTATTTGCTTTCATATTCTTTGTTTCTATGCAACTGAGCAGTTGAGGGTGAAAGGGCTGGTTCATGACCGGTGTAATGGGGCTTGAACCCCCAACTTTCTGATCAGTAATCCAGAGTCATAAACACCAAGCCATCCATGTTCTTATGTTTTGTTTATGATATACTGTCTGTCTGTCTTCCTTTCGGCTTTTTCCCTTTTACTCGGGAGTCGCCACAGTGAATCGTCTGATTCGCACGTTTGATTTGGCAGAGGTTTTTACGTCGGATGCCCTTCCTGTCACAACCCTTTTAGCAAGGGACAGAAACACGCTGACGACTTTGCAGCCTACTCTTTATGAAAGTCAGCAATGGTTCTTTTACATGTCTCTCACCATAGACAGTGAGAGACATGGCCCGCCTTTGATAACCCAGTTAGCCGCTTATGATATACAGTATTATGTTTTATATTATGTTATTATATTATATATTGGGCAGTGGTGGTCTAGTGGTTAGGGTGCAGGATCGCTGATCCTAAGGTTGAGGGTTCGAGTCCCCACAAGGTTGTCACTGCCCCCCCCACGGTGCAGCTAACTGGGTTATCAAAGGCGGGCCATGTCTCCCTCTGTCTATGGTGAGAGGCATGTAAAAGAACCATTGCTGACTTTCGTAAAGAGTAGCTGAAAAGCTGTCAGCGTGTTTCTGTCAGTCTAGGAACCACAACAGCCATCTCAGCCAGCTGAGCCACCGTGGAAGAGACCTAGGCCTAGAGAGCGGGGATCAGCCAGGGCGAACTGTTTCTCGCTATACAAAAAATACTCAGCGCAGGCGAGGAGAAATAACTCTTCACTATCTTTGAATTCAAAGAACAGAACCATCATATTATATATTATGGTGTCCTTATTATATATTACTTTTCCTGTTATACTTCCATCTGCAGGTAGCCCTGTGTGTTTATTCATTTATTTACTGTTGGTTTAAGGGGAAGAAAAGAATGATCTAATTTTAGTGTTTTTAAATGCCTTCGTACCTTTTATCCCTCCTGACACTAGCTTCTTAAATTTACTCGGATCTATAGAAAATATCAGGATTTGGGATTTTTTTAGGGATATGTGATGTGTGGAAAGTGTACTCTCAAGACAGTGAATTGGTTTTTTATGTTCCAGATAAGGAAAGGTGCAATTATTTGCTATTTTTGTCTGTTGTGTAAATGTTCACTTGAACAGAATGTCTGAACCTTCTGTTGGTGAAGTACAATGAGTTTCATATGGGGCATGTGTAACAGTGTTTTTTTCATGGCCTTAATAATGTCCAAGAGTTCTAATCATTTCAGTAATTATATTTATAATAATGTCACCTGGAAAAACCTTTTTCTTTATTAACAGGAAACTATGTGGAATTGTGCCTGTCCTAGCAAAAAATGCAGCATAAAAACGAAGCATAAAAATGAACAAAGACAGGAGCTCCAAAGGCACATGACAAGAGGTTGAAGATTTTGAAGGCAAAGAAGATAAAGTGATCACATCACTGTGTTTAAAAAGTGTGAACACAAGGGCTCATTATTTGTATAAAAAGAAATAAACGCCCACACACACACACACACACACACACACACACACGCATTAATTCATTCCTGTGTACACACACCAATACAAAGTTATAGTTGTGTAGATTTCTTTTTATTTTCATGGTTAAATGTTTTAATTGGTAAAATGTATTGCTATGTGTGGCTTTTTGTTGATGGCATGTTTCTGACATGAAAATTTTATTTGATCAGTTGTTTATCGGAGTTGAACACAATAAGCTGAATCCGTTTTATAAAGAAAATCAATTTAAGTAATTCATTAAAAAAATGAATTTAAAGCAATTTAAAAGTAAATGAAAAATATATTTAATTGTATATTTTAAATGAGTTGACCGCAGCTTGTTTAAGCATAAAAATAAGGGGAAGTGAGTGAAAAGGGTGCATGTTAATATATAAACCTGTATTTTTGTATCTGTGTCTCAGTTTTTTAGTGTTTCTTTCTTTTTATTGGTTGTTATATATGTCAGGGTGACGATGTGCTGTAATATAATTCAACTGTGTTGCACTAAGTTAACACTCTATAAATGTGATATGTGGGCTTGCACATCCTACTGTTTCTTTGTGGTTTTCTAATCTTCTCTTGTAGTCATCCTTCTACCATGTACTGTATGTGTCGGTTTTGTGTTTTGGCTCTCCTTCAGGCTCAAGGGTATGTACATACTCATGTGTGCTAGTTCATGTCAAATAAACCAAACATTCCGACCAGTCTGATCAGAAACTTCATGACACTTACCACAGCAAACAGAAAGATCCAACAGTGTATTTAATAAAGTGAACGCTATTTGTTTCTTACATTCATTGAATTGGGGGCAGTCATAGATTAATGGTTAGAGAAGCAGCTCTGGGCCCAAAAGATTGCAGGTTTGATTCCTGAACCAGCAGGAAAAATGTTTGGTGGTGGAGGGGTGTGGGAGGGAGTGAGCAGCACCTTCCCTGCCTGCACATAAAATGGCTGATGTGCCCTTGGACAAGGCACTTAACCTCCAATCGCTCTACAGATGCTCCAATGTGTGTGTAGCAGCTCACTGCTTCAAGTAGTGTGCACACTCACTATTTACATGTGTGTGTGTGTGTGTGTGTGTGTGTGTGTGTGTGTGTGTGCTCACTTTGGGTTAAATGCAGAGGAAATAATTTCCCTTAATACCGTATAAAAAAAAAAAGAAATTGTAGTAAATCAACACATATGTTAATGATTTAAAACTTAGATGTGTTTTGTGAGTTCATGTCCCTGTATCAGTTACATCTATGACAATTATGTGTTCTGTATATTAAAATATTGTTTAATGTAGAATATAAAATATTGGAATATATATTTTGGTTCTGGGGCAGTGCTGACCTGGTGGTAAGGTAATGGATTACTGAGGACAGGGGTTCGAACCCCACTCTGAACGGGTTGTCACTACTGTCCTCCAGTCCAGCTAACTAGGCTAAAAAGACTGGCCATGTCTATCACTGCCTGTGGCAAGAGGCATGTAAAAGAACCATTATGTCATCAAGGGTAGGCTGCATAGCCATCAGAATGTTTCTACCCTGCGATGGTCTGGGCGTACTCTGTCCTTGTACCTGAGTGGGCTAAGATGGGCGCCAGCCTCCCCAGGATCCTAATTAGGATTAAGCGGTTCAGAAAATGAATGACTGGACAAAGTACTTTTCACACTCTTTGATATATAATCCTATATTTGTTTTAATTCTGAATGATCTGTATTATGTTCCACATACATGTGTGCTACATGTATAATAATACTATTTCTCAAATTTTAAACTAATCATGTTCTATTGATTATTTGTAGTAAATGAATCAAATCAAATTAAGAAAAACATCTCATATATGCATCATTTAAGCATTTTATTTCCATGAGATTTATTTTCTCTAATATTTCATTTGAAATATTCAAACTTTTGACTTGTGAAGTGTCACAGTCGATGTGGGTGTTTTACTGGGTTATCCTATCTAATGATCAAAAGTTGATTTTGTCTCTACTGCTGAACACATGAACTTCACTAAGTAACCATGTGCTTGCACGCCTTTCACTCCACCAATGACATTGCTGTCCCCAGGCTTGCAATGTGGACGAGCAATTAGTGGTATCCTCTTCTGCCTCAACTCATTCAGAAGGTCACCCCATCCAGCAGGACTCTGATTAATAACCACAGCAGAGGGCAGAGGAAGAATCCAATAGAAATCTACCTTCCCCACCTGCATGTTACACTGAGATTCACATGGACTTCTAACCTTTCAACACATAAACAATACAATACTGTAATTCCAATTGCTTAAAAATGTCAAGACTACATTTACATGAACATTTCTTATGTAATATTTTCTACATTTTAACCTAAATGCAAGTTGAAATAATAATATAGAAGAATAAAATAATGACAACAGAGTTTAAATCTGTTCAAAACAGATTATGATTATGATTGTTTATATGAATGTATTTTCTTCCATCTCACAATTGAATGAAAGCACAGGCCAGAAACTAAACCTGTTTCTTTTATATCCTTTAGGTGGTTAAGGGTTTGGTCAAGTTTGCAGTAAAATAATTTGTGCTGTGTATACTGCAATTAAATCATAGTTCAGATAATCTGAATTTCCTTAGCAGGCTTGCGGCTAATAAACCTCTGTGTCCTAGGATTTTATTTATTTTTTGCCCTTCTGTTTCAGTAAAAGGAAGAAACAAAAACTTTACAAATAGGAAATGAAATAAGGAACAAGAATAGTGAAATAATTAACATATAGAAATTATTTCATTAAAGAACAACAGGGACAAGCACAACATGTTTACACCACTATTTATTTCTCCATTAAGTCTCAAGAGGAAGTTCACGGTGAGTGATATAACACACCCTGTCTTACTGCATATAAGGTTTAGTATGCATTACACCCTGCATTATGTAAAAAAGTATTCTTACTAACATCTTATAATTACTCACTCAATCACACTCATTTGCAAAGTCTAAATACTGTAATCCTCCTATTTGGGTCATGGAGAGGCTGGAATCTATCTCAGCTGACACTAAATTAATGCAGTGTACACCTTGAACAGCTCGCCAGACCATTGCGGGGAAAAACCCACACAGAACCATTACATCCAGGGCTAACCTGAAACAGACAATTAGACTAATGTGCATTATATTTTGAGGAAATCAGAACACTCCGAGGAAACCCACACAAACACAGGGACTACATGCATACTCTACACAGCAACACCAGAGACTTGGATTTGAATCTAGGACCTTCAGTCTGTGATGTAGTTGTGCTAACACATACTCCACTGTGGCACCTTCTGTGAGCTCTGCAAAGGATCAGATGCATGTTATACTGCAAAGGGGGACTGGTCATCTTTAAATGCTAATTTTAAGGAATACAGTGGTACCTTGACTTACGGGTGTCTTTTATAACGAGTTTTCCATGATACGAACTTCAATCCCACCAAAAATCTGCCCTATCCAATGAGCAAAATTTTGATTTACGAGCTCTGCGGGGGAAATGGCTTTTCCGGGCCGATTAGCCTTGTATTCTTCCACATGTAGTCCTCCGCACTCTGAGAATGCCTTGTGCATTGCTTCTTAATTATTTTCTGTCATACCCCCTATAGGAAGAAAAAACACCCCCCCAGCACCCCGCACGTGACAATAAATAGTGTTTACTGCACTTCATTCTTGCTTGGGGCTTTTTTCCCTACACCATAGAGAACACAGTGAGAGCGCCACTGTTACCTACTGTAAAGGATGTGCAATTACACTAAATTCTAATACACTATGGCAAAAAAGCATGTTCCCCAGAGTCATACACACCCTCCCTAGCATCACACCATGCGCCCCACTATTTGAGAAGCACTGGCCTTGTGGGAGCTCATCCAAGCCTTTCCTCACTGGCATTCGTAGCATGCACATGCACAAAATTCTCCTCCTCCTCCTCCTCCTCCTTCTCTGCTACACACTACCACATGCCTGCCCATGTAACATCTTTGCGTCCACATGACATCTTTGTCACAGTCGATGATCGGAAGGGTTAATTGACTTATTGTTTATTCTTGTATATTATTGTTATTTTTACTTATTATTAATTATTATTAATGTTAATGTACATGTATTATCATTTTTATTATTATTATTATTATTATTATTATTATTATTATGAAGAAGAAGAAATATTTATATTAATATATTAGGTCAAATATATGAGTTTGTGGAAGGTTATATGAGTTTGGGAGGTGGTTTTCGATTATTTCCCATGGGAATTTTTGTTTCATCTAACAAACATTTTGACTTATGAGCTTCCCTTCGGAACAGATTAATTGCGTAAGTCAAGTTACCACTGTACTTTAATTAGAGGTGGCATGGTTTGCATGTTCTCCCAGTGCCAATGTGGGTTTCCTCTGGTTACTCCGATTTCCTCCGACAGTCCAAAAACATGGACCATATGCTCACTGGCTGTTCTATATCACCTCTAGTCTCAGTACACAATTATTTAAATTTATTAACCCCATTATATAACAACTAGTCATTCATTCATTTTCTGAACTGCTTAATCTTAATTAGGGTCATGGGGAGGCTAGCACCCGGCTCAGCTGATTCTGGGTGAGATCAGAAAGACCCTGAACAGCTCACCAGACCATCACAGGGCAGAAATATGTTGATGAACATCAGCATTGGTTCTTTTACCTGCCTCTCACTGTAGACAGTGAAAGACATTGCGGCCTTTGATAACCCAGTTGGCTGCATGTGGGAACAGCAGTGACAACCGTTGATACTGGAGCTTGAACCTCAACTTTGAGATGAGTAATCTAGCATCCTACCACCGAGCCACCGCTGCATTATATAACCATTAGTAGCAATTAATTTTTGCCAGAATTACAGAGTGTAATGCTCATTGGGACAGCACTGTGGAATACATCTGATCATTACAATATTGATAAGGGAGCTTTGTGCCTGAAGTGACTGACCTGGCTGTTTGTCCTCTTTCTGTTCATGTGTGTGAAATCACATTTATTGATTAGCCTAATGCAGAAGGAAGAGCTGCAGGCACGCTGATCAATACACTTCAAATTAACCCATGCAAGTGGGGGCTACAACACCACTGCCTGTGAACACACACACACACACACACACACACACACACACACACACACACACACACACACACACACACATATATATATGCCCATCTGAATGCTACTTTTCACACATGCACATAGATTTTCTAAGTCACTATAGACTGCTACACACAGATTAATTAGTTAAATTTCATTATTTCTTGGATGTGTGTTGAGTGTGTTCTTGTTTTAGTGCTAATAAGGATGTATACAAGCCTCATCACTGCAAGGTAAGTTTTGTGATGGGGAGATTAAATAATATTATATTGCATGCATGAAGTATTTGTTGAATAGTTTTCATTGGTTTTCCTGGAAATTTATTGAAACTGGCATGATTTATAATGTTCATGTGCAGCTGATTGATTGTTACCTACAATTTGTTGTGTAAAGGATACATTATTCATGTTCTTTGTATAGATTCCTTAACTGCTTTTACTCTATTGTTTTTTATTGCTTATGCCCTTATTTGTCTTTCTTTATTCTCAGTAAATAGTGACCACATCACATCCATTTGAAGCCCCGTTTTTTTTTTTGTTTTTGGTACCAGGCTCATCATCAGGAGGCCAGGAGCTATGTGATATGTTTGATATTCGGTTGTTTTCCTCATCTCACATCAACTAAATATCAGACATATTCCTATAGAGCTTGGCACAACTCTACTCATCTCCACATGCCATCATCTCCAGCTTTTTTGACATTTAAAATGTCAAACATGGAAAGGTATTATTTCATCATAATAGATTACTGTTAACAGTGTATGTCCAGCCTGCTGTGCTGCTGTGCTGTGAAATGTTTTCAATGTGTTCCAGCTTTCATCTTCATATCAAACTTACATGTGGATTATTTTAATTAGTTTTAACAAATTCTGAGATTATTTAAATAAAACACTCTAAATAGTGTTGTACATGAACAGTGTACTTGATTGTACTTAAAAAAAAATGTAAAAAGATAAAAACATGAAAGAAAAGTTAAACATTTTAACTCAACACAGTTTTAATAACAAGATCATAGATGTCTGTCAATAAAAAACAACAATAACACAGATATTTTTATATAAAATAGTAAATAATATAATGTGAAATATCATCACTACCAAAAAAAAAAAAAACCCAGGCAATGGTGGTTACAGGTGCAGTATGTTAGCATCTCTCAAATACAGTAATAAACTTAAGATGCATTAATGCCTGGTTTTCTATGCTTTCTCACACTTACGAACACTCACAAGCTTGTTGATTGACAAACGTCTGATGCAGAGGCCTTTACATATTGCATCACTGCACAAATATCTTCCTGCATTTAGATACGAGGACAAAACAAAAAATGCAAGCGCATTCTCTGAAAACAGTGCTTAAAGTTCACACAGCTATATATTTGATGCTCTCTACTATGTTTTTGTTACTCAAATAGTATATTACTCATTAAGCAAACACATGTCTCAAAACCACACAATTTCATCATGATCTTTTTTTTCTTAATAAAAAACAGCTTTTCCATTAGTCCATCCAAGTCTACGAAGATCCCAGCATTGTTATAATGGCATTAAGGCACTTGTGCATACAGTCTTTTAATTTTTTCATTGATCATATTTTAATTCTTCAGTCTTTATATGGATCAACTGTCATACAACACCAATTTAAAAAAAAAAAAAACATTTTTGCACATTTTTAAATGGAAATGTCATAAATTCATGTCTTGTTCATAATAAAACAAAGAAAACAAATATTTAAAGTGGAATATTTTACATATTTTATGAAAAATCATAATCTTTTTCTGAATTTGATCCTAGCAGCAGTTCAAGGGGAACAAAAGGCTGGAAAATTAAGCTGTGTTTAAAAAGAAAAAGAGCTGGAGCATTTTGCAACTAATTTGTTTCACTGGTAACAGGTTGTCAATTATCCAAATTAGTTGCAAAATCTTCCTTTAGGTGTTTCTAGATTTTAAAAGCAGTAGTTTGAATACTACATCTACTACTCCAACAAACACACACACACACACAGCAATTCATCATTTCATGGGTGTAATTAAAGGAATAGAAGTGTACATACTGGGCAGTGAGCTAGTCATGGTGAACTCCAAACAGAAGCAGTGCTGGTTTAGTGGATAAGGTGATAGGATTCTAATCCAAATGTCAGTGGTTCAATACCCAGCATCACCACTGTTGGGATCTTGAGCAAGGCCCTTAACCCTCAATTGCTCAGTTGTATTAAAAGAAACAAAAAAGGATAATTGTAAGTTGCTCTGGGTGAGATCATCTGCCAAAGGCTGTAAATTAAATGGAAATGGTAAACAATTCATCTCTGAGGTGTTGGGGCAGCCTTAGCCTAATGGTCAGAGAATCAGCTTTGGAAACAAATGGTTGCTGATTCAATTCCCAAACCAGTGGGAAAAATGTGTGGCGGTCCACTTTCCCTTCCTCTGCATTCATGACTGAAGCAGCCTTGAGCAAGGTACCCCACCATCTCTCTGCTCTCCGGGCACGCCCAATGTGTGTGTTAGCCCACTGCTCCAAGTGTGTGTGGGTTAAATGCAGAGACAATAATTTCCCCCTTGCAGGATAAATACATATAGCAAAATTAAAAACAATTTAAAATATCAATATCAGCCACTTCCTGCTCTTGGTTTTATCTAAAATATGCATTGAATGTACTCGTCCAGCGCCAGTTTCCTCCGACAGTCCAAAAACATGCACTGTCGGCTAACTGTTTGTTCCAACTTGCCCCTAGGTGTGAGTGTAAGTGTAATTGGTTGTGTAAGTGTTGGCCCTACGATGGCCTGATGAGCTGTCCAGGGTGTAATCTGTCCTCACCCAGAGTCGACTGAGATGGGCTGCAGCCTCCCTGCAACCCAAATTAGGAATAAGCGATTTAGAAAATTAATGAATGAATGAATGAATGACTAATACTGTACTGTATTATCTGTTTGGATTATGTGCAACTCTTCAGGGTGTAGAAGATATAGAGAAATGCAAAAATCATAAATTGATTATTACCAATGAGTTGTTAAATGCTACTTTAAAAAAAAAACCATACTCAACTTTTGTATGAAATCTTTTCTAATTTTTAAATGAAGGACCTGCTGGTCCTGTATCATTATATCATTATTGGCAACTTAATGAAATCAATTAATAAATTCAGTATTATGAATTTTTAAATTGTATGTGTGTGTATGTGTGTGTGTGTGTGTGAGAGAGGGAGAGAGAGAGAGAGAGAGAGAGAGAGATGTGCTAGATACAATACAATATTGTGCAAAAGTCATAGGTTTCTTTTATAAATATCTAGTCTATGAATTCGGTATTTTCAGCAACATGGTGGTTAGCACATCTACCTCACAGCAAGAATGTCCTGAGTTCAGTTTCTGGGCTGAGCAAAGGCATTTCTGAGTGGAGTCTGCATGCTTTCCCTGTGATTGCATAGGCTTCCTCCAGGTACTTTCCCTCCCACAGTCCATAGACATGCATATTAGGCTAATTGGCTGTTCCAAATTGACACTAGGTGTCAGTATACATGTGAATGGTTGTGTGTGAGTTTTGTCCTGTGATGGTCTGGCAAGCCGATCAGACTGTACCCCGCCTTAACCCAGTGGTGGCTGAAATAGGCATCACCCTCCATTTAATATGATCGTGGTTTAGTGGTTTAGAAAAAGGGCAGTGGTGGCCTGGTGGTAAAGGGCGCTGGGTAGCTGATCCTAAGTTTGGGGGTTCGAGTCCTACTCTCTGGTTGTCACTGCCCCCTCCCCAGTGCAGCCAACTTGGTTATCAAAGGCTGGCCATGTCTCTCATTGTTTGTGGTGAGAGGCTCATGTAAAAGAACCACTGATGATTTTTGCAAAGAGTATTTGCATAGCCGACGTAAAAACCTATGCCAAATCAAACATGCGTGTCAGATGATTCGATGTGGTGACCCCTGAAAATGGGAAAAAGCCGAAAGGAAAATCAGTTTAGTGGTTTAGAAAACGAGATGAATAGTGCATTATTGAGTCAAAAGTACAAAACATCTCTCTCTCTCTCTCTCTCTCACACACACACACACACACAAACTCAGACCCTATGGCAGAAAGAAGACAATGATTGTATAAACATAGAGTTATTATACAAGTATTACGGAATAAGAAAAAATGTTTTTGTGTACATGTTTAAAAGGAACAGTGTTTATTTTTGTTTCCACACACAAAAAAAGTAGGGCTCACACAAATGTATAAATACCAGAGATCACAGCTCAGTCTCATCATAGCTAAAGAAGATACTCCTGGACGAGAGTGACAGAAGAAAACAGGACAAAGCAAGACAAAAGTAGAACTTAAAAGAACTGCAGAAGAAGAAAACACACTCAAGGAGAAGCAAAATACTTTAGTTTAAACTTTCATGATAAGTTTCTTGTCTTATTCCAGGCATTGGTTCTTAATTATCTGAAATTTTGAAATGGTCTATTGTAACAATTCTGCTAAATAAGACACATACATATGACTACATGAAAGAGGGTAGTGGTGGTCTAGTGGATAGGGTGCAGGATCACTGATCCTAAGGTTGGGGGTTCGAGTCCCCACAAGGTTGTCACTGTTCCCCCAGTGCAGCTAACTGGGTTATCAAAGGCGGGCCATGTCTCTCACTGTCTATGGTGAGAGGTTCATGTAAAAGAACCATTGCTGACTTTCGTAAAGAGTAGCTGCAAAGCCGTCAGCGTGTTTCTGTCCCTTGCTAAAGGGTTGTGACAGGAAGGGCATCCGACGTAAAAACCTATGCCAACTCAAATGCTGTGGCAACTCCTGAGAAAAAGCCGAAAGGAAGAAAGAAATATGACTACATAAAGAATAAGATAAACCAATGCCAGATAAATACTGACTCCTGTTTTGCAGATGAGTGGCATTGATGCTGTTGCTACAAGTATACCGCTGGTGGCTGTGTGCCTGCTAAGTACAGCAGCTCCATCTGTAGTGGTCTACAGCAATGGTACCCGCAACACTAAAGATACTTGTAATCTACTCCTAATTAAAGGTATCTGTGTATCTTGTGAGACCAGAGTGTCAGCTCTTGCTGTGGTGTCCCCCGCATGTGACCCACACGTTTTGTCATCTAGGTAAAGTGTCATTATCATGTAATGCTACAAAGGGAGCTGTGACTATCAGGGTCAGATATTTTGTATCAGTGACAGCTGGGTTTCTACTGACCTCGACTGCTGTGTGTACATGGAGCCCTTTGGAGTAGGCTGCTGTGATCAGTAGGTGATTCAATTTGTTCTTGTCACTTTTGTTTTTCAAATAACGCAGTTCCGCCAAACTAGTAAGCTTATAAGTTAGCAAACTTTCACTGTTGGCATTATTCGAGTGCATGACTATCATTCAGTAAGAAGTCATCAAGAGGATATTTGACATTTAGGCAGGATTTCCCTGGTTTATACTGACATAAATTAAAAAAGGAAATTTTTGGCATAGTGGCATAGTGGTCATTATTGTCTGCTCATGGCATGAAAGTTGTGGGTTTGAGTCCTGGGAGTAGTAAAGGCATTTCTGAGTGCGGTTTACATGATCTTCACATGCTAGCTTGGGTTTTCTCCAATCCAAAGACATGCACTGTTGAATTGACTATTAGAAATTGCCCCAAGAGGTGAGTTTGAGTGGTGTGTGTGTGTGTGTGTGTGTGTGTGTGTGTGTGTGTGTGTGTTTGCCTTGCAATGAAGTGGTGAGTTGTTCAGGGCATAACCCGCCTTTGCCCACAGTCGGCAGAGAGAGGCTCCAGCTTCACCACAACTCTAATAGGATTAAGCAGCTCAACAAACGATTGAAAGAATGAATGAATTAAAACAATCATTATAACTATCAAATGTTGCATAACTTGGCATTTACTTTAGGACATTGTGAACAAGTGGCCATATACTTTACCTACAGGACTGATAATTTTACTGGGCTACAATGTGAACATTTAGCATCTGTGTGTAATTCATTAAAAAGCATTAATGTTTATACTACCTCTTGCCACAATACCAATCCATGGTCAATAGATTATCCAAATTGGAGTGAGATCACCAGAAAGACTGAGTCTGTGTCAGTGTGGTGGTGATCAAGGCTAACCATAAACTTTCCTGCATCTATGGGAAATTGGGGAGATGTTCAAACACTTAAAAAATCTGACAATGACCCAATGTTTTAATTAGTGATCTAATATTCTCTTATTGATCTTACAAATGTTCATTCAAACTCAGGAATCTGATATCGTAAAACTTGTATTACATCTGTATATATCTGAGGAAAATATCTCCAAGTACTTCACATTAACTGTTTTTTTTTTTTATTATTAAAGCCTTATTCAAAGCATGTGAGGCTGGTGGTGTAGTGGTTAGGGTGCTGTGCTCATAATCAGGAGGTTGTGAGTTCGAATCCCACGGAGACCCTCACTGTGCTAAGACCCCTGGGCAAGGTCTCAACCACAAGTGTGCCTCTGTTCACCCAGCAGTATAAATGGTTACCAGTAAAATATACTGGGAAGGTAAGCTGTGATGGACTAGCATCCCATCCAGGAGGAGTTGAACTCCTGGTCGCTTCAATCTATGGAAACCAGGGATAAGTTCTGGCCTGATGAGCCACGAGGCTAAGCCACTAGGCTCGGGTGTAAAAACCCAACAGACTTACCTTACCTTAATCAAAGAATACATTACATCCTAATGGTAGCTAATTACTACTCTTCATGTGGAACAATTTATTTGTTTTTTAGATATACCAAGATATTTTTTTTCATTTGTGTTGTTATTAGCTCATGTCCTGTTTATTTTAGGGGCAAGTGGTGTAGTGATTAGGGTGCTGCACTCATGATCGGGAGGTTGTGTGTTCAAATCCCAATTAGTCCCCCACTGTTCTAAGACCTCTGGGCAAGGTCTTAACTACAAGTGTGCCTCAGTCCACCCAGCAGTATAAATGGGTACCAGTAAAAAATATAAGGTAACCTGTAATGGACTCGCATCCCATCCAGGAGGAGTTGTACTCGTAGTCACTTCACGCTATGGAAACTGGGAATAAGCACTGGTCCGATGAGCTCGGGTGTAAAAAGCCCAATGGATTTTATCTTACCTGTTTATTTTGAGTTAATAAATGATATCCATCGACATAAGCTGTATCTGTGTGATTACTGCTTAAAAAAAAAAAAAAAAAAAAAAAAGCAAAGAGCTCAGTAGTTCAGTATGTAGCGTCACTGTAAATAAATTTATCTGTGGCCTTACAGAGCATGAATACCATTTCTTGCTTAAAAAATTGTGGAATATATCTGCCCGCTTGTAGATGCTTATAGAAATGCAGGGGTTCTTAAATTAGTCCTGAAAATTCTTTGAAGACTTTTTTGTTTTCTGTGCATTTTTTTTTTCCGGCAAAGATGAACTTCCAGCTCGATCAGACCAGCTTTTGAATTATCAAACCAAGCTACAATTTTAATTTGCAGGTTCAGAAAATGTACTGTATTATTTCAGCTTGTAAGTAGACGCACCATGTTTAGAAACCTTAGTAAACATTTTCATGTGGGGCCGGTGGTGTAGTGGTTAGGGTGCTGTGCTCATAATCAGGAGGTTGTGAGTTCGAATCCCACGGAGACCCTCACTGTGCTAAGACCCCTGGGCAAGGTCTCAACCACAAGTGTGCCTCTGTTCACCCAGCAGTATAAATGGTTACCAGTAAAATATACTGGGAAGGTAACCTGGAATGGACTAGCATCCCATCCAGGGGGAGTTGAACTACTGGTCGCTTCAATCTATGGAAACCAGGGATAAGTACTGGCCTGATGAGCCACTAGACTCGGGTGTA
>CM045728.1:42599849-42674849 GCA_024760905.1 Plotosus lineatus
ATGCCAAAATGCCTGAAGTCCAGTGTCAAGTACCCACAGTCAGTGATGGTCTGTGGTGCCATGTCAGCTGCTGGTGTTGGTCCACTGTGTTTTATCAAGGGCAGGGTCAATGCAGCTAGCTATCAGGAGATTTTGGAGCACTTCATGCTTCCATCTGCTGAAAAGCTTTATGGAGATGATTTCATTTTTCAGCACGACCTGGCACCTGCTCACAGTGCCAAAACCACTGCTAAATGGTTTACTGACCATGGTATTACTGTGCTCAATTGGCCTGCCAACTCTCCTGACCTGAACCCCATAGAGAATCTGTGGAATATTGTGAAGAGAAAGTTGAGACACCAGACCCAACACTGTGGATGAGCTTAAGGCCGCTATCGAAGCATCCTGGGCCTCCGGAACACCTCAGCAGTGCCACAGGCTGATTGCCTCCAAGACAAGGCATTGAAGCAGTCATTTCTGCAAAAGGATTCCCAACCAAGTATTGAGTGCATAACTGAACATGATTATTTGAAGGTTGACTTTTTTGTATTAAAAACACTTTTTTTATTGGTCCGATGAAATATGCTAATTTTTTTAGATTTTTTTTTTTTTTTTTTTTTTTTTTACTTTTTTGCCAAAATTATCAATATTAAAACGATAACATAAAATATATGAAAGTCTAATGTTTATCAGTACATTACAGAAAATAATGAGCTTTATCACAATATGTTAAGTTTTTGAGAAGGACTAGTAATGTTTTCCCGTTTTTCCCTTCATGTTAATATAAAAAAACGTGTTGTTTTGATTTGAACGACTGCAAAGACAATTAAATTGGTATTCTGCTTTCAACAAAAACATTTAGATTAAAAGATGTTGAATAAAAAACTACTTTCAATGAAAATTCCTAAAGTCCTCGGTTTGAGTCCTCGGCTCATTCAGGCATTTCTGTTTTTTGGCTCCCTGTTTTTCCTGCACTTGTGTGTTTCTTCTGGGTGTTATGGTTTCCTCCCAATGACGTGCACATTAGGCTAATTGACTCTTTCAGATTGCCCCAAGGTATGATTGTGTATGTGTTTCTTACCTTGCAATGGACTGGCAAGCTATTCAGGTTGTACCCTTCCTTCGTCCAGTGTCAGCTAAGATGGACTCTACCTTCTCTGTTATCCTGTGAACTTCAGTGCTACCCATGCATGATTAAATCTTCTGTATCTATATATTACAAACTATTTACAAATGAATGTGCGGTTCATGTCTACAATAAATAAAAACACTATGCAATCAGCAAATTATAATGTTGGTATGATAATTAAAGGGAATTATTTTCTTCCTCTTTTACAGAATGAACACCAGACCTCCCCCAGATGTTAAATAAGCCTGTCTCAGTATAATTCTGAAAACCTGTTATGTTTATACAAGAACATTGGCATGGATGTGGTGGAAGCATGTAAAAGTACACTACATTTATTTCCTAGTCATATTAGTTTTTATTTAAGCTAAAGAGGTAATTAAACAGATATGTATTTCTGGCCATACTGCCTTTGCACCACTGTTAAAGGTTAGAACATGCTGAGGTGAATGAAATGAAGGCCGGATGGCATATGTTTACAGAGGGAAGGGAATTCTTGGGATGTAAAGTGAAATACAGTGAAAAGGCATTGACTGAGACAGAAGCTTAAACAAAAGTCAGAAAAATGGAGTATGAAGAAACGTCATTGAGTGGGGTGGGAGACCTGGAGCTGGACCCAGACATTGTAAGCGAGGAAGCGGGAAAATTGTACTCTGAACTCCAGGTAATCAATCACAATTCACACCATACCCTTTTAACACATTCATGTCACATACAAAACTGTGCCGAGAGTTCCAGCAACAACAGCCTGTAATTTTGAAAGCAAAAGATGAATTCTGTACTTTTTAAAAAGGAAGTGAACTTCAGCGTTGTCATTAAAAAAAGTCCCCGGTGTACTGAACTGCTCTTCCTGTCATAATGGATGTTCGTGAAGATAAGAGACTCAAACTAGATCAAAACAATGTACAGGGCTCTGTCACTTTCTGCGGTTAATTGGGACCGAGATTCCCCCACAACCGCCAAATTCCGCAAACTAGGATCAAACACCAACTACAACACGGTGTAGTTTTCCGCCTCGCACGCCCGAAACTAGTTTGCGTTTGTTTACGTAACCTCAAAAGACGTAATGACGTGTAATATTTTAAAAATATTTTTATGGGGCGGGTTCGTAACCACAAAACGGTGTAAGTCGGGACCGGTGTAAACCGAGGACTCCCTGTATATGTGTACAGTAGGCCCTTGATATTCGCTGGGGTTCAGTTCCAGCCCCTCCCGCGAATGAAGATAATCCGCGAGAATCGCTATGTATCTATTACATGTGCTTCAATATGCTTCTTAAATACATTGTATAGACAATCTTACTCATTAATTCAGTATTAATGTAGTAAAATGTAGTAATTATTAAGAAAAACTTTATTTTTTACTGTGATATTTATTGATAATAAAATACAAGGGGGCGGTTCAACATTTTCCCAAGCGTACAGAGAGTACGCCCCCCCCCAACCGAAAGCGTACAAATAAATGCTGATGATCTCTCATCTGGGATTTTTGAATAAGATATTAAACAAAACAATGTATTTCCTTGATCAATACTTCTTTTATAGCCCAGTCAAATAATAATGAAATCAATAAAATATATACTTTTAAAGAATTCTTTTTAATGACACCTGCTATTTAATATTAAGACATTTGGTTTTAATAATAAAAATTACATTGTTTTTAATAATATTATTTTATATTAAAATATAATTCAAAATGTCTGCATTTTTTTTATTGGTCATTGGCTTTTGGACGACCACGCTACAGTTTGTGATCAGCAAGGGCATAGGCTGGTCTGACCGTGGGGGGGTGCACATCTCAGTTGACCGGAGCCTAAAACTTAAAGGGGAAATGAAACGCCGACTAAATAAGTTGGCGGTAGCTTAAGTATAGTTTATTGAAGCGATTGTGGCTTAAATTTTATATCATAAATAAACCATTGCACACACAGCGGTTTTGTTTTATGTGCTTGTCGTATAAGTTATCGACCCGAAAGCCGCCATTGCTAACTAAGTGCATGCCTACACAAAGTTACCGTGACGTCACTGAGTTGATACAAAGTACCACATAAAATATAGTGCATGCATGTCACAGCATGTGATATAAACAACGTGGAATCTCACGCCAACAACACGCACAGTTTTTCAGCAGAAGACGATTCATCTATTACTCTCAGAAGACGAATCAAATATTATAGTTCAGTCAAAAACATTCTCAAATATATTTCAAACTCCATCTGCAAGTACATGTGCTAAATACACTTACAAACTGAGCTAAATTTATTTATGTATTCCATGGCACAAACAAATATTAATACATATTTACAGCACAAAAACGTACTATTAATTTTATAAAAGTTCTGACCATTAGGCTGCAGATACAGGCTGGATGGCTTATGATTAGTTTAGCCATTCGTTCTCTGTGCGTCAATGTTTGTTCTAACACATGTGCAGGAGCCTGAGGCGGTACTAACAAACTGTGCTTTATTCTCACACTTGCACTTTGTTTGATTGACAGTGTTCAGCTATTATTGCTTACTGACAATATTATGTTTGTTGATTGGTCAGCTCAGGCGTACACATGCGCAGTGCCCGTTACGCGTTAACTTCCGGTTTACTTCCCGACTCTAGTCATGCGGAACTTATCTCCAACTTTCTCTTCAATAACAGTCATTAAGTTTATTTATAAGATTGTGAATACACAATTTCTTGTCCAGCGGAACTCAACTCCTGCTGTCGGGGGTGCACGTGCACCCTGTGCACCCCCCCAGCCTACACCTTTGATCAGCTGCCTTCTGATGTTTCAGCAGTTGATACCAGGTTGGGTAGTATTCATTGCAAACTTTGCAGATATGCAACACCGCAGGTGATTGACTAATCGCGCATTGAGAGTTTCAAATGTACATGCACAAAAAAAAATTTCACGAGCGCATGTATTATTGTTGATCAACATTTTCATATTAAAAAGCGTACACAGAAATCTTACCCCCTCCGCCCTCGTGTACGTTTTGTACGCTTAGGAAAATGTTGAAAATGTTGAATGATCCCTAAACATTATACAGCATGCATATACAAACACCTTTAAATGCATTCTCCTTGAAACATAGAGCACTGTAGTTTTCAAAAATGCCCACTAGAGGAAAGTATTGCATTCGGCATGAGATGACTGAATTCAGGTATGAACTGCATTAAGTCCGAGCCGCTCAGCTGGAGTGAGTAGAAAACAGAGTTTTAGAGTGAGAGAGTTAGAGAGCGTTACAAACCAAAGAAGTGGTGATGTGATGTGAGTTAATCCTTTGGCGCAGAGGTGAGGCTGCTTTTATTTATTGGGAGTAAATGAAAATAGTGAATTGAGGTGTGAGCCACCAAGCAGCTCAGCCACGCCCCTCAGCCAAAGCGGAGAGTGAACAGTTCGTTAGAGGCACAGCGCCAAAATCAAAGTCCCCCAAAACACAGATCATAATTGAAAAAACTTTAATAATGAAGTGTTTTACAACAGTGTAGACGATTATTCCTCTTCAGACACTTCAGAGGAAACTGTTGTTTCTTCCGGAGAAAGTCTTATTTCTTCAGAAGAGACATCCAGTGGTGGTCTAGTGGTATAGGGTGCTGGATCGCTGATCCAAAGGTTGGGGGTTCGAGTCCCACTCTCCACAAGTTTGTCCTTGTCCCCACAGTGCAGCTAACTGGGTTATCAAAGGCGGGCCATGTCTCTCACTGTCTATGGTGTGAGGCATGTAAAAGAACCATTGCTGACTTTCGTAAAGCGTAGGCTGCAAAGTCGTCAGCGTGTTTCTGTTCCTTGCTAAAAAGGGTTGTGACAGGAAGGGCATCCGACATAAAAACCTCAGCCAAATCATACGTGTGAATCAGATGATTCGCTGTGGCGACTCCCCAGTAAAAGGAAAAAGCCAAAAGGAAGACAGACAGACAGACATCCAACGTCATTACCTTTTTCCGGTGCTTAGCAGGCGTTTGAGTGATATCATAGAACTTAAGTGATAATTAAAACACACTAAAAAAAGGCTCATTGGCAACTTGTGCACGAATGAGGAAAAAGGGGCGTTACATCATCTCAACCAATCAGCAGGAAGGAGGACAGCCATTGGCTGAATTTGAATCACATGAGAGTTGCTTGGCAGTCCGCGAATACTTAAACCGTGAGTGCAAAGGCGCGAATAGTCAAGGGCCTACTGTATATAATATCAATAAATACATATTCAATGCTATAAATGCTTATAATAACAATTAAACATTCAAAAATAATGCGTAAGGTGTAAGTAAAATATAAATACACACACACACAGACGCGCGCGCACACAGATGCGCACCTCACATAAAAATGTAAGTAGTTTTGATGGAGTTTTGGATTGTTTTTCTGTTTTTGTCTGTTTGTGTTTTTTGTTTTGTTTTGTTTTTTGCTTAATTGGTCTTGTTTTGCAGCATTTTCCTTAACTTTTCCCCTATTCTTCCTTAATTTCCTTATATTTTAATTCAATGAATATTTAAAAAAAAAAAAAAAAAACGCGATGCACTGAAGCCGCATGAATTGAAACGCAAAGTAGCGAGGGATCCCTGTATAGTCAACATGTGCTCTAAATGAAGGCTTTATCAACAGCACAGTGTTTTTTCACTATTTTATTCTGCTGCCTTCTTATCTCTTGATGTTTGAGAGTGCAATATTATCTCTCTTCCCCTCTGTCTTATTACTGTGTAGTCAGTTGTGGAGACTCATGGAGCAGGCGTGGTGGAATCACTGCTGCCCATCCTGGTCTGGGTTCTTGAAGGCCTTGCTAGCTGTCGGGCTCAGCTGAGGGAAAGTGAGGAGGCCATGGAGAAGGAGAAAGGTGAGAGAGAAGAGCTGCTGGAGAGGTATGAGCGAGAGAAAACACTGCGGAGGGAGAGCCAGGAGGTGAGTTCAATATTTGTACTGGATTAAATACTTTAAGGTGAATGTTTTTGCCTTTCTGCTTTCTTTTTCAGTTTTTATTTATTCTGTGCATAAGCAGAACATTTTTCAATTTTACACTTTATTAAAATATGATCCAACCCACACTTATAATCACAAGCTTTGGGTAGTGACCGAAAGAATAAGATCGTGGATGCAAGCAGCTGAAATGAGCTTCGTTTACAGGGTGGCACGGCTCTCCTTAGAGATAAAGTGAGAGGCTCAGCCATCCGGGGGAGTTTGGAGTAGAACCGATGCTCCTCTGTGTTGAGAGGAGCCAATTGAGGTGGCTCAGGCATCTGGTTAGAATGCCTCCTGAAGGCGTCCCTAGTGTAGTGTTTTAGGCGTGTCCAACTGGGAAGAGATGGTGCGGTCGACCCAGAACACACTGGAGAGATGATGTCTCTCTGCGAGTCTGGGAACATTGTGTGTCTCTCCTCCCACTCCCACCCCGGAGGCTGGAGCTGGACGAAGTGTCTGGGGAGAGGGATGTCTAGACCTCATTGCTTAGGCCACTGATTCCGCAACCCTGGATTAAGTGGAAGATGATAATGATGATTAAAATATCTTTGTGACCAGTGTTCCCTCTAAACTGCGCAATTGCGCACTGGTCGCACACTCTCAGCGCACAACAAAACCTATCCAGCGCAGTGAACGCACTGCAAATGAATTAGATACAGTATACTGTACAGTATAACTTTTTTTCTGTATCATTTTGTTGTGTAATTCAGTGAGTAACAGGTGTCCAGCCAATCATACGACACGATGCAATTACGCTACGCAGCCAATCACAGCATTGACAGTACTTGCGCATGTACTCTGCTCATACACGTTCCATAACAATAATAGCAGTGCGGCGGAGTTAAGTGACGCTAATGCTAACCCCTTATCATGGCGAAACGAGCGGGCAGTCAATGTGATACGTCGACTTCCTAAACCAAAGTACAAAAGAACTTTGCAAAGTATGTGAGTATACCAGAAAAGCTGGCGAAGCAAAAACTATGCCTTTGAATTTGTGAACTTAATCAATGAGGTAGTACAGAATGAGACTATGTGTAAGGTTAAAAATGCACCCTGGCCTACCCTGATAGTAGATGAGAGCACAGACATGACAGTACACTAAATGCCAGTCATATATATCAAATTCAGGGAGGAAAATGATGTCATCTATAAAACTTTGTTTAATAAGCCATGAAACTTTCTATGACCCCAGGTGTGATAGTGGTGTGTGGCCACAGCGAGCACTTCTGATGTTGCTCACAGTGGTCCTCAGTGTGCTCAGGGAGGTTGTCTGTATGCCAAGACATGAGAAATTAGAGGGAACATTGTTTGTGACTTAATTTACTCTCATCATTGCAGCGGTACTTGGAGTTAGATGATCAGTTTGAGCAGGAGAGGAGGACAATGCGTGGGAGAGACAGAGAGCGGGAGAAGAGAGAAAGGGATCTGGAGAAGAAAGCCAGAGAGCAAGCTGACCAGAGTAAGCCCAGTTTAACCACTTGCTATGCAGCTACTCTTGACAGAGATCATCAATTTTTGAAAGAAAAAAACATCAATCAACTTTTACTTGCCTCCCACCATAGACAGTGAGAAACATGACTTTCTCATCTTTGATAAACAAGCTAGCTGGAGGGGGGCTCAGATTGTATATTATATGTGGCATTATCATGATACACAGAAAAACATTATTGCTTAAGATCCTGATTGTTTAGTTTACATGTTGCCTTTAGTGGCAAATAAATCCTCCACTGGAATTAGTGTGTGTGTGTGTGTGTGTGTGTGTGTGTGAAAATTGTAATTTTAATGCTAATTATTTTTATTCTTGTATAATTTCACGAAAAAATTTGACGGTTAACAGATTAGTGAGGTGGAGAGATACCGACTAGATAGTCGGGTTCACCTCAACGCATAGCTTGGGCTCTGGAACCACCCATCTTGATAGAAGCTGGACCTGATTCCATTCTGGAGTTGCTCATGAAGAGAGGCGGCGAGCTGGTGCGGGCATTCTTGTTGCACTCCGTCTCGAGGCCCAAATGTTGGGGTTCTCCCCGGATGATGAAAGGGTAGCTTCCCTCTGTCTTCGGGTGGGGGGACGGGTCCTGACTGTTATTTGTGCTTATGCACCAAATGACAGTTCAGAGTATTCACCCTTCTTGGAGTTTTTAGGGGGTGTGTTGGAGAGCGCTCCATCGGGAGATTCACTCGTTGTCTTAGGAGACTTCAACGCCCATGTGGGTAACGATAGTATGACCTGGAAGGGTTTGATTGGTAGGTACGGCCTCTCCAGTCTGAACCCGAATGGTGTTTCGTTGTTGGACTTCTGTGCTCGTCACAGTTTGTCTATCATGAACACCATGTTCGAACATAAGTGTGCCCATAAGTGCACTTGGCACCAGGACACCCTAGGTTTCAGTTTGATGATTGACTTTGTAGTCGTGTCATCAGACTTGAAGCCGCATGTTCTGGACACTCGGGTAAAGAGAGGAGCTGAGCTGTCTACCGATCACCACCTGGTGGTGAGATGGCTTCGGTGGTGGGGGAGGCTGCCTTTCAGACCTGGCAGGCCCAAGCGTGTAATCAGGATCCCATGTCCGAGAGGCCTTTAACTCCCACCTCCGGCAGAGCTACAACCATGTCCCAGAGGAGGCGGGTGACATGGAACCCTAATGGGCCATGTTTCGTGCCTCCATTGCTGAGACGGCAGCCCATAGCTGTGATCGGAAGGTTGTTGGTGCTTGTTGTGGCGGTAACCCCCCGAACCCGGTGCTGGACACCTGTGGTGAAGGGGGCCATCCAGCGGAAAAAGGTGGCCTATCAGGTTTTATTAGCCTGTGGGACTCCCGAGGCAGCCAGACAGGTACTGGCATGCCAAACGTGCTGCAGCCAAGGCTGTCGCAGATGCAAAATCTTGGGCATGGGAGGAGTTCGGTGAGGGCCTGGAGAGTGATTATTGGTTGGCCTCAAAAAGGTTCTGGACCACCATCCGGCGCCTCAGGAGTGGGAAGCAGTTCTCCACTAACACTGTTTACAGGGGTAGTGGGGAGCTGCTTAGCTCGACTGGGGATGTCATCAAGAGATGGAGGGAAAACTTTGAGGACCTCCCCAATCCCACCAACACGCCCTCTATGGAGGAGGAAGACCCCGGGGGTTTGGGTGGGGGTCTGCCCATCACTGGAGTGGAGGTCACTGAGGTTGTCAAAAAGCTCCTTGGTGGTCAAGCTCCAGTGTTGGATGAATATCTCGGTGCTCTGGATGCTGTAGGACTGTTTTGGTTGACTTGTCTCTTCAACATCGTGTGGTCATTGGGGGCTGTACATCTGGATTGGCAAACCAGGGTGGTGGTCCCGATTTTTAAGAAGGGGGACCAGAGGGTGTGTTCCAATTATTGGGGAATCACACTCCTCAGCCTACCCGGGAAAGTCTATGCAGGGGTACTGGAGAGGAGGATCCGACCGATAGTCGAACCTCGGATTCAGGAGGAACAATATGGTTTTCGTACTGGCCGTAGCACTCTTGACCAACTCTATACGCTCCACAGGATCTTGGAAAGGGCATGGGAGTTTGCCCATTCTATCCACATATGTTTTGTGGATTTGGAGAAGGCTTTCGACCGTGTCCCTCCAACAATCTTGTGGGGCGTGCTCCAGGAGTACGGCATTCCGGAATGGCTACGGGCCATTCGGTCGTTGTATCACCACAGCCGGAGTTTGGTCCGTACTGGCAACAACAGGTCGAATTTGTTTCCGGAGGGAGTTGGAGTCCGCCAAGGCTGACGTTTGTCACCTATTCTGTTCATATTTTTATGGACAGAATTTCTAGGTGCATCCGAGGCGTTGAGGGGCTCTGGTTTGGTCGTCATCGGATCTCGTCTCTGCTTTTTGCGGATGATGTTGTCCTTTTGGCTTCATCAAGTCGGGACCTCCAACTCTCACTGGAGCAGTCGCGTTCGAAGCAGCCGGGATGAAGGTCATTACCTCCAGGTCCGAGGCCATGGTTCTTAGTCGGGCAGGGGTGGAATTTACGTTCCATCCCTCACCTGTGGTCAAGAGCTTTGGGAGGTGACCGAAAGAACAACATCGCAGATACAAGTGGCTGAAATGAGTTTCCTTTGCCGGGTGGTGGGGTTCTTTCTTAGAGATAAGGTGAGAAGCTCTATCATCCAGGGAGAGCTTGGAGTAGATCCGCTGCTCCTCTGCATCGAGGTGGCTCGGGCATCTGGTCAGAATGCCTCCCGGACACCTCCCTGGTGTAGTGTTTCAGGCATGTCCAGCTGGGAAGAGCCCCCGGGGTCGACCCCCAAGACGCTGGAGGGACTATGTCTCTTGACTTGTCTGGGACTGCCTCGGTGTCTCCCCGGAAGAGTTGGAGGAAGTGGCTAGGGAGAGGGATGTCTGGACCTCATTGCTTAGGTTTCTGCCCCGCGACCCGATTCTGAATTTAGCAGAAGATGATGAGATGAGTTAACAGATTAGCAGTATGTGTGCCAATCGAGTTGCCTTGCTTTAGATATGTTTTGGTTGATGTCGGTTGTTTCCGTTGATATCCGAGAACACTTGGAAGTAAAGTACCACGAGAATGTATGCGAAATGATGAGAAAACATATATATAACGGCTTCCTTGCCGGATTTACGGTCGATTTCGTTCCAGATTTCAGTCAATTTCAACATGTCGTGGAAGAGAGATAGCGGGAACGGTTATCGGGGTCAGATGCTGAGATAAAAAAATTCATGGAACTGATCGTGGCTGGAAAAAGTAGTAGACGGATGCCTGCTCTCGGAATTCATTTACAAACATACAGAGCGCAAAGTGCTTTCCCCAGATCTTTGTGACGGGAAAGTGATCAGTTATGGAGGTTAAGGTTGGTTCGCATTGAAACAGCATTGTGAGGGCAGTAAACATGCCGAAAAGGAAAAAATTGAGAAAACCAAACTATAAACTGCCTGGTGAGTCATTTTTAATAAATTTATGCAATCAGTACAGTGAAAGACTGTTTACTAGTGCAGAGTAAATGTTGTGAAATTTTGAATTATGGTGTTGTACTATTAACATACTAACTTGTAGCAGGTATGCTCACTAGTTGAACACAATTGTTTGTTGTGATAATTATGTCATGTGTTATGTGATCATTCTATAAATGAGTTCATAATTATTTTATAATTATGTTACGCATCAATAACAAGTCACAGGGTTATGCTACTTGAATTATGTGTTTATCTACACTGAAATAATCTTTTAGTTTTTTTTTTTTTCATTATTTAAGCTGTTTTGTTTAGTGTTTGTGCATGTTACAAAACAATTATTAACTTGTTTGCATGATTTTTTTACATGACATGCTCTGCCCTTGTACCCCCCCAAGGGGCCCTGCGGCCCCCTTGACCCCCAGCTGAAATATTTCATTTCCTCTATTTCTAAACCCGTTTCCTCCATTTTTATCTAAACCTCGCTGGGATCCCTATATATATTTTTATTTATATATATATATATATATATACATATACACATACACATATACATATACAGTCGGCCCCCTACTTACGAAACCCTTTGGGTACGGAAACTCCAGGTTACGAAAAACATTTTCCTAAATTTTCGTCCTCTGTATATGAAAACATCTCTCTCTTACAAACGTGCCATTCAAAATTCAAACCATGTGCGAGTTGCTCTCTCATTGGCTGTCTCCCATAATCCTGCCCCGCTGGCCTCCCATTGGCTAGGAGGCAGCTGAACTGTACTCATACTTCCTGTTTGTCACACGCGTGAGAGAGGAGAGTTGAACAGGAATGTTGGCTCGTGAGTTCTTTTTGAGAGATCATTGCAGTGTTAGACACGGTTAGACAAGAATATCCATGGACTATGATGTTTGCAGATGACATTGTGATCTGTAGTGAGAGAAGAGAACAAGTGGAGGAAAATCTGGAGAGGTGGACGTATGCCCTGGAAAGGAGAGGAGTGAAGGTTAGCCTCAGAAAGACCGAATACATGTGTGTGAATGACAAGGACCCAAGAGGAATGGTGAAAGTGCTCATTGCAGCTTATTTTTCGTTTTTTAAAGTTGTTTAATTCAATAAATGTTTAATCAATGTGGCGTGCTCCGCCGAATGTGGGCAAAACGCGGCTCATCCGGACCTGCAAGTGCGAGGTGCTAACAGTGGCATACATGACATTTTTATTTATTTACTGGGTTGCCTCTGTGGGCCCGTGAGCACCGATGCAACAGCAAAATTGTTCATCCAGAACTCCACTATTAAGTCTTACTAATCTCTTCCACGTTGGCAGCATGCTACTGGTGTTTCTGAAATTTATCCCTAAAACCTCCTTATAGTTCCTTTACATATGAGGTGGTTCTGTTTTCTTTAGTGGCGACTGTAGAGGAGCAGAGAACGAGTCTGACCAGAGAGTTAAACACATTGAAACACACACATAGCAAGGTCAGTATCTTGCGTTTTCCAGGATATTTAACATGGAGTATACCTCAGCACATTAGCCTTTCTCTGTCTCTCTACATACCCAGTTAGTCCTGACTTATCGTGATCTGTTGGAAAAGAAAAAGGAGTTGGAGAGAGAAGGGTCCCCTCTAAGGTATTTAATTATGCCTCATTTTATCTTTTTAGCACGTCATAATATTTTGCCTTCTACAAGTATGTTTGCATTTATTTGTGTTTTATATGAAGATCTGTGCAGACTTATGGTCATTATGTTTTTATTTTAGCTGTAATTTATTAATCTACTGTGTGTGGGAATTTTGCATTACTACATTTTTTTAATAGTACCCCATATTATCACTGTTAAAGTTGTTTATAATTTGCACTGCATATTGTTTTATAGAAATCGATTTCACTCCAAAAGTACAGAACCTCTTGAAGAAAATGCTTCCATACAGGTAATATGGCTCATTTGTTTAATAACTTTACAGAATATGTGTTTTTATATTGTGTAGTCTTTCCCCACACGAGACTTCTCTTTTCTCTTCTCTTTGTCTATAGCATGATGACACCCCTGATGGTTCCGCCAACCCTAAAATATTAGATACATTAGCTTCTACAGACACCAAAGTTATCAAAATTGAAACGGTTAATAATTCCTTTTTCATTAATGACATCATAAGTTCTACTCCGGAGCTGGCTCAGCTGCAAGGCTTTGTTGAATCAAGGTACAGTGTGCAGGGAGATATTTAATCGTTCATTTAGTTAATTAGCATGTTCTTTCTTTCTTTCTTTCTTTCTTTCTTTCTCAGTAAACAATTATGCCTTATTTTTCCATTAATTTTTTATTACTATTATATTTGCTGTTTATTACTTTTTTATTTGTATTTTTCAGCACTCCACTTCGAGCAGAAAGTGAAGAACCATACCGCAGTCTAGGAGAAGAGACAAAACCAACTGAGGAGGAGAGAGGTGAGGATGAAGAGAAAATTAATCATGAAGATGAAAAGGAAGAAATAGAAAAAGACTTGGACAGTTTGGAGTGGGAGATGAGAAACACTAATTCTGTGTTTTCGGAGCTGTCTGAACTCAGTCAGGAATATGTTGAGAGTGTGGATCATGGAGTCAGTGTGAGAGGTAGGTTTAAACCATGCCTGTTTGGTTTAGTAATTTCTATGTCCATTTGTGTAAGGCATGTCATGTGTGGGTGTGGTGTTCCTTTCATTGGCTTTTATGCAGGTAAAGCAGTCCAGTTTGAGGAGATTCTTTCACAGTATGAGGAACTGAAACACACTCAGTAAGAGCTTGTTACTAATTTTTAACTAAGCACTTTGCACAACCATGTTGTGTGTGAAAATAATCATGAAGATATTGTACAGCCAGTAATTGGTGTGAGCTTTAGGTTTTTAAATAATATATCACAACCCATATTAATAAGTTTTTATTTTATAATTTTTGTGTACAGCATTTCAATTCCCTGCTTCATTAGAGTAACTAACTCACGATAAGAATAAAAATCAGTAACAAAGTGCTGCATGTTGAGCATATTTAGGACAACTCTGATTCAAAGAGTAATACTTGTAGCTTTTTAAACTTCAAAATTCTCGCTGTATTTTTTCCTCTCCCTATTTAGTGAGCTGGCAGATGCAGCTCGAAAGGCTCTTATTTCTCGCGTAGAGGAACTGACAAACGAGAGATCTACATTAAAGCTGGAGCTTACTTCCTGTCAGGAAACCATCGCCCGACTGGAGGGCAAAACCAAGGAGATGGAGGAGGAGACAAAAAGGTAAAGTGTACCAATAATTTTTTTCTCCGCTTTTTAAATTCATTAACAACCTTCATCTGTCTGTGATATTGACTGAAATGCAGGTCTTGTTTCTATGCAACACATCACTTTCGTATTAAAGGCTTAGATTTCAAGATAATAATAGAAAAAAGTACAGCATAGTACAATGCTTGCGGGATAATTGTTTGTATAACAAGGGCTGTGTGGGTGCATTTTATAGGAATAGATTATACATTTTATTAAAAATTATAATTCAATTTGCAACATGACAGAATGGATAGATGGGCAAGTTAATGTGTTCTTGTGTTATATGACGATGCCAGTTAGTGAGTACAACCTTGCAGACAAATCCATTTTAAAAAGGAGAAATGAGACTGATAGGTTTACCACAGGTTTTAATAGCACTTCACATTTCTGGCTAGAGCTGTCTGTGTCCACCAAAAGCCTGCTGAAGGAGACACCTTTTCTCATTTTTCCTGTTTTCTTTCTGGCACATTGCACTTTGGCCGAGAGCAGTGCTTCTCAATTATTTTCTGTGACGCCCCCTCTAGGAAGAAAAATCATTTCACGCCCCCCAACCCCCAACCGCTCCACGAGCGACTATAAATAGTATTATTTGTCTATAAAATTGTTATTAGTACACCTCTGCATAACATTGTATTTTTATTAACATTAAAAACACAAAAAGAAAGAAATATAGTTCAACTTGCAATAAAGAAAAACTTCATTAACATTGGTTTTTTTAATCTGTAACAGAAAGGATTTAAAGTGCACTAATGTGCCTGAAATAAAAAAAATGCATCCTTATTTAACTTATTTAAACTTATTTATGTCTTAATATCTCAGTCTCTCTCCACCTTTCTCTTTGTGCTTGTTAGAAAAATGTCCGTGTTTCTTGAGGTGTTGTTTAGTGCACTTCATATCGTTTGCTTGTGTGAAAAACTGCTACACCATCGCGTGACAATGAGAGCACCACTGCCAACTACTGGAGTGAAGGTGCAATTACACTCAATTCTCGTACACTAGGTAGGTCATTAACCCCCGCATCATACTGTGCACCCCACTATTTGAGAAGCACTGGTCAAGAGTAACTTTTTTTTCCAAGAACTTCAGAATAAATAATAATGGTTTTCCATCATTGTCAAAACTAATGCTTCTTGCCAATTTTAAAGCCCTTCAGGGTCCGGTTGTTCAAAACACGGTTATTTTAACCACCGGTTAACCCCTAACGGCTGGTTAAATTTTTAACCCGCCGTTAGCTAACCGACCGTTAAATGTGTTAAAAGCATGGTTAGTCATGTCGTTAGTTAACGTTGCCGTCAAAGTTAACAGTGTGGTTAACGTTACTGGCAAGCACTAAGAGGTCATTCGACATTTTCAACATTTTCCTAAGCGTACAAAATGTATGCTAGGGGGGAGGGGGTAAGATGTGTGTACGCTTTTTAATATTATAAAACTGTCGATCAACAATAACACTGTACATGTGCTCGTAAATATATAACTGTAAATATATTTTTTTTGTGCATGTACGTTTGAAACTCTCAATGAGCGTTTTTGTTCACCATTGCAGTATAAGACAAAACACCGTTGTCAGATAGCATCCCCTTTAAAATATGGCTTTTCACACTGCTTATAAGTGGGACATCCCTGTAAGTACCACTTAATAATGTAGTACGATATGAGGATGTTGATATCCCATTTCAGCGTTTCTGGCTGAGCTCGGTTTTCTCTTGCAGTCTGTGTTTGAATTTGAAGTCTGATTTTCATCACCTAAAACCGTCACTTCTGTCCTTCAAACTCTTTTTTTCCATTCGGCTTTTCCCTTCAGGGGTCGCCACAGCAAACCATCTGCCTCCATCTCATCCTATCCTCTGCATCTTCTACTCTTATTCCAACTACCTTCATGTCCTCCTTCACCACATCCATAAATCTCTTTGGTCTTCATCTAGGCCAGGGGTGGCGAACACGCGGCTCTTGATCAATAAGAATGTGGCTCTTTGCCTCTTATCATATTTCTATATACTGTGGCTCTTTTGCCTCTTTTCATGTTTTTTTTAAATCTTAAAACACACTTAAATCCTTCAAAGGTTATTAAAAACAAATAATAAATAACATTTTTAAATAATTTTGACAGGTTGGGTGTTTTTTATGCCGCGTCTGACACATAAATGACCACCAATCATTTGAGTGGATGACGTCTAATGCTGGGAAATTAAGTAAACATTTTATTTGCATGCAGGCTTACCCTCTTTGTCAAAATGACAAAATGCAAAGCTAAACGAAAATATGAAGATGAACACAGGACATTTCTGGGAGAATGGGAAGATGCGTACTTTTTTATTGAACGGAATGGCAAATCGCTCTGTTTATTATGCAGTATCACGATATCACATTTCAAGGATTCAAATCTTCAGTGTCATTTTAGCAACTCTATGCTAATATTGACACGGAATTCCTCAAAGGTAAAAAACACCTGACTCAACATGATTGTGTGTATATTTTAATATTCAGCAATGCGTGTGCGTGCGTCAGCACGTGGTGTGGCTCTTTAACTCTCACAGTTAAAAAGTTTGGCTCTTTGTGTCTAACTTGTTCGCCACCCCTGCTCTAGGCCTTCTGCCTGGTAGTTCCAACTTCAGCATCCTACTACCAATATGTGAGGCGCTCCACCGAATGTAGGCGCTTGTCACACGGACTTTTTTTTTACACCCAAGCCTAGTGGCTCATCAGGCCGGTGCTTATCTCCGGTTTCTGTAGCGTGAAGCGACCAGGAGTTCATCTTCTCCTGGATGGGACGCTAGTCCATCACAGGTTAGCTTCCCAGTAATTTTGGACATTTTTGGACCCAAGAGCCTACTTTCGGTGGAGTGGCTCACATATACTCACTATCCCTCCTCTGTACATGTCCATCTCTCTTGGCATCCGTCTGTCTCTAGAGACAATGGAGTCTGCACCTAGGCAGGTCTATCAATTTGCTGAGAGGCTGCAGCGCCGGCTGTGGCTGAATAAGCCAATGCGGGAGATGCAGCTCCTACCACACTTGCTGCAAGTGTATTCTGCAGTAGGAATCGTGGGGCAGGCTGTGGCAGACAGAATTCTCTGCTGTTTGCGGTTCTTCTTCTCCTCATGCTGGATCTCTCTCTTCTCCTCGGCCTGCTGCACACCGGATTTTACCTTTCCACGCCAGCTAGAGCGGTCGGAGCTCGCTGCCTCGAGATCTACTGGGTTGATGCTGCATGACTTCAGGTCCCTCTTGCAGACATCCTTGTAGCGCAGGGCGGGTCGTCCTGTTGGTCGTGTTCCTGAGGCGAGCTCGCCATAGAGGATGTCCTTTGGAATGCGGAATTCATCCATCCTGCATATGTGTCCGAGCCAGCGCAGGCGCTTCTGGGAGAGGATGGCGAACATGCTTGACATGCCTGCCTGGGCCTAGAAGACCGAGTTGGAGACACGATCCTGCCAGGTAATGCCGAGGAGTCGTCTGAGGTTGCGCAGGTGAAAGGCGTTTAGTCTTCGCTCCTGGTGCATGTATAGGGTCCAGGCCTCACTGCCGTATAGAAGCGTGCTCAACATGCATGCTTGGTACACCTTCATCTTCGTGTTTAGGGTCAGCCTGGGGTTGTTCCACACACGCTTCGCTAGGCGGGCCATGGATGTTGCTGCTTTGCCTATCCTTACGTTTAGCTCAGCATCCAGGGATAGGTTGCTGGAGATGGTGGAGCCAAGGTAGGTGAACTTGTCCACCACTTCCAGGGTGTAATCGCCGATGTTGATTGTGGGAGTTGTGCTGACATCCTGACTCATGATGTTGGTTTTCTTGAGGCTGATAGTGAGTCCAAACTCTGTGCATGCCTCCGCGAAGTGATTGATGAGTCGCTGAAGGGCGGCTTCAGAGTGAGCAGTGAGGGCAGCGTCGTCAGCAAAGAGCATATCCCGGATGAGGACCTTGCGCACCTTGGTCTTTGCCCTGAGGCGGGCGAGATTAAAGAGGTTCCCATCACTCCGTGTGTGGAGGAAGATGCCATCTTTGGACTCTCTGAATGCGTAGCGCAGGAGCAAAGAGAAAAATATGCCGAAAAGTGTCGGGGCCAGGACACACCCTTGTTTCACGCCGCTCTTGATTGGAAAGGGGTCTGATGATGTTCCGTTATACTGAACTGTGCCAGACGTGTTGTCGTGGAATGACTCGACTATCTTCAGGAGCTTGGTGGGACATCCAATCTTATGGAGGAGGGTGAAGAGGCCAGACCGACTGACCAAGTCGAATGCCTTGGTCAGATCGATGAAGGCGAGGAACAAAGGACATCGCTGCTCACGGCACTTTTCCTGCAGCTGCCGAAGGGAGAACACCATGTCAATGGTTGATCGCTTTGCCCGGAACCCGCACTGCGACTCGGGATACACACGGTCTGCAAGTACTTGCAGGCGGTTGAGGACTACCCTTGCAAAGGCTTTCCCTACAATGCTGAGGAGAGAGATCCCACGATAGTTGTTGCAATCGCTGCGGTCGCCCTTGTTCTTGTAGAGCGTGATGATCTTCGCATCTCGCATGTCTTGGGGTATCGTTCCTTCTTCCCAGCACTGAAGCAAAAGCTCATGGAGATGCCCAAGGAGGGAGCTCTCTTTTGCAGCCTTCATCACCTCTGGAGGGATTCCGTCGGTGCCTGGTGCTTTCCCGCTAGACAGCGAGTTAATGGCCTTGCTGAGCTCTTCGATGGTAGGTGGCGAGTCGAGTTCTTCCATGGTGGGCAGTGGGATGGTGTTCTCCATGGCTGTGTCAGTGACAACATTCTCTCTGGAGTATAGCTCTGAATAGTGCTCGGCCCATCTCTCCATCTTCTTCCCAGGGTCCTTGATGATGTCGCCGGAGGTGGATTTGAGGGGTACAATCTTGGTGGCACTTGGTCCGAAAGCTTTTTTCATCCCCTCATACATGGCACGGGTGTTTCCACAGTCCGCAGAGGTCTGAATATCGCTGCAAAGCTTCAGCCAGTAGTCGTTGGCGCACCTGCGGGCGACCCTCTTGGCATTGTTGCGGGCTTCTCTGTAGGTGGCCAGTGATTTCTCGCATGGCTTCCTCTTGTACTCAAGGAGCGCAACACCCTTGGCGGCTATGGCAGGCTCCATATCTTCAATCCCAGCCTCGAACCAGTCCTCGTTTTTCCTGACTCTCTTCCCGAAGGTGTCTGAGGCGGCCTGGTATACGGCATCGCGGATGAAGTCCCAGCGTGCTGTGGCGTTGTCTGTGGGGCAGTCTTCCAGGGCGTTGTCGATGGCCTCAGCAAAGCATTTGCGCAGCTCGGGCTTTGAAGTTCTGGCAATATCGATGCGGGGCTGGCCCCTATGTTTGGAGCGGTGGATCTGTTTGGGTCGTAGACGCACCATGCTTCCGACCAGGGAATGGTCAGTGTCGCAGTCTGGTGCCAGTGCCTCGACCTGGGATGTCTCCATGAAACTCTGTGGTGGGGCTTGGTGGCATAGAAGGTGTTGGTAATGGCGAGGTCATGGAAGGAGCAGAGCTCAAGTAGCCGTTGTCCATTCTCGTTGAGCTTGCCAATGCCAAAGTGTCCAATGCAGCGTGGCCAGGCGGTGCAGTCTGCTCCTACCCGGGCATTGAAGTCTCCGAGCAGGAACAGGTTTTCCTTCACTGGTATCTCTCTGATCCTTGCCTCAAGCTCCTCGTAGAATGCATCTTTTGCCTCAGTTGTGGAGCCGAGTGTTGGGGCGTAGGCGCAGAAAATGTGTGTAAGTCCCGAGGAGGTGGTGAGTCGGAGTGAGAGGATGCGCTCGGTTCCCTGAGAAGGAGGTTCAATTGCCGACAGTAGGGAGTTGCGAACTGCGAAACCAACCCCATAGAGTCGTCGCTCGTCTGCCTCCAAACCTTGCCAGAAGAACGTGTAGTCCTTCTCCTTGAGACTGCCACTTGAAGCAAGGCGTGTCTCCTGTAGGGCGGCAATGTCGATGTTCCGCTTGGCCAGCTCACGGCTAATGATGGCGGTTTTCCTTGTGTCGTCGACTTGCTGGAGGTCGTCAGTGAGGCCGGGACACATCGTTCTGACGTTCCAGGTTGCCAGCCGCAAGGCTGGCGGTTGCTTTGTCTTTTTCTTTCTGTGTTTGCCTGGTGCTCAATTTTACAACAAGCCTGTCGATTTTGATCTAAGCTTCACACACCCGATGAAGCAAGCAAGTTGTGGCTGGGTAGTACCTTATTGCCCGGGGGCTGCCCGGGTTGAGGCGGGCGGTAACTTCCCAATGGAGTCAGAGGACTCCTCCCACCGTCGAGAGCAACCCCTAGCGCCCGGCTCTACACCAAACGAGCCTGGGCTTATCACTGGTGTCTGTTGCTCCCCGTGTTGATGTCTATGCTGAGACAGCGAAGCTGGAGTGACCTCTCCAGGTGCAGGCCTGGGCATGTGGTATGGAGATCCTGGAGTGCCCAGTGCCAGGATCCCCCTCTCGGCGTTGCTGGCAGGGTCCGGCGGAAAGGCAAGCCAGTACAGCCGGTGCCAGCGCGGCTGCAGGAGGTGTCAGAGGGCGTCGCAGAGCTCGGCCAACTGCCTTCGGGCCTCCTTACCGGATTTTCTATCTGGGTTTACTCCCATAGCCTTTGACCAGCCAAGGCCGACCTGCAAGGCAGCAGGAAACTCATGGAGGGCGGGGTCGTTCATTTTCCCGTGCAGATGTGAAGCATCTGCCCACTGCCCATAAGTACATGTCCAAACCATCTCAATCTAGCCTGTCTGACTTTGTCTCCAAAACCTCTTACATGTGCTGTCCCTCTGATGTACTCATTCCTGATCCTATCCATCCTCGTTACTCCCAAAGAGAACCTCAACATTTTCATCTCTGCTACCTCCAGCTCTGCTTCCTGCCTTTTCCTCAGTGCCACTGTTTCTCAGCCATACAACATCGCTGGCCTCACCACCGTCTTGTACACATTTCCTTTCGTTCTTGCTGATACTCTCCTATCGCACATCACACTGGACACTTTTCTCCAACCATTCCAGCCTGCCTGCACACGCTTCTTCACCTCTTTTCCACACTCTCCATTGCTCTGGATTGTTGAGCCTAAGTACTTAAAATCCTCCACCTTCCTTATCTCTGCTCCCTGTAACATCATCGTTCCTCCTGGGTCCTTCTCATTCACACAAATGTATTCTGATTTATTGAGGCTAACCTTCATTCCCCTCCTTTCCAGGGCATACCTCTCTAGATTTTCCTGCACTTGTTCTCAGCCCTCACTACAGATCACAATGTCATCTGCAAACATCATAGTCCATGGAGATTCTTGTCTAACCTCGTCTGTCAGCCTGTCCATCACCATAGCAAACAAGAAGGGGCTCAGAGCTGACCCTTGATGCAGTCCCACCTCGACCTTGAACTCTTCTGTCACACTGACCGCACACCTCGCCACTGTCTTGCATCTCTCATACATGTCCTGCACCACTCTAGCATACTTCTCTGCCACTCCAGACTTCCTCATGCAATACCACAGTTCCTTTTTTGGCACCCTGTCATATGCTTTCTCCAGATCCACAAAGGCGCAATGCAGTTCCCTCTGGCCTTCTCTGTACTTCTCTATTAACATCCTCAAAGCAAAACTTTTGTCCTTCAAACATATTTGAAAAATAAATGGACACTTAGGATTATGTTTTATCTCATTTTTTATCAAGTTTTATGGTAGTCAATTAATCATTCATTCATTTTCTGAACTGCTTAATTCTGATTAGCATCGCAGGAAGGTTGGTGACGCTGGGTAAGGGCAGAGTACACCCTGAACAGGTTGGACCATCACAGGGCAGAAATATGCTGACGGCTATGCAGCAATGGTTCTTTTACATGTTTCTAACCATATACATAAGAGACATGGCCGGCCTTTGATAGCCCAGTTAGCTGCACTGGGAAGACAGCAGTGACCACCTGTTGATAGTGGGGCTTGAACCCCCGACATTGGGATCTGTAATCCAGCACCGTACCACGGGGCGACCACTACCCCGGTATTCAGTGCAATACAACTCCTTTTGTATCGGCCTAAAGATGCCTTCTTCTTCTTCTTCCTGTTGCAACCCTCTGCATTTATCCGGGCTTGGGACCAGCGTGAGGACGGACATTTGTTTGTGTCCCCCCCCCCACGTCTGCATTGGCCTTAAGATGCCATAGCACAGAAATATTATGAAAATGAAAATGTGTTAAAAAGAGGACAAAAATTTTGTAAAATTCCATACCTTAATGTCCATAACTTTCTTGATATTCAAGTGATGCATTTGATTTCGGTGTCATTTTAAATCTGTTTTCAAGTTCTATCAACCCGGATGATCAAAAATGAAAGAATCGGTGGTGTTTGAAATTAGTGTTTGAAATTAATGTACATACTGATTTTCATGTTACTATACATGTTCAGTGATTAAAAACTCATTTCTAGTTGTCTGTTATTTCATGATGCTATGTTGATGTAAAAATAATTCCCTCATAAATAATAAAGTAATATCTCTTTTTAAATTTGTTTCATGATCTCGCCCACTGACCTGATTTAGATATGTATTATGTTGTAGTAGGTAAATCACTTGTCCATGTGGAATAAAGGCGATTAAAGGAAAACTCAGCTCTGATACATTTGTAACTTATAATATCTGTAAATAGTAAGTGATTGAGGTAAAAAAAAAATTGGACTATTATTATTTTACATATAATTTGTGTGTGTGTGTGTGTGTGTGTGTGTGTGTGTGTGTGCATGCGCTTGTATGCTTGTTTGTTTATCCTCATAGGCTCCGCAAAGAACTGGAAGCATCACAGGCTGAAGACTCAGCTGTAAGTCTGTTTTCATCTGTATACAGGGATCCCTCACTGTCCGTGGTTAATTGGGACCGAGATCCCCCCCCCGTGACCACCAAATTCCGCGAAGTAGACAACCCCCCCCCCCCCAACTGCCATATATGTACATGTATATGTGTATATAATATCAATGAATACATGTGCAATGCTATAAATACTTATTAAACCATTAACAAATAACATTAAAAATAATGCACAAGACGTAAATAAAATATAAATACACACGCATACAGACACACGCACGCACTCCGATGCGAACCTCTCATAAAAATGTAAGTAGTTTTGATGGGAGGTTTTCGGTTGTTTTTTGTTTTGTTTGTTTGTTGTTGTTTTTTTTCATAATTGGCCTTGTTTTTTGCAGCATTTCCCCCAACGTTTCCCCTATTCTTCCTTAATTTCCTTATTTTTTAATTCGATGAATATTTAAAAAGATGCATTGAAGCGCAAAGTAGCGAGGAATCTCTGTATTGGGTTGAAATGTGACTGCCACTTTGCTTATCCTTTGCATCCCTACACCACTACCAAATCAGGAGATCAACATTCTTTAAGCCTTAATCACCTGGTTACGGTGTATTGGAGTTGAAACAAGATGAAAGTATAGACAGGCTTTGACACTTCACTAAGATGGACTGTACGCCATAATTTCCTGTTGTTATAGTACCAGTTAGCTTTTCCTCCCTTTCCCCAACAGACCTTTTTATCTACCTCACATCGTCGGTTCTCTCGTTCAGAGATGGCTCGTGTGGTCATGGAGAAGAACCAGTATAAAGAGCGGTTGATTGAGCTGCAGGATGCTCTGCGGCGAGCTCAGGCACTTGGGTCTGTTAAATTACATATACTACGATATTGCATTCATCTGCTGTGCTCATTTACACTGTAGACTATATTGCACTGAGCATGAATATGAGGAGTAGTCCGGAGTTCATGTATAAGGATTCTAAGAATAAGTGTTTCTTTGCATGTTCTGATATTTAATCTTTTTCAGAACCAACTGGATAAACCTGAGATATTTTTACATTGACTAACTAATATTTTTCCTCAAAGTGTTAACAGGAATGAAAATATCCCAGAAGACAGGAAGAGCAGTGTTTGGAAGAGGTTTGAAATATATATTATGTTTATTTTAATCTGATCTGTTAAAACAAACAAAGAATATTCCTTTCTGACAGGCTTGAAGAATACTTTAAAATACTTTAAAAGGTACTTTAGTTTATTCTGTTCTCACTAGGAGACACATAATGCTGTTGAGAATACTGGTGGTGACGGCCACTGTACCACTCTGCTGCTTTTCGCACGTTCTTACTAAATTACTTTCATTTCAAATTTAGTTGATGATGATCTGAATTGGCGTAAGTATTTAACATAATCATGACCACCTCTGTTTCTGTTACTACTTAATGCCCCATTTCATTGGCGCGCGGAATGCAATGATAGTGGCGGAAAGGCACAGAACGCACTTTACGGAGTAGCTTCGGTATTTTTACACAGAAAATAGATCAAAAACCTACAGAAAATTGCACCTTCGGAGCGTTCATGAAATGTGCAGAACAGACACGGAAAAACCGCGGTACAATGTCGGAATACATGCGTAAAAGCGCACGGATTACCTTCGGAACCAGTGCAGATTGCAAAGGAAGACCTTCAGATAATTCACGGAACCTTCATGGAAAGCATGGAACACTCTGGGAACGATTATGGCACTACTCCATCTTAGAAGGAAGACCTATGGATGATTGCGGAACACGCAGAATGAAAGCGGAACGTTTACGTTGAACATGGAATGACTGAGGAATACCCGGCGTAACCACGTTTCAACGTGGAAAATTTGGCAAAGGATTTGCTCCTGATTCCACCTATAAATATGTGGATTCGACCAAGGAAGCTCATTCTGCCTATATGTTTATAATGTACAATAAATTTAAAATTTTACATATGTTTGTAATTTACAATATGTTTATAATTTACAATATGTTTATATTTTGTAATATGTATGTTTATAATGTATAATAAATTGAAAAATTTTACATGTTTGTAGGTTATATGTCTATAATTTAAAATATGGTTATAATGTACCATATGTTTATAATTCACAAGATGTTTATATTTTGTAATATGTTTATTATGTACAATAAATTAAAAAATTATATGTTTGTAAGTTAAAATGTGTTTATAATTTACAACATGTAAAGTTCGATATGTTTATATTTTACAATACAGTATGTTTATTATTTACAATAAATTTAAAATGTAACATATGTTAATGTTTAATATCAAATAATGTCAATATGTTCCTTTTATTTGCACCTCAATAAATCATTCCGGACCAAAAACCATGCACACAAGTCCAAACCACAGTGATTATAACTTTAAAACTTGATTACATAAATAGGAAAACAAAAAATAAAGTGAATTAACTGGAATAATTTAATAAATTGGAATTTAAAAAAAAAAAGTCTCACGGGTAACAGGTGGAGTCCTCTAAATCATCACAACACTGCCTGAGCACACTGGAAAGGTTGAACAGGCTGGGCTCGCGTCCAGTTCTCTATCTAGCCGCAAGGGTGGTTACATGCGTCGATGTGCATGTAACCGGAGGGCAACTGACTGGTCTGCTGGGTTGTGGCTGATGCTCTTTTGCAGACGACGATTATTGTGGGCTTGGTGGTGTTGTCCACCTCGTGTCTTGAGGTCCCCAAACAGGCACAGGTGGACCTGACAGCTGCGTCGTCCACAGCGTCGGTGGGGGTGGCCAGTAATGCTGCTGATGCCACTGGTGGTGTAGAAGGTGGTGGTCGAAGCTACTGGTGGTGTTGCTGCGAATGCTGCTGAGGAGGCTGGAGCTGCTGCGACTGCTGCTGTGTAGGAGGTGATTGTTCCTGCAGCTGCGTCTCCAAGGCTTTAGCTCTGTCCAAGCATTCATTCAGCAGTTCTTAAATTTTCAATTTCGCAACGGTTTGGGTAGATTGTGCACCACAGCTGCCGCCCAACTGGTGAAACACCCTCTCTGACTCATCGGCCGTCCATACCTCCTTTCTCTTGTTCACCAGCTGTTTAGCTACTGTGAGAATGCGGTCAGCGTTGTTGTCAAGGCTGGACGTTGGAGCTCCAGACCTTGCTGAGGCAGACCTGGATGTTGCGGCATTGTGTCGAGGGGGCTGACGCGCGTTGCCTTCTCTGCCAGGTCCATATGTCCACTGTCCTGTGACCCCTCCGGCTTTGATGGCAGTGGCGGTTCTCCAGTGGTGGTGAGCGTGGAACCGCCGGAACCAGTTGCAGCAGCAACCTTCGCCTTGAGAGAGACCACGTTCCTCCGCTGAACCTCAACTATGTGTTGACATAGGAATTTGAAGCTATCGTAGATCCACTGGTCCCTCTGTGACATGTTGTGATCAGCTTGCCCCGACTTCCACCGTCTAAACTTTCCCAGCCTTGTGCGCACGCTATGAAACCATTGTTTCAGCTCCTCGTCGGTCTTCCCAATGAGCGAGCCCTGATCAGCCCAGAACTTGGCCTTGAGTGCTTTGTTCGTTCCAGGACCGGAGTTTCTTGTTGTACAAGCACCCATTCGCCTGGATGAACTCCACCATGGCCTGCTCCTCATCATCGGTGAGCTTTATGTAGACGCGTGCCTTTTTGTTCTCAGCAGCGATCTCGGCGGAAGTTACATCCAGCTCGGCGTCGACCTCGGCTTCCTGAGACGGTTCTTTCAGTGTGGTTTCCGGCGTTGGAGACCATGGTCTTTTGGTGAATGTCTTTCACTTGGTTTTCGGCATCGTGGCACCGCGTGTATTCCGCAAATGTTCCGTGTACTGTCTACATTAATTACGCGGTGGTTCTCTATTGTTCCGTATGTATTCCGCGCCTTCCGAGAGTATTCCGTGGGGATCTGTAGATGAACGCAAACATTCCATGGCCGCTTTTGTCCATCTGGAAGAGGAGTGGGGGGGTGCTGACGGAACGGTCTCGGAACACTTTCGGAATAAAAGGAAAGATCGCGGAGCGTTTGCAGAAATGACGGAATGTTTGCGGAAGGATTGCAGAACCAAAGGGAACACTGTCGGAAGATTTTTCCGTGAACGTGCTTTTGAACATGTTCCAAAGCAAGTTTGCGGAAGATTTTGGTCTGCCGGAAGCGGAGGAACACATTAGGAATTATACGGAAGGACACGGAAGATGAGGGAATGACTGAGGAACGTTGGAGGATGACTAAATTTTTGCTTTCGCGAGTCTGCCACGCTCCAGTGAAATGGGGGTATAAGTGATCGTATTCTATTAGGCACTCAGAATGTGCCATTGCTTACGAAATACAGATAGAGGAATCATCATAATTGACATGAGTTTATCACACACACCTTCAAAATTATGTAGCGGGTGGAGTTAGGTTGAGAACTGGGAGTGATTGTTAGCACTCATCATCATTTTCTGTAACCGCTTAATCGTAATCAGGGTCGCGGGGAGGCTGGCGCCCGTTCCAGACGACTCCGGATAAAGGCAGAGTACACCATGGACAGCTTGCCAGGCCATCGCAGGGTGGAAACACGCTGACGGCTTTGTAGCTACTTTTGTTGAAAGTCAGCAATGGTTCTTTTACATGAACCTCATACGATAGACAGTGAGAGACATGGCTGGCGTTTGATAACCCAGTTAGCTACACTGGGGGTACAGTGACAACCTTGTGAAGAGTGGGACTTGAACCCCCGTCCTTAGGATCAGCGATCCAGCTGTTAGATAATAAATAAATAAAATATAAACATTTATGCTGGTCTTTGGAGCCTTAGGCTGCTTAATGGTTTGTGATTTATGGACCCTTGTGTACATTTATTGCATCAAGAATTCGGTTATATTTCAGACAATTTTAAACAAAAACCGTTGCACCCAGTCAAATCGATACAGAAAAGTCTTTCCGTATGCAGCATTTGAACCCTAATGAAACCTGGGCTCTGAAATGTGCACTAAAGCCCAGCATACATGGAAGACTCAAGCTGACTGAAACTGGAGATTGCCGTGCTAACAATTGAATATTGTAAAGAAAAGCCATGTGTGCAAGGAGAAGCAACTAGATATTTTCTTGCAAGCATTAAGCTCCAAAGACTTTGTCGTGTTTAATTTCAAGCAACTCGAGATCCAGATACTGAGTTGCCTGCAACTGAACCTCCTCGTCTGTGGGAAAACTAAATATTCAGATCCTCAACCAGGTCAGTGTGAACCAGAGTGAGTCAATATACTAGCCGTGTGAGTACCTCGACATAATAGTGGGTCTACTTGAAAACAATTTGTTAATAAGAGATGCTGTCCAAAAGAGCAAACTAGTGGATGAGTGGTGAAAACATTGGATCCTTACTTATATGATTTTCATTCGGGACATTCTAATAGAATAATGAAGGTAAAGGCCCTTTGAGGAAATCAACGGGAATATTGGATTTGCAAGTACAGTACATAAACTTAAGCTTTGCATTAATTCCCTTGTTCTCAAAATCACTCTTGCGGTACACTGTAGCTATTTATGCTTCAGAAAATAAAATCAGTGAACCCATTACCTTTTCAAGTATTTCGATGAAAATGAATAAAAAAAAAATTACAGTGCCAATTCAAACATACTCAAGAATATCACTTATTGCATTTATTTTGCTGATATAATTGTGTCAGTGGTTCATTATAAGTAAGCCCATGAGTTCTTTTCGTAATTACCATTAAGTTGCTTGTCTTTTACAGGTTTAACCGTTTTCTGGGTTTGACGAAGGACCAGCTGGCTCCAACTGCTTTAGCTCCAGCAGCTTTGGCCCTTACTGTCCCCCCTGTGCCCCCTCCGACTTCCTCACCGGTGGTATCACCTCATAAGCTATCAGTCAGTGTGACCCAGACAGAGTATGTCATTGTCTTCTATATTTCTCATGCTTCTAGATGCAGTTGTTTCACTTTACTAATGTATTTTAATAATTTAAAATTAATGAAAATTCCTCTCACCATGTAATGCAGTGTTTTCACCGCAAAAAATCCAGTGATGGGTGTTTTCCTTGTCTCATCAGGGATTCTCTATCTCCCCGGCTGAGGAGGAGAGAGCTTTATCGGGAGATCCGTTCTCATGTCTGGGGAACACTGGGAAAAAGACACCTGCATGGCTGGAGTGTGCCTCTTTCTCACATTGACACAGAAGTATGCACACATTCACACATGCATGTCTGCCTTCCTCATCAGCTCATGTATAGTAAAGCTTGGTGTCGTCAACAGTCTTTTGTATGTTAAAGGAGCTGTGTCATGGTATTTCCCCAGAAGGTTGTAAAAATATGCACTGAAGATCCATAATTCCATGGTGCATAGTGGTTCGCACATCTGCATCACAGCAGGAAGGCCTTAGGCTCGGGTGCTCCTGTGAGGAGTTTGCATGTGCTACCCATGTTTCTGTTGGTTTCTTCCATGTGCTTCACTTTTCTCCCACAGTCCAAAGGCATGCACCTCAAGCTAATTGGCTGTTCCAAATTGTCGCTAGGTGCGAGTGTAAGTACAACCTCGCTGCGTGTCAGCTGAGATAGGCTCCCGTCTCCTGGAGACCCAAATATAATTAAGCAGTTCAGCAAGTGAGTGAGTGTCTAAAAGTCTAGTCTGTATTCGTTAAATAACTTTTCAACATGAAAATTTAAGAGATTTTATCATTTTTAAACCTAATATGCCACAGGTGTCGAACTCGAGGCCCGCAGGCTAAATCCAGTCTGCCAACTCATTTTATGTGGCTTGCAAGAGCTTTTAAAGGCGCGAATCAGATGATTCGCTGTGGCGACTCCTGAGAAAGGGAAAAAACCAAAAGGAAAAGAAGGAGGGTCATCTTACAATTATTTTTTTGCCTCAACCACTGATAAGTGTAATTCACCATCCTCTCACTAGGTGTCAGAAAACTATTTCAACTAAACATCTAGTTATTCTTCTTTTCCTTTCGGCTGTTCCCTTTTTTTCAGGGGTCGCCACCGCGAATCTGTGATTTGCATGTTTGATTTGGCATAGGTTTTTACATCGGATGCCCTTCCTGATACAACCCTTAGCAAGGGACAGAAACACACTGACGGCTTTGCAGCTACTCTTGTCGAAAGTCAGCAATGGTTCTTTTACATGCCTCTCACCATAAACAGTGAGAGACATAGCCGGCCTTTGATGATCCAGTTGGCTGCACTGGAGGGGACAGTGACAACCTTATGGATAGTGGGACTCGAACCCCCAACCTTCAGATCAGCGATTTAGCGCCCTATACCACCAGGCCACCACTGCCCTATTCATATCATTCATTACTCCAAAAAGATTGTGTATAAAAAATAAGTTTAAAAAAAGAACAAATACATTAACTCATCATTTTGCCCTGCAGATTTCATTTCATGCTCTTTTTGAAATGGATATCCATTGATTATATGGCTGTTGGTGACATAGGCATTTTGTGTTATGTCTCAGTGAAAATAAGCTTGACACCAATTTACTATGCAGTGGATTGATATGGACTGAACATGAACTTTTTAAAGTCTTCCTTGATGAGCAATTTTTGCAATTGGCTGGTGTGTGTGTGTGTGTGTGTGTGTGTGTGTGTGTGTGTGTGTGAGAGAGAGAGAGAGAGAGAGAGAGAGAGAGAACACAGTTAATGTTATGCTGGCTACTTTCTTCAAACATGCATGACACAGCTTCTTGAAATCTGTATTTTTTTCTGATTTTGAGTATCCTGTTTGTGTATGCCTGTATGATCCAGAACACTGAACCACTTTTGGAGCCTAAAGACGTGCCTGTCCTCACACAGTTGCGATTACTTGACCAAAGAGATGCTTCTGCTAAGGTTGGATTCACTGTTCGTTAAATTTTTACTGCTGTGTTTTTAATAATAATAATAATAATAATAATATGAATCATTGATATGACTTCCATGAAGATGGAGGCAGATGATTCACTGTGGCGAACCTTGAAAGGGAACAGCTGAAAGGAAAATAATAAGAATCTATCACTTGTAGGAAATGTTGTTGAGAAACTGATGGTATGAAATGTTACTCATAGTTTTGATCACTGAAAGTATATTGTTCAGGGTGCAGTGCTGTATTGGTTGGTTCAGTATAAGGTGTTGAAGATTCTGAATATCACACCGTGAAAGTAAAGACCAAGACTAATATAGTAAAATGTTGTAATTCAGTGTTGTAGTAAGAGCATGCAGTGAACATATTAGTTTTATAGTGATGTGGTCGCAGCATTCATGTATATCACACGTTTCACAGAGTGAATGTTTTTTTTCATGCTAGTTTAAGCAAGAGAAGGTTACTATGTTGACTCCTTGTTTTTTTTTTGTTTTTTTTTTAATAGACCTGCATGTACAGTCGGCCCTCAAATTACGAAAACCCCTGTGTACGAAATCCCCAGATTATGAAAAACATTTTCCTGAGATTCCGTCCCCAAGATACGAAACAACTCCCTCTTACGAAAAGAAATTCAAACGCGCCAATCAAAATTTAACACGACACGCGAGTTGCTCTCTCATTGGCTGTCTCTCAACATCCCGCCCCATTGGCCTCCCAGATAGAGACAGAAGGAAGCTTCACTCTTTAGTTTTTAGTTTAGTTTTTTAAGCTGTTTAATTCAGTAAATATTTAATAAATGTGGGTGCATTTGAGCTCAACTGGAATTCCGATCCTTCAAGGAATCAAATTAAAGTTGAGTTTGTCAAGCAGCGAATGTGCTTTGGATTCAGGTGCGAGAGAGAGAGAGAGAGAGAGAGAGAGAGAGAAACACTTTAGTTTTTTAAGTTGTTTTAATTCAGTAAATGGTCAAGCAGGGATGCGTTTGAGCTCATCTGGAATTCCGATCCCTCAAGGAATCAAATTAAAGTTGAGTTTGTCAAGCAGAGGATGCGGTTTGAATTCATGTCTTGTGGGCGTGGCCCGCAGCGCGCGGCGGGACAGAGACAGAGAGAGAGAGAGAGAGAGAGAGAGAAAAGGAATAACGCTTTAGTTTTTAGTTTAGTTTTTTAAGTTGTTTTAATTCAGTAAATGGTCAAGCAGGGAATGTGCTTTGAATTCACATCTTGTGAGCGTGGCCAGAGAGAGAGAGAGAGAGAGCGAATAACGCTTTAGTTTTTAGTTTTTTAAGTTGTTTAATTCAGTAAATGTTTAATAAATGTGGGAGCATTTGAGCTCATCTGGAATGCTGATCCCTCAAGGAATCGAATTAAAGTTGAGTTTGTCAAGCAGGGAATGCGCTTTGAATTCCACCGCTTGTGGGCGTGGCCCGCAGCGTGCACGAGAGACAGAGACAGACAGACAGACAGACAGACAGACAGACAGAGAGAGAGGTGTGTGTGTGTGTGTATGTATGTGTGTGTATGTGTGTGTGAGAGAGAGAGAGACTGGTGTGTGTGTGTGTGTGTGTGCGCGTGTGTGTGTGTGTGTGTGTGTGAGAGAGAGAGAGAGAGAGACTGGTGTGTGTGTGTTAATAAAAAAATGTTTAATAATGGTTTAATTAATAAATACTTTAAATGGTTTAATAAATTTTTTTTTACTTTTAACACACATTTCATACAAAATTGGTGTACTTTTATAATTTTTAAAGGGTTTTTTATAATTTTTAAAAGCAGGTTTATCCAGTCCAAAGACTGGAGCCTTGGAATGAATTAGGCGTTTAACATGTATGGTGTGACCCCTACTTACGAAATCCCTGCGATACGAAACGGGCTCTGGAACGGATTAAATTCGTAAGTTGGGGGCCGACTGTAATTGCCTCCATCACTGTATTTCCGCTTTCCAGTATTCTTGTGGTCCATGATGGATAACGAAATATAACACTGCAATGATCTCTCAAAAAGAACTCACGAGCCAACATTCCTGTTCAACTCTCCTCAATTACACGTGTGACAAACAGGATGTATGTGTACCGGAAGTATGGGTACAGTTCTGCTGCCTCCTGGCCAATGGGAGGCCAGCGGGGCGGGATGTTTGGAGACAGCCAATGAGAGCAACCTGCGCATGGTTTGAATTTTGAATGGCGCGTTTGAATTTTTGAATGGCGCGTTTGGCGCTTTTCGTAAAAAGAGGACGAAAATTTAGGAAAATGTTTTTCGGAACCTGGATTTTTCGTACCCAGAGGTTTTCACAAGTAGAGGGCCGACTGTAGTTTGCTTTTTATTTGTTTGGCCCAGTCTAACTTTGGGAATAAGAAGTGGTTATTGGTCAGAACTTGTACTTTAACTGCTCTTCATACAAGCACTAGCTAATATCTCAATCCCTGGATGGGAGTATCTGTACTGAAAGTAATGTTTTTCTTTATTTTAGCTTACCTGTGCTGTAGCAGTTCCACCAGAGGTGTCAGGAGAGCAGAATGTAGGTTGAAGTCTTGATTTTTTGCAATTGGCTTAACATGAGGACATGAAGTGCTGCATAATTAAAAACAAACAGATATACACATTCTCCTTGACATAAATGAGGCTTCAGATTATATGCAAAAGCCAAGCCAATTATATAGACATATATAAACATAATAGACTCTTCATTTATATTCAGTTTGATGCGGGTCATTTCAGATCCTGAGTCATGTTTGAATCCATGTCTTAATGTCACCTTGAACTTAACACCCATTTAACACATGCCATAACATGTAATTTATTCTCATGTATTTCCATGTCCCTCCCAATCTCAGTGCTCTGTCTGGGCGATCACTGGACCCGCCTCCAGTAGCGATGTCACAGTGATTGACCCAGCACGATCCAATACCATCCTGGATCAGTTCAGCCTTCCACCAAGCTCTCCAGCTCTTTGTATGTGTGCTGTGCCTCCCACTGGTCAGTTCAGCCATCTAACACACTAAAAATAGTTCTTGCCTAGTCTCAGACTTGCTTCCGTCTGTCGTTTGAACTTGCTGCTGGTGTGTGTCTTCAGGAGAAACATCTGGGACTGTGTGGATTGGAACACAGGATGGAGGGTATGAATGTTAAATATTTGTTTCTTTTTTCTATCGTTTAATTTATGCACTTTTTTTTTTTTTTTAATTCATGTTTTTGTCGATTAGTGTGCTTGTTCATTCAGCCTCTGGCTCGCGAAGGCGCTGCTTGCAGTCTATCAGTCTCTCAGAGGGTGTGCATTCTATCATGTGAGTTGCCTTTCTGTTGATTCATTAATGCAACTATCAGACAGTTATTAAACATTTATTTCTTCACAGGTTCTCACCGGGTCATGTGATTGCTGGATTAGGCAATGGAATGCTTGCTTTTTTCAGCCACAGTTCTGGTATGTCTCCTCTTTTGCTCCTTTAATGCATTTACACTTTGAACTGTCTTCTTACTTAGTTTGGATCCACAGCTGATATTAAGCAAGGGTTTGAATGGGGGTTTTTGTGGCTTTTGCAGGTGGATGGAATCTTCACTCTCATCAAGTACTTTCACTAAGCATAACCCCTTTGCAGCCCATCCGCTGCTGCATGGCAAAGAACGGCTATCTCTGGGTGGGATACTGGAACAAAGTATTGATAATTGATGTCCAAAATAGAAAAGTGGAGGTGTGTATAAGGACTGTAAGCTCTATCGTAGAACTGAACTTTAGTATACACTATAACATTGCAAGTGATATTTTCCTTCACTTTCTGTTCATTTCAGAAATCGTTCATAGTGTCACATCGAAGTGAACAGCAGGTTCGCTTCCTGTGTGCAGCAGGAAGTGGAGTATGGGCTTCCTGTCGGCTAGATCCCACCCTCAGGTTATTTGATTGGACAACTGGACGACCATTACAGGAGGTTGACATTTCATCAATGATAACCAAAGCTTTAGGTAAGTTCTATAGTTTTTTTTAATTAATAATATTTACTACTTTTTGCCCTCCTCATTTTGTCCCTAATTTAGATGTATCCAATTCCCACCTACTTTCCCTCTCACATGACCATCACCAACCAGGGAGGGGTGAACGCATGCACACACACCACCCACCCACCCCCATGACATGCAATGCTAGTAGCCACCTGTCTTATTTCAAACGGCGACGCCATATATATTTTAGGGCGGTCTAACACACCTGGAGGGAAAGCATCTGAATCATACGAATGAACTCACAAACACCAATGATTGGCTGGCGATCGTTGTGAATGACAGGAAAGTGAGCGTATGCCATCCCTCCCCCCTGTGAGATTTCCGCTAATTAGCTCCCATGGACTTCCGGTCATGGATGGCTGTGGCATTAACTTGGATATGAAGTTTTGATCAATATTTGCATTTAAAGATTGTATTCTAACTCTACTGAAAGACACCTGCAACAGCAGTTTATTGATTTGCACTTGATGTTACCAACCCTGCAGTTGAAGATTCACCTTCCTGCAGGTTTTATCTCAACATAATACACCTCTCTGAGCTGATCAAGAACTTTTCAAGGCAATAATTTAGGTGATCAAGTGAATACCATTTGAGTCAGAGCAAAAAGTTTTCAGGCAGGTAGATCTGTAGCGACAGGATTTTTTCCACTTAAGGTTTTTTAATAAGTGAATAAAATCACAGCATCATCAATTACAGTTGATTACAGCAGTTGATGAACTCGAGCCTCACCTTGCTGTGAAGTCAGCTGTGCACTACTTACACCCAGAGTCAGTTGGGATGTTCTGGTTGTCTGAGACCCTAAACAGGATAAGCGGTATAGATAGATAAGTGAATAAATAAACATTTTCAGTGAGTTTTGCTCCCTGTTGTGTTTACAGTGTGAGGGGTAGTGTGTGAAGCATTACAGATATTTCATAACGTGTTTTATATACTTTATATCTGTTAGGCTTTTTACACCTGAGCCCAGTGGCTTATCAGGGACGGATCCTATCCTCGGTTTCTGTAGCATGAAGCAACTAGGAATCAGCATATATCTATCTATATCTCTTCTTTACCTTTCGGCTGTTTCCTTCAGGGGTCACCACAGCAAATGATCTGCCTCCATCTCACCCTATGCTCTACATCTTCTACTCTTACTCCAAGTACCTTCATGTCCTCCTTCACCACAACCATAAATCTTCTCGTTGGTCTTCCTCTAGACCTTCTGCCTGGTAGTTCCAACCTCCGCATCCTACTACCAATATACTCACTATCTCTCCTCTGTACATGTCCAAACCATCTCAATCTAGCCTCTCTGACTTTGTCTACAAAGCATCTTACATGTGCTGTCCCTCTGATGTACTCATTCCTGGTCCTATCCATCCTCGTTACTCCCAGAGAGAACCTCAACATTTTCACACTTCTTCACCTCTTTTCCATACTCTCCATTGCTCTGAATTGTTGAGCCTAAATACTTAAAATCCTCCACCTTCGTTATCTCCGCTCCCTGTAGCATCACCGTTCCTCCTGGGTCCTTGTCATTCACACACATGTATTCTGTCTTACTGAGGCTAACCTTCATCCCTCTCCTTTCCAGGGCATACCTCCATCTCTCTATATTTTCCTCCACTTGTTCTCTGCCCCCACTACAGATCACAATGTCATCTGAAAACATCATAGTCCATGGAGATTCTTGTCTAACCTCGTCTGTCAGCCTGTCCATCACCATAGCAAACAAGAAGGGGCTGAGAGCTGACCCTTGATGCAGTCCCACCTCCACCTTGAACTCTTCTGTCACACCGACAGCACACCTCACCACTGTCTTACATCTCTCATACATGTCCTGCATCACTCTAACATACTTCTCTGCCACTCCAGACTTCCTCATACAATACCACAGTTCCTCTCTCTGTACCCTGTCATATGCTTTCTCCAGATCCACAAAGGCACAGTGCAGCTCCCCTGACCTTCTCTGTACTTCTCTATTAACATCCTCAAAGCAAACCCTGCATCTGTAGTGCTCTTTCTTGGCATGAAACCAAACTGTTGCTCACAAATGCTGATCTCTGCCCTTAGTCGAGCTTCCTCTATTCTTTCCCATAACTTCATTGTATGGCTCATCAACTTTATCCCTCTGTAGTTGCCACACTTCTCCTCCATTCCTCCGGAATCCTCTCACTCTCTAAGACCTTGTTAAATGTTCTTGTCAGAAAATCTACTGCTACCTCTCCTAGACACTTCCATACCTCCACTGGTATGTCATCAGGACTAACTGCCTTTCCACTCTTCATCCTCTTCAATGCCCTTCTCACTTCACCCTTATTAATCTTTGCCCTCTGTTTGGCCTTGGACACCGCTACCTTCGCCTTACGCTGTCTCCCTGTACTCCTGTTTACTCTCTTCAGTCCTCTCTATGTCCCACTTCTTCTTAGCTAACCTCTTCTTTTGTACACTCTCCTGCACTTCCTAATTCCACCACCAAGTCTCCTTATCTAATTTCCTTCCAGATGACATACCAAGTACTCTACTACCTGTCTCCCTGATCACATTTTCTATAGTTGTCCAGTCATCTGGAAGCACTTCCTGACCACCCAAAGCCTGTTTCAACTCCTCCTTGAAGACATGACTCTCTTCCTTTTTCAGCTTCCACCACTTTGTCTTCTGCTCTGTCTTTGCTTTCTTCACCATCCTCACCATCAGCATCATCCTGCACACCACCATCCTATGCTGTTTGGCAACACTCTCACCCACTACTACTTTGCAGTCACTGACTTCCTTCAAATTACACTGCCTACACAAGATGTAGTCTACCTTCGCTTTTATAGTCACCCTATGCTCCTGTCTCTCTGGAAGAAAGTATTCACCACAGCCATTTCCATCCTTTTTGCAAAATCGATCAACATCTGTCCTTCTGTGTTCCTGTCCTGATACCAAACCTGCCCATCACTTCCTCATCCCCGCTGTTGCCTGCACCAACATTTCCATTGAAGTCTGCCCCAATGACCACTCTTTCACCTCTGGGGGTACTCCGCGTCACTTCATCTAACTCACTCCAGAATCTCTGCTTCTCTTTTAGCTCACATCCTGACTGTGGGGCATAAGCACTAACAACATTGAACATCACACCTTCAATTTCTAACTCGAAACTCATCACTCTGTCTGACACGCTTTTCACTTCTAGAACATTCCTGACAAACCCCTCCTTCAAGATGACTCCTACTCCATTTCGCTTCCCATTCACACCGTGATAAAACGGCTTAAACCCTGCTCCTAAGCTTCTAGCCCTGCTACCTTGCCACCTGGTCTCCTGGACACACAGTATGTCCACCTTCCTCCTCTGCATCATGTCAGCCAGCTCTCTATCTTTTCCTTTCATAGTTCCAACATTCAAAGTCCCTACTCTCAGTCCTAGACTCGCACCTTTCCTCTTCTCGCTCCACCTACGGACACGTATCCCGCCTCGCCTGCTTCGACCAACAGTAGTCCAAGTTCCACCAGCACCCTGTTGGTTAACAGCTTTGATGACAGTCGTTGTAACCCGGGCCTCAACCAATCTGGTATGAATTTTGTTTCGATCATTTGGGGTAGGTATGGAAGTGTCTAGGCAAGGTAGCAGTAGATTTTCTGACAAGAACATTCAACGAGGCCTTAGAGAGTGAGCAGATGCCGGAGGAATGGAGGAGACGTGTGCTGGTGCCCATTTTTAAGAACAAGGAAGATGTGCAAAGTTGTGGCAACTACAGAGGGATAAAGTTGATGAGCCTATGAAAAAGCATATGACAGGGTGCTGACAGAGGAACTGTGGTATTGCATGAGGAAGTCTGGAGTGGCAGAGAAGTATGTTCGAGTGGTGCAGGACATGTATGAGAGATGTAAGACAGTGGTGGAGGTGTGCTGTCGGCGTGACCGACGAATTCAAGGTGGAGGTGGGACTGCATCAACGATCAGCTCTGAGCCTTCTTGTTTGCTCTGGTGATGGACAGGCTGACAGACGAGGTTAGGCAAGAATCTCCATGGACTATGATGTTCGCAGATGACATTGTGATCTGTAGTGAGAGCAGAGAACAAGTGGAGGAAAATCTAGAGAGGTGGAGGTATGCCCTGGAAAGGAGAGAAATGAAGGTTAGCCTCAGTAAGACAGAATACATGTGTGTGAATGACAAGGACCCAGGAGGAATGGTGATGTTACAGGGAGCAGAGATAACGAAGGTGGAGGATTTTAAGTACTTAGGCTCAACAATCCAGAGCAATGGAGAGTGTGGAAAAGAGGTGAAGAAGCCTGTGCAGGCAGGCTGGAATGGTTAGAGAAAAGTGTCCGGTGTGATGTGCGATAGGAGAGTATCAGCAAGACCGAAAGGAAATGTGTACAAGACGGTGGTGAGGCCAGCGATGTTGTATGGCTTAGAAACAATGGCACTGAGGAAAAGGCAGGAGGCAGAGCTGGAGGTAGCAGAGATTAAAATGTTGAGGTTCTCTCTGGGAGTAACGAGGATGGATAGGATCAGAACTGAGTACATCAGAGGGACAGCCCATGTAAGATGTTTTGGAGACAAAGTCAGAGAGGCTAGATTGAGATGGTTTGGACATGTACAGAGGAGGGATGGTGAGTATATTGGCAGTAGGATGCTGAGGTTGGAACTACCAGGCAGAAGTCCTAGAGGAAGACCAAAGAAGAGATTTATGGATGTGGTGAAGGACGACATGAAGGCAGTTGGAGTAAGAGAAGAAGATGCAGAGGACAGGGTGAGATGGAGGTGGAAAAATTGCTGTGGCGACACCCCTGAAGGGAACAGCTGAAAGGAAAAGAAGATATATATATATATATATATATATATATATATATATATATATATATATATATATATACTGTCAGCCTTCTTCTTACGAAAGCCTCTGAACAAGAAAAATCCAGGTCACGAAAAACATTTTCCTAAATTTTCATCCTCTTTTTTGCAAAACCAACCTCTTTTTACCCAAAGCACCAAACACGCCATTCACAAATTCAAACAATGTGTGAATTGCTTTCCTCATTGACTGTCTCCCAACATCCTGCCCCCCTGGCCTCCCATTGGCCACGAGGCAACTGAAATGTACCTATACTTCCTGTACCCATACTTCCTTTCTGTCACACACGTGAGAGAGGAGAGTTGAACAGGAATGTTGGCTCGTGAGTTTATTTTGAGATTGATCATTGCAGTGTTATATTTCATTATCCATCATTGACCCGGAAAATACAGAAACGCGGAAATACAGTGACGGACCCGATTATTTCGGAACGATATTAAAACAGAAGGAGGCATGAAAACAGTGCTCCGTCACTGCTCCAGCCGAAGTGCTTTGGCCAAAGCGGAGAGAAAACAGTTCGTTAGAGGCACCAAAATCAAAGTCACCCCAAAACACAGACCATAACAAAAAGGACATAAAAGAACACGAAATGTGATACATTTGATAAACAAAACAAAATGAGAAACATGCTACACCACAGTGATTATAATCACACACAGAAACATTCTATACATTTAATTTGGGTACTGTACTGGAATAATAATTGAAACAGACTTTAATCGTGGAGTGTTTTACAACAGTTCAGATGATTATTTTTCTTCAAGCACTTCAGAGGAAACTGTCATTTCTTCCGGAGAAAGTCTTGTTTCTTTAGAAGAGACATCCGTCATTATTTTTTTCTGGCGCTTAGCCGACGTTTGAGTGGCATCAAAGAGATTAACTGGTAATTAAAACACACTAAAAAAAGGCTCATTGACAACTTGTGCGCGATTGAGGAAAAAGGGGCGTTACATCATCTCAACCAATCAGCAGAAGGAGGACAGCCATTGGCTGAATTTGAATGACGTGACAGTTGCTCGGCAATCTGCGAATATGCAAACTGTGAGCACAAAACCGCGAATAGTCAAGGGCCTACTGTGTGTGTGTGTGTGTGTGTGTGTGTGTGTGTGTGTGTATGTATATATATATATATATATATATATATATATATATATATTAAAAAACCCTCCTTTTTTTGGAATTAAAGTTTAATTTTCATAATATTGGCTTTCCAGCCTCAGTGACCGCTGATGTGTTGACTGTCACAAATATTTCACAAAATGTTTATCAGATGGTATAAAGATAATTAAATAGTGTTTCTTTCCTCCAGGCAATGCTTTCCTGTCCCTTTCACCTCTTCAGATTTCTGCCTTGTCTGTGGTCTGTGGGCGACTATGGGTGGGCACAGGAAGTGGGGCTGTTTTTTCCATCCCTCTGTCACTTGGTGAGTTCTTTTTCTTTTTTCTTTCTTGTTAAGTAATCTGTTTAATTATGTTAAATTTGTTTGACATTCTCATTTTTCTAAATTACTTTGACTCAACAGGTTCTGAGTCCTCCATCCCATATTGCACTTTGGCTTCAGCTCAGCTGTGCTTTCATGGTCATCGTCAAGTGGTTAAATTCATTATATCAGCTCCAGGTGACTTCAACTTAAACTTCGATTTTGTGCCACATTATTTGTTTTATGATGTGTAACTTCATCTAATAGAGTTTGCATGGTCTTCCTGTGCTTAATTATGTTTCCACTGGGTAATCTGGTTTTATCCCACAGTCAAAATAGATAGATAGATAGATGGATGGATGGATGGATAGATCGATCGATCTTTATTAATCTCACAATGGAGAAATTCACTGTTACAGGCTCTTGAGGTACCATCAGTAGGGGGTGCAAAATAGAGACATACATACATACATGTACTTTTGGCTAACTGGCTGTTCCAAATTACCCCTCGTTTTGTGCGTGTCGGTGTGTTTCCCTATCATGATCTATTATCTGGTGAGTTGTTTAGAGTGCACTCCACTTTTGCCCTGTGTTGGCTGAGATAATCTTGTGCCTCTCCACAACCCAAGAGGGAGTAAGCAATTTTAGAAATTAGTGAGTGTATGAGAACTTCATCTAGTGCAAGTTTTTCATGCTGACTAATTCTTCTCTTCACATTTTCAGGCTGTCTTAGTTCTGTTACAGCAGATGGTGCTGCCTCTACCTCTCATCTCATACTTAGTGGTGGTGAAGGCTACATCAATTTCCGTATTGGTGAGTCATCAACAATTGTTTTCACAATGCTTCTACAATTCTTTTCAAAAGTATTAAACTCTATGTTATTCGTTTGTATTATAAACGACACACAGCATGTAATCTATTTAAAATTCATTATTTGTCAGCAGATGGACAGAATTTTAATTTGCTGCTTGCATAAGTATTTAACCATTAAACTAGTACATGGTGCAACCAATTTTTTGCTGCAGTTACAGCTGTTTGTTGGGGTACATTTTAATCCAGCTTTTGAATAGCGATTTTAGTCAATGCTCCTTATCATAGTAGCTTCAGGTTGTTTGAATGCTATTTTCATTCAGATTCAGATCATATCTTATGGCTTTCACTTTGTTTTTGAATAGAAGGGGAACCACTGAAAGTAGAAGGAACCTCAGTCCTCATGATATCAACATTGCCATTGAGCATCTTGAAAAATGACACAGAATAAGATGCTGAATTAAGGATCCATCATGAGAAAATGTGTTCTATTTAACCTGCACTTAAAAATCCAAGTGCTTTCCTTTTGGGTGATTTTATGTACCCTTTTTTTTCTTTGTATATTTTACGTGTTGCCTCTATTTGATTGTCTTGAGTACAGTGTGTCCAGTTTACTTAGTTGTGTATTCCAGCATGAGCTGCTCATATCTTTTCTGTGCTCATCTTTGGCTTGTTGAACAGCCGCTATTTCAGTCTGCACTACTGGTTTGAGAGTTAAAAATTGGACACGTAAAAACCTGTGCCTTCCCCCTCGATGCATTCATTCCATGTCAGATTGCGGCGTAATTACCTCGATGAGCTTTTTAATTATTAAACCTAAGGATATACTATCAGTTTTGGAAGTACATAGCAGACAAGGTCACCTTTCCAACTCACACTGATAAGGGAAAATCCCGTATTATATCGGAGGAGAGATTATGTGGGAAATCCAGGTTGAATAAGTGTCATTCATTCATTCATTTTCTGAACCGCTTAATCCTAATTAGGGTTGCAGGGAGGCTGGTACCGGTGGTTAGGGTGCTGCGCTCATGATGGGGAGGTTGTGAATTCAAATCTCAGTAAGACCCCCACTGTGCTAAGACCCCAGGGAAAAGTCTTAACCACAAGTGTGCCTCTGTTCACCCAGCAGTATAAAAGGGTATCAGTAAAAATATACTCGGAAGCTAACCTGTGATGAACTAGTGTTCCATCCAGGAGGAGTTGAACTACTGGTCGCTTCACGCTACAGAAACCAGGGATATGCACCGGCCTGATAAGCCACTCTGGCTTGGGTATTTAAAAAGCCCAACAGACATTACCTTAATCCTAATTAGGGTTGCGGGGAGGCTGGTGCCCATCTTAGCCAGCTCTGGACAAGAGCAAAATATACCCTGGACAATTCAACAGGCCATCGCGGGGCATTAAATTAATGTTTATGGGAAAATTTTAAAAATAAAATGCAGCATTTCACTGAGTAAACAAAATTACTCCATGGCATATATTATATCTCTACAGGGATCCCTCGCTACTTCACGCTTTTTAATCATGCGGATTCAGTGCATCACGTTTTTGTTTTTGTTTTTTTGTTTTTTTAAATAAATAAATATTCATCGAATTAAAAAAATAAGGAAATTTAAGGAAAAATAAGGTGAAAGGTTAAGGGAAAATGCCTCAAAAACAAGGTTAATTATGCAACAACAACAAAAAAAAACTTAAACCAGCACAAAACAAAAAACAACCCAAAATCTCCCATCAAAAAGTGTGTGAATGCATATCTGTGCACGTGCGTATGTATGCGTGTCGTCTTCTTTTCATGCAATACCATCTGTGTGTGGGCATTTATATTTTATTTACATATTCTTATTTTTTAATGTTTGTTATTATAAGCAATAATAACATTGAATATGTATTTATTGATATTATATACACATATACATGTACGTATACGGGGCAGTGGTAGTCTAGTGGTATAGGGCGCTGGATCGCTGATCCAAAGATTGGGGGTTCAAGTCCCACTCTCCACAAGGTTGTCACTGTCCCCCCCTCCCCCCAGTGCAGCTAACTGGGTTATCAAAGGCGGGCCATGTCTCTCACTGTCTATGGTGAGAGGCATGTAAAAGAACCATTGCTGACTTTCGTAAAGAGTAGCTGCAAAGTCATCAGCGTGTTTCTGTCCCTTGCTAAAAAGGGTTGTGACAGAAGGGCATCCGACATAAAAACCTCTGCCAAAATCAAACGTGCGAATCAGATGATTCGCTGTGGCGACTCCCGAGTAACAGGGAAAAAGCTGAAAGGAAGACAGATATACATGTACTTATACGTCAATCGGTTGGGGGGTGATCCTACTTTGCGGATTTCGATAGTCGCATGGGGATCCCTGTCCCAATTAACTGCAGAAAGTGAGGGTATGGATATATACTGTGTGTGTGTGTGTGTGTGTGTGTGTGTGTATGTATGTGTATATATATGTGTATAAAATATTATATAATACAGTCGACCCTCTTCTTACGAAATTTACGTGAGAATTTACATCCCGCCCCGCGGGCCTCCCATCGGCTAGGAGGGATGACGCAGAACCAGAAGGAGACCTTAAAGCAGAAATACAGTGAGGGCCTCTGATCTTTCAAGAGACAGAAGGAAGCTTAACTCTTCAGTTTTTAGTTTAGTTGTTTAATTCAGATGTTTAATAAATGTGGTGCATTTGAGCTCATCCCTCAAGAAATCAAGTTGAGTTTTGACCCTCCAACTGTCAAGCAGGGAATGCGCTTTGAATTCCACATCTTGTGGGCGGGCCCGCAGCGCGCGCGAGAGAGAGAGAGGTGTGTGTGTGTTTGTGTGTGTTAATAAAAAATGTTTAATTAATAAATATGTTAATAAAAGGGTTTAATATGTTAATAAAATGTTTAAATGGTTTAATAAATATTTTTCTTTTACTTTTAACACATATTTCATACAAAATTGGTGTACTTTTACAATTTTTAAAGGGTTTATGGGGTTTATCCCATCCAAAGACTGGAGCCTTGGAACAAATTAGGCGTTTAACATGCGACCCTTACTGAGGAAATCCCCGCATTACGAGAAAGGCTCTGGAACGGAATAATTTCGTAGTTAGGGGGCCAACTGTATACGTGTGTGTGTGTGTATATATAATGAGAGAGAGAGAGAATTTTCTGAGTAGATCCATCCGTAGGAGAGTGCTCAATACTTTTTGGTAGAGCAAATAATAAAAATAAAAGGACAGGACAAAGACTTTCAATAGAAAGTGCTTTTATTTTTATTGTTATATATATATATATGTATATATATATGTATATATATATATATATGTGTGTGTGTGTGTGTGTGTGTATGTATATATATATATATATATATATATATATATATATATATATATATATATATATATATATATAATTTGTGTGTTTGTGTGTGTGTGTATATATATATATATACACACATTTTATATATATATATGTGTGTGTGTGGGGCAGTGGTGGCCTAGTGGTATAGGGCACTGAATCGCTGATACTAGGGTTGGGGGTTCGAGTCCCACTCTCCATAAGGTTGTCACTGTCCCCCCAGTGTAGGTAACTGGGTTATCAAAGGCCGGCCATGTCTCTCACTGTGCTGACTTTCGTAAACAGTAGGCTGCACAGTCGTCAGCGTATTTCTGTCCCTTGCGAAAGGTTTGTGTCAGGAAGGGCATCCAATGTAAAAACCTATGCCAAATCAAAAGTGAGAATCAGATGATTCGCTGTGGTGACCCCTGAATAAAAGGGAAAAAGCCGAAAGGAAAAGAAGAAAATATATATAGATATAGATATATAGAGAGAGATATATATACACACACACACACGCACACATCATGCTGTCTAAAGCCAGTGCAACGGGTTTGAAATGCACATTTGCTCTGTCTGTTGTGAAACATAGCTTGAGCACCAAGTATACCGACACTGGAAAAACCAAGTAATTAAATATATTTTTATAACATAATACAGATGTGAGGGTTGAATACGCTGGAGGGACTATGTCTCTTTGCTTGTCTGAGAACGCCTTGGTGTCCTCTGGAAGAGCTGGAGGAAGTGGCTGGGGAGAGGGACATCTGGCCCTCATTGCTTAGTTTGCTACCCCCGCAACCCGACCCTGAAATAAGCGGAAGTGAGATGGCAGGAGGCTGGAAATATACAGGGGTTTTTTTTTTTTTTCTTTTGAAAACAAAAGTGAAAATAGATGGTGCACAGGACTCCAGTAGATGAAAATGTGGGCGGCTTAATTTTAAAGCCCTGCATCTTTAGATTTGGCACAGTAAAGTATCTACTTTTGTTTTAATCTCCCCTGAATTGCTTTTGATATTGTGCTAGGTTTGTTGAAATGCTGAAATTTGATATTCTACCATTACTCCTTCAGTTACTGCTGGTACTAAATTCCAGGGATGTGCAGTTATAGACAATTCATCCCCCCTGACCAGTCACAGGCCCATAAGTATTGTTCTATTCAGATTGCTGGTTCAGTGAATCGTTACTTTTTTAGTTTAGTGGGGATCTATATCTAATAACTTGATATCTCACCAAGATGTGGATGAAATTGTAATAATTACTGATTAATGATTATCATTTGTATCTGCTTCTGCAGGTGATGAAGTCAGTGATGGACTTGGGGAATCTGTCCCACAACGATCAGAACGGAGTCATATGATCATCTGGCAAAGCCCAGCTCATTCAGTTCCTAGCTCCTCACTTTGACAGTGACTGTCTGTGTGCTTACCACTATCATCTTACTTTATCCATCAAGCAATCCATTTGCCCACTGCTTAATCCTACTAAGGTCACCTGGAGGCTGGAGCCTGTGTCGGTTGACTCTGGATGAAGGCATCTTGAACAGCTCGCCAGTCCATCACAGGGCCAACACACACACATCTACCTATTCACAGTCACAAGTACGAGAGCATGCAAACTCCACACAGTTATTCCTCTCACCGAGCCCAGGATTCGACCTCAGGACCTTGCTGCAAGGCAAACGTGATAGCCATTCCGTCCCAATGCCGATACTCATCTTTCTTTAATGCTTGTTTATTCAGACGCGTATTTTACATGTTTGTCTTGTTGTGCACTTGTTTGTCTGCTTGTCTGTTGATAGTGTACATGAGTTTTACTTTGTATAGCACTCAGAATGCTCAAACCTGAAAAAGTGCAAAAAGAGCACAAGACAAAGGATTTTGATGTAGATGAGCCCCTGTTTGTTTTTTGTGTGCTGATAAATTTTGCAGTGCAATATTGTTTTTCATTCAGTTTTGAAACTCGCGTTTAGCCAACTGTTTTGTAATTGCTGTGCTTTTTTTTGTTTTTCTTTTCATGCTGGCTGCAAAACTGTTGCTGAGCAATCAGACCTGTACACCTTTAATATCTCAATGTGGTAACCACATCACATCTGTAACATGACTTTTTAAATAAATTTCTTAGCAGACGTCTCAACATATCAATGTTTGAGAGCTACAGTGGTCTAACCAAAAAAAAAAAAAAAAACCCCTGAAAAAATGAGGTGGTGATATTTTGACAGATATGGATAATGTCTGTGTGTGCCGGAATGGTTCCTTCGGCTTCCTTATGACCTTGAATCATGTCATATGAGCATTATCCCTGTTTTCTTTTTTTTTTATTATTATTATTATTGCAAAAACCTTCGCCTTTTTCCCCCCAGAAACAACATTCTGTTGGTTAGAATACTGGTTCTCATCCCCTCATATGCTGAAAGTACAAAAATAAGCATGTGAAAATGTTAAACTTGGCCAAAGTTGCAAATTTACATGAGTCTTTTTGATGACTGATCTGATCAATTCAGCTATGATCATGAAGTCTTCTCAGCCAGTGAATCTTAATAACTATAATGTGGCTGTGTGAATCCTTTTAATGTGAGGTTTCATAATATGGATAATGAAATGAACCCAATTTGATGAGGGTTTTTTAATACTTGGAAAACCTTTAGTAGTCTTGTGGTGTCACGAAATTTGCTTCAAAAGATTTGCATGCGAGTTTCAGTATTCAAATCATGGCAATTGTATATTACTGAGGCCTTTGTGTTGGAAAGGACATATCAACACTTGAAAGATAATCATTGAGAGCTGGCAATACTTACTAATTTATGACATTTCTGTAAAAACAGACCATAATAAAGGTGAATTTACTTTTGTAAATCCAATATTATTTATAAGAAAAAACAACTTGATTTTTGTTTCAAGTGTTAGTAATATTACAGAATGTGTGATTTAAAATGTATCTCAGATATATGATCATGCAACCCTTGCACTTATAAAACACTTTTTTTAATAGATTTACAATATTGACTTCAGAAGGCAACTCCCTTCATATATTTTATAAAATAAAATGTAGGAAGAGCAGTAAGAGTCCTGGTAGTGTACATAGGAGACATCATTGTTTCATCTTTGTGCCATCATAGTTATAAGCAAAATTATTAAGTAATTATTCCATGCACTTGTAAAACCAGACCATTACAACACAGGGGAGAAAAACAAGATGAATTAAACCAGACGTGTTCTTATGTTTATGTCACATACATGAACATGCTATGACACAACAAAAAGATTGTGTGCTTGGAAGTCTTTGATGGCATTGTTTTTCTTATATAAATGCCATTAGACAATTTATATTTAAAAAAAAAAAAATGCAATTCTGAAATCAACACAAAGCTGTCAGGATGCTAGTTCCTGGTTCCATCCATAATATATAAAAATAATACAAGTCTAGGACGTAAACAATAATAACTATGGTAACGGATCAACTATACCACTATACCTGCAATCATCTCGGTTTATTAGGTCACAGAAGATAATCTAATCCACCAGGGACACAGGTATCAGTACAGTACTTGAAATTTTAGTTTGTCTGGCGAGGTCTACGTATGCGGCGACTCAGTGAGCGTGCCACACGGTCCACAGCAGTACGTTTCCGTCCAAGGTCTTTGGTTAAGGCCAAGCCTTCAATGTTGCCACTGTACCACATAACCCAGCCGACCATGGATATCAGCACCAAAAGCACCCCCGAGTAGACCAGGAGATCACCGAAGTCTTGATTTTTAACCTCTAGCGGGACAAAGATTCCAATCAGGACAATCGTAATCCCCAGGATGTCCATAATGACGGCAAAGACCAGGATGAACTTACAATGGGCAAACCCTTCATTCTCGTTTGGCATAATGACCTGGTGGAAAGAAATGACACATGAAAATGGGAGAATATTTGAAAGAACAGATCTAGATCATGTCTGTCAGTCTGACTGATCACCGACAGGAAAAGAATAACATTACAGTACTGACCTGATAGTCGACACACAGACAGTATCGCCAAGATAATGTTACAATTGGGGGAGGGCAAACAAATCTTTCATAAATGCTCCTTCCTTCTAGGGTGGAAATTTCTTTATAATCTACTGAGGTTTTTCCAGTTCCACCTTCCCCTCCACCCTTGCGAACAGGTGTGTCATCCGACCATTCTACCTTTTGTGCGTGCGTGTGTGTGTGTGTGTGTGTGTGTGCGCGCGCGCACTTCCCTTCCTTGTCAGAAAACAGGACGATCCGGTTTCAATAAAGGGAATGTCTCTCAAACAAAGTCGATGTTTACTCTGTCACAAATATGACATTTGGCCATTTTGATCATCTAGGATTGAAATGAATAATAATGTGCATGAGGGCAGCACATGGTGTAGTGTATGGCGTGTCTGCCTCACAGAAGACTGATATATTGCACTATATCAGTGCTTCTCAAATAGTGAGGCGCACCCCCCCATAGGGGGCGCGGTATGATGCCGGGGAGAGCGCGTCTGACCCAAAGAAACATGCATTTCTGGAATTGTGCGCGAGTAATTGTACCTCCACTCCAGTAGTTGGCAGTGGCGCTCTCATTGTCTCGCTATGGTGTAGCGGTTTTTCGCACGAGCAAACAATCTGAAGTGCAGCCCGACCATAAAGAAGGTCAGCACTATTCGGCATCCAGTCCTTCCCAGAGTTCCCCAGCAACTTCCTAAACCTCTAGGTGACCCATAAAGAATCCCACAAGAAACAACACGGAACATTTTCTAACAGGAACGAAGAGAAAGGTGGAGGAAAACGGAGATATTAAGACATAAACAAGTTGAATGAGTTTAAATAAGGATTTTTTTTAAATTTCAGTCACATTGGTGCACTTTAAATCTTTTCTATTATAGATTTAAAAACAATGTAATGAAGTTTTTCTTTATAAGTTGAACTATATTTCTTTTGTTTGTTTTTAATGTTCATAAAGATAAAATGTTATGCAGAGGTGTACTGATCATTTTATAGACAAATAATACTGTTTATAGTCGCTGGTGGGGGTGCGTGAAATGTTTTTTTTTTTTCTTGCTAGTGGGGGCGCCACAGAAATACTGTAATTGAGAAGCACTGCACTATATGTATGAGTATTCTTTGTGAATGTTTAAATCAAATCAATTAACGGAGGTACTGCGCTGTGGAGTCTGCATGTTCTCCTCGTGCTTGCGTGGGTTTCCTCCAACAGCCAAATGCATGCAGGTTCGGGCTCATTAGATGTTTGAAACTGACACCTGGTGTAGATGTGAGTATGAATGGCGTGTGAGTGCTTCCCTTCAAAGGTGTGGCCAGGGATCCCAGTGAGGTTTTTTAAAAAAAATAGAGGAAACAGGTTTAGAAATAGAGGAAATTAAATAGTTCAGCTGGTGGCCCCTTGCGGGGTTCAGGGGAAGAGCATGTCATGTAAAAAAATCATGAAACAAGTTAATCATGTTTTGTAACATGCATAAACACTAAACAAAGCAGCTTAAATAATGTAAAAAATACTAAAAGGTTATTTCAGTGTATATACACACTTAATTCAAGTAGCATAGCCCTATGGCTCGTCATTCATGTGTAACATGATTATGAAATAATTTGTAGAATTATCACATAACACATGACATAATTATCACAACAAACATTTGTGTTCAGCTAGTGAGCATTCCTGCTACAAGTTAGTATGTTAATAGTATAACACTATAATTTAAAATGTCACAACATTTACTATGCACTAGTAAACAGTCTTGGCAGCACGGTGGCGTAGTGATTAACACGTCCGCCTCACAGCAATAAGGCCTGGGTTCGATTCCTGGCCTGGGTGTTTCTGTGTGGAGTTTGCATGTTCTCCAGGTGCTTGTGTGGGTTTCCTCCGGGTGCTCGGTTTCCTCCCACAATACAAAGACATGCACAGTAGGTTAATTGGCTGTTCTAAATTGCCCGTAGGTAGTTAACGACCTGGAGAAGGATGGGCGCCACCAGGCCAAAATCAGCCCAAGTCACGCCATGAAGACGCTCCAACGACATCCCGGATGTTAAGGGATAAGTGAAGAACTAAACCGTCTTACACTGTACCTATTGCATAAATTTATAAAAAATACAGTAGTGGAATTCCGCTAAATAGCGGAGATTGGGATACCTGGGTGTGGCAAACTATACCATGTGTATCCCGCCCTTTGCCCATTGTTGGCTGAGATAGGCTCCATCTCTCCGCTACACAGGCTTCCTCCCACAGTTCAAAGATATGCACTAATGGCAAATCTTTTCCTTTCGGCTTTTCCCTTCAGGGGTCGCCACAGCGAATCATCTGCCTCCATCTCACCATATCCTCTGCATCTTCTTCTCTTACACCAACTGTCTTCATGTCCTCCTTCACCACGTCCATGAATCGTCTCTTTGGTCTTCCTCTAGGCCTTCTGCCTGGTAGTTCCAACCTCAGCATCCTACTGCCAATATACTCACTATCCCTCCTCTGTACATGTCCAAACCATCTCAATCTAGCCTCTCTGATTTTGTCTCCAAATGTCTTACATGGGCTGTCCCTCTGATGTACTCATTCCTGATCCTATCCATCCTCGTTACTCCCAAAGAGAACCTCAACATTTTCATCTCTGCTACTTCCAGCTCTGCCTCCAGTCTTTTCCCCAGGGCCACTGTTTCTAAACCATGCAACATCGCTGGCCTCAACACCGTCTTGTACACTTTTCCTTCCATTCTTTTCGATACCTTCCTATCACACCGGACACTAATGGCAAATGAATCTTCCAAACTGGCCAGTGAGTACACGTATGGAGGGCATACAACGAATTAGTAAGCTGTTTAGGGTACACTGCCTTCACCCAATGTAGGCTGAGATAGGCTTCAAGCCTCCTTTCAACCATAACAGAGGGATTAAGGTTAAACATAGGAGTGAGTATGTAATCAAAAACAAACAGCTCAGCACTACGACACCTGCTGAACAGGCCCCTAAAACAAACACGCGCGCGCGCGCGGAAGTACGTCACTAGTGGGGGGGATGACTATAGCACGGAAGATAGGTATTTAATTGTTATTGTTAGCCGCTCTTTATCAAAATAGCCAGCCGTATCCAGAAGTGCATTGAAAAAGAAATTTGTTTTTTTTAAATATATATTTATATGCAAGATTAAGAAGTTCACGGCCACGGAACGGTTTGTACACGTGTTTCTTTGTCGTGACGGCAGAAATTATGGCAACGACATTAACGGAATCTGGTGTTCGTTAGCTGTGTGTAGTTACCTCAGGGAGCAGGGTTTAGCGCTGATGCTGGGAGCTCATGGTGCTCAATCAGCTAGTTCATTCATTCAATCATAATGAAACAATGACAAGCCGGGTGGTTATTAAACGGTTTATATAGCGTATGTTTCTACACTGTTGCTCCTGTCCCTGGTGTCAGAGTGCTGTTTTTTTTTTTTATCTAGTCAGTTAATATTTTGTAGCTGTTATATTGCTAGCTCAGTTAGCCAGCGAAGCTAATACACTAAGCAGCCTCCAGTTGATAGATAAACCCTCATCCAGTCCCAGTTACTTTACATTTTGCTCTTCTGTTCGTCGCATTGTCGGTTGTGTTGCATGGTTTAGGTTAGTTGAGTATACCTCTGGTTCTTGTACCCTCCAGCTGCCTTAAAGACATGTAAACAAATATTTGTGTTTATGTGAAATCAGCCTGAAACTCACGGGATCAAGCAAGCGGAAATATGAACGATGCTGAACCAACCACTAGGAAGTCTGCAAGTTCCCAAGAGTTGCAAAGTGAGAGTCTGCTTCACATGTTATTTATATCAGGGTGATATTTATTATAGATCAGAAATGTGTACAAATCTAATATTATAGCCATTCCGTTATGTAGGTGTGATCCTTTACATACAACTTGAAGTACATTTACAGACAGAACTAGCATTCTGGTCAGTTATTCATCAAATACAGACACACATATATGGGTAATATTTTTCAGAATAAGCATATTTTATGTTCTTCAGCCATAATAATAATAATAATAATAATATTAATAATAATAGCACAATGTTTATTTCACTCTTTTTTTCATCCTGTTACAATCAGCAATACAGTATTTGTAAACATTTGAAGAAGCCATAAGCTCCGCCCACTCCGTACATGCTGTATGTGTACAATCACATCATGTCATACTGGAAAACTTGCCTGAAATAAATATACATCCGTGTACACCAATCAGCCATAACATTAACACCACGTGAGTGGCCTGGGTTAGGACAACAAACTGCAATGCACTCTTTCATAGCCAAGTACGTATTTTAGTTTTGGTAGTTTGTGCTACAGTGACTTCTATGGGATGAAACCAGACATACTGTACTAGCTTTTGCTACACACACATCAATAAGCCTTGGGCACCCATTGTACTACCCTTGCCAGTCCACTAGCTGATCTTCCTTGGATCCACCTTTAGTTGGCACTTACCACTGCATGTCGGGAATACCCCCAAGCCCTGTTGTTTTTGTTGATAAATGCACCTAGTTGTTTAGCTATTAGTGTCAAAGTCACTCAGATTCTTATGCTTCCTTATTTTTCCTTCTAGTTTTCTACACATCAATTTTGAGAACTGACCATTCACTTTCTGCCCAATGCATCCCAGTCCTTGGTAGAGGCCACTGCAATCAGATATTTATTCTTATTCAGTTTCCCTCTCTGTGGTTATAATGTTTTTAATGTTATAGCTGATCAGTATATGTCATTTATTATGGCTTTCTGGTAGAAATGTCAGTTTCCTGTATAAATCCCATAAATTGCATGTAGTCGAGTGGAATCACTGTAAACTGAACTGTATTTTTTTAAATCTTTTATTTCCTAAATTGTTGAATGTTCTCCAGTCATACATATTTATTGTCCTTAATTAGAAAAACATTACAGAATATATATATATATATATATAATACATTTTCAAGAAATTATATTCCAATAACACCTTCTGTAAATAGCAAGATGGTCATGATATCTGTTGTTTGTTATTATCCCATTCACTTCTAGTGTATTGTATTAATACGTTTAGTTATTATTATTATTATTATTATTATTATTACTACTACTACTGTTATTATTCATTCATTCATTTATTCATTTTCAGAGCCACTTAGTCCTTACTAGGTACGTGGGGAGGCTGACACCCATCTCAGCCAACTCTGGGCGAGGGCAGATTAATCCCTGGACAGTTTGTCAGGCCATCGCAGAGCAGAAACATGCTGACTATACAGCCTCCTCTTTACAAAAATCAGCAGTGGTTCTTTTACATGCCTCTCACCACAAACAGTGATAGACATGGTCGGCCTTTGATAACCCAATTAACTACACTGGGAGGACAACAGTTACAACCCATTGATAATGGGGCTTGAATCCTTGACATTCGGATCAGTAATCCAGCACCGTACTACCAGGCCACCACTGACCCACTATCATTATCATCATCATTATTATTATTATTATTATTATTATTATTATTATTATCATCATCATTATTATTGTTGTTGTTGTTGTTGTTGTTATTGTTGTTATCATTATTTATAGGGGGTGAACAAAATAATGGAAACACCTAACATTTTGGCATCATAATCTTTGAACATAATTTTAACAATCAAAACTTGGCATATATTATTATTTTTGGACAATAATTTTGTTATTTGATATGTTGATACAAAATAAATGTTTTTTTTTCCTTTTTCAGATGTTGAAAACATTAAACAGATATTGAAAACATTAATCATACCTCATAATGGCAGACCTCTCAGATTTTAAAAGAGGCCAAATTGTTAGTGCTCATATGGTAGGCGCTAGTGTAACAAAAACTGCCCAAATGTTCGATGTTTCAAGAGGAACTGTCTCAAAAGTAATGACTGCCTTTGAAAGAGAGGGAAAAACATCCTCAGCAAAGCACAATAATAGCTTAAAATTCCTTTGGAAACAATTCACAAGTTGTATGAATTAATACATATGCCAAGTTTTGATTGTTTAAATTATGTTCAAAGATTATGATGCCAAAATGTTAGGTGTTTCCATTATTTTGTCCACCCCCTGTATGTTGTTATTACAAATGTAATGATGCAACAGTTATTTGCCACAGGCGACGTGGAAATCCCTGAAAACTCGGATATATCCACCTCGCCTGAGGCAAATAATTGTTTTAGTAAATAATGTATACTACTCCAGAAGCAAATTAAAGTAATATTTTTCTTTTAATTTTACTTTTCTAATTTATTCAAGCATTTTTGTGAGTTGGATGATGTCTGTTGTTTCAACATAGCAAATCAATCAGACTGTGTTATTCAATTTCTTTTTCATTTTTACATGCTCAGAATAAACAATCAATTGATTCCTGTGTACTATATACTGAACACAAATATACATAAATGTGATATCTGTAGACTGTTTAAAATGTACCTGTCTTCAATGGTATCTGCCCTAAATGTGTGTTTTTCTTTCAAAGCCCCCAAAAATGAGGATGCATATGAAATCTCCATCCCATTTGAGGAAAACAATTATGAACATCAGGGTGGTTTTTACAATCAGAACGAACAGAACTTCGACGGTCAATGTGAGTCAAAGTGTACTACTGCAATTTTCATCATAAATATCCTTTACTTTTAATGTTTTAATAATTTCTTGTCATCTGTTAAAATGGGGACAATATGAATTGAGTATTTTTGTATTTGTATAAACTGCATTTACCCTATACAGTACTATGTAATGAGGAATTAAACAAAATTTGGCTTTTACAGATGTACTTCATTTGCATCTGTGAAGTGATATAAGCGCAAACATGCATTTCTTGCTATTGGTTTTATTTTCCCTTGAAATCGCAACTTTTGTTTTTGTATGATTGCAGTTTTATCTATTTGTAGCTTTCTGAAGGGTAAATGTTATCTCTTCTAGATGTGTCATAGTTGTTTCTGATCCAATGGACTTCAAACACTGGAACAATAAACTTGTTTTGACTGTTTTTACATTTAAATGATGGTTGAAATGTAGAGAATTCAATGACACTTTTTCCTGCCTGCTGTTTTAGTGTTTAATCTATAACCTATTAAAAATTATCCCCCCCAAAAAAAGGGATTATTTTTTCACTTAGCTATAAAACTGCAAATTGTATGTATACTAAACACTAAAGAGTTATTTTGTTGGCATGTAAATACATGTTTGGACTACATGTTTAGAGTATTCCCACTCTTCTTAACAGATATATCTTCCTTTGTGGTGTTTATACCAAAAATAGGTAATGATCCTCCCGCGCCTGCAAGTTCATACTTGCTGATCACGAATCTACGTACACAGCTGCAGATTTCTCTGGAAAAGAACTCATGGCTGCAGAAACGTATCGAAGATCTGGAAGAGGAGAGAGACTTCCTGCGCTGTCAACTCGACCGCTTCATATTCTCCACAAAGAGTCAGGAAAACAACGGTGAGAAATAGAATAACTGATGGCACAAGAGGAGAACTTGTAGATTGAGAAAACAGAATTGTAATTGCTTATTTCTTACACCAATGACGGGGTAGAAAAGTGTTCAAGAACTTGCAGGGCAACTTTCCAAATTTGCTATTGACTTTCATTCACGAAAATACCAAAACAGTGAAACCATTTGTATACACGCATTTCAGTGATGATCACTTTGGATGGGTTAGGTGCATAGGCAAAAGCATTTAAAGATTTCTCTCTTTCTGTAGTGCCTGGCACCTCTGCCAGTGATCTGAGGTAGAAATCCTCATTTTTTGTCTTACCATGTCATGTTTACTTTTTGCTCTTTTCGGTTCAGACTTTCTTTTGAATACTCACATTTTATGCACCCCCCCAGTGCAGCTAACTGGATTAGCAAAGGCTGGCCATGTCTCTTACTGTCTATGGTGTGAGGCATGTAAAAGAACCATTGCTGACTTTCGACAAGAGTAGGCTGCATAGCCATCAGCGTGTTTCCATCCTGTGATGGCCTGGTGAGCTGTCCAGGGTATACTCTGCCCTTGCCCGGAGTTGGCTGGGATGGGCGCCAGCCTTCCTGCAACTCTAATTAGGAGTAAGTGGTTACAGAAAATTAACGAACATTTTATGCGTCGCCATTTGTTGTTCTCATGTTTGTCACATGATCTGCACTTTCCGAAAATGAACTCGCAAGATTTGTGTACACAAACTGCCAAATTCAAGTCTGTAAGTTGGTATCCCTTGGGCTTGTTTGTATATATTGCTTAGCTCTTCTTCAGAGAGAAAAAAAATCATGCTATCTTGCACTTAGAAGTGTTTTGATTGACAATAATCATCAGAACTACATGTATTATTTGATTTAACATATTCATTTTTGCAAAAAAAAAAAATTCATGTGCAGGATATGCTTTTAAATGTATATTTTTCAGGTGTATTGGCACACTTCATGTAAAATTGGCATGAGATAGAGACCTCATTTTAATTTGTAATTATTATTTAGTATATTTCTTATTAAGTAGTGTTTTTTAACCAATTTTCAGCATTCCAGTTGCAGATTTGTGGATGTGGACTTCCCTTCTAAACTCAAACTACAGAATTGCATGTTTTTATACCATGAGCAGATCCCTTAACTCTTTTATGTTGATTTGTTTTTCCCCCAAACCAGTTCTTTGTAACCGAGAGTAATGTACAAATTATAAAATTTTTGTTTTGATGCATTTATTTAAATATCATTAACACATGGCAGTGTGGTTTTACAAATATTTATCGTAATGATTGAATGAAAAAAAAAATCATATAACCACTTGGTGTAACGTAATTCAGTCATATTTACCAAAAGGGTATCAATATTCAGGAGTAAAAGTCTTCAGTTTTATGTTGCATGATATTGTTATTTTATTTTCTTATTTTCTGTTTTCTTTAGGTAATGATTTTCGTAGTTTTCTATGGAGGAGACGACGAGAAAATGAACGAGGTAAAGGATTTGTTTCATGGCATGCTATATTAAAGACTAGTTTTAGCTCATTGTTAAAAATGTTTTAACTTGAATTTTACACTCTGACTACAGTGCTGTTACTCCATGGCTGTGAAACTCTATATCCTAGCAGCATATTTAGTCTGACTCCAAGTGCGTCATTCTTTAATCAAAATCATGCATTGTTCAAAAGTGAGTTACACTCCCAGATTATGTTACTTTATTATGCATAATGTCACATGTTTGAAAGGTTATGGACCCTTTAGAATTTTCTAAATTTCAGCATAAATATGATTTAAAATACAGCTGGCCCCCAACTTACGAAATTAATCCATTCCAGGGCCCTTTTCGTAACGCGGGGATTTGTAAGTAGGGGTCGCATCTTACATGTTAAACGCCTAATTCGTTCCAAGGCTCCAGTCTTTGGACTGGATAAACCCTATAAACCCTTTAAAAATGAAAAAAGTACACCAATTTTGTATAAAATATGTGTTAAAAGTAAAATAAAATTATTTCCTAAACCATTTAAACATTTTATTAAGATATTATACCATTTTATTAACATATTTATTAATTAAACCATTATTAAACATTTTTTGTGAACTCACACACATACACACCCCTCTCTCTCTCTCTCTCTCTCTCTCTCTCTCTCTCTCTCTCTCTCTCTCTCTCGCTCTATTGCTCTTTCGCGCGCATGATGCGGGCCACGCCCACAAGACGTGGAATTCAAAACGCATTCCCTGCTTGACAAAATCAACTTTAATTTGATTCCTTGAGGGATCAGAATTCCAGATAAGCTCAAATGCGACCACATTTATTAAACATTTACTGAATTAAACAACTTAAAAAAATAAAAACTAAAGCATTGTTCCTTCTCTCTCTCTGTCTCTCTCTCTCTCTCTCTCTTTCTCTCTCCCTCTCGCTCTCTCTCCCTTACGGGCCACGCCCACAAGACGTGAATTCAAAGCGTATTCCCTGCTTGACCATTTACTGAATTCAAACAACTTAAAAAACTAAACTAAAAACTAAAGCGTTATTCCTTCTCTCTCTCTCTCTCTCTCTCTCTCTCTCTCTCTCTCTCTCTCTCTCTCTCTCTCTCTCTCTCTCTCTCTCTCGTGCGTGCGCACGGTGCGGGCCACGCCCACAAGACGTGAATTCAAAGCGTGAATTCCCTGCTTGACCATTTACTGAATTAAAACAAGTTACATAACTAAACTAAAAACTAAAGGGTTATTTATTCTCTCTCTCTCTCTGTCTCTCTCTCTCTCTCTCTCTCTCTCTCTCTCGCGCGCGCGCTGCGGGCCACACCCACAAGACGTGAATTCAAAGCGCATTCCCTGCTTGACAAACTCAACTTTAATTTGATTCCTTGAGGGATTGGAATTCCAGATGAGCTCAAATGCGCCCACATTTATTAAACATTTACTGAATTAAACAACTTAAAAAACTAAACTAAAAACTAGAGTGAAGCTTCCTTCTGTCTCTCTCTGGGAGGCCAGCGGGCGGGATGTTGAGACACAGCCAATGAGAGACCAACTCGCGCGTCGTGTGAAATTTTGATTGGCGCGTTTAAATTTTAAATTTCTTTTTGTAAGAGGGGGTTGTTTCGTATCTTGGGGACAGAAACCCAGGAAAATGGTTTTCATAACCAGGGGATTTCGTACACAGGAGTCTTTGTAAGTTGGGGGCCGACTGTATTAGATTTTCAGTACTAAAAATACATAACGAGAACTGAACTAAACAAATGAGACAACATATTACAGTTGGTTATTTATTTATTGAAGAAAACAATCTAGCATTACATATACAGCGGTACCTCACCTTACGAAATTAATCCGTTGCAGAGCCTTTTTTCTTAATCTGGATTTCTCGTAAATTGAACCGCATTTTACATGTAAAATGTGATTCGTTCCAAGGCCCCCAATACTACCTCTAAACCCTTTAAAAATTATAAAAGCGTACCTTTTAAGACCTCCTTCTGATTCAATATCGTTCCAATGGTAGACGGGTTTGGTCATATTCCTTTGTGAAATCACTCAACCGCATGCCACGAGCCCGTTTCTTCTTTTCACTCGCTCTAGAAATCACACGTGCGTGTGTATGTGTATGTGTGTGTGTGTGTGTGTGTGTGTGTGTGTGTGTGCGCGTGTGTGTGCGCGCGTGTGTTGACCATGTCTTCTTAGCAGAGTTATAATCTTACAAATGTTTATGGAAGGTTAAAAGCAATGAGCACACTCACAAAACTCATGAAACAACAGTAACTCTGTCCTTTACACGAAAAGCATTATGGAAGATGCAGCTCCATAATAGCCAATGGGAGGGAGCTGCGTCATCCCTCCTAGCCAGTGGGAGGCCAGCGGGGTGGGATGTTGGAAGATAGTCAATGGGAGAGCAGCTCTTGCATTGTTTGAATGTTTGAATGGCGCGTTTTAATGTTTGAATGGCGCGTTTTGCATGTTTCATAAGGAGAACTTTTGTTTTGGAAAATGTTTTTCGTAACCTGGATTTTTCGTTTGCTGGGACTATCGTAAGGTGAGGTACCATTATATATGAGTGGTAAGCATGCATGAAACTTTGTTTTCAGTATCTGATGTGACCTAAAAGTTTGGGGTAACTATTGATCGGTCTTGGACAACAGCTAGGGATGCACTGGGATGCTGCTGGGTTTCGACCAATGAAATTCTCACTTCAGGTCATTTCATAATATTTTAACTGGACTTTGTCTTGGCCTGCCCAAAACATTAATGTTTTTCTTTTTTAATAATTCCCTGGTTGAATAGTTTATGGCCATTGTCTTGCTGCATTCTCCTGGTGATTGGACTGATGTTCAGACATTTTCCTTTAGAATTTGCTGGTATAAACCAAAATTCATTATTCATTCACTGATAACATGTAATCCTGGCCCAGATGCAGCAAAAGAGGATCAAATCTTGAAACTATCACCACCATGTTTCACCGATGGGATTAGATCTTAGCAGCGTTTCCCTTTCTCCAAACATATTTTACATTGAAACCTAAAGAATCTATTTGACTTCATCCATCCAAATAAAATACAATATAATTTTTGCTGGTTCACGTGAGCTTTTGCAAGCTACAGACCGGAAGCAATACTCTTCTTGGAGAGTAGTGGCTTTTACCTTGCAACCTTGCCATATCCAAGCTCACATCCATCCTGTTCAACAGCTCTCACCCACTGCACCAGACTGTAGAGGAGCTAAGCAGCTCCTTCAGTGGACGACTGAGGCATCCTCAGTGCAGGAAGGAGTGCTACCGCAGGTCGTTCATTCCCACCGCTGTCAGACTGTACAACGCCACTTTGTAACTGTCTGTGAAAATACCGGTTATGTGCAATAAAAACCCCGCGCACTTTAATCAACCACATCTACCCCACTGACTGTGAACATCAACCCATCTACTCTGCACTCAGATACATTACACTTTAATATAGGCCAGTCTATAAAGTTGCTCCATTCTTTTCTCCATTCTTTTCTTTTATTGTTTAGTAATTTATACTATTTATGTATCTATTTATTTATTTACTTATATAATATATGTATGTGTGTATGTTTGTACTTGTATCTATTTTTGCACCCCCTACTGATAGTACCTCAAGAGCCTGTAACAGTGAATTTCTCCATTGTGAGATTAATAAAGCTGTATCTTATCTTATCTTATCTTATGCACAACTGTACTTCAGTTGTTTTTGATGTTGCATGTAATAACATTAACATTAGCCAATGTGTGTGATGCCTTTAGTTACTTACAAATTACCCTGGGTTTCTAATTTTTGTTACATCATTCTGTTGTTTGTTGTATTTATTCAATTTTGGACATTTCCCACACCCAAACATGGACTTTATCATTACTCCACAAGGGGATAGCTATCATTTATCCATTACTACTCATACATATGTGAAGGTATTTTTATGAAACCTTTGCAAATTTTATAGAATGTAACACTATTGTGCAACTCCAATTTCACTTTTATATTAAATCAATTTTTTACTATCAAGATATTTTTCCATTCTAGTGAACAAGTAGTGCAGGTAACAGAAGTCTTAAGCATGACTTTTTCATTCATTTTCTTATATACACCCAAGGCGGTGTGTACATCAGTGGGTCAAAGTCCATTCTACCTCATTCTCAGCACTGATCAGCATGAACTACTGTTTAATTATTAACTTTTTTATAGATCAGCAGGTAGAAGTTCAGCGTTCGGCGAATCGTCAGTCTTTCCCACAGAGGAATCTTCAGCAGCCCCCACCTAACACCAAGGTCATGAGCACTGGCGCTGGACCAATTAGTGCCCAAATAAGTTCTATGTTTGGTCATTCCCACTCCCAGCCTCTCCTACACAGCCATGGAGGTGGAGGCAGCAGTAGTGGTAGTAGTAGTAACAACAGATCTATAACTGATTTGCCAGGTCTGTATACATTTTTTTATTGTGCAGTTTATTAAAACCTATCTTTTGTATGATAATTGTGATACCCACATGTCTTTCCCCAATCTTTTGTCATTTTATATATATATATATCAGGTCATTATTAGGACAAGTGGTTTGTTTGCCAGAAGGCAGTATATTAAGGCCGATAGGAAATGTGTGTACAGTGTTTGAAAAGTAAAATTTAATTTCTCTGAGTGAATATAAAGTGTTCCCGTTCATCCCAGAGTCACTCTCACTTTTGGGAGATGACGAGGAATATTTGGAGGATAGCTACATGGAAGAAGATGAAATAATGTCTGGGGAAGATGTGATGCCAGAGAACATGACTGTAAGAAATATGGGCACTCCTGGGGGCCAACCTGCCCTGAAGTGGAGGAGAGTCTTCAGAATAGCCAGAGGCAGAGAGAGACAAAGAGGTGAGTTGTCCATCCCAGGCTGAATTGATTGGAGCAAAAATAATTCCTATGAATGTGCGCATCTCATGGACCAATAATAAGTGATAGTTGCATTGCATGACTAGGTATTGAAAAGGGGATTGAAAAGCTGAGTCATTTTGAAGTTCATCATCATCAGTTCATTTTCTATAACCGCTTCACCCTAATTAGGGTCGTGGGGAGGCTGGTGCCCATCCCAGCCAACTCCGGGCGAGGGCAGAGTACACCCTGGATAGCTCGCCAGGCCATCAAAGGGGAAAAACACCCCGACAGCTTAGCAGCCTACTCTTGTCGAACGTCAGCAATGGTTCTTTTACATGCCTCACACCATAAACAGTGAGATAAACAGTGAGAGACATGGCCGGCCTTTGATAACCCACTTAGCTGCACTGGGGAGGACAGTGACAACCTTGTGGAGAGGTGTACCTATACCACTTCCTGTACCACTAGACCACCACTGCCCCCCATCTCATTTTGAAGTATTTGGCAAAAATAAAAACATTTATTTTTCCAAAACATTCTACTGTCCCCACTCTCCATTCAGTCATGTTGTATTGTTATGATACATCTCTAGGATGCTCCTGAACACATCATCAGTGATGTAACCTGAGGTCCTCGGATGTTTTGGGTCTTTCAACATCAGACACCCTCGCCCAGGCGACCCAGCCATGGTTGATCAGACCCGACTTGTGTTCAGGTGGCTTTTGCTTTCCATGGATCTCCTCTCCTAATCCACAGCCATCTCGAGGCTTTCTCTGCTTCCTCAGTGATCCTCTTGATGGCTCTTCTCCTCTCCATCCCCGTAATGCCTAGCACACTCAAGGTTCTATAGAGTGATTGGTCTGCGAACCCTCTGCAGCCAACCTCGATGGGCATACACTGTGCCTTCCAGCCCTGCTTACGGCAGCCTACGACCAGATCTTCATATTTGGTCTTCTTTCTCTCATGGGCCTCATCTAGTCGGTCCTCCCATGGCACGGTGAGCTCCATCAAGATGATGCTCTTTGTCTCCTTTGACACCAGGAGGATGTCTGGTCTCAGGGTGGTTGAGACAATACACTGGGGGAACTTGAGTTGTTTCTCCAGGTCAACAGACAGCTGCCAGTCTTTTGCGGTTGTCAGTAGCCCCGATGGGTTCCTGGCTCCTGCGGTTTTTCCCAACTTCTCACCCGCCTTCACAAAGGTGATCAACTGAGTGGTGGGGCAGGACCGTCTGCTGCTTTTGCTGATTCCCATGCTGATGACTTCTGCAATGGGTTTCAGAACCTGGTTGTGGTGCCAGGTGTACCGCCCCTGCCCAAGGGCTACTGGACAGCATCTCAGAATGTGCTCCAACGTGCCTCTGCCTGGGCACTGCGGGCAGTTGGGAGACTCTATTCTACCCCAAATGGAGAGGTTTGATGGACTGGGCAAAATGTCATAGACCGCTTGGACAAGGAACTTTATTCGGTGCGGCTCTGCCCGCCAAAGCTCTGCCCATGTGACTTTTCGTTCCATGGCCTGCTCCTACCTTGTCCAGGCACCCTGCTGCCTTAGGCCGACTGCTCTGCCGCTCCTCCTCTCCTCCACTTCTGCCCTCACCTCCTCCTGCATCAATCGCCATCTCTCCTTCCCCTTGGCCTTCCCATACTGTGGCGTTGTACATGTTCCCAGACCAGCCCTACCGTGGGTCACTGCTCCGACCAGGGCTTTGTGTCGTATCCGCAATTCAGCGTGTGTGACAGCTTCATCGGCTCTCCACTTCCTCCCGGTTTTCACTCTGACCCCTGCCTAGGCCACCTTAGGGTCGCTGGAGTCTCGGTACATCATCACTTCTCTTGCCTTTGTCACCTTAAACTCCTCCTCTAGTGATCTCAGAGGCAGTTGGAGCTTGGTGTTGCGTCCATAGAGAGCGATGCTACTAAGACTCCTAGGCAGACCCAGCCACCTCCTGAGGAAACTGCTAACCTTCCTCTCTAGGCCCTCCATGATCAAAATTTGAACCTCGTAGATGAGTAGAGGCCACAGCACTTTGGGCAGGATGCCATGTTGATAAAACCAGGCCTTGAACTTCCCGGGTAGCCCAGACCGGTCCACTGTTCTCAACCAGCTCTCCAGCTCCTAACAGGTTTCTTGAATGGATGCTGAATCCTTAAGGCTGCTGTTGAATACCTTGCCAAGACTCTTCACTGGTTTTTCAGAGACAGTTGGGATTGGTGCCCCACCGATGCTGAAGCGGAACCTGTCCACAACTTTGCCCCTCTTCAGCACCAGTGACCGCGATTTCTCCGGCTTAAACCTCATCCTTGCCCATCTACACAGCTCTTCCAGCCCTTGCAGAATCCACCTGCTTCCTGGTACTGACTCAGTGGTAATGGTAAGATCATCCATATATGCCCTGATTGGTGGTTGCCACACTCCCGTTGCAGACTTTGGGCCCCGACACTGAGTTTCAGTAGACTTAACTAGCATGTTCATTGCCAAGGCAAAAAGGATCACGGAGATGGTACAGCCTGTGATGATCCCAACCTCGACTCTGTGCCAATCTGATGTTACAAGCCCTGCTGACACTCTCATACTGAACTGATTGTAGTAGTCCATAATGAGTTGTGCGACCTGGCCTGGCACATGATGCCGCTCCAAGGTTGCTTGGACCAGCTTGTGTGGGATGGATCCATAGGCGTTAGCGAGGTCGAGCCAAAGCACTGCCAAGTCTCCTTTGTTCTCCCGAGCTTCTCTGATGAGCTGGGTCACCACTCCCGTATGCTCCAGGCAACCTGGCACCCCGGATATGCCGCCCTTCTGCACTGAGGTGTCGATGTAGCTGTTGCTGGAGAGAAAGTCGGTCAACCGCCTTGCTACTATGCTGAAGAAGATTTTCCCTTCCACACTCAGCAAGGAAATAATCCTGAATTGGTCGATGTTCTTGGAATTTTCTTCCTTTGGGATCCAGACTCCCTCAGCATATCGCCACTGCTGCGCCACCTTCCCTCTTCTCCAGATGACTTTCAAGATCTTCCATTGCCGCTTCAGTAACAGGGGACAGTTCTTATAAACCTTGTACGGCACTCCACTTGGCCCGGGAGCTGAACTGGTTCGGGCTTTTCTCACAACATCTTGTACCTCTTTAAGGAGCGGCTCTCTTCCATCAAACTCCTTCGTGAGGGGTGATGGTTGTATCAGGGTGTTGCAATGGCCCAGCTCCTGCTGCCTGTCAGGATCGCTATAGGTGGTCTGGATGTGCCGATCTATCTCTTCCTTGGAGCAAGTCAATCTCCCTCCACGCTTCTGTCCCAAGAGTTGCTTGGTGAAGCCATAGGGGTTGGCAATGAAGGATGCCCGCTTCCTGGTCCTTTCCTTTCGCCTCCGCCGGTGCCACTCAGCTCTTCGGAGAGTCAACAGCTTCTTTCTCAAGATGGTTCGCAGCTCTACCAAGGGGGGGCGTTGCTCCTCGCTTGCCTCCTTGTGCTGCCTCTTAAGGGACTTGAGCTCCTGCCGGATCCGATGGATTTTTGTTGCTCTCTGGTTCATGGTGAAGGGTGCTCTTTCCGTCCTCTTCTCCACTACTCCGAACCTTTCCACAGCCAGACTAACGATGATTATGGTCATCGTTTGAAGTCTTTGGTCCGCGTCGCCCCTCGCTGTTGCCTCTAACACAGAGTCCACATCCCCGTCGAACTGCTGCCAGACTGCTGTCTTGCAGGCCTGCAGCCAATTGACTCGAACCCTCTCCGGAAGTCTGTTCTGAGGAATTGGTTGCGGCACTTGGAGGTTCCTGGCTCTGTGGGGTATCTCCAGGCCTGGCTCCTCCTGCGTCTCACCAGGTGTGTTCCCTGTGCGTTGTGACGCTTGCTCTTCCTCTAAACACTTCATCCGAGTCTGGTGAATCTTAAGACCTCGGCTGTTCTTGCAGACCTTTCCACATCTGCACTTCACACTCGTTGTCGATTGACCATTGCCAATGTTCGTTAACCCTAGGTCCGTCGGGTTGGGATGCTCATCCTCCCCCCCTCTCGGGCATCCCTGGGGGTATCGTTCCATGAGTTGATTCGTAGCTTTCTTTGGGTTTCCTCTTCTCAGAAGATGCAGTTCGGGCTGCCAACCCTCCCTGCCCCGGTTGCAGTCTCTCGGTGCTGTCCACTGTCTCTCCAGTTGTCACCAATCTATTCTTGGTTGCCAACCAGTCTATTCCTGGTCGCCACTGGTTTCACCAGCTAAGTGATTGTTATGATACATCTCTAGGATGCTCCTGAACACATCATCAGTGATGTAACCTGAGGTCCTCGGATGTTTCGGGTCTTTCAACATCAGACACCCTCGCCCAGGCGACCTAGCCATGGTTGATCAGACCCGACTTGTGTTCAGGTGGCTTTTGCTTTCCATGGATCTTCTCTCCTAATCCACAGCCATCTCGAGGCTTTCTCTGCTTCCTCAGTGATCCTCTTGATGGCTCTTCTCCTCTCCATCCCGTAATGCCCAGCACACTCAAGGTTCTATAGAGTGATTGGCCTGCGAACCCTCTGCGGCCAACCTCGATGGGCATACACTGTGCCTTCCAGCCCTGCTTACGGCAGCCTACGACCAGATCTTCATATTTGGTCTTCTTTCTCTCATGGGCCTCATCCAGTCGGTCCTCCCATGGCACGGTGAGCTCCATCAAGATGATGCTCTTTGTCTCCTTTGACACCAGGAGGATGTCTGGCCTTAGGGTGGTTGAGACAATACACTGGGGGAACTTGAGTTGTTTCTCCAGGTCAACAGACAGCTGCCAGTCTTTTGCGGTTGCCAGTAGCTCCGATGGGTTCCTGGCTCCTGCGGTTTTTCCCAACTTCTCACCCGCCTTCACAAAGGTGATCAACTGAGTGGTGGGGCAGCACCGTCTGCTGCTTTTGCTGATTCCCATGCTGATGACTTCCGCAATGGGTTTCAGAACCTGGTTGTGGCACCAGGTGTACCGCCCCTGCCCAAGGGCTACTGGACAGCAGCTCAGAATGTGCTCCAACGTGCCTCTGCCTGGGCACTACGGGCAGTTGGGAGACTCTATTCTACCCCAAATGGAGAGGTTTGATGGACTGGGCAGAATGTCATAGACCGCTTGGACAAGGAACTTTATTCGGTGCGGATCTGTATATCTTATCAGAAAGCCTCCCCTTTTTGCCAGAGAATTTAGATTTTCCAGATTATACTGAACAGCTTGGGAAATTTGTTCATAAAACTTTTAGGGATTAGGCAACACTGACTACACCTTACCCAACTTGGCATGCAAAATCATAATAAGTCTCACTTTGCTCAAAATTGAAGTTGATTCCTTTTTGGACTTACTTGAATTGTCCGCTTATAGGGGATTCGGGAGAGGGTCTGATTATCACTGAAGTGGAGGTCGCCAAGGTACAGTAGTTAAAAAGCTCCTTAGTGGCTGGGCTCTGGTGGTGGAAGAGATCCGGCCTGAATATCCTAGGGCTCTGGATGTTGTAGGACTGTCTTGGTTGACGTGTCTCTACAACATCGCATGGTTATCGGGGGCCGTACCTCTGGCTTTGCAAGCCGAGATGGTAGTTCCCCTTTTTAAAAAGAGGGGCCAGAGGGTGTGTTCCAATTATCGTGGAATCACACTCCTTAGCATGCCCGGCAAAGTCTATGCAGGAGTACTGGACAGGAGGATCCGATCGATAGTTGAACCTTGGATTCAGGAGGAACAATGTTCATTTCGTACCAGCTGCAGCACTCTCGACCAACTCTATACACTACATAATCCTGGAGGGGGCATGGGAATAAAGAAATAAAAGATTTAAGGATACTGATTAAGCAACAAATAGCTGGTAACGGAGTTAGATAGTCATGCTCAGGAAAAACCTTGCAACTCTCGAAAGCTGTGTTTTGCAGAGGTAGGGCTGTCATTTACACTTAAAGGTTTACCTTTTAAATGTAAGAATTAATTCAGAAATATTTACTGAATGGAGAAAATAGTGGTGTAAGGCTACAGTTTTTCATTTTTCAATATAAATCTCTTTTAATAAATTCTCAAATTCTTTTAGCCTTGAGGCATGTTGAACACTGACCAGCAGATTACATCAATTATTACTGAGTAAGTCGTTTTTTACATAAACAGTGAATATTTAATATAATGTTATAAAATACCTCCCATGCAGCAGATAATCACATCATATTACATAATATCAGTAATTCAGTGTGATTTAAATTCATTCCGGGGTTGATTAATTTTGGGAGTTTTTTGTTTGTTTGTTTGTTTTCTGATTTTGATTTTTCTAAAAATTACTAAATTGTGACCTAGACTAGGTTTTCCAGAGCAGACTAGAGGTAATACTCAGAGCAATTTTCAGATGGACATGACTGAAATGTTTTCCTGTCCTTTTTATTGCACAGTAAAAGATGCTGCTGGAGTGTTGTTCCGCTATAAGAAGATTTTGGTGACATACCAGCGGTTGAAGAACATGTCCAAGGCCTTCCAGATCCATGGTGTGGACCGGAACACAGTGGCCTCCACAACCCCTATTGCAGAGCTGCTTCTTGTGGCTCCAGAGAAGCTGGCTGAGGTGGGTGAGTTTGACCCATCCAAAGAGAAGCTGCTAGACTACGCACGGCGTTGCTATATTGCTTTGGACCCCCAAACTCGCACCAAAGTTCAGGCGCTGAAGAAGAACAATCTGTTACTCCCTATTTCTTATAGGTAAAAATGCAGGCACACACATCCACAAGTTTTTCATCTACACAAAAAATGAACTGTAAAAACGCCTTCATTAACTTGTTGTTGTGCCTTTGATTGAAATTCTAATTTCTTTATTACAGCTGTTGATGTAAATCTGAGTATTTTATTTACCTTTGATTTGTGTGATCTTCCTCCAGGTTAAAAGAAGCCGATGGCCGGTAATTGGACGGCAGTGAGGGATTTATCGGCCTGCTGTATCATAGAACCTCTCACATTTTAATGCACCATAGAGCACATCTCCACACTGCTAACCTCCATCCTGGTGTTGAGAGCAGGTGTACTCTGAATCAGTTTGTACTGTATTACCTCTGTTCTTTTCCACAGTGCACACACATAGAGCTGACAAGGGCTGGGCTTCCAGGAAGACTGTTTGTTGGATACTAGGGTTGCTCCAGTTACTGGTAAACCTAAAATGGTACATGATTTGGCCAGTTTTGGTAGTGAAGGGTTGTTTTTACATTTACTTTACTTTATGACTTCCCTCTTGCAACCGCCCTTTAAAACTGACCTAATGGGCACCATGTCAGTCTAAACGCCTAACAGTGGAAGAGTGCAAGTATGAAATAACGATGGTATGGATTTACCAACTGCCCAGCTTACAAATTTGCCAAAACCTTGCGAGAAACAAGGCTGCCTGACTAAAATATAGCAATATTTTGCTTTTTGGGCAAGTGATAATGTAGAGGTGGAGTCTCTTTCTATACCTGTGTGTGAATGATGCCTCAAATCAAGTGTGGGAGCAGAAGACTGCACATCAAACCTGATTAAATATTTGATGCGCATATATATATATATATATATGTTGCGCCCACAATCTGGCCCTGGATTGAGCGGAGGAAGATGACGATGAATCAGTGTATATATATATATATATATATATATATATATATATATATATATATATATATATACTGATTCATCGTCATCTTCCTCCGCTCAATCCAGGGCCGGATTGTGGGCGCAACAGCCTAAGCAATGAGGTCTACACGTTCCTCTCTCCCCAGCTACTTCCACCACCTCTTCTGGGGGACACGCAGAGGCATTACCAGACCAGCTGAGAGACATATTCCCTCTAACATGTTCTGCGTCGACCCTAGGGTCTCTTCCCGGTTGGACATACCCTAAAACATCACACCAGGAAGACGTTCGGGAGGCATTTTAACCAGATTCCCCTGCCACCTCAACTGGCTCCTTTCAACATGCAGGAGCAGCAGTTCTACTCCAAGCTTCACCTGGATGGCTGAACTTTTCACTCTATTTCCAGTGGAGAGCTTCACCACCCTACGAAGGAAGCTCATTTCAGCCGCTTGTATCCACAATTTTTTTCTTTCGGTCACTACCCAAAGCTTGTGACCAAAGGTGAGGGTTGAAACATAGATCGACTGGTAAATTGAAAACTTGAAAACTGTGCCTCAGCTCCCTCTTCACCACGACGAACCGGAACAAGCGCCGCTTTACAGCAGAGGCTACACCAATCCACCTGTCGATCTCCTATGCCATCCTTCTCTCACTCATGAACAAGATCCCGAGATCCTTGAACTCCTCCACTTTGGACAGGAACTCATACCAGACCGGAAGAGTGCATTCCACCCTTTTCCCGCTGAGAACCATGGCCTCGGACTTGGAAGTGCGGATTTTCTTCTCGGCCCCTTCGCACTCAGCTGCGAATCGCTCCAATGAGAGCTGGAGGTCTTGGATTGATGAAGCCAAAAAGACAACTTCTTCTGCAAAAAGCAGATATGAGATGCGATGTCCACCAATCCAGAACCCCTCAATGCCAGAAAGCTTAGAAAGTCTGTCCATAAAAATTTTAAACGGAAACAAATTTTACCTGTTGTTACCATTGCAGACCAAGCTCTGGTTCTAGGAAGAGAATGGCCCGTAGCAATGGGTCTGGTACACTATACTCAAGGAGCACACCCGACAAGATAGCTCAGGGTACATGGTTGAAAGCCTTCTCTAAATCCACAAAACATATGTGGACAGATTGGGTAAGCTCCAATGACCCCTCCAGTATCCTGTAGAGTGTATAGAGTTGGTCGAGAGTTCCGCAGCCAGGATGAAAACCACATTGTTCCTCCTGAATCTGAGGTTCAGCTATTGGTCAGATCCTCATCTCCAGCACCCCTTCACAGACTTGCCCGGGTAGGCTAAGGAGTGTGATTCCGCAATAATTGGAACGTACCCTCAGGTCCCCTTTTTTAAAAAGGGGGACTTCTACCCCAGTGCGCCAATCCAGAGGGATGGCCCATGATGACCACGCGATGTTGTGGAGACCTGTCAACCAAGACAGTCCTACAACATCCAGAACCCTGAGATATTCAGGTCTGATCGCATCCACCCATGGAGCGCGACCACCAAGAAGCTTTTTGACTACCTCAGCAACCCAGTGATGGATGGACCCACTCCAAACTCCCAGGATCTTCCTCCTCCATGGAGAGCATGTTTGTATGATTGAGTGGATCCTCAAAATAGCCCTTCCATCTTCTAACAACATCCCCAGTCGAGGTGAGCAGCTCCTCACTTTCACTGTAAAGAGTATTTGTGGAGAACTGCTTCCCCCTCCTGAGGCATCGGATGGTGGTCCAGAACAAGGCCAACCAATAGTCACTTTTCAGACCTTCACCGAACTGCTACCAAGCCTGTGATTTTTGCATCAGCGACAGCTTGGCTGCAGCACATTTGGCCAGTGCCTGTACCAGTACCTGTCTGCTGCCTTGGGAGTCCTACAGGCCAATAAGATCCGATAGGCCTCCGTTTTACAGCTGGATGGCCCCCTGTACCAAAGGTGTCCACCATCATTTGGTGATTACCACCACGACAGGCACCAATGACTTTCCTGCCATAGCTATGGGCTACCGCCTCAACGATGGAGACACGAGACATGGCCCATTCAGATTTCATGTCCCCCGCATCCTTTGAGATGTAGTTGTAGTCGGAGGTGGGAGTTAAAGGCTCCTGTGGCAGGAGACCCCGCCAAATATTCCCAGGAGACCATAACTACACGCGTGGGCCTGCCAGGACTGGAGGGCGGCTTCCCACGCCATTTGAGCCAGCTCACCACCAGATGATCATCGACTGACAGCTCAGCTCTTCTCTTCACCTGAGTGTCCAGAACATGCAAGTCCTGTGACAAGACCACAAAGTCGATCATCGAACTGCAGCCTAGGGTGTCCTAGGTGCACTAATGGACTTAAGTCTAACAACGAAGCACCATTCGGGTTCACACTGAAGAGGCTGTACCTACCGATCACATCCTTTCAGGTCACACTATCGTTGCCCACATGGGCATTGAAGTATTTCAGGACAACGAGGGCGTCCCCATGGGGGAAGCATTCTTCAACACACCTTAAAGACTCGAGAAGGGTGTGTGCAAAATCACAAACAGGACCCATTTCCCCCCTCCAAAGGAAGGGGGAGGGAAGCTACCCTTTTGTCAACCAGAGAGAACCCCAACATGTGGGCAACGAGACAGGGGGCAACAGGGATGCCCACACCGACTCACTGCCTCTTTCCATGAGCAACTCCAGAATGGAATAAGGTCCAACCCCTCTCAAGATGGGTTGTTCCAGAGTTCAAGCTATACGTTGAGGTGAGTCTGACTCTATCTAGTGGGTATCTCTCAATTTCATGCACCAGCTCAGGCTCCTTCCCCATCAGAGAGGTGACAGTCTATGCCCCAAGAGTCAGTGTCAGTCACCGAGGATCAGTCCGACAGAACCCATGCCTTCAACTGTCACCCAACTCACAATGCACCCGACCTCTATAGACCCTCATGCAGGTGGTGGGTCCATGGGTGGGCAGACCCATGTCTCCTTTTCGGGTTAGGCCTGGCCGGTCTCCATGCTAGAAGACGACCACCAGGCGCTCGCCTTTGAGCCCCTCCACAGGTCTGGCTCGGGGTAGGTGACCCGCGTCCGGGCAAGGGAAACTGTGACCTCTATGGAAAAACATAAAGACAACATATGTTGTCGAGGACAACATAGCTCCTAGGATCATTAGGACATGCAAACCACTCCATCAGGATAAGGTGGCGATTCAAGGAGGGGCTGATTTACACAAATAATTTCAGGAATGGAAGATATGCATTTTCAAATACACTGAAAATAAGACAGTGCCTCGAATTTAAGATATAAATTACATTTAGTAAATGTTTTCTTGGTAAACTTGCAATGTTTTTTGTTTGTTTATTATTGCGTTGGTACAGAACGGCTACTGTTACCATTCTACCATGCCAGGTACTGTACCAAACCCAAAATTCTGGCACTGAATCAACCCTAGTAGACTACTGGCACTTGTAAATAGAAGTTTGTATATTGTGAGAACTGTCTGCTTTGGCCATGAGTCCTGCACCCTCTATCGTTCTGTGATGTCCTGTGTACTGAAGTACTGTATTAGTGGGTGCAAAGCTACATTCCAGAAGGCTTGTGTGTACGTGTGCGTGTGCGTGTGTGTGCAATGCCATGAAAAAGTATTTCCCCCTTTCTTTTCTTTTTTTAATTTGAAATATATTATTTATATAAAATATTTCTATCACTAATATTCTCTTGAAATTTAACCTGTTATTCAGTATCAATATATAATACTTAGGAAAATTTAAATATTGGTATGTTACCATCCTAGACTTTTTTGTGATTGGTATCTCCAGTGATTGTACCTATTTGAAGGACACCAAATAGAGTATCATATAAGTTATGATTTATAGCTGTTGTAGAAAATAGAACTTGCCCTTTAGAAAAACAATATGTTTACTAAGAGTGATTATGCACAAACATAGGGGACAGCTCACTTTGACACAACTTGAAAGAAATCCAAATAAATGATAATAAAGAAGCAGAGTAAAATAGGACACCATTCTTTTGAAGAAAATAAATGTAATGGGATGTCTCTACCCCTCATCATGATGATGAACAGAATTTTTCTGCATTGGTGTCTCATCTCCTACTTTTTCATCATAGCAAAGTCATTAAACACCAACAGTGCAGTGTTTACGAGAAGTTAACTTCGATGGGAGGTTTTTTGAATCCAGGTCCCGTAATCGTCCCACAATGGCTAGCTGGATGTGTGTAGTAGCAATTACCAGTGTAGTATTAATCTGATCTCCATACAAATTTAACGCAATACAAGAATAACACTTTGTAAACAAAATTCAATGTTCATATTGTCTTTTGATTTACTGAAGGACAAAAAAAAAACTCCCCAACAGTTGTATCACCCATGTGAAAATATAATTGTCC
>CM045728.1:42677349-42679849 GCA_024760905.1 Plotosus lineatus
TTTTATAGCAGTGTCCCAGGTAAATAATATCTCTCTAAAATCATAGTTCACATTCAATATTCCAGCAATACTTTAATATAGAATAAAGCTTAAAACGAGTTGAAGATCCCTGATTCAGTGTCCTGGGAGTGGTTAACATGGCTCTTAAACACCTGGTCACTCAATTACAGTTTTTGAGTGTCGATTTAAATTACAGCATCTTCAAATGAGATGACCGTAAATGCTTCACACCGTGGCTGTTGCTGTCGTGATCTTCAGCATGTCCGTCAGGTTTCGCTGCCGAGCTTTTCCGCTCACTATCGTTTCCAAGTGAGACTCAGGAACCCAGCCGCGTAGTCTGTCTGATAGACGTGTTCCCTCCACCCAACCTTCAAAAGGTGAGGATACTTGTTAGTCCATTCAGGCACCTTATCTTGGACTTATCTTACATAAAGGGCCAAATGCCAAATGTAGCCAAAGGATTGAAATGCACAATGTATGACCAAAAGTATGTGGACACCTGACCTCACAGCTGCATGCGTATATTGAATGTCACATTTCAGATGAAGTTCCCACATTATCACTGTAATAACATCCATACTTCTGGAAAGCCTCTCTACCAAGTTTTGGAACTTGGATGTGGTTATTTCTGTGACAATTTAGCCTCAAGAGTGTTAGTGAGGATAAGCACTGATGTCAGGTGATCAGAGTTGGTGGATGGCCTGTGCAGTCAGTTCATTCATGAGTGGGGTTGAGGGCGTGGTTCTGTGAAGGCTGCCCAAGTTTTTCTGGAGTAACCTTATCAAATAATACCTGCATGGACTTCAGTTGTGCACAGATGCATTGTGACACTGGAAAAGGTTTGGATCTTTTAGTTCCGGTTAAGGGAAAACATAATTATAGTGCACAGAAAGACATTTAAAGCAAGTGTGTGCTTCCAACTTTGTAGCAACAGTTTTGGTAAGGAAAGATCTGTTGGGCTTTTACACCTGTGCCTGTTGGCTCATCAGAGTCTGAGTTTTTTTTATCCTGGTCTCTTTGCAGGTCCATCACAGGTCACCTTTCCAGTATTTTTCTTGGTACCCAGTTATACTGCTGGGTGGACAAAGTCGCACACACTTGTGGTTAAAACCTTAGAATGATTGTGATCTAACAGGGATTCAAACACACAACCTCTTGACCACATTCCCAACACCATAACCATTACAGCACCAGCGATAAAAGACCCAAAAACTGTGATGACCAACAGTCCATATTCAAATTACAGTCAATGTTTTTCTAGGGTTTTTTCCCCCCAGAAGTATATCAGGGTATACATAATGTATCAAGAAATGAGCTGTAGAATTTGCTCTGGCTTTAACTTAAGTTACAGTATAGTAAGAAATGAAATCCATAACAGAATATTTGATTACTGTATTGGTGAATATTATTGGATCTTTGCTCATGTGTTGACTGATGTATAAAAGATGAAAATCAATGCATTTGATTGGCAAACTGCAAAAATTGTGTTTTAGGGTGATTGATGGTGATAAATGCTCCATAACATGATTACATACAAGAACAAAGCAGGTCAGTCTTGACCTTTAGAGGGATTTGCCTTACAAGTGTATAATTTAGGTTTTAACTGGTTACAGTAAAAGTGTTGTGTTGTAATTGTGGGTAGTAATAATTGCATGTGTCAGTCCACACACAACAGACTCACCATCATTGCTCTGATGAACCAGCAGGACATCAGCTTTCTCCAGGCTGAGTTCATCCGGTTGCTGGGCTACAAAGGCTTTGATACACTGCATCTGTGGAATGTCTGTGGAGGAGGAAAGACAAGGATAGTTCAGCGGATGGATCTTGCATTGTTTTTGAAACAACTTCCTTTCTAAAACGAAATGACACGTACCCTGCGCAGCATTGAAGTCAATTCTGGGATGAGGTCGAGAAAGTGCCGAGATCCAACGCAGTTTATCAGCTCTGTGGAATAAAGAGCATGCGTAATAGATATCACTAATTATTGCTGGAATATAATCAAATATTGAGCATATCTACGTACTGTATTTATAAATCACATGTGATACTCTATGGTGCCTGCAAGCATAAAGTATCAAGAGAAATTTGGTCCAGGCTGTAAGTAAAATGATGGGGGCCAGTGGTGGTCTAGTGGTAGAGGTTACTGGATCGCTGATTCTAAGGTTGGGGGTTTGAGTCCCACTCTCCACAAGGTTGTCACTGCCCCCCCCAGTGCAGCTAACTTCTGGGTTATCAAAGGCCGGCCATTGTCTCTCACTGTCTATGGTGAGAGGCATGTAAAAGAGCCATTGCTGACTTTCGTAAAGAGTAACTGCAAAGCCGTCAGCGTGTTTCTGTCCCTTGTGAAAGAGTTGTGTCAGGAAGGGCATCCGACATAAAAACCTATCCCAAATCAAACGTGCAAATCACTCGCTGTGGCGACCCCTGATAAAGGGGAAAAGCCGAAAGGAAATCTCATCTGTAAGTAAAATGATGAATAATTATTTAAGGGATGATGATG
>CM045728.1:42684849-42799849 GCA_024760905.1 Plotosus lineatus
ATATATATATATATTTTTTTTTTTTAACTATTTTTTTCCCTACTACTATTTCACAGTATAAACTTTTAGTTGTTTCAATATATGGGAGGCTCACAGTTACCTTGCACTCAAAGTCCACCTTTGCGTTTAGGGATACCAGTGATTCAATGTTCTTCATCTGCGATATACTGTCATTACTATCTTGAATAATCTGTAATGGAGATGAAGAATAAGTGATTAAAACCTCTCTCTCTCACTCTCTATGTGTGTGTGTGTGTGTGTGTGTGTGTGTTTGTACCTTCTCTAGTAATTTCATAGCTTTAATTGCTTTTGTCTCATCCTCTGTCTTAGGAGCTGTTCTCTTTATGATATTCTTCAGTACACAAAAAAAAAGAGCAGGAAAAAGTCAGATACTTTTACTGGTTAACTTAAAAATTAAGTAATATGTGCTTCCTGAAGAGTTAAATCTTTATACACATTTGCTCTGAAGTATGTCTTACCTTCCAATGTCCCACCTGCATTTTTCTTTTAAATATTCTTCATTTAGGCAGGGGTAACAATTATCTTCAACCAAAAACCCTTATTCCAGCATAGTAGTAAAAGTGACATGATGTGAGTGGTCCTGGTATAAGTGTACATGGTACAATACACATGTAGTGGCATTTACTCTCATCATTTGCATATACAATTTTATTTTATTAATTCTCTTATATACCTATTTCTTACCAGAAGACCACCCGCTGAAAGTCTGAATGCTTGGGGCATTAATCTACTGCTAATAAATCTATAGTACTGTACTGCTATGCACCTCTACATTATATGTGAGCCACTCCACCGAAAGTACGCTCTTGTGTCCAAAAATGAAAAATTACTATTTTACACAGTCAGATAGAGGAGGCCCAAGGCTGCAAAATGCAGCAAAAAGTTTGCAATGAGGACCAGTAAGTTTGCTACTGTTTTTATCTAGTTTTATGAGGGAACTCGCCAGAAAAATGGGGGTAAACACATTTTTAGTGAGTTTTAGTCGATTTCACGTGAGCAAGTGATAGTTGAATACAGTAGGCCCTCGATATTTGTGGTGGTTTGGTTCCGGCCCCTCCCGAATGAAGATAATCTGCGAGTTCTGTTCCCGGAAGTAAAACCCCATGCATCATATTACATGCGCGAATGTGCAACCGGAAGTAAAATGCTGTGTATCTATTACATGTGCTAAAATATGCTTCTTAAACACATTCTATAGACAGTCTTAATCATTAATACAGTATTAATGTAGTAAAGATTAAGAAAAACTTTTCAATTTTTACTGTTATATTTATTGATGATAAAATACAGTATAAACATCATACAGCATATACTGTTGTAAAGCACTAGTACGTGTATTAGTCTTTCTCAACTATTATTTCAGTACAGTACCTAAGTTAATGTTTAGAATGTTTGTGCATGACATTTTATGTTCTGTAGCATGTTTAACAAACGATACCAAAAGGATAAAATTTATTATACTTCATGTCCTTTTACATTGAACGTGACATCTCCAAGATGGCGCTGCCTAGGAGGCGACGTTGCAGTTCTCCGAGTCAAATTGTTTCTTTGTTCGTTTTAATTTGTTGTTTTGTTTGTTCATGTTTTGCACTATGCTCGTCTATGACCGGTCGACCCTACTACAGCTATGAGATCAAGTCTTCGATGTTTAGCACTGAAGACGTTCAACTCCTATCCTGAGATAATATGCTATGGTAGCTCAATGCTAGCCGCACTCCGGCTAACAATAAGCTCAGGCGGAGTTCTCAGAGTCATGTTTCTTTTGATTTGTTTTATTTGTTCGTGTTTTGCACTATGCTCATCTATGACCGGTCGGCCCTACTACAGCTATGAGATTGGAGTCTTCAATGTTTGGCACTGAAGACGCTCAACTCCTATCCTGAGATAATATGCTATGGTAGCTCTATGCTAGCCGCACCCTGGTTAACAATAAGCCCAGGCGGGAAGGGGCAGAACAACGACTCCGGCGCTTGGGATCGCAGGGGATGAAGGCCATGTAGCCGGCTGGTGCAATCGCCTCATCGGGTGTACTCTCCTCAAGCCATGTTTCACAGAAACACAGCATGGAGCAGTCCTGTAGATCCCTCTGCGCTGCAATCTGATCATGAAGCTTGTCCATCTTGTTTCGCAGGGACTGAACATTCTCAAGCAGTATGACCGGAAGTGCTAGCCTTCCACTTTTAACCAAGCGCCGGAGACTCCGAGAACTCCGCCTGAGCTTATTGTTAGCCGGGGTGTGGCTAGCATTGAGCTACCATAGCATATTAGCTCAGGATAGAAGTTGAGCGTGCTTAGTTGCCTATCTCATAGGTGGAGTAGGGTCAACCGGTCATAGACGGGCATAGTGCAAAACATGGACAAACAAAACAACAAATAAAACAAATTAAAATGAACAAAGAAACAATTTGACTCCGAGAACTCCACGACATTAGCGCCATCTTGGAGTTCAATGCAAATGACACGAAGCTTAATAAAATTTATCCTTTTGGTATTGTTTGTTAACCGTGCTACAGAACATAAAATCTCATGCACAAACATTCTAAACATTAACTTAGATACTGTACTGGAATAATAATTGAAAAAGACTTTAATACAACAGTTCAGAGGAAACTGTCGTTTCTTCAGGAGAAAGTCTAATTTCTTCAGAAGAGACATCCAGCGTTTTCTATCACTTAGCTAGAGAAGACGCACAGCATTTGAGTGGCATCATAAAGATTAACTGGTAATTAAAACACACAAAAAAAGAGGCCCATTGCCAACTTGTGCGCGAATGAGGAAAAAGGGTCGTTACCTCATCTCAACCAATCAGCAGGAAGGAGGACAGCCATTGGCTGAATTTGAGTGACGTGTTAGTTGCTTGGCAGTCCGCGAATACTCAAACCGTGAGTGCAAAACCACGAATAGTCAAGGGCCTACTGTACTTATTTTAATAGGTTATGCAAAAATCCGAATTTCAATAAACATGTACCATTTTTACTTTTCTGGCCTTTATCTCAAAAGTGGTCTGTGCAACAAGCACCTACTTTCGGTGGAGCATCTCACATATATGGACAGCAGTGTTCCTGTGGTGTTTTTTGTTTTCTTTACTTAGCCCAGGTAGAGACAAGATTAATAATTGCCACAGATAGGGTTCAGTCAGTAATTATATTGAATTCAATGTTGATATTTTTAATTAATTTTATACCAATAAATGAATTTATGAGTGTATTCGATAAAATGCTCAAGGAGTACATACAATGAATACAATGAATCGGTTTACATAACAAACCATACAGTCTTAGATAATGCACAAACATCCATTACTTCATTAAAATGCCAAACTGCTTAATCCTACTGTAGACTTAATCTGTGGAGGCTGGAGCCTACCCCAGCCAACTCTAGGCAAAGATAAGGTTCAAACTGAACAGCTTGCCAGTCCATCCCAGGGCAACACACACACACACGCACACACGCACACACACAAATATACACACCTAGTACCTAGGGGCAATTGAAAAGAAATTAGCCTAATGCATGTCTTTTGTGCCTGGTGGAAACCCACACAAGCTCAATGACAGCATATAAACTCCACAAAGAAATGCCTTCGCCAAACTTGGAACTTAACCCCAGGATGATCCAATTATACTGAAATCCAAGATAAGAGAAGCAGTGGCGGCTAACTTTTGGTGGTAAAAGGTGCTGGATCACTGATCCTAAGGTTGGGGGTTTGAGTCCCACTCTCCACAAGGTTGTCACCCCCCGCCCCATTCCAGCTAAATGGGTTATTAAAGGCTGGCCATGTCTCTCACTGTCTATGGTGAGAGTCATGCAAAAGAACCATTGCTGACTTCCAAGAGTAGGCTGCAAAGCCATCAATGTGTCTCTTTCTATTGTTAAGGGTTGTGTCAGGAAGGGCATCCGACATAAGAACCTATGCCATATCAAATATGTGCATCATTAATAGGACTTCCATGAAATTGGAGGCAGATGATTCATCGTGGAGACCTCAGAGAGAGAAAAAAGGGAACAGCCGAAAGGAAAAAAAGAAGATAAGAGAAGCAATAAAAATTTGATGATTTAAAAACCTGTACCTGTACTAGCAGCTTAAGACGAGTAATTCTCTGGAAAGGGAGGATGAGAAAGGAGCGTAAGGGAAGTCTCTGGCACTTAGGACTATGCTCCAACTTTTCCACTATCTGGCGAAATCCAGTATTCTCATTCCTGTAAAAGGAACCATGGAGTTAGAGTATACGAGGAATTTACAATGAGATATCAGGGTAATAGAGACAAAGTAGTAAAAAAAAAATTAAAAAGACAATGTTATGCTGGTTATTTCTGTGGTAATCTGGGGAAACACTTTATGTGGTTACATTTGGATATTTTTAATTAAATGCTTATATATATATATATATATATATATATATATATATATATATATATATATATATATACACACACACACACACACACACACACACACACACACACACACACACACACACACACACAGAGAGAGAGAGAAGCATCATGAAGCGCAACCAGGGCACAGTGAGATACATAGGACACTGCTGGCCATCCACTGTATCGTAACCTATCTCCAGCTGTCTTGACTATGTCATACCACTGGACTCCGGTAAACCAGGACGAGAGTGGGGCTGACGATCTACGCAACTCTCCCTCACTTAAATCCAAGTGAAGCGCAAGTCATGACTTCACTCATACCGCAAATCATCGTTTTGATATGAAGTCATGGTCATATTCGATCTCGAAGGAAAAACAATAATATATATATATATATATATATATATATATATATATATATATATAGGAACCAGAATGGCCTATCCAACAGAAAACTGCTTTTGAGATAATTGCAATGTTTAAAAAATCTGTGATAATACGATATGATTTAAGGTTATAATAAGTTGAATTGAGCTGGGTTTTTTGTTTGTTTGTTTTTTTACATTTAACAGCCGATGAAAATAAGCGGGGGCAGTGTTCGCTCAGTGGTTAAGGTGCTGGCTTACTGATCTGAAGGTCAGGGGCTCAGGCCTCACTATCAACAATATGTCACTGTTGTCCCACCAGTGCAGCTAATCATGTTATAAGGCCAGCCATGTCTCTCACTGTCTGTAGTGAGAGGCATGTAAAAGAACAACTGCTGTCCCTCAAAGAGTAGGCTACTGGGTTGCCGTAAGCAGGTTTCTGATGAGCTGTCCACAGTGTACCCTGCCCTTGTCCGAGTTGGCTGATATGGACTCCAGCCTCCCTACAACCCTAATTAAGATTAAGTGGTTCAGATAAAGAATGATTGTATGAGAATTAGCCATGACGTTATCTCAACTCTCAACTTTTGGGGGGTTAGGCCACTCATTCATTAGTCATTCATCAGCCCTCTATATGAAGACCTTAAAAAAAAAACCCTTTTTTTTTTTGCATACATCACATTAAAGTAATGTTTTTAATTCAAGTTAAGCTCGAAAGCAGGATGAAAAATGAGCATTTGATGATTCCACTGCATGCCCAGTAAATTTTACAGATGGTATTTAACAACCTAATCATTGTATTATATTCAGTGTGTCAGAAAATCACTCTGAGCTTGGACTTTCTTTTAGTCAAACACTATTTAGGTCCATCATGTTTCTGGAACTAGCTTCTTATTAGCTGTGATCTTTGAAAACCCTTGAGCAAGATTAAAAAAATAAACAAAACACCTCCACTTGGCATTGATTATATGATTACCTACAGTTGACATGTCAAAATGCATTACAGACACTCCCCAACTTACGTTTTTGTTTGGTTCTGGACGGCCGAACGTAAGGTGAAAAAAAAACCGCAAGTTGTTACTGTATGTTCCAGTGACGTATGACGCTCATACTGCACTATACATCCATAAATACCATTACTGTATCTCATAAAACACACCTAAATCAATTATTATAAACTTTAACATTGTAAAATAATATCATATATACGAGAGAAATTGCAAAAGAGAAACGTTGTTGCTGGACACTCTGTGTCACCACTGTTCTAGCCCTTTAGGCTGACCACGACCCATGGCCGTTTTGGTCAAATTCACAGCTGTCGTCCAAGCGAACCAGCTAAGTCTCCAAAAGTGATTTTTAAACAATGAATCACACTCAGTCCTCAAAAAGTTCTTCAAGCTTCCACTTCTAACGAGAGAAATTAAAAAAAAAACGTAGCAGAGATAAAAAGTGTGTTGAACACTGATATTCTACTCAAGCAAACTGATGATATTCTGCGTATGCGCATCTCTCTCACGTAGTCCCGATAGGACGGAATAGGGAGGTGGAATTTCACATAGATAAGTTTTAATGCAAACTTGAACGTTAGGATGAAATGAAAGCTGAAAGCCTTTGTTTTGACGTGATTTCAAGTGCATTGCGACCCGGTTGCAAGGTATTGTACACAAAATCAGGTTGCAAATCACAAACTTAGTCTAAACCAGGGGTGCTCAATCCTGCTCCTGGAGATCTACCTTCCAGATGACTTTATCTCCAACCCTAATGTGGCCCATGTGACATGTAAGATCCAGTCAGGTCTTGATGAGATGATTGGATGGTTAGGTGGGCGTGATTAGGGTTGGAGTGAATGTCTTCTGGGAGGTAGATCTCCAGGAGCAGGATTGAGCACCCCTGGTCTAAACCATTACCGTATTCAGCAGTGAATCTCCAGCTTTCATCCAAGTGGGGGTGGGGTGGGGGGTGTCCGGGGGCGTTGTCCAAAATGAGAAGAATTTTTAAAGGAAGGTTATTCTCCCAGCAATATAAATTCACTTCCGGGATGAAATGATGATAAAGCCAATCTTCAAAGATGGCCAACGTCACCCATGCCTTGTGATTCCACATCCAGATCACTAGCAGAGAGCTCTTGCTAACTTTTTTGAGGGCTCGAGGATTAGCTGCCCTGTACACCAACGGAGGTTTTAGCTTGTGACTTCCATCCGCATTCCCCCCCAAGCATTAGCGTTAGCCTATCCTTAGCCGCTTTGAAGGCAGGAATCGTCTTCTTCACACAGCTGATGTATGTTTTTTCTGGCATTTTTTTTTCCCAGTCTAGTAAGCGTTGAAGATTTGCTTTGGTAAATAACTCTCCTTCTCAATTATTTCCTGTAACAATTCCGGGAAGCTATCGGCGGCTTCCTTATCTGCAGATGTAGCTTCGCCACTTCCGGCAACATGATGCAAATTTGCCCTCTTCTTGAATCTGGTAAATCAGCCGTGGCTGGTATTAAAAGTTTTGTCGGCAGCACTTTCTCCTGCCTTGGCCTTAAGGTCTTCAAAAATTGATCATGCCTTTTTTTGAATGAGCATAAGGCTCAAAGGCATACGCCGCTGACGCTTATTTTCTAGCCACATGGCATCTAGGGCATGTTCAGTCTGTCGTTTGTAAATAATGGACGCAGCATCATCCATAAGTAGCATATTACATCAGCGTACTACGTAGGTACGTCTCGTACTTCGTACAGAGAGCACGCTAAACTCAACTTATAATTTTTTGGGGGAAAAACCCCCATGAAATCGAAAAAACTTAAAACGAATGAACCCAAGTCGGGGAGCGTCTGCATAGGATGAGAACTACTGATTTTTTTGTTGTTGTTGTCGTCATTATTCAGACATAATATCCATTAGTTTTTTCAGACATTCAACAAGTTTCCACAGAATACCACACATTAAAACTATAATAATCTACATCGATGAAGCTTACATTAATCGTTCATATGTTTTGTCTTGGTATGACTGGTTGGTGAGGTAGGGTACGTAGACTGATCTGAATCCTGGACAATGATTGATGATGATGTCACACACGGTGAAGTGCATTATGTCACTCTCCAATCTTTCCTCCAGCTGAGAGAAGAAGCTGCACAATGCAATACATTTACAAATTAGAACAGTATACAGTATTGAACAATATAAAGAACAAAAACTTGCACAGAACAGTACTTAGATGTCAGTATTACATGAAGAGCAGTATAAGCTTTAGGATTATGGAGGGTCAAACGTGGACTCACTGTTGTAAAATAAAATCTGAGGACTGACTATTAGAATATTACAGTATATATATTTCATTTTGCTTAAAAAAGTATAAACAGTGGTCCCTCGCTACTTCGCGCTTCAATTCATGCAGCTTCAGTACATTGTTGTTTTTTTAAATATTCATAGAAATAAAAAATAAGGAAATTAAGGAAGAATAGGGGGAAAGTTAAGGAAAATGCTACAAAAACAAGGCCAATTATGCAAAACAAAACAAAAAAAACCCCACCCAAACAAACAAAAACAAAAAACAACCCAAAACCCCCCATCAAATTCAGGTACATTTTTATGTGAGGTGCGCATCTGTGTGCCCATGCATGTCTCTATTTGTGTGTCTTTATATTGTATCGACATCTTATGCATTATTTTTGAATGTTTAATTGTTATTGTATTTATAGCATTGAAGGGATATTAATTGATATTATATACACATATACATGTACGTATACGTCAGTCAGGGGGGGGTTGATCCTACTATGTGGAATTCGGCGGTCACGGGGGGGGGGGGGTTCTCTGTCCCAATTAACTGCGGAAAGTGAGGGATCCCTGTAAAACGCCTTTTGAGAAATATTGCATATGCTTTTTCAAACACTTTTTGAACGCATATACTATACAGACACTCCCTGCTTTACATTTTCGATTTTACATTTTTTTTTTATAAAAAAATTTGTCATTTTGAGTTTAGCGTGCTCTCTGTAGTATGAGACGTACCTACGTAGTACGCTGACGTAATACGCTACTTACGCATGATGCTGCGTTCATTGTTTATAAACGACAGACTGAACGTGCCTTCCTTCTTCCCAGTTCACTGTGTTTAACCCTTGTGTTAAGACGTCGTCTCTGTGATCTTCGTGTTTACACTGTTTTGCGGACTTTTGTAACCCTAAGCAAATATGGTTGGTCAGAATCGTCAGCCTACTAGTGATAGTGCAGTGTTCATTTTTGCTCAAGAAAGTTATGAGTCCCAGGGACTCGCAGGTTGGGAAAGTATGAGTCCAAATGCAATAGTAATGAGTCCTGTCAAATAACGGAAAAGATTCGCCCGAAAATGTATAGAACTTCAAATAGATCATTGCCAACACAAAGTTCATTCAATCATTTTATGAAAAGTTTATTAGGTTCACAGATAAAAACAAAATTTAAATACTTTGAAGTCATCACAGAAAAAATAATACTGTTTTAACTTTCACTCATTCATTAAAAATGCTAGAAAATGCTGACAGTGACTGAATAATTCATCAAGTATTTATATGTTGTCATATATCCTCCTGTGTTTAGTATTTTTCCACACATGAAGAGCTTTGTGCAGATCCAGCTTTCCTGCAAGCTGAATCTTCATCAGTTTGTCCTGCATGTTCACATTGAGTCTGTTCCTCTTCTTGGTAAGGATTTTGTTTTGGATTGAAAATCCTCAACAAACTATCCAAGAGTTCAGATGCAGTGAAGTAAGAATCGTAGCTGAAGTGCTTTTTCAACAATTGTAGATCAGCCACATCAAGATCATGCATGAGATCAATAACAGATTTGAATTTTCGCATGGGTATATCCTCGTTTGTCATCCATTGAACAATTTTTAATAGTGCCAGAATTGCGCGATCTTGCTTTCCTTCACACTTACTTACGTAATTTTTCCGATCCTGCTGTAACTTCGGTATATCCATTGCTAATTTGTGAGCACTGAGATCCGCATGTCTCGATAAGGTTGTGTTCTGAAAATTGCGATTTTTAGTCACTTTGTTCATGCCATTAACTTCGTTGTGTTCCGTGCATACACTACAGTACATAAAATCCTCGTCGTTGTCGTTCTCTACATATCGCAACCACGTGTAAAGTTTGAGCCAGTGTTGCTGAAACGATCGCTTTTTTCGTGGCTTGTCTTCGCAATTTTCCTCTTCATCAAAGACATTCTCTTTATCCCTGTTTGAATCTTTGTTCATTGAGAAAAAATTGCTTAATCTACGCTGATTTTCGTCGACTTTGAATACTTTTTTCGGAGGCATGTTGCACGTTAAACACTCGAGAACTAGCGGAAATGAATGAACACTGGCGAGCAGACGAAATCACGTGAGCAGACGAAATCTCGCGAGAGGATCCCGATTCGATATCTCGAAAGCGCAGAAGGCAAAACTCGCACTCGGAAAGGTAAACAAATATGGCGGTATTGTCAAAGCATCGACCGATTTCGCAAGATATTTTGGCAAATATTTCTGTTTTGGGACAATGTTACATAAATTGATGAAAAATATTAATGAGTCCGGCGGACGCACATTGGTTTGACACCATGCGTCCCTACGGATTTTCATGCGTCAGGGACGCAAGGACGCAGGCAAACGTGAACACTGATAGTGGTAATCAGAAAACGCGGTAAGCAATCTCGTTAGAAACGAAGATGGCTATTATCAAGAAAATCAATGCTGATGAAAAACATGTGAATATTGCACGTTTCTTCCAAATGGCTCCGTCGACCATCGGAACCATTTACAAGCAGAAAGATCACATCATAGAGAATGTTAAAGGTTATATTTGATATTTGAACAGTGAATTTGATTAAAATTTATCCATTTAAAATTATTTTGCTTGAATTTAATTTATTTGAAATTAATGTTGATATTATTTGATATATTTGATATTATTTTACAATGTTATGTTGATAATTGATTTAGGTGTGTTTTATGAGATACAGTAATGGTATTTATGGATGTATAGTACAGTATGAACGTCATATGTCACTGGAACATACAGTAACAACTTACGTTTTTTTTTTTTTTTCACCTTATGTTCGGCCATCCGGAACCGAACTAAAACATAAGTCAGGGAGCGTCTGTACATTAGTTGTTTTAACCAGTAGTGCACCGATTCAAGAATGAATTCTGCAAGTTGCAACATGAGTACCCCTAAGACATAATGATGTTCATTCTTACCTGTGACTGATGACTCTGACTTCACTGAGTTTGGAAAAAAGCCATTTTTTGTCTTGTGGAGTCAAGAGCACATTAAGCTGTTTGCACTGGACAAAATGTTCCATCACAATGTCCAAGCTTCTGCAGTATGATGACTCAGATGTCACCACTTCGAATCTCACCTACAATTAGGCAAATGATCAGATTTGTGCTTTATAAACCGGGAGACATCTCACACCAGAATCTAGCCATACACTTGGAACAGAAAAACAGACCTCCTGTAGGCGTCTCTGATCCTGACTGAGTTTTTTGACATCGGGGTTTCCCTTCACTTCAGGCAGGTCCTGCCACAGCATGGGCGAGGAGGCAAATGACCTGGACAGTCGTGGTGATATGGGTCGCTGATTAGTGTCATGACGTACGGTCAAAGACCCACTTCCACTTGAAGGAGAGTTTATGTGGGACAGGGAATGAGGATGGAGCACAGAAGGAAGAGCTGGGAGGGGCCGACGGGCTATGGTAGGAGAATGTGCTGGTGATGAGGATGCTGCGAAAGGTTGGAATTCCCCAAATATAGAACTTGTTTCAGAATACGACTGATCAATGAGGTCCCTGGTCTGAACCACATCACTGTACTGCTGGTACAATTGGAAATCTGAGAGGGACAGAAAGACATTATAAACTTATTATTATAGGGACTTTATTAAAGTGTCTTGGATTATTTTATTTTGGATAACAAAATGACTGATATCTAAAGCATATTCCGTGGCGCGACATGTCCAGGCAACACTATTGCTAAGAAACAACGACAAGTTCCACAAAGACCAGTTCGAGTTCAAGATTCAAGTCTAACTCAACCGCTGTTCTGCAGGTTTGCATGCACTAACTTGTCCATAAGAGAGGGAGGAGAAACAATTACATGAATTAAGGACTCTTCTTCTAGTCACCGAATGTGAATGCTATAGGCACATCTTTAAAAGGTCTGGTTTTTTATATGTATATACAGCTACTTATTTTCTGCTTCATTTATGGAAATCATTTTGATATTAGCAAGCTGTTAGGGTATGTGCACATATTTGAATAATTAGCCAGAATTTAACCCAGGTTATCTGCACAGAAAAGTGCAGGAATAAAAATTATACACTGTATCTTAAGACATGTCCACCTAGCTTATTCTGCTTAAATGCAACCAAACCTTTTAGGAGCAGCTTATACTTTATCCTACAGTATTAATCTTCTATACCTGTTTACATTTCCGTGTAAAACAGTGCAAAATTATTACACAGTTAATGATATAATAAGAAGTCGTAGTGTGGTATTCAATGGAATTTGAAAAGATGAATCAGCTCAACTCTGAAGGCCAGATCTATTTGGATCAGGGGCGCGGCACAAAACAAAACATGACACAATCACAGAATGGGACATTCCTACTTAATTCACTCTGCACTAAATACATCAAACAGTCCTTCTTATTACTTCATATCGTTCTTCACATTATTGTGAAATTCTGCCTCAAACTAAGATGTGGGAGAGAACATACTTTTCATTAAGCCATGTACATGTAAATTTTAGTAGGTGGGAGCAAACAGTTTAGTAAATCTGCCTCCATAGCCAAAACTCACTGTGATATTTTGAATTTCTCGATTTTGACCTGCAAAGTGTTGATTTCAAAGTCCTGGAAAAGATAGAGAAATTAGTTGAATAAAAGTATATAATGAGAGCCAAGCCTTTGTACAAATGTATAATGTGTGTATTAACATGATCTGCAGTCATGTCAGACGACAGACGGGTGGATCAATTGCTCAAAACAAAAGCTCAGATGTGTCATGGTAACACATTCACCAATAATTTCTCATCAAATCTCATTCAATGCATTGAAGGTAGAAGGTTTACTTGCTTCAGATCTAATTCACTCCATGTGAAACTCAGATCAGGTTCTTCATCATCTGCACAAGAAGATTATGGCATACTTTAGCACAGGACATCATACAGCAAAATCATTGCCATTATCAGTAGAAATGGAAAGCAATGGTTTGTAGTAGTAAGACTGTACACAGTTTAGAGACAGGCATAGTAGCGGTGATATGAGTTGAGAGGATTTTTCTAGATTAGCAAATTAAAGCAAGGAAGCTATATCCAGATATTCTCAAATGAATTGATGTATATCAAAATCACATTCCTAAATTATCACTAGGGATCTCAGGCCTGAATACAGTGTACTGCAAGTATACTTCCTTTGCCCCAAGGTTTAGACTATCTACGTAGTGAGTCAACTTGTTACCACTGTCAAAAAACACAACTATGCATGCTCGTCGCATAATTAGGAATCCATGTTCCAACAGAAGTAATCCGCAATCACCCAAGAAAAGTGATCCCCTATTGAGCTTCAGTCCAATTTTGAGTTTAGAGTGCTCTCTGTAGTACGAGACGTACGTACGTAGTACGCTAATGTAATGACGCAATGACGTAATGATGCTGCGTCCATTGTTTACAAACGACAGACTGAACGTGCCCCTTCTTCTTCCCAAGTCACCGCGTGTTACCCTTGTGTTAAGACGTCGTCTCTGTGATCTTTGTGTTTACACTGTTTTGCGGACTTTTATAACCCTAAGCAAATATGGTTGGTCATAAGCGTAAGCCTACTAGTGATATTGGAAATCAGAACATGCGGCAAGTTATCTCGTTAGAAACAAAGATGGCTATTATCAAGAAAATTGGTGCTGGTGAAAAACATGTGAATGTTGCACATTTCTTCCAAATGGCTCCGTCAACCATCAGAACCATTTACAAGCAGAAAGATCTCATCATGGAGAATATTAAAGGTTATATTTGATACTGTATTTGATATTTGATCAGTGAATTTGATTACAATTTCTCTATTTCAAATTATTTTGCTTAATTTCAAATGAATCAAATTCAATGTTGATATTATTTGATATTATTTTACAATGTTTATAATAATTGATTTAGGGGTGTTTTATGAGATACCGTAATGGTATTTACGGATGTATAGTACAGTATGAACGTTATAGGTCACATCATACGTCACTGTAACAACTTACGTTCACTTTCTACTTACGTTCGGCCGTCCGGAACCTAACTAAAACGCAAGTTGGGGAGCGTCTGTATGTGAGGTGTGCATCTGTATGTGTGTGTATTTATATTTTATTTACATCTTATGCATTATTTTTGAATGTTTAATTGTTATTATAAGTATTTATAGCATTGAATATGTATTTATTGGTATTATATACACATATACATGTGCGTATACATCAGTCAGAGGGGGTTGATCCTGCTTCGCGAAATTTGGTGGTCGCGAGTGGGGTCTCAATTAACCGTGGAAAGTAAGGGATCCCTGTATATCTAAAGTGACTTATAGGTGGCAAAATAACGAGATGCAATGGCATTGCAATGTTTTTTTTTTTGGCGGGAAGGGGGGGGGGGGGTCAACTTGATTATGCTTCACTTATCATGGTAACCTATTAATCATTCATGTATCATGCATTTGAAAATATTAACTTGCTCATATGCTTTGCTTACGTACTAACTCGCACCTAAAATGGTTGATATTTAAGAGCATGCTATTTGTTATCTGGTGTTCTAGGCTTAAAGCCCAGCAATAAAAATGTATACGTTTACAAGAGCTGTATGTCTGAAATAAAAATATGCAATAAATATATAAGTCTGTAAAAGTGTCTGTGCTGAACAATGATGGACACGAAGGGACTAATGAGAACAATTAATTCTATATTCATTCACAAGTGCCACAAGAGCACAAGTATGCCTATTGGAGAAAATGATGACCATGACTGTAAGTATCTGAACTGTACACTTTAAGGATATTAATATGACATCGTCCCAGGTTACATGCAGCCACCTCTCACCTCCTGTGAAAATTCGGGTTCTGCGGTCCCTTCCAGCTCCGTCGTCTTCCTCCTCTTCTTCATTCTGCCTTTGCATTGACCTACGGATCATACTCGTCTTTTCCCATACTTCATTCCCCAATTCCCGGAAGCTGCTGGAGTTTAGCAGTTTCCACATTGCTTTTTTCTTCTGTTTCTTCTGTTTCTTACTGCTTCCCTCCTTATCGGTTTCATTATCAGATGAGAGACTCTGAGGGTCCGAGAGTTGCTCCAATCCTCCTTCTCCGTCCGAGTGTCTTCTTATCTGTAAGAGAATTTCATTTTCTTCCATTGTGTCAATCGTTGCATCCTCTGGATTCATATGTAACTCGGGGTTACTCATGGTGTGGCCTTTTCTCTCATGGTTGTTCTTGCGAAGTTTTTGGACAGTGCTATAGTGCTGTGCGTCGCCCTGATTGTCCATTTCAACTGAAGTCAGATCACCTATCTCCACAGTAGGTGTGCTTGACTCAGGTATGATAAGGGTCTCATCCTCGGTGGAGCCCAAGATCTCAGTCAGCACATTTTTAGCCCATTTGACATGCGGAGCAGCAGAAAAGCGTTTACTATCCTCTACATTTTCTGACTCCTCTACCACTTGGTTTTCTTCATCTATATTTTTTATTTGAGCACTTTCATGATCTTCGATTTTGATCACTGTCTCAATGCATTCTGTCTGGTATGGTGCAATGTCATTTTCTGCAATTACATCACCACTAATTTCTAGGTCTCTTGATGATGTAACTTCCTTTGTCATTTGTTCAGATTTTATATTTTCATGTTTTGAGTCATGGCTGCTTGGCATGTCCTCCTCAGATAAATTAAGTCCATACTTTGTTCTCATGCCCTCTGCCTCGATGTCTCTGTTTGGTGTTTCGTGCTGATGACCACCAGCACCACCCATTTCCCAAGGTGAGTCCTGTGTGGACTCCTGCTCCTTGTGATCCCATTGTGGGTGTTGGTTGGATCCTGACCTGGGAAGAGTTTGACCAACCACACAAAAGACAGTTAATTTGCCATCTTTTCCCTCTCTGGCTTCAGTCTCCTCCTCTCTGTTACTGGTGCTGGTGGGGGCTGTACCCTTTCTTTCTGCACCGCCCAAAGATTCTGTACAATCATCAAACCGGTCCTCCTCTGCCTCTTCATTGTCAGTACCACTGGACACAGTCACAAATCCATCCCTCCTGTCTTGCCATGCTTCTTCACTTCCTTCTTCGGTCTCAGAGTTAATATATCTTTCGCTTCCTTGCTCTTCATCTCTGTCACTCCCTTCTACATAATCTACCACAGTTTCTGCCTTTGTCTGCCAGTGCACATCTGAACTAGCTTCTCTGTCAAAGACTTTCTCATCACTACTTTCCAAGTTCTCAGTATCAACATCCTTCATAAACTGTGTAGTGCTATCTATGTCTCTCTGCCTGTCTTCCACCAATATTGTTACTCCTCCGTTGTTTCTGTCTGTGGACATTTCTTCTACAACTTTTGACGTCTTCTGCTCTTTGAATCTCTGTGCATATCTCTCCTTCGCTTGCTGTCTTTCTTTATAGTCTTGCTGTAGTAATTCACTGCTCTCTCTTCCTGATCGAGGCTCCAGCCACATTTTCCTGTGTGGTCTCTTTTTGCTCTCAGTTGTTTCTCTTTCTTTCCCCCTCTCTCTGTTCATTTCCTCTTTTTCAGAGCCTTCTCTTTCTTCATCTTTCCTTAGCTCCCATGCTGTGTTCTGTCCTTCCACCTTTCTCTCGCAGTCACTCTCAGATGTGCTCTTTCTCTCTTGCTCTTCAAAGCTATCTTTAAATCCTCTATGTCGATAGTCACCTTCTATATCACTTCCAGGCATCACCTCTCTGCTGCTTCGGGCCTCCTCCTGAATCTTCTTGTCGGTCTCTCGCCTTGTTTGGCTATTTCTATCTGTCATTTCTTCATCGTAATATTTTTGTTTAGGTCTGTCTGCACATTCAGGGTACATGTCCATCTCTTGCTCTGCAAACGATGTGCGTGCTCTTCCTCTCTCATGATCTCTTATCATTCTTCCATCGAGTTCTTTCTCTCTTCTACTATCTTCCATGCCCCTTAATCGATCCCTCTCTCCATCAGGTCCTCTCTCCACTCTGGCCCGTACTCTTACATCTCTCGCTCTGTCTCCCTCAATCATCCCTTGTTTATTCTCTTCTCTTCCACTAGTTCGTAGAGTTGTTTCTTTTTTATTTCTAATTTCATCTTCTCTCTGCCTTTCCACTTCTCTACGCCTCTCTCTTTCTCTCAATTTATCCCTGGTTCTTTCTTTTTCTCTTTCTGTTTCACTCCTACTACAATGTCGCCGAGTAACAGCACCCTCTTCCCTTGTTTCCTCTCTCCATTTTTCCCCATCTGTATCCCCCTCACTTTTTGCGTTTCTGTGTCCCTCTTTTCCTGGCTCCCTCCACCTTTCATGTCTCTCCTCTCTGTCCGAAAAATTATCTCCATTTCCCTCTGTAGTTCTCCTTGTTCGTACAGTGGAAAACTGTTCTATTCTAATTCTGGGTCTGTCTCGATCCCGGTCTTTTTCTCGCCTTCTGTCACTGACCTCTGCCTGTCTCTCTCCTCTTCTGTCTCTTTTTCCAGGATCTCGCCTTGTACTGTCAAAATCTTCCTCCCCTGTTTTTCTGTCTGCATTTCTTTTAATGTCTTCTCTCATTCTTATTCTCTCATTCTCTCTCTGCCTTTCCATTTCTCTATATTTCTGGGTGTCCCTGTCTCTTTTTCTAGCCCGATCTCTTTCTCTCTCTCTTTCATTCTTAATCAAGTCCACTTCCCTCGATCTTCCAACACCTCTCTCCATTAGTTTCTCACTACTGTGATCAATGGAATGTCTTTTTCCTGTTTTCCTTTCTCTTTCACTAGTTGGTCTTGTAGTCCGAGGGTAAGTGTCTCCCAGATGTTTTCCTCTGTACTCTTCATGCTGTTGAAAAGAGGTCATTCTTCCATTTGTATATCGGCCTCCGTCTCTCCTTCGGTCCCTTTCTCTCAAGTCCGTCTCATCTCTACCTTTGAATTGACCAGATCTCCCTTTTTCTCTCGAATCTTCCTCCAGTTCCCTCACGCCCTCTCTTGGTCTGTCCCGTATTCTGTCCATCTCTCTAGCTTTCAACTCTTCTTCTATCCTCTCTTCCATTTGTCTTCTTGGACCAGCTTGAGGTCTGGCCTCATGACTTATCCACTCATTTGATTGATTTCCCCTGTCAGAAGTAGCTGCGCTATGAGGCACTTGTAAAGAATCCTCAATGGTCCGATTTGTGCGTTTGGTTCCCATGGCAACATAATTTTGACAACCTGTCAGAGATAATTATATTTAATGACATTGACTGGATAAACATTTTAGAAAACATACAAAAAAAAAAAAAAAAAAAAATCAGACACAAAGCTCTGAAAAGGTTTATGATCAATGTTTGCAGTTTGTTTTTAGCCCAGAAAACATTGAGCATAACCCGTTTCAGTTTTGTGCCTGTTTATTTTTTAGGTGTTGCAGAATATCTGCTCATAACAACCTTTGTATTTGTCATAAAATGTTTGCAGTTATTAAAAAAAATCAAAATTTTAGCATTGTATAACATTATGACACACATTTTACATTTACTCTTTAAGAAGAACAATTCAAGTCATACCCATGATCTTATATAATATATTTTAAATCAATCTACTGTATTACACCAAATTATTTTACTTTCATTCTGCTACGAAAGTAAGTCCAGTACATGTAAGCTGCAACAATGAAAACATGAACATGGCTGATTCATGTTTACTGATGAGTAAATCATATTCGATATACCAACAGCACTTGTTAAGTTTAGTCCAACCAAGTCATTTACTTAGGAGTCTTTGAGTGTATCAGAGTATGATAGCTTTTAGTATTCATATGAAAGAATAGTAAGTTGTTTTCAAATAAATCTCACCTGAGCAGCGTCTTTGGAGAAGCCAGCGTTCTCCTTCTCCCACTCTCCCTCTCTCACTGAAGAACTAACAAGAATTGCACAACACAGGATCGTTCCACATACCTGCCAATGCTCACTGAATACTGAGAGAGATAAATGTTTAACTGATAATTTTGATTGACTTACGTCTTCTTTAACTCATTCTGTTCTTCTAAAACATATGTTCCAAATGTTTACACCACTGACAGAAGTTTTTCTGTGTGTTCAACTCTCTCAGGGTTCCTTCCCCTCCTCCCTCCTCAAATTCCCAAACAAGTCTGAACAGAGAGACATGGATCCTCCCTCTTTTCTTTCTTCTCACTTTCTCAGCCACTTGGACATACGGAACAGAAGAACACAAATATCTACGTAAGCTATGGTGTCCCAGAATTTATTTGCCTCGTCCAACAGTTCACTGTAACTAAACCAGCTGCCTGATCATCAGTTGTATAATCCAAGACATGCCACCTTTTCTCACAGGCCTTGTAGGGACTCCTTTCTCCCACAGAATCAGGAAGTGGACTTTCTGAACGTATGCTGCACTGTGATTGGTAAGGTGAGAGGTGCTGGGTGTGTTCACACACACACTAAGGCAGGTACAAACAGGTAAGAGAGGGGGAAGGGAGGAAGGATATATTGACTGCATTAAAGCATATTTAAGAGATAATGTCATAAAAATACAACATTGAAAGTCACTATCACCACAAATACACACAGACAGACACCATTATAAAGCTTTTATAAAGGCTTAAACCACAAAACTAGAACGAGGGAAAGCAATTCTTGTTTAATTTGGGTTCAACCAAGACTTCACAAATTCCAGATCAGTAATGCATCCAACTCAAAAACTAATAAGTGAATCTGTCTACTGAGGAGGGACCTTTGGATCCCTAAAGAGAAGTCAAATCAGATATAAGCAATCAGCTAATCCAATCTTGTTCCCACTCTATTCATAAGCTGTCACAACAGATCACAGATGGTGGCAGTCAAGTAAATAAAATGGGTGTGACCGACTGATATACACATTGAAGTTTTTTCCGCAGTGTTGATGGGCCATTAATCCGTAATGCTGTTGAGCATAACAATGATAAAAGCATTGTACCTGTATTCACAGGCAGGGTGTTAAGACCTGCTAAAACCCCAAAATAAAGTTTAATAATTACGGAAGTAGCAGAAAAACTTTCCAGAAGTGCTCTGTGAAATTTAGTAAATGAATGAATATCCCTGTAGTGAAATTCAGCTTTTTAAAAACATTGTTGTGGATTTACCAGGCTATCTCATAATCATGAAACTTTCAGGATTACAGACTTATACAATACACAGAACAGATTATTCATAAGTACCAGTACTAGTGAAAGCTGTGCAATCAGGAAACTTTCAGACGTTTATAATATACTGTTACAGTCACAGCGATATGGTGGCACAGTGGTTAGCACATCTGCCTCATAAGAAGGTCCTGGGTTTGGACAGAGCCTTTCTGTGTGGAATATGCATGTTGTTCCCATGCTTGCATGGACTTCTTTGAGGGACTCTAGTTTTTACTCGAACAGTCCAAAGTTGTGCTAAGTGCTGTTACAAATAGGTGTGAGTGTGACTAGTCGTGTGGGTGCTGCCCTGAAAAGACCTGGTAAGAAGGGTCCTCATGGCCTACGCCCAGAGTTGATCGAGATAGGTTCCTGGTTCTCAGCGACCCTAATATGATTAAGCAGTGCTGCAAATGAAGGAATGGATACGGCCTTTGTATGAAACGGTGAATAATTCAGATATCTGTAGGTGTTATCGATCAATAATTGCTTATTAGTGAATTTCTCCATTGTGAGATTAATAAAGCTGTATCTTATTTTATCTTATTATCCCATTGCGTATTGCTTGATAACTTAGTGTTCTTCATTTACAGATATTTAAATTAAGCTATAGAACTTCAATGTAAGCATTATTTTCAGTTATTAATAATTATAAAGTTGATAAAGTGCACTGGCCGCATTGAACAATTGACTAAAATTCAGTATGAAACTCAACTTCCCATTGTCGCACAGAGTTTGCGTCATGCGCAGTCACGTGACCAGTGGCTCAGTTTCACTTCCGCCTTCTTTAGGATATGATAAACTGAATCATGAGACTTTTCTTTTGTAGCTGAATTAAAACTAATGTCTAACAGAGTCCGTGCTGCGTATGACCTCTCTCTGGTTTCTGTTGCTTTAACTCTCATGGATGATATGTGTGCAGATGGTTCGGTGCTGTAAGATCTTTATCTGGAACTAGCTCGCTAGTCAGCAAACAGGAACTTGCGAGCCATTGATCACCTGGTTAGCATCAGCTAGGCTAGTTCAGTACTTTTATATTACTCGAGTTTGTGTCATACATCAGATTCGGGGACTATAAGGTACATCAAGTGTTATTGTCGTTTTTGTTTTTTAATGAAAGTGCATTACTATAATATGTTTTATATGTCATATTTGCCCCTTTGACAGTTTTGGTAATTTGGAAAGTTGTAAAAATACAAATAAGGAACTTTTCTCAACACCCACCCTCCCTCCCCAATAGTGGCTTATAATTAAATTTGGCTTATAAACTTTAAATATATAATTAATAAATGAATGAAAAAATATTCAGTGGGAACTTCCTTATTCTTGATGTTCAAACCTCGTGACTGGCTCTGCTATCAGAAGGAATAGTGTTATAATGTGTTATAATGACTACATGATGCACCTTATTATATTGCAGGTCTTGAATCATGGCCATGCCAGAATGTTGGATAATGCTCATTTTTCTTGTACTGGTGACTACTGGTGCACAAGCAAGTGAGAACACGAAGAAGTGCAAGCTGCTGCATGAGAGTGCCTCTGAGAGAAAGGTACTCAGTTTCCTAGAGCCACTCACCCACCAGAAGTAAGTAAAAATGCATGCTGTCCTACTTGTTTTCGTCAATCAGTCCTCCATGTTCAAATGAGTTTTACAAAAGTGCCTTCTCTCTTTTACTAGTTTTACTGCTCAAACCGAGGAAGGGAAGGAGAAATACACATATGTGTTCCAGGTGTGTGGGGATGCAGATGGGATGAAAGATGCCGGAGTTGTACAGAGAGACAAGAGTGGCAATCAGGTGCTCATTGGGAATTACAGTTTAACTCAAGCTTTCAAAGGAAGTAAGTATCAGGATGTTCAACATATGCATAAACTATAGGTAGATTAAGTGCAATTTTTTTCTTTTACTTAATTCATTCATCGTTTATTTTCTGTAATCGCTTAATCCTAATTAGGGTTGTGGGGAGGCTGGCGCCCGTTCCCGCCGACTCCGGGCGAGGGCAGAGTACACCCTGGACAGCTCACCAGGCCATCGCAGGGCAGAAATACATTGACGGCTATGCAGCTACTCTTGTCGAAAGTCAGCAATGGTTCTTTTGCATTGCTCACACCATAGACATTGAGAGACCTGGCCGGCCTTTGATAACCCAATTAGTTGTACTGGGGGGGGGAGACAGTGACAACCTGTTGAGAGTGGGGCTTGAACCCTCAGCCTTGGGATCAGCGATCCAGCACCTTTGCCACCAGGCCACCACTGCCCTTTCTTTTGCTTGATTACCCTAAATATGCTTTTGCACCATCACACACGAATGTTCAAACAGATGCCTACTTTACATTAACATTTCACACTGTTGAAACTTTTTAAAATTTCCATCTTTATGAAAATGTATATTTCATTGTGAGAGAGGCACAGTGGTGTATTCTTCAGCACATCTTCCTCACAGCAAGAGGGTCTTGAGTTCGATATCCAGGTTTTGGCGTTTCAGTGTGGCATAAGCATGTTCTCCCTGTGCTTGAGTGGGGTTCCTTCAGATACTCTGCCCCCTCCCCAGTCCAGAGACATGCACATTAGGCCAACTGGCAGTTCCAGATTGACCCCAGGTGTGAATGGCTGACTGTGTGTGTGTGTGTGTGTGTGTGTGTGTGTGTGTGTGTTGCTCTGCAATGGTTTGTTGAGCTATTCAAGGTGGTTTTGCCCAGTGTCAAGATAGATAGGATTAAACATTTTGACGAATGAATGATTTGAATGAGAGTACAGGGATCCCTCACTATTCGTGGTTAATTGGGACCGAGATCCCCACACGACCATCGAAATCTGTGAAGTAGGATCACCCCCTTACCCCCGACTGACGTAGACGTACATGTATATGTGTATATAATATCAATAAATACATATTCAATGCTATAAATGCTTATAATAACAATTAAACATTAAAAAGTAACGCATAAGATGTAAATAAAATATAAATACACACACATACAGACGCACGCAGATGCGCACCTCACTACAATGTAACTAGCTTTGATGGGAGGTTTTGGGTTGTTTTTTGTTTTGTGTTCAGGGTTTTTTTATAATTGGCATTGTTTTTCTGACATTTTCCTTAACTTTTTCCCCAATTCTTCCTTAATTTCCTTATTTTTTAATTCGATGAATATATTAAAAAAAAAAATGCGATGCATTGAAGCGCAAAGTCGTGAGGGATCCCTATATTTCCTTATCTACATCAATGAAACTGGACAAAACTGCCTAAAGAACATTTTTCCTTTGACTTTTCCCTGCAGGTGACTGGGTAATGCTGATCTACCTGGGTGGGGAGAAATATCATGAGCACTGCTCACAGGAAGCAAGAAGAGCCATTATCATGATTTCCTGTGACAGAACTAAGACTGCAGTAAGCTTTCAGTTTTCACTTTGCTTGAAATTTCTGCTTCACAGTTTAAGCAGACATTTTAACAATCACACTGTTAATCATGGTACTAATATCAACAGAAATATAATCTCAGTGGTCCTACCCATAATTCCTATAATGAACTGATAATTTGGAAGCGATTCTGAATTTAAATTTGGTTTAGGCAAGCCAGACCTGTAAGGTTTAGAGTTAGTGTATTTACATCTTACGATGGTGATATTCCTGATTTTTTTTTTTTTTTTTTTTTTTTTTTTTTTTTTTTTAAATGAAAAATTTGTCTTAGATCAGTTGATATTGATAATTATTGATTATTCTTAATGGCCAGTTTTAATAATTAACAAGAAAAAAATGTCAAAGATAAGCACTTTAACTTTTTTAAAAACCTTACTTTATCAACAATTTCCTCATTGTTATGTTCAAGGAACTGTGCAGTGCCAAAAAAATTGACAAACACCCCATCACATAAACGTAGTGCGTGAGTACATTCACAGTGAAATGTGTGTTTGTTTGTTAGTTTGTTTATAGCTGTATGCTAAATGTCTTTGGCTGTATTGTGAACTAACATATACATTTATATACATTTTAAAAAAACTATTCCATAAAATAAATCTGCATTGTGTCAGTTGAAAATGACTAAAAATACCATCTACTGGTGAAAGTCATTCTGAACTGTATGATGCCCGTTCTGATGTAACACCTAAAGGTTTGCATCTTTACTTTGCATTATGAAGTTCAAGAATGTTGAGTGATAGCGTATGTTAGTGTGAATGCCTATGTTCTGTTGTGCTATAATAAACTCTAAGGTAGGTTCTCTCAAAACCACAGCTACCAGACAGTGTGACACTATTAAAAAAAATGCATAATATTTCATCTCTGAAATCAGTGTTAAATTATCCTAGTAATATTGAATAATTAACTCCTTTCTTGCTCATATTTCCCAACTATTTTTTTAGGGAGCGCTGTCGGTGGTCTTGGAAGACAGAGACAGGGATGCTGACTGTTTTTACCTGTTGGAGTTGGACTCCAGTGCTGTGTGTGCTGTGATTGAATCCAAGCTCAGCACTGGGTCCATACTTCTAATTGTGTGAGTCATATTTTTTAAGACCGAATGGAATTAGATTGGAATTATATTATATGATTATACATAAAAGTCCTTGTTCGACTGGCTTAAAGTCTGATTACAGCTCACATTCGCCATGATGTTGTTTCAACCTTTTACACAACATTTACTTTTGTCAAGAGTACTCTTAAGTTATTTATTTCTTTATTTGTTTGTTTATTTTATACCAAGCTGTTTTATGGATGATGAGTCAAACCACACGAAAGAAAACTTTGAGTGACTTTACAGTTGGGCTGCTTATCTAATCCCTTATCAGCCACTGAAACCTTGCATTGTAGTCAGGAAGTATTTCTGCATCATCAGGACATCATTCCATTATTAATGGAGTAATCTGGTCATTCTATACATTCACGTAATCAGGAATAAAACTTTGCTTTACTGCTGAGCCTCAAATTGACCAACTGAAACAGTTCATAGTACCTCCTTCAGAGACACCTACAGTGCGTACCATTCACAATGGTACATAGCTTCATCTGCTTCCCTTTTCCCTTCTAAATCACTTTATCCATTCATTTGCCGAACTACCTGTTAGCCTAATGTACCTCTCTTTGGATTGTGGGAGAAAACTGGAGTACCCTGAAAAGACCCACAAAAGCACAGGGAGAAAATGCAAACTACACACAAACATGCTCTTTGAGCCTGGGACTTGAACCCAGGACCTTCTTGTTGTCAGATGAAGTACTAAGCATTACAGCAGTGTGCTTCCAACCAGTCACTCTTACTTACTTACTTATGCTCTTCAAGCCATAGTCAGCTCATAAGACCTGCCAGCATCCTCTGCCACTCCTCTCAATCTTTCGCTGCTGCGCCAGCTTTGCTCCATGTCTTGCCTCCCTCGTTTCTTACGTTTGGTTTCGGTGCTTCGCCTCCATGTTGTTCTTGGGCAACCTCTCTCTTTTTTTTTTTCTTCTCCCCTCTGGCATCCATGTCAGTGCTATTTTAGTCTTATGATTATGGGACTTCCTCAAGGTGTGTCCTATCCACCGCCATCAACTGGCCCTAACTGTCTCGCCCACTGAGTACGTTTCTGTCCTGCAGTAGAGCTCATTGTTGATGATTTTTGTTGTCCAGAAAATCCGGAGAATTCTCCTAAGACACTTCCTGTGGAATCTCTCCAGCCTGATGGTATCTCCTTCACTTAATTTCCACATCTCTGCACCATAAAGTAGCACTGACATTACATTGCTGTTAAATACACTGGTCTTAGTCTTTCTGCTGTACTTGCTTGATTTCCAGAGGGGGGGTGAGCGTGGCGAAGGCAGTCCTTGTTAGAGCTAGCCTGTTTTTGTCTTCTGTAGATCCTGCAGTCTTATTTAGCACAGCACCGAGGTACGTGAACGTGTCCACATCTTCAGCACTCCTGCCCTTGATCTCAATAGGACTGATTTCTCTGTTGTTCAGTCTTAACACCTTGGTCTTGTCAGTGTTGATTTGTAGACCCATACTCTTGGCATGTTGACATAGTCTTTCTGTCTTCTCGTGCATATGCTGGTGCCTACTAGACAGAAGGATGATATCATCAGCATAGTCCAAGTCTTCAAGCTGAGTGGTAAACTTCCATCTGATGCCTGTTCTCTTTCCACTAGTTGTTTTTCCTCATAATCCAGTCCACAGCAATGATGAAAATAAACCGGGACATTACGCAACCTTGTCGAACTCCGGTCGATGGGGAAACCACTCTCCGTTGTTGATGACCCAACTACTGCTTTCGTTGTACATCTCTTTCATGATGTCAATGAAGGCTCAGAAATTCCATACAATGTCGGTATCTTCCAGAGCTTCACTCTGTGAATGCTGTCAAAAACCTTGCGGAAGTCAATGAAATTGATGTACAGCAGAGATTGCCACTCAATGTTTTGTTCAACAATGTTTCGCAAGATGAAAATCTGTCCAGCTGTTCTGTGTCCATTCCTATAAGCTGCTTGCTTATTCCACAATCTTTCTTCCACTCCATTTCAATTCCTCTCCATGATAACTCTGCAGAAGACTTTTCCACGTATGGAGAGCAGTGATATTCCTCTGCTGTTGTCGCATCTAGTCAGATCATCTTTCTTTGGTATTTTAGCGATCATTGAATTTTTTTCCGATTGCTCGGCATGGTGATTGTTTTTCATACACTTTCGAACATCTGCAGCAACTTCTGGGATGTTATCTCGCTTCCAGCTTTCAACATTTCACTGCTGATGTTGTCCACACCGCTTGCTTTACCACTCTTTAACTTTATTATTGCCTTTTTCACCTCTTCTTCTGTAAAAGGCCCAGTGTTGATTTCTTCTATAATTTCGATGTTGTTGAGGTTGAACTCATCCTCGGCTTCGTCTTCATTACACAGGTTTTCCACATTTAATACCTCTTCAAGGTAATCTTTCCATCTATGAAAGTATCTGATCTTCAATGAGTAGCTTACCATTCTTATCTCTCACTCCAGTTGTTGACTGTCTCTTTTTATTGCACAGCTCTTTTGTAATCTCATACAGAGTTCCCATATCATTTGTCTTCACGCAATGTTCTGCCTCCTTAGCAAGTCTGTTGATCATCTTTCCCTTATCTGCTCGAACCCTCTTCTTCACATTCCGATCCATATCCCTATACTGTTGCTGTTTGATGGTTTGTACTCTCTCTGAGCATGCACAATTTATTTCACTTTTCACTTTTTTCCTTTCATTTATAGCCTTCCAGGTTTCAAACTAAATGAAAGTTTTCAGGCGAAAGTCTAAGCTTCACCTTGCCAACGACCAGGCTTTGGTCAGTTCCTGCATCAGCATCCCTCATGGCTCGGACATCTGCAAGAGATCTTCTGTATCTTCCATTGATGATTAAGTGGTCAATTGATTATTGTCTCTGTTGTTTGGTGAGGTCCATGTATATTTATGTACAGTATGTCTTTGTGTTGAAGACTGTTCCACCAATCACCAGATCATTTTCCTCACACAGTTCAACTAGTCTCTCTCCATTCTCATTCATATTGCCTAAATCTTCTTTGCCCAGCACTCTTGTGTGATGTCCATTGTTACGCCCCACTTTGGTATTTGCGTCACCCATTAGGACGAGCATATCATGCTTTGGTTCTAATTCAATCTCCTTTTGTAGTTGTTCATAGAAAGCATCTTTCTCCTCTTCATCAGCATCATTGATAAGACTAGATCTGAATGATGGTAGCTTTCACGTACTTCGAATTGAATCGGGCACTTATGATTCTTTCACTCACCGGATTCCACTTGATCAAACATTTCTTTGTCTCAGGGCTCAGCAGGATTGCTACACCCTTGCAGTGTTGATCCTCCGACCCAGAGTCTAGGATAGAGTCTCCGGTGTTGGCTTTCACTTCTCCGAATCCAATCCATCTCAGCTCGCTTATAGCGAGCACGTCCAGGTTATGCCTCCTCATTTCTTGTGCTACTATTGCAGTTTTCCCGATGGCATACATGGTCCTTACGTTCCAGCAGCCTACACGGATGAATTTCCTCGTTGTCAGTAGTTGTCTCGTCCATGCCGTCCTCAGGTTGGAGACTTCCCTAGGGCTTTCATCCTCAGCCGTCCTGTGGGCGACTTCTCATCTCACATCCTTCTCTTCCGGGATTTCGCATGACATGGTTCGTGACAATTTTGGATAGCGTCATTTACTGTGCAAGTTTCTGTAATCAGAATTTTTTTTTACGGGAAGGGGTGATTAGCCCCTTGCCTAACCCTCTTTCCTTTATCATCCAGGCTTGGGACTGGCATAGGCGGAGTTAACCAGTCACTCTAGTGTAGGATAAATCTGAAGTCATACATACAAGTCAATGCAGTAATTATACATTCAAATGCACTCGACCGTTATTCAAATCCAATTTTTATTTTTTATTTTTTGACTGAGCTGTTTACATGAAAGCTGTTAAACAGAATTGTAGACTGATGTTTAAATGGTGAAATATTCTAACCGGAATATTTTTTTAGACTCATATCCTGCTTGGCTGTGTACCTTATCATTGGATTTTTCTACCAGCGATTGGTCGTTGGGGCAAAAGGAGTTGATCAGTTTCCAAACTATGGATTTTGGTCTGAAATAGGCAACTTGTCAGCTGTAAGTCTCTCCTCCTCTCTTTTTATTTAACTTGTCTTTACCGTCATTTTGTGGATTCCATAATGAATATGTTAAGGTTATTAATCAGCAAATCTGTCAAATACAGTGGTACCTTACTTTACGAAAGTCTCACCAAACGAAAAATGCAGGTTACGAAATGCATTTTCCTAAAATTTTGTCTCTGGATACGAAACAAGTGCACATTACGAAAGCGCCATTTTAAAAATTGAAACGCACAATTCAAACATTAAAACGCAACATTAAAACGTGCCATTCAAACAATGCATGAGCTACTCCCCCATCAATGACATTCAAACATCCCGCCCCGCTGGCCTCCCATTGGCAAGGAGGGATGACGCAGCTACCTCCCATTGCCTATCACCCAACATCCACCCTGCTGGCCTCTAATTGGCTAGAAGGGATGACGCAGCTCCTTCCCAGCTAACATAATGCTTTGCGTGTAAAGGACAGAGTTACTGTTGTTTCATGTTTTATTTCTTGATTCAGGCTTTTAACCTTTCATAAACATTTGTCAGATTATAACTCTGCTAAGAAGACATGGTCAACTCTCGCGTGCACACCCACACACGCACGTGCGTGTGATTTCCGGTGCGAGTGCAAAGAAGAAACGGGCTCGAGTGATATCGCAAAGGAATATGGCCAAACCCGTCTACCATCGGTACGATATTGAATCAGAAGGAGGCCTTAAAACATATGCTTTTATAATTTTTAAAGGGTTTAGGGGGGTAGTATTGGGAAACTTGGAACTAATCACATGTTTTACATGTAAAATGCAGTTCAGCTTACGAAAAATGCAGGTTATGAAAAAGGCTCTGGAACCGATTAGTTTCGTAAGGTGAGGTACCACTGTATATGTAATATACTTTTTCCTCATTGTTTCACTTTTTCCTCTTTTATTATTCTGATACATGTGCAACCATTTACAGTAGCCTGATTACCAGGCTATAGCATCAGGGTGATTGTGTACAAGAATTAGGTATCTTTTTACTTCTAAATGTTTCTTATGAATTATATTGATTTTTCGGGGCATTCCGAGACTATCGATATTCTGAGTATTCTGCTCAGAACCTGAAAATTTATCATAAATATGCAGTAACATGGTAATTATAATAAAAAAATAATGAATAATTTATATCATTCATGCTGTGGAAGTATAAACAGCTATGTAGTTGAATGCTTTGTTTGGGGCTCAATCACGAGTTTAGTTTCTCTAATGAGAAATTGAGTAATTAATAAAAGTGTTGGAATTGACCCAATTCATGATGTAAGGAATATGTAGACAGAAACCAGTGATACTTTTACATTAATTCTATTTGAGCTGTTGTCATCTTTATTTTTGAGCTTGATACGTTCTCATTATTCAGTGGGTTTTTTTTTGTTTTGGGGTTTTTTTGGACTCACAGATTTTTGTCTATTAATGCCTTTTTCACTTTATGGATTCTAAACATACACTGAAATAAAACAAATATGAAATGCTCATCTGTATTTTCACAGGATGGATGTGACTTTGTGTGCCGCTCTCGTGGCAGCAGAGAGGAACCGCCCACTTATAGGGGTGTGAGTACTGAGCCGTTAGAAGAGCCAGAGGAAAGGGATGACCATCTGCTTCCAATGTGATCACTGTGTGTGTTCAAATAAGCTGCGCATTGGATTGTCTAGGCCAGGGGTGTTCAATCCTGCTCCTGGAGATCTACCTTCCAGATGACTTCATTTCCAACCCTAATGTGGCCCATGTGACATGTAACACCCAGTCAGATCTTCATGAGGTGATTGGATGGTTAGGTGGGCGTGATTAGGGTTGGAGCGAATGTCTTCTGGAAGGTAGATCTCCAGGAGCAGGATTGAGCACCCCTGGTCTAGGCGGAGGCCACAAAGGCTTCACCATGTGTCGGCTGTTTAAATGAAGCACTTATTCTTACGTACTTGCTTTATCGACATTTACGTTTCAGCATAATGTTTTGTTTCTCTTAGTAAATTTGGAAAAGTTGAATGCAGACATCTTTGATTTGTTGAGGACTGTTTAGAGTTGTCATTCATCTAAATAGATAAATAAATACATTTCTTTACAGTTTTTTTTTTTTTTTTTTTAATTGAAGACGTGTACTCACAGATGCTTTTTGTTATTTCAAATCCTGTTTATAACCCAAAGAAGCATACACAGTGTGTGTGTCCATGAATTTGCTGCTTAATTTTTTGTGACTAATTATTTGCAGTAGATTTTTGATATGTTAATTGCTGACTAAGAATTATTGATTTAATGGTTACTTGTGGTATTATTGTTAGCCAGTGATGTGAATGCAAGTGGATGGCTCAGTGTAAACACTGGAAAATACTGCAGCTCTGAATTATACATGCAAACATATAAAATATACTCATTGCAGTGATTTCAACAAGTTACATTCTTTTTGTTTTTATATATACACACAGGGATCCCTCGCTACTTCATGCTTCAATTCATGTGGTTTCAGTGCATCACGATTTTTTTTTTTAATATTCATAGAATTAAGAAAATTAAGGAAGAATAGGGGGAAAAGTTAAGGAAAATGCCTTAAAAACAAGGCCAATTATACAAAAAAAACCTAAACAAACAAAAAACTACCCAAAACCTCCCATCAAAACTAGTTACATTTTTGTGAGGTGTGCATCTGTGTGTGCGCATGCGTGAGTCTGTATGTATATGTGTGTATTTATATTTTATTTGCATCGTATGCATTATTTTTTTAATGTTTAATTGTTGTTATAAGCATTTATAGCATTAAATATGTATATTGATATATATACACACACACACATGCATGTATAGGTCAGCCAGGGGGAGTTGGGGGTGATCCTACTTCGCAGAATTCGGTGGTCGCGTGGGGATCTCGGTCCCAATTAACTGCAGAAAGTGAGGGATCCCTATGTGTGTGTATATATGTGTGTGTGTGTGTGTGTGTGTGTGTGTGTGTATGTATATATATATATATATATATATATATACACACACACACTACACTCAAATGGCATGGTTGGATTGGTCTTTTATCTCGGGATTAAAATGATCATTATTCCAAGCAGATGACACTCACAGATTGAGATGGTCATTTGGTGTAGATGGAGGCGTCATTACTGTGGTTAAAAAATCACCAATCACCTTTTATTGTGTGCTCTTCAATTTCCATATGGTATGCACTAAATCTTTAAATGAGTATATCGAGTGTGGTTTGCTGTGGTTTCGATGTAGAATGTACGAAACTCTGAATGAGTAGGCTGTAAAAAGGCCCTGTTAGTTACACAGTGCTTAGCTCCGCCCTGGAGCTCACTTCACCTGTATCTTATATTGTTAAAATATGTAAAAATCAATTTAAAATTCTTGATTTTGATAAATATTTTAAATAGTTTTTATGGTACTGTGTAGTGTGTATATACTAAAACAATTATTTGCCTTAGAGATGGTGGATGTTGTTGATTTGCATAGTTTCCAAGATACTATTCAGAACATGATGATGATGATGATGATGATGATTAATGTTTTTGTCAGTGTGGCTGGTAATACAATGTACAGGATGGCTAAATTTTTACCAAAGGACCCCTGAGAGTGTGTGCTTTGAGTACTGTGTTTGATAATGGATATTCTAAGCAAAAAACCTGACCATTTCAGAAAATTACAGTGAAATAATAAAGTATGTCTGGAAAGCATTCCTTCTGTTCTCTGCCACCTTGGGAAATATGGGTTTAGTTTTGTGGAGACCTTGATATACAGTACTAACTTGGTATGGGTTGTCCATTGTGTAGTTTGTGAATGCAGAAATAAGAAAAATAAGGTTTAAAACTGCCCTGACCTCTCAAGAAACCATAATGTTCCTTTATATGCGATTTAACCAAATACTGTGTCTACTTCTGTTATCATTCTGTAGTTTGAATAGAAGTTTACAAGACAATTTTGGCCCTTTTATCTCCTGACTAAACCACCGGTGGAGAAAATGTATATATAAATTAGAAAACAAACTACTAGCATTAGTAATCAAATCAAAATGTATTTTAAATTGTGATCTGTAGTGAGAGCAGAGAACAAGTGCTGGAAAATCTAGAGAGGTGGAGGTATGCCCTGGAAAGGAGGGGAATGAAGGTTAGCCTCAGTAAGACAGAATACATGTGTGTGAATGACAAGGACCCAAGAGGAACGGTGAGGTTACAGGGAGCACAGATAAGGAAGGTGGAGGATTTTAAGTACTTAGGCTCAACAATCCAGAGCAATGGAGAGTGTGGAAAAGAGGTGAAGAAGCGTGTGCAGGCCGGTTGGAATGGTTGGGGAAAAGTGTCCGGTGTGATGTGTGATAGGAAGGTATCAGCAAGAATGAAAGGAAAAGTGTACAAGACGGTGTTGAGGCCAGTGATATTGTATGGTTTAGAAACAGTGGCCCTGGGGAAAAGACAGGAGGCAGAGCTGGAGGTAGCAGAGATGAAAATGTTGAGGTTCTCTTTGGGAGTAACGAGGATGGATAGGATCAGGAATGAGTACATCAGAGGGACAGCACATGTAAGATGTTCTGCAGACAAAGTCAGAGAGGCTAGATTGAGATGGTTTGGACATGTACAGAGGAGGGATAGTGAGTATATTGGTAGTAGGATGCTGAGGTTGGAACTACCAGGCAGAAGGCCTAGAGGAAGACCAAAGAGAAGATTCATGGATGTAGTGAAGCAGGACATGAAGGTAGCTGGTATAAGAGAAGACGATGTAAAGGATAGGGTGAGATGGAGGCAGATGATTCGCTGTGGCAACCCCTAAAGGGAAAAGCCGAAAGGAAAAGAAGAAGAAAAACTCCTTTTTGGACATGTTTATAAAAAAATCTGTTGTTTTATAGTTTGGGAGAAATAGCTCTCCTGGCAGTTGGAGAATAAGAATAAAGCTTTTGGGGTCTGACTGATTTAATGTGATTTATTTTAAGCTGCTCATCAATATGTTGCAGTTTTTCTAAAATAATGCTTTGCCAGTTATATTCTTATGACAACAATTTCTAAATTCACTCAACAATTTTTATTTTATTTTATTATGACTATTATGTGTGTGTTTGTGTGTGTATACCTGGTAAATACCAAAGTGCAAATTACTGTTTGTAAAATCCAGTCAAATCAATTAAGGATTGAAAGTGCCACTGTTTAGTTTCATTACATGTTGGGGGATACCCATAGGACCCATATTCAGGGAGACCTGGACCTTTGTAGTGGCATGGTGTTGAGCATCCACATGCAAACTTTGTGTCTGTTTAAATTAGTGAGATCTGGAACAGGTGTAGGCTCAGACTGGTGCAGACTTGTGGTCAGGAACAGATTCTGTAACAGGAGCAAAAACAGACCATACAATTGCCTTTGCAAACAGAATATAATACCTCATACTTAATCTGTTAACAATTAGTCCATGACCTAAGATAGGATATGATCTCATAGTATGCAAGGCTTTGGCCGAGCATGCTATTAGTCATATCCAATCAAAGGAAGTGGAATGACTGTTTTATTATATCCTCTGAATTGTAACAGGGCAGCATGGTAGCGCAGTAGTTAGCATGTTTGCCACATACCTGGAAGGTCTGGGTTTTATTCCTAGGTATGGGTGTTCTCTGTGGAGTTTGCATGCTCTTCGCATGCTTGTGTGGATTTCATCCTGGTGCCCTGGTTTCCTCCCACTGTCTAAAAACATACACAGCAGGTTAATTGGCTGTTCCAATTCGCCCATAGGTATATGTGTTTGAGTGTGCATGGTTGTGTGAGTGTTGGCCATGCAATAGCCTAGCAAGCTGTCCAGAGTGTCAGAGTGTACCCTGGTATATGTATATATATATATATATATGTATGTCAAACGGTCTATTGAAGCATCGCTGGACAGGCTTGCATGAGCCGAAAAGGAAGCAGAATGCGTCAGACTTCCCTGATCCCCACACCATACTGTGGGATAGCCTCTCATAGACAAATTCTACATAGTGCCTCTCTGTGGTGACATATGGGCAACTGAGCACTTTGCGGCCCCAGGCAGTTGTATGAGGGCTCGGAGATGGTCATGCCCCTAGAGGTGCAGTATGCAGGCCCACCAGCACGTGGACACGCCCAGTTACCCACCAACATGACCTCCAGCTATGGGTTAAATAGTCTCACTTTCTTGTGAGTACTAGGGATAGTGAAAGACTAATGGAAACAACCCCAACAGAAATATCGGAGGGGAGTCCCCCCGGCATGCAGACTAGGTCATCGACCATCTTCTTGGCAACTCCTGCAGCCAAACTGATGCCAGATGTACTGCATCGCTTTCCTCTGGACAACATCAGGGCGGCCAAGAGGGGGGATCCTGACGTTTGGGAAGCCCAGGATCTCCATAGACTAGCCCAGGCATTGTGCTATCGAGAGGACACTCCATCTTTGTGTCACATATGAAGGCACAACACGGGAGACAGCAGTTACGGGTTATAAGTCCTAACTTCATTGGCGAAGAGTAGGGCGCCACGGGTTGTCTCCAACAGTGAAAGGAGTCTTTGTGTTCCACTGATTAACTACCGCCTGCCTTAAACTGGGCAGCCCCCAGTCAGTTAGGTGTTAATCCGCCACAATTTGCCTGCTTCTTGGGGTGCAAGGAGCTTATGGTGTAAGCCAGACAAGCTGACTGCGAACAGTGCACCTGAGATGAAGAAAGAAAAACCGAAGTTGCCAGCACATAGCATAGCAAGCTGGAATGTACAAACTATGATGCCAGCCTTATCAAGTGATCTACAACAGATCAGCGATACACGCAAAACTGCAATAATTTACTCGGAAACTGATGAGGCTTAATGTCAACATCGCAGTCTTGCAAGAGACAAGACTGGCTGATGATGGGTCCATTCAAGAAAAGAACTATACTTTCTTCTGGAAGGAAGGAGACAGGATGAACATCGTAATCATGGCGTGGGGTGTGTGGTCAGAACATTGCTTCTTCCCATGATTCAACCATTAACAGGAGGCACAGCACGTTTACTCACTATGCGAGTAAATTCTAACACTGGCCCTGTAAACCTCATTTCATGCTATGCCTCAACCCTCACCTCCAGCCATGATGAGAAGGATGCTTTCTATGATGAACTTAATTCTTTGGTTGGGCAGATATCACAAACTGACCTTTATCAGCTTGGTGACTTCAACGCGAGAGTCGGCACCTTACATGACGAATGGCCTACATGTATCAGTCACCATAGAGTAGCTAAACTAAATGAAAATGGACAGAGGTTACTGGAACTCTGCTGCAACAGACAGTTTTGCATCACGAATACCTACTTCCCAAACAAAGTTAATCACAGAGTCTCATGGATGCACCCACGCTTCCGTCACTGGCACCAGCTTGATCTAGTCATCACCAAAAGGGCCAAATTGCAAAGTGTGCACAACACAAGAAGTTATCACTGTGCCGACTGTGACACGGACCACTCCACTGTCATTAGTAAAATTGTGCTGAATCTGAGGGCACTTCACCACCCGAAGCCCAAGGGCTTGCCAAAGATACGAACTGCCCACACAATGGACATGGAGAAAACCAACACTTTCCTCTCCTCCATCAGTGCACTTCCTGGTGCTGATGATGACTCCTCGGCAGAAGCTAGATGGTCCTTTCTTAGCGCTGAAATCCATTCCTGTGCCATAGATGCTTATGGTAAGAGAACAAAAACAAAGACTGGTTTGAAGCAAATCTTCAAATGCTTGAGCCTCTTATTGATGCTAAAAGACAATCTCTGATCTCATGGAAGCAACATCCAATGCATGGAAACCTCAACCTCCTACGTAAAGCCAGAGCGAGAAGTCAGGAAATGGCCAGGAAATGTGCAAACAACTACTGGCTGGAGCTTTGCCACAAAGTGAAACAAGCATCTTTGACTGGCAACATTAGTGCCATGTATGAAGGTATTAAACAAGCTACAGGCCCAGCCACAAAGAAAACAGCCTCCTCAAGTCCAAAGAAGGGCATATAATCTCCAACTGCAGGAAACAGATGTAAAGGTGGGTGGAGCACTACCTCGATCTCTACTCAACTCAAAACACAGTATCTGAGGAAGCCTTAAACAGCATCCCTGAACTCCCAGGTATGAGTGGCCTCGATGCTGGGCCCACCATGGCAGTCCTTGATAAGGCCATAAATGTATTAGCCAGTGGCAAAACACCAGGAAATGATGCCATCCCTCCAGAGGTAATCAAAGCAGTGAAGTCAGGCCTCCTTCCACACCTCCATGATCTACTGTGTCTGTGCTGGAAAGAAGGAGAGGTGCCACATGATATGAGGAATGCTAAGATTAGTGACACTATACAAAAATAAAGGTGACCGCTCAGACTGCAACAATTATCGCGGAATATCCCTGCTCAGCATCGTAGGCAAGGTGTTCGCATGTGTCATACTCACAAGACTGCAATCCATTTAGAAAGAGTATTCCCGGAGTCACAATGTGGATTTAGATCAGGTCATTCAACTATCAATATGATCTCCATACAACAACTCCAAGAAAAGTGCAGGGAACAGCGTCAACCTCTATATCTGGCCTTTGTTGACCTCACCAAGGCTTTCGATCTTGTCAGCCGCAGTGGCCTTTTCAGTTTTCTTCAACAAATAGGCTGCCCACCTAAGCTATTGAGTCTTATCAAGTCCTTTCAGACATATATGAAAAGAACAGTCAGCTTTGATGGTGCTACATCTGAACCCTTCAATATTCTCAGTGGGATCAAACAAGGATGCGTGATTGCCTGCACACTCTTTGGCATCTTCTTCTCTCTCCTTCTGTACCATGCCTTTGACTCTTCCTCTGATGGTGTCTACATCCACACCAAACAAGATGGAAAGTTTTTCAACCCAGCCCGACTCAGGGCTAAATCCAAAGTCAAATGTGTCCTCATCAGAGAAATGCTGTTTGCTGCTGATCCTGCCCTAGCAAGTCTTATTCAAGATGGTCTACAACGACTTATGGACCACTTCTCACACGCTTGCAGAGAGTTTGCTCCCACAATCAGCACAAAAAAGACAGAGATCATGGCTCAGGACCCTCCAATTCCACCCTCAATCGCTATGAATGGCTCACAGTTGGCTAATGTTAATAGCTTCCAATACTTGGGCTCCATTATCTCTGACAACCTGGACGCAGAGATCAATGCTCATATCAGAAAAACCACAGGAGTGATGTCCAAACTCACTACGAGAGTCTGGGAGAACAAAAACCAGACCATTAACACAAAGCTGAAAGTGTATCAGGCATGTGTTCTCAGCACTCTCCTCTATGGCAGCGAAACGTGGTCAACCTACGCAAGACAAAAGGCAATGCTGAATGTGAACTATATGAGGTGCCTACGTCGGATACTAGGCATCACATGGAAAGACAAGATCACCAACCGCGACATCCTCAGCGAAGCCAAGTCCCTCTCAATCTTTGCCATGCTGAGCCAGAGCCGCTTGCGATGACTAGGACATGTTAGGCTAGGACATGTATGGACAAAGGTTGCCTCCCGAAAGACCTGCTGTATGGACAACTAGTGGAAGGTACTCGCCCAATTGGTCGCCCACAGCTGAGGTACTCTGATGTCTATAAAAGAGACCTCAAGTTAACAGGCATAGACACTGGGTTGTGAGAGTCTACATCACAGGATCGCCCAGCATAGAGAAGAACTGTCAGCGAGGGCATCAAAAGAGCTGAGGAGGAAAGACACGAAAGACAGAAGCAGAGGAGATTGAGGAGCAAGGCATCATCAAGTTCGGTGGCCAGTACAGAATTCATCTGCGGATACTGCAGCAGGGACTGTCATTCCAGGATTGGGCTCTTTAGCCATCGCAGATGCTGCTCCAGTTCTACCTCATCATGGCACAACATGCCTGAGTCACTTCTGGCTTATTCAGAATGACCCATTGAAGGAGCAGTAGGAGCAAACAGTCTCTCTCTCTCTCTCTCTCTCTCTCTCTCTCTCTCTCTCTCTCTCTCTCTCTCTCTCTCTCTCTCTCTCTGTTTTTGCCGAGGTACACATTCTTCTTCTGGGATGCCATGATCTTGATCTTTCTGCTTCCTGAGTCCTGTGGTCTGTCCTGGTGTGCTGATATTGGCTGGAGTTATCTTGTAAGCCTCTCCCTCCTGCTGATGAAGATCTGTATGGACTTAGATGTGCACTACAGATGTCAACATGACTTTTCACTGTTGGTGATACAAACTCTTTTCTCATAGTTTAGTATTTACAGTTGTTGTATAACAAACAGGACTACATTTACATGAACTTAATGAATCCCTCATATATGTTTGTATCTTTATGGTTTCACTAATATGAGGATGGGTTTCCCTTTTGGGCCTGGTTCCTCTCAAGGGTTCTTTCTCACGTCAACTGAGGGAGACTTTTTGGAATGTGTAGGGGTTGGCGACAATGTCAGTTGTAAAAAGCACTATACAGTACAAATAAAACCGAATTGAATAGAACTTGTTCTCAGCACCTGGTATCCTTCGATGCAGATTCCTGTCAGCAGTCCTGTCCAAGTCACCCTGTTCCAGTCTATCACCACAGAGCCCCTAGAAAGATTCTTCTTTGTGGTCTATCTGCCTGCTCTCCCTCCGATGGCTCAGCTCCTTAGCTGGCTCATCACAACCAATACCCCTTCATCCAGTCAGGAATTCATATTAGCAAAGGCCTGGACCATCCTTCTGGATTTCACCAGTACTCCCAGCTTGTTCACTAGACCAATCTGTTCAATTAAAATTTTTTACACGATGTGTTTTTTGGTGTTATGCTTTAGAGTCCACATGTGTATATCTGCTCATGCTGGTCCATTCCAATTTTATTCGGGCAGCATAGTGGTTAAAATGTCTGCCTCACAGCAAGAATGTCCTGGGTTTGATTCCCAGCTTGGGCGTTTCTGTGTCGAGTTTACATGTTCTAACCGTGTTTGCGTGGGTTTCCTCAGGCTACTCCGGTTTATGCGTTTTGAAGTTTTATGTTAGGAAAAAAATCCAACAAAAAAATATCAAACTGTTTCAATTTTTACAAATTCCAATTTTCTCAAAACTGGGTCACTGTTCATGTGAAGACTCAAACGCTTCTATCTCAAAAACTAATAAAGGTAATAAAAATCTGTGTTTTTTCTTTCAAATACAATATTATTGTAATGTTTACGTTTTGTCCCTTATCCATGATTTTCCCGTTCTGTGTCACATATTTTCAGAAGTAGTTGGTTGAATTTAAGGTAAAGGGCCTTTTTTTACAGTCTTGGAAAAAAGTTTTAGACCTGCTCAAAATTTGGTGCAAATTCAAAATGGCTTGAAGATGAGTGAAGAGCTTCAGAAGCAGTTTGGTCCTTTTTGCTTTTTTTTTTTGCACTGTTCAAGCAATTGATTTTTCATGGGTTATGCGATTACGCTCCTTCTATAAAGATGTAGCCTGTGGGAGTCCTGTGCACCTCAATTTACACTTTAATTTTTAAAAAAGAAAAAAGACACACATGCTTCCTACACAAAATGTGCCTCTTGCTATCTCAAGCATGTATTATAAATATATTTCTAAATATAAATGGTTGTTCTAGTGTCACTGTGCTTACTGCTGAAGCTGCTTTTCACAGCAGACAGAGGCAGGTGCATCTCAGATCTGTTCCATTTTCACTAGGACCTGATTCTTTGGGATATATTAGAGGGGACATATGGGAAATATATATATACTAGTCCTTCTCAACAAATTAGCATATTGTGATAAAGTTCATTATTTTCTGTCATGCACTGATAAAAAACAAACTTTCATATATTTTAGATTCATTGCACACCAACTGAAATATTTCAGGTCTTTTATTGTTTTAATTCTGATGATTTTGGCATACAGCTCATGAAAACCCAAAATTCCTATCTCAAAAAATTAGCATATCATGAAAAGGTACTCTAAACGAGCTATTAGCCTAATCATCTGAATCAACCAATTAACTCTAAACACCTGCAAAAGATTCCTGAGGCTTTTAAAAACTCCCAGCCTGGTTCATTACTCAAAACCACAATCATGGGTAAGACTGCCGACCTGACTGCTGTCCAGAAGGCCATCATTGACACCCTCAAGCAAGAGGGTAAGACACAAAGAAATCTCTGAGCGAATAGGCTGTTCCCAGAGTGCTGTATCAAGCCACCTCAGTGGGACGTCTGTGGGAAGGAAAAAGTGTGGCAGAAAACGCTGCACAACCAGAAGAGGTGACCGGACCCTGAGGAAGATTGTGGAGAAGGGCCGATTCCAGACCTAGGGGAAATCAAGGTGCCAGAGTCTGGAGGAAGACTGGGGTGAAGGAAATGCCAAAATGCCTGAAGTCCAGTATCAAGTACCCACAATCAATGATGGTCTGGGGAGCCATGTCAGCTGCTGGTGTTGGTCCACTGTGTTTTATCAAGGGCAGGGTCAATGCAGCTAGCTGTCAGGAGATTTTGGAGCACTTCATGCTTCCATCTGCTGAAAAGCTTTATAGGGATGAAGATTTTCATTTTTCAGCACGACCTGGCACCTGCTCACAGTGCCAAAACCACTGCTAAATGATTTACTGACCATGGTATTACTGTGTCAATTGGCCTGCCAACTCTCCTGACCTGAACCCCATTGAGAATCTGTGGGATATTGTGAAGAGAAAGTTGAAAGACACCAGACCCAACACTGACATAATGAGTATTTGTACTTTAAAACTGATTTTTGACCTTTTTCTTAGACATAATGTAAGTTCCGCCGGGGCAGTGGTGGTCTAGTGGTATAAGGCACCGGATCGCTGATCCAAAGGTTGGGGGTTGAGTCCCACTCTCCACAAGGTTGTCACTATCCCCCCCCCCAGTGCAGCTAACTGGGTTATAAAAGGCCGGCCATGTCTCTCACTGTCTATGGTGTGAGGCATGTAAAAGAACCATTGCTGACTTTCGAAAAGAGTAGGCTGCAAAGCCGTCGGCGTGTTTCCGCCCTGCGATGGCCTGGCGAGCTGTCCAGGGTGTACTCTGCCCTTGCCCTGAGTTGGCTGGGATGGGCACCAGCCTCCCCGCGACCCTAATTAGGGTGAAGCGGTTACAGAAAATGAACTGAACTGATAATGTAAGTTAACTTTTCAGAAATAATTTCTGAGTTGTCCCCCTCCTCTCCTTCTCTCTGTAACACACCCACACACACACACACGTAAAATCGCACCAAAAGCTGGCCTTAAGATGCTTAAATTTGTCTTGTTACCATATAGGGGTGATTATGGTTTAGAAACAGTGGCGCTGAGGAAAAGACAGGAGGCAGAGCTGGAGATAGCAAAGATGAAAATGTTGAGGTTCTCTCTGGGAGTAACGAGGATGGATAGGATCAGAAATGAGTACATCAGAGGGACAGCCCATGTAAGATGTTTTGGAGACAAAGTCAGAGAGACTAGATTGAGATGGTTTGGACATGTACAGAGAAGGGATAGTGAGTATATTAGCAGTAGGATGCTGAGGTTGGAACTACCAGGCAGAAGGCCTAGAGGAAGAATAGATTTATGGATGTGGTGAAGGAAGACATGACGGTCGTTGGAGTAAGAGAAGAAGATGCAGAGGACAGGGTGAGATGGAGGCAGATGATTTGCTGTGGTGACCCCTGAAGGGAAAGGCCAAAAGGAAAAGAAGAAGACCTCATAGGGATGAATAGGACAGCATGCGTTTGGAGTCTGTAGAATACTCTACTCGAGTTTTCTTGGGCTTTCAATGGGTTTCCTCCTACAGTCCAAAAACATGCACAGTAGGTTAACTGTCTGTCTTCCTTTCGGCTTTTTCTCTTTTACTCAAGAGTCGCCACAGTGAATCATCTGATTCGCACGTTTGATTTGGCAGAGGTTTTTACGTCGGATGCCCTTCCTGTCACAACCCTTTAGCAAGGGACAGAAACACGCTGACAGTAGGTTAACTGGCTGCGCCAAATCTCCCCTAGATTAAATTTCTATGCGTATGAATGTTTGTGTGAATCTTGGCCCTGCGATGGCCTGGCGAGCTGTCCAGGGTGTACCCCGCCCTTGCCTGCAGTCGGCTGAAATTTACGCCCGCCTCCCCGCCACCCTGTTTAGGATTAAGCAGTTCAGAAAATGAATGAATTGTTATGATGATGATTATGATAATGATGATGACGAGCTTTTCCTTCTTTATAACACCAGTATGTGGCAGTAATAACGCGTTGTGCTGTTCATTGTGTCTATGAAAGAAGAAGAAGGAGACCATTCTCATTCGCTGTCTATTGGCGCGGAAGTTGTTCCAGGTAATCCTTGTACTGTCAATTATTTTTTAAAAAAACATATTCCCTGTAATCCCAGAGAACTTTTTTCTTGCCCGTTGCTGTTTATTGTATTTCCGAAGGCGTGTGGAGCATTAGAAAGGCAGTGACTCAGTGTAATGTAATGTAAAGTGTTAATAGTGCCTGCTGTGGGGTAGTTAGCTCTCAGTCGTGTATTGTTTTTTTCCCCCTTCTTTTTGCTAGCTTCAACTTCGACTAGCCTTTAGCTCGTTAGCAAACCGTAGACGTTCATTCTTAATTCTCGTAGCGTGCTGCAGAAAACCAGATATTTTCTCGTCTGCATAAGCAATTTTATCTCCGTTAAATAGAAAATTTGTTTAATTTTAATTTGGCTGAATGTGTCCGTGTCTGCAATCAACCGAGGAAACAACCAGCTAGCTAACTTGGGTTTTCAAGTTGCTGCACGAATAACAAACAAACAAACAAACAAACAAAAAGTTAAGATTCCCGTTCAGGACATGTGATTTAGTTTCCAATTCCTCTAAACGAGGGATTATTGTCTAATATAAGTGGACTTTTGAACAGAAATAAAACACGGTAAGACGTTTTATTGAGCTAAAGTTTCATTACCATGTATACATTGGAACATAGCACAGGAGATACTAATACATCAAATACCTGCAGTCTGCCTCCAGATGTTTCGTTTATAATTCTGAATGTGCTTGAATTACTAATCTGATAATGTAAGAATGTATAACATTAACGACACATTAACATTGTGTGTGTTTTTACTGCTAATTCCCTTTAGAAAGGGCAATCTGACTGTTGATGACATGGATCCACTTCACTAACTGTCAGTGTGTGTGTGTCTGTCCTTTAACTACATGCATTCCTGTACACAGCACCATGATCACAGAGTGTGGAATGAAAGAAGGAGACAAGTTGGCCCTGAAGAAGAATTCAGTGGCACTTTGTAAAGAACTGGTAGTGGATGAGTTGCTCATTCAGCATTTGCAAGCTGACGGCATTCTCACTGAGAGCATGGCAGAGTCCATTCTGGTAAGGTCCAATTTGTGTTCGAAAACATTTCACCACTGAAGTTAAGTGTCCTCAGATTTTTAAATCAGGACTTGCTTTGTATTATATTTTGTAAGTTCTCGTTATAAAGGCCATATGATTAAAATCACACTGTGAATTTAACACTTCTGACCAGGAGTAAACACACAAGCACTATACATGGGAGCAGTGCGCAGCAAACCTGGCACTGGTGGTGGGGGGTAGTTGAGGGTTAGAGCTTTGCACAAGGGAACTTTAGGAGTGGATGTTTTCTTGTCAATTCTGGGAATAGAACTGGCAACCTTGCGTTATAAGACCACTTCTCTAAAATTTCGGATATGACTGCCTCAAAGACACAGCAACTGACACCAAAATGTGGTTGTCGGGACACCATTGTACATTTGTTTCTACTGCACTACAAGATTGCAAAGTTGACCACCATCATCTTAAAGAGCATGCACATGGTAAGCGAGAAGTGACAAGCGAATTGCATCAGAGATAAGCGACAAGCAAAACTCTCCTCCTCTGATTTAGTTGCCTAGGTAACCCTCTTGCATGTTTCCCACTTCCATATTTGGGGATTGAGGATGTGAGCAGTGTCTATCTAGTTATTCAAGTACAAAAATATGTAAACTAGATATGTCTAAATATTAATTAATAAATCCACAAATAAATAGCTTATTGTAATTATCATGTGGCTTCTCAAGAGCAGACATATTCCTATTCACCCAGAAAAAGTGGTTCTCTTATTATTATTATTATTATTATTATTATTATTATTATTATTATTATTATTATTATGTGGAAAGTATAGCACAAAAATATGCTGGAGAAACATGATATAATTTGTGTTCAGCTTTACATAAACACATGCACACACATATATTTATATACAGGGATCCCTCACTACTTTGCGCTTCAATTCATGCAGCTTCAGAGCATCAGAGTTTTTTTTTTAAATATTCCTCGAATTAAAAAATAAGGAAATTAAGGAAGAATAGGGGGGAAATTTAAGGAAAATGCTGCAAAACAAGGCCAAGTATGTAAAAAAAACCCCTCCAAACAAACAAAAACAAAAAACAACCCAAAACTACCCATCAAAACTACTTACATTTTTATGTGAGGTGTGCATCTGAGTGTGCGTGTGTCTGTATGTGTGTGTATTTATATTTTATTTACATCTTATGCATTATTTTTGAATGCTTAATTGTTGTTATAAGCATTTATACCATTACATATGTATTTATTGATATTATACACACATATACAAGTACGTATACATCAGCGGGGGGTGGGGGGGTGGGGGGGGGTGGGTGTTGATCCTACTTTGCGGAATTCAGTGGTCGTGGGGGATCTCGGTTCCAATTAACAGCCAGCAGGTGAGAGATCCCTGTACTGAACCCCACCAGTTTCATATGCGCATTCACAGAACCCTGTGTATGTACATGTATTATTATTACTGTGAAAGATTTGTTGTTTTTACATGTTTATCTTTAATATATTAGGTCAAATACATGTGTTTATTTCAGGTTATATGAGTTTGGGAGGGGGTTGGAACAGATTAATTGGTTTTCATGTGTGTATGTGCATGCGCATGTGTTGACCATGTCTTCTTAGCAGAGTTATAATTTTACAATGACCATGGCACCGGGAATCAGTTTCACCAGGAATCATGCGCGCGCGCGTGTGTGTGTGTGTGTGTGTGCGTGTGTGTGCGTGTGTGCGCGTGTGTGCGCGTGCGCGTGCATGTGTCTGTTGACTACGTCTTCTTAGCAGAGTTATAATCTTACAAATCTTTATGGAAGGTTAAAAGTCTGAGCCATAAAATACAGTTTGAATGACGAACAAACATGAACACGGTTCACACAAATTTCAACAAAGTTGGAACGACAGTGTCATCCCTCCTAGCCAATGGGAGGCCAGCAGGGTGGGATGTTGAGAGATAGCCAATGAGAGAGCAACTCGCACATTGTGTGAGTGTTTGAAAGGCGCTTTTGAATGTTTGAATGGTGCGTTTGGTGCTTTTTGTAAGTAGTTGTTTCGTATACAGAGGACAAAAATTTAGGAAAATTTTTTTGTACACTGGATTTTTCAAGAAGGGGGCCGACTGTGTGTGTGTGTGTGTGTGTGTGTGTGTGTGTGTGTGTGTGTGTGTGTATATATATATATATATATATATATATATATATATATATATATATATATATATATATATATATAAATAAAATATAATATATATATATATATATATATATATATATATATATATATATATATGTGTCTGTCTTCCTTTCGGCTTTTTCCCTTTTACTCAGGAGTCACCACAGCGAATCATCTGATTCGCACGTTTGATTTGGCAGAGGTTTTTACGTCGGATGCCCTTCCTGACACAACCCTTTTAGCAAGGGACAGAAACACGCTGACGACTTTGCAGCCTACTCTTTACGAAAGTCAGCAATGGTTCTTTTACATGCCTCACACCAGAGACAGTGAGAGACATGGCCCGCCTTTGATAACCCAGTTAGCTGCACTGGGGGATATATATATATATATATATAGTGTATATTTTATATTTCATATATTAAAGGACACGAACTGAGTATAATATCTTCTGCTAAACACACAGCACTGTAGTTTTCAAAAATGCCTACTAGACGGAGGTATTGCATTACTTTACATTGCATTATATCAGGAGTCAGCAACCAGTGGCTCCAGAGCTGCATGCGGCTCTTTCACCTCTCTGGCTTCCAGGGGTTAGAGAGTTAAACTAGCTTTCACCTGAATGATGGGAGAATCTGCCTAAGGCAGAGTTCTGCAACGGTTGGGTACCCACAGGTACATTCAAAGAATGCTCTTTTAGGGTTCAAAATTCCATAGATGAAAATTAACAGTCACGGGTGTGGGCGGATATTTATTTGGTGTAGGCGGGATGCTTTTGTGTGTTCTTGTAGTGCCTATCAGCTGCATTGAGAGTCTCAGTGTTTTTCATCAGCTGTGTTGGTGGATTTCCAAATTCTTGTGCTCATGGCAAGGAGTGTTCTCACCATCAGCAGCCCGGCGAGCGAGAGATTTTTTCCACCGCCGGGGTTTGTAATTCAGGAACTGAAATCACAGCCGAAGTAAGAGACGGTGAGATTTGTTTATACACAGCAATCACCGAATTAAATAACCCTCCTCCTAGTGACAAAATAAAAGACTAGGTGTGGTTCATTCTCCACTCTGAGAATGGGGTGGTCAGTGCAACATTAAGCATTAATATTATTTAAAAGAATGTTGAGCAGGTGCCTTCTTAAAATAGGTCTTCATATATTTTTCTGTGTTGCTGTCGTTTTTGTAAATTAAAACTATGACAAAACAACATTAATATAACAAATAAAGAAAAAGAAAATCCCACGAAGGGCATGGTGATGAGGTAGACTACCCAACCCGTTAACACATCTGGCTGCACCCTGTCCCACGCTTCGTGGGACAGATAGTCTTTTTCGTTATTCTTTTCATTTATAAAATTACAAGGACTCGAACACATTCATTTATTTTCTGAACCACTTAATCTTAATTTGGGTCGTGGGGAAGCTAGCGATTTTTTTTAATCAAAATGTTTTTGTTGCAAGCAGAATTGTAATTTAATTGTCTCTACAGTCGTTTAAATCAATGCAACACATTGTTGTTTTATATTAGCATGAAGGAAAAAGGGAAAAACAATATATGCAGTGTTATTTGATTGTAAATGTAATGCAGCCGTGAGGGGGGGCAGAAAAAAGTGCCCGCCCTCACGCCGGTCCCAAGCCCGGATAAATGCAGAGGGTTGCGACAGGAAGGGCATCCAGCGTAAAACTTTTGCCAGAATACAAAATGCAAACCGTAAAGACAAATTTCTTACTGGATCGGTTGAGGCCCGGATTAACAACGACCGCCATCAGTGCTGTTAAACAACAGGGTGCTGTTGGAAATTGGACTACTGTTAGTCGAAGAAGGAGAGGTCGAAGAAGGAGAGGTGGGAGGCGTGTCTGAAGGCAGAGAAAGAAGAGGAAAGGCATGAGTATAGGACTGAAAATAGGGACTTTGAATGTTGGAACTATGACAGGAAAAGGTAGAGAGCTGGCTGACATGTTGCAGAGGAGGAAGGTGGACAGACTGTGTTCAGGAGACCAGTTGGAAAGGTAGCAAGGCTAGAAGCTTAGGAGCAGGGTTTAAGCTGTTCTATGTGTGTGGATGGGAAGAGAAATGGAGTAGGAGTCATCTTGAAGGAGGGATTTGTGAGGAATGTTCTAGACGTGAAAAGAGTGTCAGACAGAGTGATGAGTCTCAAGTTAGAAATTTAAGGTGCGATATTCAATGTTGTTCGTGCTTATGCCTCACAGGCAGGATGTGAGCTAGAAGAGAAGGAGGGATCCTGGAGTGAGTTAGATGAAGTGATGCAGAGCACCCCCAGAGGTGAAAGAGTGGTCATTGGTGCAGATTTCAATGGACATGTTGGTGCAGGCAACAGAGGGGACAAGGAAGTGATGGGCAGGTTTGGTATCCGGGACTGGAACACAGAAGGACAGATGTTGATAGATTTTGCAAAAATGATGGAAATGGCTATGGTGAATACTTTCTTCCAGAAGAGAGAGGAGCATAGGGTGACTTATAAAAGCGGAGGTAATAGCACACGACGATGCAATTTGAAGGAAGTTATTGACTGTAAAGTACTAGTGGGTGAGAATGTTACCAAGCAGCATAGGATGGTGGTGCGCAGGATGACACTGAGGGTGAGGAGAGTACTTGGTGTGTCCTCTGGAAGGAAAGTAGATAAGGAGATGGTGGTGGAATGAAGACGTGCAGGAGTGTGTACAAAAGAAGAGGTTAGCTAAGAAGAAATGGGACAGAGAGGACCGAAGAGAGGAAACAGGAGTACAGGGAGACAGCGCAAGGCAACGGTAGCGGTGTCAAAGGCCAAACAGAGGGCGTATGATGACTGGTATGCTAGGTTGGACAGTAAGGAGGGAGAAAATGATTTATATAGGTAGGCACAGCAGAGAAATAGAGATGGAAAGGACATGCAGCAAGTTAGAGTGATTAAGGACAGGGTGGGAAATGTATGGATTGATGATAGAAGTGTGCTGGGAAGATGGAAACAATACTTTGAAGAGCTGATGAATGAGAAAAAAAGAGTAGAAGAGGTGACTGTTGAAGAGCAGTAAGTAGCAAAGATTAGTAAGGGTGAAGTGAGGAGGACATTGAAGAGGATGAAGAGTGGAAAGGCAGTTGGTCCTGATGACAAACAGGTGGAGGTATGGAAGTATCCAGGAGAGGTAGCAGTAGATTTTCTGACAAAAACATTCAACAAGGTCTTAGAGAGTGAGAGGATGCTGAAGGAATGGAAGAGAAGTGTGCTTGTGCCTATTTTTAAGAACAAGAGAGATGTGCAGAGTTGTGGCAACTACAGAGGGATAAAGTTGATGAGCCATATGATGAAGTTATGGGAAAGAATAGTGGAAGCTAGAATAAGGGCAGAGGTCAGTACTTGTGAACAACAGTTTGGTTTCATTCCAAGAAAGAGCACCACAGATGCAGTGTTTGCTTAGAGGATGTTAATAGAGAAGTACAGAGAAGGTCAGAAGGAGCTGTGCTTTTGTGTATCTGGATAAAGCATATGACAGGGTGCCGAGAGAAGAACTGTGGTATTGCATGAGGAAGTCTGGAGTGGCAGAAAAGTATGTTAGAGTGGTGCAGGACATGTATTAGAGATGTAAGACAGTGGTGAGGTGTGCTGTTGGTGTGATAGAAGAGTTCAAGGTGGAGGTGGGACTGCATCAAGGGTCAGCTCTCAGCCCCTTCTTGTTTGCTATGGTGATGGACAGGCTGACAGACGAGGTTAGACAAGAATCTCCATGGACCATGATGTTTGCAGATGACATTGTGATCTGCAGTGAGAGCAGAGAACAAGTGCAGGAAAATCTAGAGAGGTGGAGGTATGCCCTGGAAAGGAGAGGAATGAAGGTTAGCCTCAGTAAGACAGAACACATGTGTATGAATTACAAGGACCCAACAGAAACGGTGAGGTTACAGGGAGCAGAGTTAAGGAAGGTGGAGGATTTTAAGTACTTAGGCACAACAATCCAGAGCAATGGAGAGTGTGGAAAAGAGGTGAAGAAGCGTGTGCAGGCTGGTTGGAATGGTTGGAAAAAAGTGCTCGGTGTGATGTGTGATAGGAGGGTATTGGCAAGACTGAAAGGAAAAGTGTACAAGACGGTGTTGAGGCCAGCAATGTTGTATGGTTTAGAAACAGTGGCTCTAGGGAAAAGACAAGAGTCAGAGCTGGAGGTAGAGAAGAAAATATTGAGGTTCTTTTTGGGAGTAACGAGGATAGATGGGATCAGGAATGAGCACATCAGAGGGACAGCACATGTAAGACGTTTTGGAGAGAAAGTCAGAGAGGCTCGATTGAGATGGTTTGGACATGTACACAGGAGGGATAGTGAGCATATTGGTAGTAGGATGCTGAGGTTGGAACTACCAGGCAGAACGCTTAGAGGAAGACCAAAGATATGATTCATGGACATTGTGAAGGAGGACATGAAGGCAGTTGGTGTAAGAGAAGCAGCTGTGGAGGATAGGGTGAGATGGACGCAGATGATTCGCTGTGGCGACCCCTGAAGGGAACAGCCGGAAGGAAAAGAAGAAGAAGAAGAAGAAGGCTCAACAATCCAGAGCAATGGAGAGTGTGGAAAAGAGGTGAAGAAGCGTGTGCAGTCAGGTTGGAATGGTTGGGGAAAAGTGTCTGATGTGATGTATGATAGGGAGGTATTGGCAAGAATGAAAGGAAAAGTGTACAAGACGGTGTTGAGGCCAGCAATTTTGTATTGTTTAGAAGCAGTTGCCCTGGGAAAAGACAGGAGGCAGAGCTGGAGGTAGCAGAGATGAAAATGTTGAGGTTCTCTTTGGGAGTAACAAGGATGGATAGGATCAGGAATGAGTACATCAGAAGGACAGCACATGTCATCGGTTTTGGAGACCAAGTCAGAGAGGCTAGATTGAGATGGTTTGGACATGTACAGAGGAGGGATAGTAAGTATATTGGTAGTAGGATGCTGAGGTTGGGCCTACCATGCAGAAAGCCGAGAGGACGACCAAAGAGAAGATTTATGGATGTGGTAAAGGAGGACATGAAGGTAGTTGGAGTAAGAGTAGAAGATACAGAGGATAGGGAGTAATGGCGGCGGATGGTTTGCTGTGGTGACCCCTGAAGGGAGCAGCCGAAAGGAAAAGAAGAAGAAGAAGAAGAAGAAGAAGAAGATTTGATTGTAAATTTCAATAAAGGATTTGTGGTTCCCAGTGTTTTCTTTAATGTGGAAAGCGGGTCCAAATGGCTCTTTGAATGACAAAGGTTGCCGAACCCTGAACTAGAAGTATCCAGAATACTAAGGCAGGTTCCATTCTGATGATAACCTTGTTTCATACAACATTCACCTTCTTAGCATTTCTGCAGGAAAACGTTTTTCTTCCTAAATCATATCTACTTTTGCAATCAGTTCTACTTTTTCATGCAGCGTCATTACTTTTTTCTGGCGCTTCGGCACGTTGTCAGAAGCCTGAGAGGGTGCACAGTGTTTGGGTGGTATGATGGAGATTAACAGTAACTAAAAACACACATTTAAAAAGCACAGGCACAAAGTGTATGCGAATGAGGAAAAAGGGGCGTTACATCATCTCAACCAATCAGCAGGAGGGAGAACTGCCATTGGCTGAATATGAATCACTTGACAGTTACTCAGCATCCACGAATATGCAAAGCCGCGAGTGCAAAACCACGAATAGTCAATAGGTTGTCACTGTCCCCCCACCACTTCAGTGCAACCAACTAGGTTATCAAAGGATGGCCATGTCTCTCACTGTCTATGGTGAGAGGCATGTAAAAGAACCATTGCTGACTTTCGTCAAGAGTAGGCTGCATCGCCATCATCGTGTTTCTGCCCTGCGATGGGCTGGCGAACTGTCCAGGGTGTATCCATTTAGGTTCAGTAAATGAATGGCTTGAACCGCGTTGTGCAAAAACCCTTACCCTAGCTTAGTTTATCTCTGTGCCTACCCACTATATATTTCTTGAGAAATTTTAACCTGTCAGCGCTCATTCTTTTGACTTTCACTGATTTTGCATGGCCACTTATCACTCATCACTTACTGTATGTGCGCCTTCCTTTAAGAGTTATAACAACTACTGTGTGTTTACCTGCCAGTTCATTTAGAAGGAAGGACACAGTTTACAGCCGTGTGCTGTAGATTTAACAGTTTTTTTCTGTTCCTAACACATGCACAGTTTTTTTGTTAATTCAATGAGGCATGTTCGGAATCTTAAAAACTCAAAAATGTGTAGAACAGGGGCTACGCTAGGACTAGGTTTGGGAACCTATGGCATAGAAGTTTGTTTGTTTACAACCTGGAGCACATCAAGCCAACAGTTGTTTATCTTCCAGTGTTGGGATATCAGTGAGTATCTGTCACTTTATATGTTGGGACTGGTTGGCTCAGTGAAAGCTTATTTTTGGGTGTTGAATCTGCAGGGTGCCTCCATCACTAGTTGTAGACATCAGCTTGGTGTGTTTCAGGTTTAAAGGAAGATTCTGAATGAACCACTTACTTCAAATAGATTTTGTCAAAATTATTGACTGTTCATCACAATACACATTTGTTTACAATACACATTTGTGTAAAACTGATTAGTAAATTGTGTATTGGCTGGGTGTTTGACACTGTCTTGATTTAAATCCTGCAGGCAGAGAAAACATCCCAAAAGAGGAGCTGGTGTTTGTTGGCACTACTTCCAAAACGTGGTCCTCAAGCCTTCAGCACCTTCTGCATTGCTCTCAAAGAGACAGAGCAGGAGCACCTCTCCAACCTGCTTATTAGGTTCAGAGGCCGAGAGGTGAGGGAACAATATATCTTAGAATAACATGTTTCACACTTGTTCAGAGAGGTATAAATTACACAGGAAAGAGTGCGTCCATAATAAGAATGTTGCACAAATGTGCTTACAGAACTCTCCAACACAGAGTGAGAGTGAAATCTGTGTCACACACGACAACTCACCTGCTAAGAACAGGAAAGATCTGGAGGTGAGGCATCCTTTCTGATCCTTTCTGATTCATAGACAAATATTCTTAAAACCCTTATTATTAGAGTGATATTCAATCACCAGGTTAAACTGCTGCCCATAATAATCTGTTGTTTTTATTTTGTATTTAAGTAGTACTGTAGGTTGATTGTAATCCACACTGCAGGTTTACTGTGATATTTATTCATTCATTTTTTGAACCACTTAATCCTAATTAGGGTTATGGGGAGGCTGGCGCTAATCTTAGCTGACTCTGGTCGAGGGCATGGTACACCCTAAACAGCTCACCCAGCCATCGTATGGCCAACACTCACACAATCATTCACACTCACACCTGGGGTGATTTGGAACAGCCAATTAACCTACTGTGCATGATTTTGGATTGTGGGAGGAAACAGGGGTACCTGGATGAAACCCACACAAGCATTGGGAGAACATGCAAACTCCACACATGTCCGGGAATTAAATCAATTTCTTCTTGTTGTGAGCCATCCAGGGTGTACCTCACACTCACCCAGAGTCGGCTGAGATGAGTGCTAGCCACCCTGCAACCTTAATTGGGATAAAGCAGCTTAGAAAATAAGTGAATGAATTAATTAATTAATTTAATACATTACACGGGTATCAAGCTAATGTGATCAGGGAGACAGGTAGGAGAGTACTTGGTGTGTCCTCTGGAAGGAAAGTACAGATGCTCCCCAACTTACGTTTTTGCTTGGGTCCAGGACGGCCGAACGTAAGTTGAAAAAAAAAAAAAAAAGTAAGTTATTACTCTATGTTTCAGTGACGTATGACGTTCATAAATACCATTACCGTAGCTCATGAAACACCACTAAATCAATTATTATAAACATAACATTGTAAAATAATATCAAATACAGACGCTCCCCGACTTAGGTTTTTAATTGGTTCCGGACAGCCGAACGTAAGTTGAAAGAAAACGTAAGTTGTTACAGTGACGTATGACGTATGACGTTCATACTGTACAAGACATCCATAAATACCATTACCATATCTCATAAAACACCCCGAAATCAATTATTATAAACATAACATTGTAAAATAATATCAAATATATCAAATAATATCAACATTAATTTCAAATAAGTCACTTATTTATACCGAGTTACTTTACATGAAGCTTAAAACAGCCAATCAACGCTTACAATATGTGAACTGCTCAATACCGAAAGTAGTGTACTTGCAAAAGTAGTGTACTTGCTGTGGGTTATACAGACTTCCGGTCTTTCAAGTGCACAAGGGTGCAATTGAACTCGTTTAGAACACAACCTGCACTGATGTAAATCCCAGCAAAACAGCATTCTTTCTTTTGTGTAAGTAAGTAAACTTTATTCAAGAGATGCATACAAAGAACAAGTACAAATCCTAATGAATATTAATATAAAATAAGTATACACTCAGGATTCTGCTAAAAGATAATTAATATCTGTAATTGTTCTGTAATTTGTGCATTCGGGTTTTCATTCATATTACAACTCTCTTTGTTTAACTGAGTATGCATGGTAGATTGTGCTGATCTGAGCAGATAGTTAATTCATCTCTGTGTACGAGGCTTGCACCCATGCTAGTAGGCTTACACTTCTGACCAACCATATTTGCTTAGGGTTACAAAAGTCTGCAAAACAGTGGAAACACAAAGATCACAGAGGCGACGTCTTAACACAAGGGTAACACGCTATATAACTGATATATATATATATATATATATATATATCTTCTTCTTTTCCTTTCGGCTGTTCCCTTCAGGGGTCGCCACAGCAAATGATCTGCCTCCATCTCTCCCTATCCTCTGCATCTTCTACTCTTACTCCAACGACCTTCATGTCCGCCTTCACTGCATCCATAAATCTTCTCTTTGGTCTTCCTCTGGGCCTTTTGCCTGGTAGTTCCAACCTCAGCATCCTATGACCAATATACTCACTATCCCTCCTCTGTACATGTCCAAACCATCTCAATCTAGCCTCTCTGCTCTCTGACTTTGTCTCCAAAACATCTAACATGTGCTGTCCCTCTGATGTACTCATTTCTGATCCTATCCATCCTCGTTACTCCCAAAGAGAACCTCAACATTTTCATCTCTGCTACCTCCAACTCTGACTCCTGTCTTTTCCCCAGGGCCACTGTCTCTAAACCATACAACATTGCTGGCCTCATCACCGTCTTGTACACTTTTCCCTTCATTCTTGCCGATACTCTCCTATCACACATCACACCGGACACTTTTCTCCATCCATTCCAACCTGCCTGCACGCGCTTCTTCACCTCTTTTCCACACTCTCCATTGCTCTGGATTGTTGAGCCTAAGTACTTAAAATCCTCCACCTTCTTTATCTCTGCCCCCTGTAACCTCAAAGTTCCTCTTGGGTCCTTGTCGTTCACATGTATTCTGTCTTACTAAGACTAACCTTCAATCCCCTCCTTTCCAGGGCATACCTCCACCTCTCTAGATTTTCCTCCACTTGGTCTCTGCTTTCACTACAGATCACTATGTCATCTGCAAACATCATAGTCCATGGAGATTCTTGTCTAACCTCATCTGTTAGCCTGTCCATCACCATAGCAAACAAGAAGGGGCTGAGAGCTGACCCTTGATGCAGTCCCACCTCCACCTTGAACTCTTCTGTCACACCGACAGCACACCTCACCACTGTCTTACATCTATCATACATGTCCTGCACCACTCTAACATACTTCTCTGTCACTCCAGACTTCCTCATACAATACCACAGTTCTTCTCTCGGCACCCTGTCATATGCTTTCTCCAGATCCACAAAGGCACAATGCAGCTCCTTCTGACCTTCTCTGTACTTCTCTATTAACATCCTCAAAGCAAACACTGCATCTGTGGTGCTCTTTCTTGGCATGAAACCAAACTGTTGTTCACAAATGCTGACCTCTGCCCTTAGTCTTGCTTCCACTATTCTTTCCCATAGCTTCATTGTATGGCTCATCAACTTTATCCCTCTGTAGTTACCACAACTCTGTACATCGCCCGTGTTCTTAAAAATGGGCACAAGCACACTTCTCCATTCCTCTGGCATCTGCTCACTTTCTAAGACCTTGTTGAATATTCTTGTCAGAAAATCTACTGCTACCTCCCCTAGACACTTCCATACCTCAACTGGTATGTCATCAGGGCCAACTGCCTTTCCACTCTTCATCCTCTTCAATGCCCTCCTCACTTCTCCCTTACTAATCTTTGCTACTTCCTGCTCCTCAACGGTCACCCCTTCTACTCTTTTTTCTCTCTCATTTTCCTCATTCATCAGCTCTTCAAAGTACTCTTTCCATCTTCCCAGCACACTTCTGTCATCAGTCAATACATTTCCCTCTCTGTCCTTTATCACTCTAACTTGCTGCATGTCTTTCCCATCTCTATTTCTCTGCTGTGCTAACCTGTATAGATCATTTTCTCCCTCCTTACTGTTCAACCTATCATACAAGTCATCATACGCCCTCTGTTTGGCCTTTGACACTGCTACCTTCGCCTTACGCTGTGTCTCCCTGTACTCCTGTTTACTCTCTTCGGTCCTCTCAATGTCCCACTTCTTCTTGGCTAACCTCTTCTTTTGTACACACTCCTGCACTTCCTCATTCCACCACCAAGTTTCCTTATCTACTTTCCTTCCAGAGGACACACCAAATACTCTCCTACCAGTCTCCCTGATCACATTGGCTGTGGTTGTCCAGTCCTCTGGAAGCACTTCCTGACTACCCAAAGCCTGTTTCAACTCCTCCTTGAAGACAACACGACACTCTTCCTTTTTCAGCTTCCACCACTTTGTCTTCTGCTCTACCTTTGCCTTTTTCACCTTTCTCACCATCAGTGTCATCCTGCACACCACCATCCTATGCTGTTTGGCAACACTCTCACCCACTACTACTTTACAGTCACTGACTTCCTTCAAATTACATCGCCTACACAAGATGTAGTCTACCTGTGTGCTCTTACCTCCGCTTTCATAAGTCACCCTATGCTTCTGTTTCTTCTGGAAGAAAGTATTCACCACAGCCATTTCCATCCTTTTTGCAAAATCGATCAACATCTGTCCTTCTGTGTTCCTGTCCTGGATACCAAACCTGCCCATCACTTCCTCGTCCCCTCTGTTGCCTGCACCAACATGTCCATTGAAGTCTGCTCCAATGACCACTCTTTCACCTCTGGGGGTACTCTGCATCACTTCATCTAACTCACTCCAGAATCTCTCCTTCTCTTCTAGCTTACATCCTGCCTGTGGGGCATAAGCACTAACAACATTGACTATCACGCCTTCAATTTCTAACTTGAGACTCATCACTCTGTCTGACACTCTTTTCACTTCTAGAACATTCCTGACAAACCCCTCCATCAAGATGACTCCTACTCCATTTCTCTTCCCATCCACACCATTATAAAACAGTTTAAACCCTGCTCCTAAGCTTTTAGCCTTTCTACCTTTCCACCTTGTCTCCTGAACACACAGTATGTCCACCTTCCTCCTCTGCATCATGTCAGCCAGCTCCCTATCTTTTCCTTGCATAGTTCCAACATTCAAAGTCCCTACTCTCAGTCCTAGGCTCACGCATTTCCTCTTCTCTCTCTGCCTCCGGACACGCCTCCCGCCTCTCCTTCTTCGACGTCTTCGACCAACAGTAGTCCAATTTCCATCAGCACCCTGTTGGTTGACAGCACTGATGGCGGTCGTTGTTAACCCGGGCCTCGACCGATCCGGTATGAATTCTGTATTGATCATTTGCATTTTTTTTTTGGCAGAAGTTTTACGCCGGATGCCCTTCCTGTCGCAACCCTCTGCATTTATCCGGGCTTGGGACCGGCATAAGGGGGAGAGACACTGGTTAGTGCCCCCCCCCCCCGCCTCATGGCTGCATTATATATATATATATATATATATATATATATACATACACACACACACACACACACACACACACACACACACACACACTCAGTCTGTAGTTTGTAAACAATGAATGCAGCGTCATTGCTTAATTATGTCAGCGTACTACGTAGGTACGTCTAAACTCAAAATTTGCCCTTTTTTTTTTGGAAAAAAACGTAAAATCGAAAAAACGTAAAACGGATGAACGTAAGTCAGGGAGCGTCTGTATATCAAATAATATGAACATTAATTTAAAATAAATTAAATTCAAGCAAAATAATTTTAATCAAATTCACTCGTCAAATATTAAATACAGTATCAAATATAACCTTTAACATTCTCTATGATGCGATCCTTCTGGTTGTAAATGATTCCGAAGGTCAACAGATGCTCACTTTACATGAAGCTGAGCCGAATTACTTTACTTGAAGCTTAAAACAGCCAGTCAACGCTTACAATATGTGATGCGCTCCACCGAAAGTAGTTCTCTTGCTTGTGCTTGAGACAAAGCGCGGGTTATCTGGACTTCCGGTCTTTCAAGTGAGCAAGGGTGCCGTTGAATACTGGTTTAGTACTCAGCCTGCACTGATGTAAATCACCAGCAGAGCGGAGAGTTTTCTTTCTTGTCTGGATTCGGGTTTTCATTGATTTTACAACTCTCTTTGCTTAACTGAGTATGCATGATAGATTGCGCCGATCCAAGCTGATAGTTAATTCAGTCTTGGGAAAACCAGAAATTCCGGCATATGCCGGAAAACTTGCACAACTCTGCACGTCTCCCTTGTTCTTAAAAATGGGCACTAGCACACTTCTCCTCCATTCCTCCGGTATCTGTTCACTCTCTCGGACCTTGTTGAATGTTCTTGTCAGAAAATCTACTGTTACCTCTCCGAGACACTTCCATACCTCCACAGGTATAGCATCAATGGATAGGATCAGAAATTAGTACATCAGAGGGACAGCCCATGTAAGATGTTTTGGAGACAAAGTCAGAGAGGCTAGATTGAGATGGTTTGGACATGTACAGAGAAGGGATAGTGAGTATACTGGCAGTTGGATGCTGAGGTTGGAACTACCAGGCAGAAGGCCAAAGAGAAGATTTATGGATGTGGTGAAGGAAGACATGAAGGTCGTTGGAGTAAGAGAAGATGCAGAGGACAGGGTGAGATGGAGGCGGTTGATTTGCTGTGGTGACCCCTGAAGGGAAAGGCCAAAAGGAAAAGAAGAAGAGTTCTCTCAATGTCTCACTTCTTCTTCGCTAACCTCTTCTTTTATACACACCCCTGCACTTCCTCATTCCACCACCAAGTCTCCTTCTCTACTTTCCTTCTAGAGGACACATCAAGTGCGCTCCTACCTGTCTCACTGATCACATGAGCTGTAGTTGTCCAGTCATCTGGAAGCACTTCCTAACCACCCAAAGCCTGTTTCAACTCCTCCTTGAAGACAACATGACACTCTTCCCTTTTCAGCTTCCACCACATTGTCTTCTGCTCTGCCTTTGCCTTCTTCACCATCCTCACCCTCAGTGTCATCCTGCACACCACCATCCTATGCTGCTTGGTAACATTCTCACCTTAATAAAGTTAGTACTTTGCAGTCACTAACTTCCTTCAAATTGCATCGTCTACACAAGATGTAATCTACCTGTGTGCTATTACCTCTGCTTTTATAAGTCACCCTATGCTCCTGTCTCTTCTGGAAGAAAGTATTCACCATAGCCATTTCCATCCTTTTTGCAAAATCTATCAACATCAGTTCTTCTGTGTTCCAGTCCCGGATACCAAACCTGCCCATCACTTCCTTGTCCCCTCTGTTGCCTGCACCAACATGTCCATTGAAATCTGCACCAATGACCACTCTTTCACCTCTGGGGGTGCTCTGCATCACTTCATCTAACTCACTCCAGGATCTCTCCTTCTCTTCTAGCTCACATCCTGTCTATGGGGCAGAAGCATGAACAACATTGAATATCACACCTTAAATTTCTAACTTGAGACTCATCACTCTGTCTGACACTCTTTTCACTTCTTGAACATTCCTGACAAACCCCTCCTTCAAGATGACTCCTACTCCATTTCTCTTCCCATCCACACCATGATAAAATAGCTTAAACCCTGCTCCTAAACTTTTAGCTTTGCTACCTTTCCACCTGGTCTCCTGAACACACAGTATGTCCACCTTCCTCCTCTGCATCATGTCAGCCAGCTCTCTACCTTTCCTGTCATCGTCCAACAGTCAATGTCGGATGCCCTTCCTGTGACAACCCCCTGCATTCATCAGGTTTGGGACCGGCATGATTGAGAGCACTGGCTTGTGTCCCACCTCATAGCTGCAAAATTAACTTTATTTTACTTTGCATCACAAGCATGTGTCTTTTTTTTAATCTTTTTGTGATTTCATGCAGAGGAATACATTTGATGAGCCATACAATGAAGTTATGGGAAAGAATAGTGGAAGTGAAACGAAGGGCAGAGGTCATCATTTGTGAACAGCAGTTTGGTTTCATGCCAAGAAAGAGCACTACAGATTCAGTGTTTGCTTTGAGGATGTTAATAGAGAAGTACAGAGAACGTCAGAGGAGCTGCATTGTGCCTTTGTGGATTTGGAGAAAGCATATGACAGGGTGCCGAGAGAGGAACTGTGGTATTGCATGAGGAAGTCTGGAGTGGCAGCGAAGTATGTTAGTGTGGGGCAGGACATGTATGAGAGATGTAATACAGTGCTGAGGTGTGCTGTCGGCGTGACAGAAGAGTTCAAGGTGGAGGTGGGACTGCATCAAGGGTCAGCTCTGAGCCCCTTCTTGTTTGCTATGGTGATGGACAGGCTGACCGGCGAGGTTAGACAAGAATCTCCATGGACTATGATGTTTGCAGATGACATAGTGATCTGTAGTGAGAGCAGAGAACAAGTGGAGGAAAATCTAGAGAGGTGGAGATATACCCTTTAAAGGAGAGGAATGAAGGTTAGCCTCAGTAAGACAGAATAACGTGTGTCAACGAGAACGACCCAAGAAGAATGGTGAGGTTAAAGGGAGCAGAGTTAAGGGATGTGGAGGACTTTAAGTATTTAGGCTCAACAATCCAGAGCAATGGAGAGTGTGGAAACGAGGTGAAGAATCATGTGCAGGCAGGTTGGAATGGTTGGAGAAAAGTGTCCGGTGTGATGTGTGATAGGAAGGTATCAGCAAGAATGAAAGGAAAGGTGTACAAGATGGTGATGAGGCCAGCGATGTTGTAAGGTTTAGAAACAGTGGCACTGAGGAAAAGACAGGAGGCATAGTTGGATGTAGCAGAGAAATTAAAATGTTGAGGTTCTCTTTGGGAGTAACGAGGATGGATAGGATCAGGAATGAGTACATCAGAGGGACAGCACATGTTAGAGGTTTTGGATACAAAAACAGAGAGGCTAGATTTAGATGGTTTGGATGTGTACTGAGGAGGGATAGTGAATATATTGGTAGTAGGATGCTGAGGTTGGAACTGCCAGGCAGAAGGCCTAGAGGAAGACCAAAGAGAAGCTTTATGGATGTGGTGAAGGAAGACATGATTATGATAGTTGGTGTGAGAGAAGAAGATTCAGAGGATAGGGTGAAATGGAGACAGGTGATTCGCTGTGGTGACCCCTGAAGGGAGCAGCCGAAAGGAAAAGAAGGAAAGGAAGAGGCTCCGGCATCAGTTTTATACAATGCGCCCATCAACACTGGATGGAAATAAATGTTATATTGCTTAAGTTTGTTGAAACGATGGCATGACAGTGCTGTAAGCAAGGCTAAAGTTGGAACAAGATCTTTATGTCTGTAACTCTTTTTTGGGCTGGGCAGTGTATTTTGGTAAGTCATTATGTCTCCTCATCCCATTCTAAAGAATAATGTAGCATAGCAAGATGACCCAGTGATAGCTTTTTTTGAATACAACCATTTTTAAGTGGAGCAGCTGGGTTTGAAAAAGGTCATGTGTAAAAACACACATCAAGAGTACACAAGCAGAAATGGATATAACTTGAATTGAAATTCAGTTATTTCACTATTTTCTTTTACTGCAATTTATTTATGGCACCAGTGATTTACATTGTAGCCAGGCGAGTCTCTACTGCAGGTTACTCTACATAGTGAACCCTGCTAATGGTAGTTTAGGTTGCAGGCTAATTTGAATATTATATGCATAGAACCCATCAAAGTGTTGTTAAATTGTCATCGCATATTTGCATCAGACAGAACCTAAAGCAACAATGCTTAATTAAATGTTTTTTTAAATTCAGAGTATTGCATCAGTGTACCAGAAACATAAGGTTTTGTTGAAAGAAAAATATACTTTTACCCTTTAATATCAACCAGGCCCCCCAGTGCAGCTAACTGGGTTATCAAAGGCGGGCCATGTCTCTCACTGTCTATGGTGAGAGGCATGTAAAAGAACCATTGCTGACTTTCGTAAAGAGTAGGCTGCAAAGTCGTCAGCGTGTTTCTGTCCCTTGCTAAAAAGGGTTGTGACAGGAAGGGCATCCGACGTAAAAAAAAACCCTCTGCCAAATCAAACGTGCGAATCAGATGATTCGCTGTGGCGACTCCCGAGTAAAAGGGAAAAAGCCGAAAGGAAGACAATCAACCAGGCATTTTTTTTTACTCCATTCTAATGTCAACTTAAAAAGTGGCATCACCTGTATCAGCCGTGTTCATACAGCTTAATCTAGCTTTAGTAAAGTTTGCAGTATTGTATGCTTACATTTAGTTCGTCACAATCATACACGACAGTGTGGCTTTATTATGCATTAGTTGTAACCATGCTGAGTTTGTGATAGTATTTTTTTTAGTTAATCACCAATCTGTTCTCCCAGAGTGAGCACTGATCTTGGATCATTCTTTTTCCGTTATTATTCCAGTAAAGAGCATTAACTCACACAGGGTAGCTGATCTAAACTTAGCTCGCTTGCTTTGAGATCCATATTAGTTGCCTAAATATATCTCAGTGCTAAGGCAGTTCGAGTTGTTTCTTGGTGGAGTGAGATAGGAAACACTTGCTCAACTTGTTCACATTGCCACACCCAGAGACCCTGGTGATCCTTTCTTATCCTGAATGAGTCAGAGAGCCAAGAGACAAAAGATTAGAAACAAAAATGAGTTTTCAGATCCCTTTTCATAGATCAGTAATTGCTTTTGTAAATCACATAATAACTGCGACTTGACTTACCCAATTTAAACTCAGACCAGCTTGTGTGTTGTTTTGTTTGCAGAGTTTTGCAGGCTCTAGACTTCCATTTTCAACTGAGGAGTGTGCAGTGCCGGCTAAAAGAGTTCGCACTCAGGGTGAGTGTGTGTGCATGTGGGAGAGCGAGAGAGAGAAGCTTAAAGAAAACTTATTGGTCAAAGCATTCATGGTATCATGACACAGAGTAGTAAACCTACTGTATGATATAGTTGATTTTGGCAGTTTTAGAAATCATGTCTCCTGTTCATTCTTACACACAATATAATAAATCATAAAAGCATTTCTATACAGCCATACACACTGACTGCCCCACGGCACTTCACAATTCTACCATTAAAAATCTAAATAAAATAAATAAATGTACCCATTCATTATAAAATACTTGTTTAAAAAGATAAGGTTTAGAATTCTTCTTAAAAGCTAATATTAAAGTGCTTTGTCTAAAGGTATTGAGAAAGCTCTGTTGCCATTGGTCTTTTGATTAGAGCTGGGAAGTGATTGATTCAAAAACCTATGACTTAGGGTATAACAATGCAATATCATGCTACTCGAAAGCAGTGCTAAATTATTACGAGATTTCCCGACTAATAATACAAATCATTTAAAAAAAATTATATGTTGCTCGACCAGCAACCATGGTTAAATGTGCTACACCATTCATAATTGCAGCAACACCTAACAAATCAAGCTGCATGATTGTACACACTTTTATTCAGAGAGATGCTGATTTTAATAATAGATAAATGTGCAGGATAGATAGTAAAGGGACTCCTGTCCCACTTGCACTCATGCTGTCTGTGGCGATTAATATGTTTGTTTTTGACCCTTCAGAGTCTATGGAGATGTGCTTAGATGCTGACAGTCCTTTTACCACCGCAGTGCTCCCCTGCACAAAGGAGTTTTACCTATCTCATGCTCCTCAGGTACACACGTGTGCACACACACACACACACACACACACAAACACAACAATGGCAGTAGGTGGATATTAAAATGGGGGAAATGCAATGTTTCTTGGTACAGGATGTTAAATTTGCAAAATGACTAATAAGTTATTATAAGTAAGCTCATTCTAATATGTTATATATTATAATACAGCGGTATCTCGCCTTACGATGGTCCCAGCAAACGAAAAATCCAGGTTACGAAAATCATTTTCCAATTTTTTTTTCTCTGTATACGAAACAAGTTCTTACGAAACGTGCCAAATGCGCCATTCAAACATTCAAATGCGCCATTCAAACATTAAAATGCACCTTTCAAACAATGCACGAGTTGCTCTCCCATTGATTATCTTCCAACATCCCTCCCTTCTGGCGTCCCATTTGCTAGGAGGGATGACGCAGCTCCCTTGAGCATTTTGGATCAGGCTTTTAACCTTGCATAAACATTTGTAAGATTATGACTCTGCTAAGAAGACATGGTCCACACACACACGCACGCGCACACACACACACACACACACACACACACACACACACACACACACACACACACACACACACACACACACACACCGGTGCAAGTGAAAAGAAGAAGCGGGCATGCGGTTGAGTGATATCGCAAAGGAATATGGCTAAACTCGTCTACCATCGGTACGATATTGAAGCAGAAGAAGATCTTAAAAGGTATGCTTTTATCATTTTTAAAGAATTTAGGGGGTAGTGTTTTGAGGCCTTGGAACGAATCATACTTTTTACATGTAAAATGTGGTTCAACTAACGAAAAATCCAGGTTACGAAACCACTTCCGGAACGGATTAATTTCGTAAATTAAGGTACCACTGTATATAATTATTTTATATAGAATAGGCCCCTGACTATTCGCAGTTTTGCACTCGAGCATGCGCATATTCGCGGATTGCCGAGCAACTGTCACGTGACTCAAATTCAGCCAATGGCTGTCCTCCTTCCTACTGATTGGTTGAGATGATGTACACACCCCTTTTTCCTCATTTGCGCACAAGTTGTCAATGAGCCTTTTTAGTGTGTTTTAATTACCAGTCTATGATGCCACTCAAAGGTCGGCTAAGCGCCAGACAAAGGTAATGACATTGGATGTCTCTTCTGAAGAAACAACACTTTCTCCTGAAGAAACGACAGTTTCCTCTGAAGTGCCTGAAGAGGAATAATCATCTGAACTGTTGTAAAGCATTGTAGTTTAAAGTCTTTTTCAATTATTATTCCAGTACAGTACCTAAGTTAATGTTTAGAATGTTTGTTTGTGTCTGTTTTCTCTCCGCTCCGGCTGAGGGGCGTGTCTGAGCTGCTCAGGCTGAATGCAGTTCACACCTGAATTAAGTCCTCTCATCTACGCCCTGTAAACACAAACCGCACACTCACCTCAATTAAATCGTGCAGCTTAAGTTCTTCCCCTTTGAATGTGAGGCAGTCCACCGAAAGTAGGCGCTTGTTGCAAGTGACACACAGAGCTTGTGAGACCAAAGCGTGGCTTATCCGGACTTCCGATCTGTCAAGTGATTAAGTGATGTTTGAGTACTAAACAAGCAGGAAAGAGGACAGTCATTGGCTGAATTTGAATCACGTCAGAGTTACTCTGCAGTTCGTGAATATGCAAACCGTGAGTGCAAAACCGTGAATAGTCAAGGGCCTACTGTATTTATTTCGTTTAGATTACGTGAAATCCCATTAAAGTGTAACTTCATAAAAGTAATCTGTTTTGGTAAAATCATTGTGTGATAAACTTACTCGCATTGTTGATAATAACAGTTTAATATGTATGGGAATTTTATTTTCATTTTATTCATTGGTTATTTTTTTAAATTTGCATCCATAAGTAATTCGTGTTCAATTTGAAAATACTCAATACATTGATGATAGTTGTCATATAAATTAATACACTGTCGTTATTTACCTGAGTAGTATCTCAACATTAATTAATAACAAGCAGGCTGGGACAGTTAGATGAAAATGTTTCATAAATTTATATAGTGGTTTACAGGAAATATTTGTGTATTTTTTCATCTTTCATTTATACAACACAAAACACAGAGCCATTGTTGACCTATTTCTCAATTCTGTGTATATATTGTATTGCAAATACATACAGTGGTACCTTATTTTACGAAATTAATCCGTTCCTGAGCCTTTTTCATAACCTGCATTTTTCATAAATTGAACCGCATTTTACATTTAACCCGCGAAACCCTTTAAAAATTCTAAAAGCATATCTTTTAAGACTTCCTTCTGCTTCAATATCGTACCGATGGTAGACGGGTTTGGCCATATTCCTTTGTGATATCACTCAAGCCCGTTTCTTCTTCTCACTCACACAGGAAATCACACACGCACGCGTGCGTGTGCGCACGTGTGTTGACCATGTATTCTTAGCAGAGTTGTAATCTTACAAATGTTTATGGAAGGTTAAAGGCCTGAGTCAAGAAATAAAGCATGAAACAAGAGTAACTCTGTTCTTTACACGAAAAGCATCATGGTAGATCCAGCTCCATAATCGCTCATGGAAGGGAGCTGCGTCATCCCTCCTAGCCAATGGGAGGCCAGTGGGGTGGGATGTTGGGAGATAGCCAATAAGAGGGAGCTGCGTCATCCCTCCTAGCCAATGGGAGGCCAGCGGAGCGGGATGTTTAAACATCATTAATGACAGAGCAGCTTGTGCATTGTCTGAACGTTTGAATGTTTGAATGGCGCGTTCGAATTTTTAAGATGGTGCTTTCGTAACGTGAACTTGTTTCGTATAAAGAGACAAAAATTTTAGGAAAATGCATTTCATAACCTGCATTTTTTGTTTGGTGAGACTTTTGTAAAGTGAGGTACCATTGTATATGTTTACAAATAATTATATTCCAATTAGTTTATTCTAGATGATATGTTGCAAACAGGCTTCGCCCCCCCCAGCCCCGCTAAAGTTCAGCTGAAACTATATTTTGCTGTTGTCATCCCTGTTCCTGTGACCCTAATTAGGATTAAGTGGTTCAGAAAATAAGTGAAAGAATTTAGTGTACACATTTGCAGTCCCCACATATGTGCTTGGTCCATGTAAGTTATTACCTTTCGTGCGAGTTACCATGTCATCTATTCATATTATTATCACTAGACATTTGAGCTTATGGAAATTGTAATAACATAAACTAATATAATGATAGTTATTACATTTAAATAGACAGGAACGTGTCACTAGGTCTAACGCCATGGCCTAATCCAAAAATTAAAAGTTCAACTTCGTCACAGAGCATGCACATGTCCGAAGACTTAGAACAGGGGTCGGGAACCTTTTTGACTAAGAGAGCCAAAATGACATATTTTAAAATCTAATCCTCTGAGAGCCATATATATATATATATATATATATATATATATATATATATATATATATATATATATATATATATATATATATATATATATATATACAGACGCTCCCCGACTTATCTTCATCCGTTTTAAGTTTTTTCGATTTTACGTTTTTTTTTTTTTTTCAAAAAAAAAAATTGTCAAATTTTGTGTTTAGACGTAATGACGCTGTGTCCATTGTTTACAAACAACAGACTGAACGTGCCCCTCCTTCTTCCCAGTTCAGTTATATATGCATTGTTATAAGTTACATAGTGTGTTACAATTGTGTCAAGACGCCGTCTCTGTGATCTTTGTATTTACACTGTTTTGCGGACTTTTGTAACCCTAAGCAAATATAGTTGGTCAGAAGCGTAAGCCTACTAGCATAGTCTCATACACAGAGTTAAATTAACTATCTGCTCAGATCGGCGCAATCTATCATGCATACTCAGTTAAGCAAAGAGAGTTGTAAAATGAATGAAAACCCGAATCCAGACAAGAAAGAAAACTCTCCGCTCTGCTGGTGATTCACATCAGTGCAGGTTGAGTACTAAACTAGTATTCAGCAGGGCCCTTGCTCACTTGAAAGACTGGAAGTCCATATAACCTGCGCTTTGTGTCAAGCACAAAAAAGTGTTGATTGGCTGTTTTAAGCTTCATGTAAAGTGACTCGGCTTAGCTTCATGTCAAGTGACCATCCGTCGGCCATCGGAACTATTTATAAGCAGAAAGAGCTGATCATAGAGAATGTTAAGGGTTATATTTGATACTGTATTTGACATTTGATGAGTGAATTTAATTAAAATGTATCAATTTGAAATTATTTTGCTTGTATTTAATTTATTTGAAATCAATGTTGATATTTGATATATTTCATATTATTTTACAATGTTGTGTTTATAATAATTGATTTAGGGGTGCCTTATGAGATACGGTAATGGTATTTATGGATGTATAGTGCAGTATGAGCGTCATACGTCACTGTAACAACTTACGTTCACTTTCAACTTATGTTCGGCCATCCGGAACGAATTAAAAACGTAAGTCGGGGAGCGTCTGTGTTTTTTATATATATATATATATATATATATATATATGTGTGTGTGTGTGTGTGTGTGTGTGTGTGTATAAATATTGAATACAACTAAATTGAAAAAGAAGACTAACAATTTTAGAGTATAATAAGTCTCTGAATTTATTTTAAATGACATTGTCATAATGAACTTATGTACTTCTTACTATTGATGCGACTTCTGGTGCTGATCAAAAACGTTGGACATTTACCTCTTTACTCAAACACAACATGTGCAATCTGTGGCTGTTGTTATAATCCAATAAAATTAGAGTTTCAAGGTATCGGACCTGCCCACATACTGGCGTACAGAAAGGATTGGCTCTCCGTTCGCACCACAGTGACGTGGCATTGAAAATAGATGTATAGATTTAAATGCGCAAGATTTATTCATCTGTTTTTGTTTAATTTGATGGCTTTTTTGTATTTTTATTTAAATAACAATGAAATTATGTATTCACTATTCTGTTAAGAAACTCCACCTGAGAGCCAGATACAGTCATCAAATAGCCACATCTGGCTGGCAAGCCATAGGTTCCCGACCCCTGACTTAGAAGATGTACGTTCTTACATTCGAATTTCTCCACTAATGATGTGATAACCAATGTTATGACAGTAGTAATGTTATCAATAGTATTATCATAAAATTAATTATTCATGTACTGTAAAATAAAATAATGTTAGGCCCTATTATACGACAACTAGGATCTGCCATTAGGTCATTTTCAGAAACTGGTACCATAAAGTAACATTCATAATCCCTGAGTTTCAATGAAGTCCTGCTTATTTCTCTCTGTATTCACCATAAATTTATGAATCATTGTTACAAAGACAGTGAGAGAACAACTTCACACACATAATTACATTTTTATTTGTAACAAACAGTCATAAATCCATTTGGAGTGCAAAATTCATATTCGAATTCATTCACGTATGGACACACAATTCATACCAATTCATACGTATATGGTGAATAAATTAATTACTTGACTATGTGTGAAGTAAATACATTTCGAGAGGAACTTAATTGAACGATGAACATTGTGACATGGAACCTCATCTCAAATTGGGTTAGTCCTATATGTAACTGGTATGTACACAACTGGTTCCACGTGGAACAGTAAACCGATCTCAGTCCACAGAGTCAGAAAAACATAAGAATTTCCAATTTGGATATCAATTTTAATGCGAGATTTTTATTGCAGGACTTAATATTTGCACTTTGAGCTGATAGTTCAGTGATAGTATGGCATTAAACACAAGTGACTCGAAATGTCCCAATTTTCATACACATTTTTGCAGAATTTTTTTTTCTTTTGGATGTATCCAAATTATTTTGTCTGACATGTTGTTTATATCCATGCAGTATGTTCTGGACAGGGATGTCTCTTTTAATTCTTTATAGTTTTGGAAACATTAGTTCAAGTCATGAGCACTGTATTTTCCGGACTACAAGTCACACTTTTTTTCATATTTTGGCTGAAGGTGCGACTTATACTCAAGAGTGATTTATATGTGAAATTATTACATATAATTCTGTTCGTCATCATAATAATGAACATAATTTCACATGTTTGTTATTTTTACACTTACAACCGCAAGAGGGCACTCTAGGCCTGGATACCCGTGCCTGATCAACCTGTACCACTGAAGAAATGGCTCCAAAAAGAAAATCCTATTCTGTGGATTGCAAGCTGCAAGTAGTAAAATGAGATGAGATTTCCTTTCGGCTTTTTTCCCTTTATCAAGGGTCGCCGCAGCGAATGATTCGCACATTTAATTTGACATAGGTTTTTACGTTGGATGCCCTTCCTGACACAACCCTTTTAGCAAGGGACAGAAACACTCTGACGGCTTTGCAGCCTACTCTTTTACGAAAGTCAGCAATGGTTCTTTTACGGGGCAGTGGTGGTCTAGTGGATAGGGCGCAGGATCACTGATCCTAAGGTTGGGGGTTCAAGTCCCCACAGGGTTATCACTGTCCCCCCAGTGCAGCTAACTGGGTTATCAAAGGCGGGCCATGTCTCTCACTGTCTATGGTGAGAGGCATGTAAAAGAACCATTGCTGACTTTCGTAAAGAGTAGGCTGCAAAGGTGTCAGTGTGTTTCTGGCCATTCTGTCAGATGATTCGCTGTGGCGACTCCCGAGAAAGGGAAAAAGCCGAAAGAAAGGAAGGAAGCAATGGTTCTTTTACATGCTTCTCACCATAGGCAGTGTAAGACATGGCCGGCCTTTGATAACCCAGTTAGCTGCACTGGGGGGACAGTGACAACCTTGTGGAGAGTGGGACTCAAACCCCCAACCTTAGGATCAGCGATCCAGCACCCTATACCACCAGGCTACCACTGCCCACTAAGCAAGTAGTAAAATATGCAGCAGAAAATGGTAATTGAGCAGCAGAAAGAAAGTTTGGAGTAAACGACGAGAAACTTGTGAGGGACTGGAGAAAATCAGAGATTACTATTACTGCAATAAAGAAAACAAAAAAAAGCTAATCACGGGCTAAAAGCTAGATGGCCACAGCTAGAGGAACAGGCTTGCACATGTGTGCTTGAGCAATGTGCCACAGGGAGGGGCTTGTCAACAGTGCAGTTGCATCTCCACGCTCAGGTAGTTGTCAAAGAAATGAATATAAATGACTTTGTGTTAGGACCTTCTTGGTGCTACCGCTTCAAGCAAGGCAACTGCGTCTTTATCAAAGCGAGGACCACAACATCAGAAAACTGCCAGCAGATTTCCAAGCCAAGGTAGACAGCTTCCATGAGCTTGTGACTTGTATATGTTTTTTCATCTTTATTATACTTTTTTTTTTGGCCAATGTGACTTGTACTCCAGAGTGATGTATAGTCCGGAAAATACGGTAATTAAATTTGACCCAGTTTTACGGAAGGTCAGCGAATGTGTATTTGTTGATTTTATCCGCAGCTTGTTGCGTGTTTCCTCTAAGAAATATACCAATCATCACAAGCAGAAGCTGTTCATCCAGGCAGGATAAAGACTGTACAGACCAATTAACTGTCTCGGTATTTTTTTCCAGTCCTACCCAATGAACTCAAGTCCACGTGGTCTTGCGCTGGTGCTGAGTAATGTACGCTTTGACTCTGCGTTATCAGAGCTGGACATACGGAGAGGTGGGGAGGTAGATGAAGAGATATTGAGGAGGCTCTTTACTGAGCTGGACCTCACAGTCAACCTACAAAAAGATCTCACTGTCCAGGTATGTCTCATTCCAGTTTTTCTAAGCGACTAATCCAAGAATTAGAGTGATAAGTAAACATAGAGTGTATCTTATGCCTTGAGATACAAGTATAATGTGGATGAGTTAGTAGATATTGTATTAAATGAGTAAATGTGTGTTAAATTCCACATTGTGTTTTGTCTTACAGTCCATGCGGGCCTGCATAGAGCAGTTTGCTCGAAAACCAGAGCATGCTGAATCTGACTGCAGTGTTGTGTGTTTGCTGTCTCATGGAGTAGAGGGCTCCATTTATGGCATTGATGGGAAGCTGCTGGAGGTAAGCCTTTTTTTTCCAAAACCAATAATTAGTAAAAGCAGAATTAATATTTAAACAAAGAACATGCCATTATAGTTTATCTTTAATATTTCTGCTTGTTAGCTGCTGTTTGATTTTCACAGTGAAAAGTGATTAATGATTGTGTCTTTAGGTTCCACAGAACTGACAGGATTTCTTTTTCTCTCTATCATTCTTTCTCTCTTTATTACAGCTGGACTGGGTATTTGAAAGATTTGATAATGCTCGTTGCCCACTGCTTCAAAACAAGCCAAAAATGTTCTTTATTCAGGCTTGTAGAGGAGGTTGGTGCAGTCACTGATTCACACTTACAAAATCTGCTATGAGAATGCAGATACCAGTGAGCTGGTTTCTGATGTTTATAGTGTTGTGTTTCAGAGGACATGGACAGTGGTGTGGACCAGTTAGATGGTGATGATGCAATGCACCCTGCAGGCTGTGAGCAGAGGGATGCAGGAAGAGAAGAAAACCTTAACAGACAGAACAGCAGTGAAGAGAGCGGGGGCCAGAGACTGCGTGTGAAACTGCCACAGAGATCTGATATGATCTGCGGTTTTGCTACTCTCAAAGGTTTCAGTGTGTATCCGTTTATGTCTTTGTGTGCATATGTAGTTATTGTAGTGTATTAGTGAAGCACAGGCCACTGTTTCCTTGATGCCTGTAATTACTGAACTCATTTTGAATGCCCACCCTTCTGCAAAAATGTGCCTTAAAGAATACCGGTATTGGTCATCCTTACAGCATAATTTGTACTGATGTAATACATTTAAGTGATACAGACACTTATTGTACCATAAATTACCAATTATAAAGTAAACATAACTGGTAATTCTATCCCATGGATGACTAGCGTGGGCTGAACTGTGGGGTGTTAGCAGATGTTTTTACTCAAAGTTGACGTCAGCACGTTGGATGGGATTCACGTCTCATGTGGAGACAGTGGTACATTACGTTCTAGTGATTCTGAGGACACTTGTATTTTTTATTTGCAACGAGCCTACATTTAGCTCATTTTGCAATAAGGAATCGCTAGCTCAGAGCTAGCTGACTTAATGATAGATGTGAAAATCACTTTTAAATGTCCTTGGGGAACACTTCTGTTGTTTTTGTAATTGCAGCACATTTCTCTTTAATGGGTTGTACTGTCTGAATATGTAGTGTGTTGACCTCTCAGAGCCACAGTACAAAGAAATATAGCTATGGATGTAGTTGAAGTGGCCGCAGGGGGGCTGTAGGTGAAGGCAATGCCCTGTGTGTATGTGTGTGTGTGTGTGTGTGTGTGTGTGTGTGTGTGTGTGTGTGTGTGTGTGTGTGTGTGTGTGTGTGTATGTGTGTATGTCTAGTAATTCCAGTCTACTGCTCACAATTCAGAGAGCCTAATACACAAACCGAATTCCAAAAAAGTTGGCACACTATACAAATTGTGAATAATAGCTGAATGAAATTACATGGAAGTGCCAAATTTCAATATTTTATTCAGAATAGAACATAGATGACAGATCAAAAGTTTAAACTGAGAATATGTATTATTTTAAGAAAAAAATGTTGATTTTAAATTTAATGGTGTCAACAAATCTCAAAAAAGTTGAAGACCAATTTCCGCTAATGAGGTCCATTGGCAACATGACTGAGTCTAAAAAGAGCTTCTCAGAGTGGCAGTGTCTCTCAGAAGGGAAAATGGGTAGAGGATTACCAATTCCTCCAATGTTGCGAAGAAAATAGTGGAGCAATATCAGAAAGGTGTTTCCCAGCAAAAAATTGCAAAGAGTTTGACGGTATCATCATCTACAGTGCATAACATCATCCAAAGATTCAGAGAACATGGAACAATCTGTGCGTAAGGGTCAAGGGCAAAAAAACCAGACTGAATGCTCGTGATATTCGGTCCCTTAAACGGCACTGCACCGCAAACAGGAATGCTACTGTCAGGAAAATCAGCATTTTTCAACATGATATTGTTTGACCACGTGCAGCATTAATTACAACACCATGGCTGCATAGGAAAAGGATCCGAGTATTGAAATAGCCAGCCTACAGTTCAGATCTTTCACCAATAGAGAACATTTGGCGCTTCATAAAGAGGAAGGGGCAACAAAGAAGGCCCAAGACAGTTGAACAGTTAGAGTTAGAGCATTCCTATTTCTAAATTTGAGAAACAGTCCCCAGACGTTTGCAGACTGTTGTAAGAAGAAGAGGGGATTCTTTACAGTGGTGAAAATGGCCTTGTCCCAACTTTTTTGAGTTTTGTTGACACCATGAAATTTAAAATTAACATATTTTTCCCTTAAAATTATACAATTTCCTGGTCCTCTACAGTCACCTCTTCTACTCTTTTTTCTCTCTTATTTTCCTCATTCATCAGCTCTTCAAAGTATTCATTCCATCTTCCCAGCTTTATCTACTTTCCTTCTAGAGGACACACCAAGTACTCTCATACCTGTTTCCCTGATCATATTAGCTGTGGTTGTCCAGTCATCTGGAAGCACTTCCTGACCACCCAAAGCCTGTTTCAACTCCTCCTTGAAGACAACACGACACTTCCTTTTTCAGCTTCCACCACGTTGTCTTCTGCTCTGCCTTTGCCTTCTTCACCTTTCTCACCATCAGCATCATCCTGCACAGCACCATCCTATGCTGTTTGGCAACACTCTCACCCACTACTACTTTGCAGTCACTGACTTCCTTCAAATTACATCGCCTACATAAGATGTAGGTAGTCTCCCCGTGTGCTCCTTCCTCCACTTTTATAAATCACCCTATGCTACTGTCTCTTCTGGAAGAAAGTATTTACCACAGCCATTTCCATCCTTTTTGCAAAATCTATCATCTGTCCTTCTGCGTTCCTGTCCTGGATACCAAACATGCTCAGCACTTCCTCATCCCTTCTGTTGCCTGTACCAACATGTCCATTGAAGTCTGCCCCAATGACCACTCTTTCACCTCTGGGGGTACTCTGCATCACTTCATCTAACTCACTCCAGAATCTCTCCTTCTCTTCTAGCTCACATCCTGCCTGTGGGGCATAAGCACTAAGAGAATTAAACATCACACCTTCAATTTCTAACTTGAGACTCATCACTCTGTCTGACACTTTTTTCACTTCTAGAACATTCCTGACCAACCCCTCCTTCAAGATGACTCCTACTCCATTTCTCTTCCCATCCACACCATGATAAAACAGCTGAACCCTGCTCCTAAGCTTCTAGCCTTGCTACCTTTCCACCTGGTCTCCTGAACACACAGTATGTCCACCTTCCTCCTCTGCATCATGTCAGCCAGCTCTCTTCCTTTTCATGTCATAGTTCCAACATTCAAAGTCCCTACTCTCAGTCCTAGTTCATGCTTTTCCTCATCTCGCACTGCCTATGAACACGCCTCCCACCTCTCCTTCTTCGACCAACGGTACAATTTCCACCAGCACCCTGTTGGTTAACAGCACTGATGGCGGTCGTTGTTAACCCGGGCCCCGACGGATCCATTATGAAATTTGTTTTGACAGTTCGCATTCTGTATTCTGGCAAAAAATTTTATGCCTGATGCCCTTCCTGTCGCAACCCTCTACATTTATCCGGGCTTGGGACCGGCGTGAGGACGGACACTTGTTTGTAAACCCCCCCCCCCCCCCGGCTGCATTAGATTTGCTACACATGTAAAGTGTTTTTTATGATTAATAATATATATTTTTTACTGCCCATGTGTACTGGGAGCAAAATCGTAGATCAGACTTACCAATTTTATTCGATCGGTCTCTGTAACAACAAAGTGAGGCGTTCACTGCCTGTAAAAGTGAGTTTACACGGTATTTCAAGACCCCCTGCCACAGGGGTCGGCCACCTTTTTGACTACGAGAGCCAAAAAACAAAACAAAACAAACAAACAAAAAAAAAATTCAAAATCTAATCCTGAGAGCCAAATATTTTTTAAATACTGAGGCCAACCATTTTAAAGTATAATAAGAATTTATTTTAAACAACATTGTTATAACGAAGTTATTTATTAATGCAGCCGTGAGGGGGGGACACAAACCAGTGTCTCTCCCTCACGCCGGTCCCAAGCCCGGATAAATGCAGAGGGTTGCGTCAGGAAGGGCATCCGGCGTAAAGCAAATGCCAAATAAACTATGCGAATCACAAGAAAGAATGACATACCGGATCGGTCGAGGCCCGGGTTAACAACGACCGCCATCAGTGCCGTCAACCAACAGGGTGCTGATGGAAATTGGACTACTTTTGGTCGAAGACGTCGAAGAAGGAGAGGCGGGAGGCGTGTCCGTTGCCAGAGAAAGAAGAGGAAAGGCATGAGTCTAGGACTGAAAGTAGGGACTTTGAATGTTGGAACTATGACAGGAAAATGTAGAGAGCTGGCTGACATGATGCAGAGGAGGAAGGTGGACATACTGTGTGTTCAGGAGACCAGGTGGAAAGGTAACAAGACTAGAAGCATAGGAGCAGGGTTTAAGCTGTTTTATCATGGTGTGGATGGGAAGAGAAATGGAGTCGGAGTCGCACCCCACTATTTGAGAAGTACTGATATAATCCAATTAAATTAGAGTTTCAAGGTATCAGCCCCGCTCACACACTGGAGGATTGGCTCTCTGCTGTGCGCCACAGCGACAAGTGGCATTGAAAATAGATGTATAGATTGAAATGCGTGAGATTTATTTTTGTTTTATTTGATGCCTTTTTTCTGTATTTTTATTTAAAGGACAGCGAAATTATGTATTAGTTATTCTGTGAAGAAAGGCCACCTGATTTATCTGGAAGCCAGATGCAATCATCAAAAGAGACACGTCTGGCTTGCGAGCCATAGGCTCCCGACCCCTGGTCTATAATGTTCATTAGTAACAACACATTTGATTGTTCCGCCATGCTTAAAAAAAACAAGAAAATATTTTGCTGTGTTCTCTTGGTAAATGTCCAACAACCGATGAACCTTAGAAACTGGTACAGCAACACTATGGGATACTCTGAATTAATGGAGCGATGAGCCAGATAGTGATCACGAGAAAGTGATGATGAGTATTTTTCACCCGATTCTCATGCTCACATTCCTCATAAATTTAAAGAGGTTCCTGGCCATGTGCTTGTTTGTGTTGATTGGTTCAATGTACCATGTGCTAAGTGTTGATTGGTTCCACGTGCCATGTGCTAAAGTTGACAGTCATGTTGATTGGCTCGATTTTACATCTGGGGGAAAATATTTAAAGGAACAGCACCTGGAGGGAAAATTAAAGGGTCTTTTTTCAAATTATTCTGTTCTCTGTTTATTTTCAGCTTTCATGTAAGTAATTTGGTTGATACCACAAAATGAATAACGAAAATACCAGTAAAACATTTATTGTTCTGTTATTATTAATGTTTTCCACCTCTATGGTAACAAGCACTTACTGTTCCACTCCGCTGGTCATCATTTTAATAAGCGCCCACCCACTCCAATTTTTAAGTGCCCTGGGCGCTTATCATGTTGAACATGGCAATCCTTTTATTAACATTTTGACCCAACCTGCAATATTTTCTTGTAAACTGACCTAAAACTGGGTGTACCCCACTTTTGCAAATTGTCAATTGAAATCGGCTCTGGGTTCCTTGTGATCCTCGTCGTAGGATTAAGTGGTTTGGCAAATGAGTGCATGATGAGAGTAACCTGAAACTGCCTGTGGGACCCAAGAGTTACAGATAGGCCAGTGTATCACTTGAGTGCATGTATATTTCAACAGGATTCTTATATATTTGCACCTCTTTATTATTTCATTAGTAGTGATAATACCTGACATCTGTTAACTTACATTTTGGATGGGGGGGGTGTCCTGACTAAGTGTGCCCACATCTTTTATAAATGTATTTGTTTGTGTTGCATGTGTTTTTGAACTTAGGCACTGCTGCAATGCGGAACACAAAGAAAGGCTCATGGTTCATTCAGGAACTCAACACAGCTATGAGACAGAAAGCCAGAGACACACACTTATCAGATATTCTCGTACAGGTAAAAAAAATATTTCAACCATCCACTTCCCATGGTATGAGCTAACAGCCATCCATGAATATATAGTGTCTGTTTAATTGACGTGGGAGAGCAAGTGCCATCATCAGAGGATGAACAGTTTGGCTTTATTGGACTTCCAGCCACTGATGGCAGTGGTATTGTCAGGATCTGAAGTCCATTTCTGGATGAGAGAGCAAATGCTCTTCAGTAGCACCGCTCAGGAGCCGTACGCTGAGTTATATCCAAATCAATGCAAATCATACAACAATTTGGGCTTTATCTCAAGTTCATGCCACAGTATTTGATTTAAATTAGAATAATGAGAGTGCATATAAATCAATTAATCAATGCAGCCGTGAGGGGGGGGCACAAACCAGTGTCTCTCCCTCACGCCGGTCCCAAGCCCGGATAAATGCAGAGGGTTGCGTCAGGAAGGGCATCCGGCGTAAAACAAATGCCAAATAAACTATGGGAATCACAAGAAAGAACCACAGACCGGATCGGTCGAGGCCCGGGTTAACAACGACCGCCATCAGTGCCGTCAACCAACAGGGTGCTGATGGAAATTGGACTACTGTTGGTCGAAGACGTCGAAGAAGGAGAGGCGGGAGGCGTGTCCGTTGCCAGAGAGAGAAGAGGAAAGGCATGAGTCTAGGACTGAAAGTAGGGACTTTGAATGTTGGAACTATGACAGGAAAAGGTAGAGAGCTGGCTGACATGATGCAGAGGAGGAAGGTGGACATACTGTGTGTTCAGGAGACCAGGTGGAAAGGTCGCAAGGCTAGAAGCATAGGAGCAGGGTTTAAGCTGTTTTATCACGGTGTGGATGGGAAGAGAAATGGAGTCGGGGTCATCTTGAAGGAGGAGTTTGCCAGGAATGTTCTAGAAGTGAAAAGAGTGTCAGACAGAGTGATGAGTCTCAAGTTAGAAATTAAAGGTGTGATGGTCAATGTTGTTAGTGCTTATGCCCCACAGACAGGATGTGAGCGAGAAGAGAAGGAGAGATTCTGGAGGGAGTTAGATGACGTGATGCAGAGTACCCCAGAGGTGAAAGAGTGGTCATTCAGGCAGACTTCAATGGCCATGTTGGTGCAGGAAACAGAAGGGACGAGGAAGTGATGGGTAGGTTTGGTATCCAGGACAGGAACGCAGAAGGACAGATGTTGGTAGATTTTGCAAAAAGGATGGAAATGGCTGTGGTGAATACTTTCTTCCAGAAGAGAGAGGAGCATAGGGTGACTTATAAAAGTGGAGGTAGGAGCACACAGGTAGACTACATCTTGTACAGGCGATGTAATTTAAAGGAAGTCATTGACTGCAAAGTCATAGTGGGTGAGAGTGTTGCCAAACAGCATAGGATGGTGGTGTGCATGATGATGCTGATGGTGAGGAAGGTGAAGAAGGCAAAGGCAGAGCAGAAGACAAAGTGGTGGAAGTTGAAAAAGGAAGAGTGTCGGGTTGTCTTCAAGGAGGAGTTGAAACAGGCTTTGGGTGGTCAGGAAGTGCTTCCAGATGACTGGACAACTACAGCTAATGTGATCAGGGAGACAGGTAGGAGAATACTTGGTGTGTCATCTGGAAGGAAAGTAGATAAGGAGACTTGGTGGTGGAATGAGGACGTGCAGGAGTGTGTACAAAGGAAGAGATTAGCTAAGAAGAAGTGGGACATTGAGAAAACCGAAGAGAGTAAACAGGAGTACAGGGAGACACAGCGTAAGGCAAAGGTAGCAGTGTCAAAGACCAAACAGAGCGCGTTTGATGACTTGTATGCTCGGTTGGAAAGTAAGGAGGGAGAAAATGATTTATATAGGTTGGCACAGCAGAGAAATAGAGATGGGAAGGACGTGCAGCAAGTTAGATTGATAAAGGACAGAGAGGGAAATGTATTGACTGATGACAGAAGTGTGCTGGGAAGATGGAAAGAGGACTTTGAAGAGCTGATGAATGAGGAAAATGAGAGAGAAAAAGAGTAGAAGAGGTGACTGTTGAGGACCAGGAAGTAGCAAAGATTAGTAAGGGTGAAGTGAGGAGGGCATTGAAGAGGATGAAGAATGGAAAGGCAGTAGGTCCTGATGACATACCGGTGGAGGTATGGAAGTGTCTAGGAGAGGTAGCAGTAGATTTTCTGACAAGAACATTTAACAAGGTCTTAGAGAGTGAGAGGATGCCAGAGGAATGGAGGAGAAGTGTGCTGGTGCCCATTTTTAAGAACAAGGGAGACGTGCAGAGTTGTGGCAACTACAGAGGGATAAAGTTGATGAGCCATACGATGAAGTTATGGGGAAGAATAGTGGAAGCTAGACTAAGGGCAGAAGTCAGCATTTGTGAACAACAGTTTGGTTTCATGCCAAGAAAGAGCACCACAGATGCAGTGTTTGCCTTGAGGATGTTAATGGAGAAGTACAGAGAAGGTCAGAGGGAGCTGCATTGTGCCTTTGTGGATCTGGAGAAAGCATATGACAGGGTGCCGAGAGAAGAACTGTGTTATTGCATGAGGAAGTCTGGAGTGGCAGAGAAGTATGTTAGAGTGGTGCAGGACATGTATGAGAGATGTAAGACAGTGGTGAGGTGTGCTGTCGGTGTGACACAAGAGTTCAAGGTGGAGGTGGGACTGCATCAAGGGTCAGCTCTCAGCCCCTTCTTGTTTGCTATGGTGATGGACAGGCTGACAGATGAGGTTAGACAAGATTCCCCATGGACTATGATGTTTGCAGATGACATTGTGATCTGTAGTGAGAACAGAGAACAAGTGCAGGAAAATCTAGAGAGGTGGAGGTATGCCCTGGAAAGGAGGGGAATGAAGATTAGCCTCAGTAAGACAGAATACATGTGCATGAATGACAAGGACCAAAGAGGAACGGTGAGATTACAGGGAGCAGAGATAAGGAAGGTGGAGGATTTTAAGTACTTAGGCTCAACAATCCAGAGCAATGGAGAGTGTGGAAAAGAGGTCAAGAAGCGTGTGCAGGCAGGTTGGAATGGTTGGAGAAAAGTGTCCGGTGTGATGTGTGATAGGAGGGTATCGGCAAGAATGAAAGGAAAAGTGTACAAGACGGTGTTGAGGCCAACGATGTTGTATGGGTTAGAAACAGTGGCCCTGGGGAAAAGACAGGAGGCAGAGTTGGAGGTAGCAGAGATGAAAATGTTGAGGTTCTCTTTGGGAGTAACGAGGATAGATAGGATTAGGAATGAGCACATCAGAGGGACAGCACATGTAAGACGTTTTGGCGACAAAGTCAGAGAGGCTAGATTGAGATGGTTTGGACATGTACAGAGGAGGGATAGTGAGTATATTGGTAATAGGATGCTGAGGCTGGAACTACCAGGCAGAAGGCCTAGAGGAAGACCAAAGAGACGATTCATGGATGTGGTGAAGGAGGACATGAAGGTCGTTGGTGTAAGAGAAGAAGATGCAAAGGATAGGGTGAGATGGAGGCAGATGATTCGCTGTGGCGACCCCTGAAGGGAAAAGCCGAAAGGAAAAGAAGAAGATATAAATCAATTAATCAAAGCATAGCTGGCCTCACTGCTGTCTTATAAATTTTTGCTTCATTCTTAGAGATACCCTTTCATTACAAATCACTCTAGCCACTCTTCTCCACTAATTTCACCCTGCTTCTACTTTCTTCTTCACTTCTCTACCAAGCTTTCCATTACCTTGGATAGTTGACCTCAAGTATTTAAATTCATTTACCTTCATCACTGATACTCCTTGATGCAGCACTCTTCCAGCTCTCTCATTCATGTGTATTGTACTCCTACACACTTTTACTTCTCTTCTCTCCAGTGCTTAGTCATGTTTTTTTTGTTCTTTGATTTATGTGTTTAAGGTGAACAGCAAGATTAAGGAGAGGGAGGGCCATGCGCCAGGTTCAGCGCACCATCGCTGCAAAGAGATGTCTGAATTCACCAGTTCACTTTGCAAAGACCTCTACCTTTTCCCCAAGTGCTGCCCAAGCAACCAAACACAAGGACAACATGCAGTTTTGTAAAAGGACCACTCCAACGCTGCAGCATGTTTGAATATGAAAAGCAGAAATAAATGGTAGCAGACACACACACACACACACACACACACACACACACACACACACACACACACGCGCACACACACACACACACACACACACACACACACATACACACACAGACACAGACACATGCTCACACAAACAGACACAGAGAGAAATCTGCTTTGAAAATTGGATAAATGGGATTTGTTTCTTTTGGGTCTCGACAGTAATCCATATCACAGGCAGCACAATGGTACACTGGTTAGTTCTTTCACCTCAAAGTAAGCAGGTTCATTCAACTGGGTTGTTTACTTGTGAAATTCTTCCTGTGAACGCACGAGTTTTCTCTGGATGCTGTGGTTTCCTTCTACAGTCCAAAGACATGCAGATTAGGTCAACCGGATACTCTAAATTGCCTATAGGAGTGATTTTGAATGCTTGGCTAACTCAGTGTTAGCCCTGCAATAGTCATGCAAATTGTTGAAAATGTACCCCACCTCTTGCCAAAAGTCATACACATACGTACTCAGTATATGGATCCAGCAACAGGAGCGCACCATCATTTGTAGGTATGAGTAATTAGTGCAGCTTAGTCTAAATAATCCTATATTTTGGTGGATGAAATCTGAAACGACTTTTTGTAATTGTGTGTATCTTCATTGAGATCTGCTTTATTGAGATATGCATTAATCAAAATTGAATTCATTATGGTGTAACATTTTTAACACTTCAATATCTATTTTTGTTAGTTTTTGTAGGAAATATATGGATTTTGTACAGTTTTTATCTTTTTAGCAAATTTCAACTTACTTTTTTATTAGTTGTATTTTTATGTCAGTTTTAAGCAGAACCAATGTCACTCAGTGATAAGTACTTCTTCAGCACATTCACTCCATTAGACTAAAGAGATAGTCAATGCACACTTGATTACAGATGTGCTCTACTGATCTGCAGCATTTTATACCAACATCTCAACTTTTTTAAAACACCTCCACATTTTGTGCAAATTTAGTTTATCCTATTTGTTTTTATTGCTAAAGTGTGTGTCGATGTCGGCATAGTCTTCATCAAAATTACGTAACCTTATTAATGTTGTATTAATAGACTTACAAAGGCAGCTGGAGAGTGCATTGGTAAACATGTTTGCTTCACAGCAAGGTCTTCGGTTTCAGTCTCAGATGTGCCTGTTCAGTTTGCATGTTCTTGTGTGCCTTGTGTGGGCTTCCTCGAGATACTCTTATTTCTTGTTACTTCCCATAGTCTAAAGACATGCACATTAGGCTCATTGACTGTTTCAAATTGCCTCCAAGTGTGAGTGTGAATGGTTGTGTGTGTTTTGCCCTGCAACAGTCTAGCGAGCCCCTTCAGGATGTACCCTTCTTTCGCCCAGTGCCATCTAAGTTAGGCTCACAGGCATGTGATTCATCCGCGAAATATCGGAATTTCGATTTTTTCATTGTCCCAGTTTAAAAAAAACAAACAAAAAAACAAGCCAAATATGTCAAAATAACCTTTTCCGCTTTTATTCCGTTCCGAGTTTTGCATAAAATGACCTCTCTTGAGACCTTACTTATGACCTTACTTAAGACCATGATGTTATGACCTCTCTTGAAACGTTACTCATTGACTAATAACAACTCAAAAACCATTATAATAATAAAATAATTATTTTAAAATTTGTTTACTGTTGATGAACTGACAACATATTGTGGTAAGCTGTTCCACATGGTGACTGTACAGTTACTAAAAAAGTATTTTCTAACATCCAATCTTGACCTTTTAACTTGCATCATATGGGAGATATGAGAGAAGATTCTGCTCAAATCAAAGAAATAGATAAAGGCGTGAAAAACAAGTTTAGGTGAGAAAGCATAGCATTTGTAAGTAAAAAGAAGGTGACAAACTTGTTCGGTGACTTCTTCCGCAAAATCGATCGACCTGGTAAGGCCTTGTGTACGTGGTGTAACGACACTGTTGACTACGGTGGAAGGGGTTTTAAGGCGTTTGACAACCACGCGAAAAGCAAGAAACATGTAAAAAAACTGGAATTAAGGAAAACAAATTATTCAATTGCTGGAAGATTCCAGAACCCTACGGACTTACTCCTTTGTTTGCCGTTCGACCAGAAACTTCTGTGCAAAGAAAAAAGAAAAGACCCAGTGAAACAACCAGTACCTGTCACCGATTGAATAGTTAATTTTGAGGTATGTTTGAGAATTTTATTGTCTAGTTTCCGATTATATTTTTCAAATTATTGTGAATGCATGCATGTTTACTCCGTGAATTGAATCAAATGAGCCGACTCTATGGTCACTGAATCGTTTTTCTGCTGTTTGGAATAAATAAATTATTGCCGCATTAACTCACCAGTTTTTCATAATTAACTTATGTAAATAGGCATTGTTATTCAGTGTTTCTAAACAGCAGCGGGAGTTTGTGCTCGTGTAATTAGCCCATTAATATTGGAAATGTAAAACTATGAATCTGAGACTCGACCGAAATGCCTCAGCATCCAGAAGGACAACCAACTTTCTAAGCAGCCTCCAGAAGGACAGTTCAGGCTGCACAAAAGGAAACAAGAAAGTGCCATACTAAAGCACTAAAGACAAAGAAACATTAATTTCAAAAACTTATGTCATGTGTAGCATATCATGTGTATAGTTTGTTTCCAGATTGTGTTTAAAGACAATGATTGTTGATAATAGTGTGAGGAAGGACATATCTATAAGAGTGACTATTTGATTTGTGACTTTGACACTTTGTTTAGTGTTGGAATCCCACATGATAAACCCACAAGTTGAGGTACAGTATGCGTATGTAGATTAGAAATTAAACTTTCTAGAGCGCTTTCAGTGTCATGAAATAGCCTTTTTCCCCTTCTGAAATGCTTAAAACCTAGGAGCTTCAGAGGGGTGGAGGGGCTTTGTCCCCCTTGTCCCCGCCCCACCAGGGTTTCACCCTGGACCCGACTGTGCCTCCCAGACTTCTGGCTGATTTTCAGATATTTTGGTGATGGTCAAATCACATGCCTGAGCTCAGCATCCCCTCAAGCCTAATAGTAGGATTAATGTAAACATTTTTAATTAATGAAAATAATTACAAAATTATTTTAGAAATTAATTGATTAGTGAGCAGTGGTGGCATGGTGGTAAGGTGCTGGATCACTGATCCTAAGGTTGTCTATGGTGAGAGGCTGTAAAAGAACTATTGCTGACTTTCGACGAGTAGCTGCATAGCCATCAGCGCGTTTCTGCCCTGCGATGGCCAGGCGAGTTGTCCGGGATGTACTCTGACCTCACCCAGAGTCTGAGATGGGTGCCAGCCTCCTCACGACCCTATTTAGGATTAAGTGGTTCAGAAAATGATTGAATGAATTAATTAATTAGTTTGGCAAATGAGTGAGTGAGATGAGTAATCAGTTTACATTCCACCTGCAGATGTAGAAAAATCCATTTTTCTCTGTCAGTAGAGGGCAGCAGAGTGTGGAGGTAATGCATAGATTGACACTTGGCCACTGAAACCTCTGACTTGAGATTGAAGAAAGAAGACTTTTATCGACTACACTCCACTTTGACTTTAGAAGGTGTTTTAAAGATTTGGAGTGTTTTATGGTCAGTACAGTAATTGCCTCAGTCTGCAGATTTCCCACAGTGAGGTGGATGCTGTGAATATTGAAGAAGAAAAGCTTTCCAAAGCCTCTTATAATGCAGCTTTAATGCACACATTATTTTGCACACTTTGGCATTCCTGGGGATCAAACAGCACTTGTCATGTGTTTTCCTGTAGCAGTCAAAGAATCTGTAACGCATTTAAGTATTTCAGGAACCATTTGTAGTCGTTTGTGCATCTGATTCTATTACATTATCCACATGCAAGCTACTTTGATATGGCAGCATAATTCATCTACAGAATGATATGAATATGTTTTATTGATTGAATGAGCATGCATATTTTTTCATGCTAAGCCTTTTTTTGTGTATAAATAGTGCTCTTTATACCAGATGCAAATGTTTCTAGAAAGAAATACAGTATACTACTTTTTAAAGCAGATTATGCTATAGATTCTGGGTGATAAAATGTTCATTGATGCCGTTTTGTGAAGAAAGTGCAGAGGAAGTATTTTAAATGTTACCCTCGAGTGTTAGAACAGAAAGATTAATTTCAGCATTCCGGTTGATAGGCTCAGGGCACTATTGATTTACTGCTTCTGATAATGCAGTTATCTCCTGACTTGATTCCAACCTAGACCCAATACTAATGCACATGTTATTTTCTATATGTGATGATTACTGCAATCTAAAAATGAACCCGATCCAGAAAGCATGAATTTTTAAAATGAATGAGAACCGACAGATAGTTTTTGAAAAAGAAAAAAACTTCCCACATATGCACTTCCCCACTTTATATATTTTAAACATAATATATTCTACTGTGTTTTTTCTGTCACATTCTGTTTTAAATCATTTTGAGTATATTATTAGAAAGGTGGCAGTTAATAAAACACATATAAAGAGAAGTCTTTTTATGACCAAACTATAATTTAATAAGTAGAGTATTTATTATGTGGTGGGCTTTCCTTTTAATCACATTATTAAAAAATTCTAGATACACTTTGTAAATTTTAAGCTATCAATACAATTTATAGTGAATATTTTCCCCACTGTCCTAATACTATAATGTTATAATACCATACTACACTGCCAAAATTATAATGTAAGTGCAGGATGGTGCTGTGGACAATGCTGTCAATAATTTGTGATATTTTTGTAAAAAAACAAAAAAACTGTGAATAAATTTAAATGGTTTTAAAATACATTTGTAAACATAAAATGTCTTTGTTTATGCTTGTCTGTCTGAGTATGTTTGTGGATGTGTATGCGTGTATCCCACTCCAGGTGTGCTTTTGTCTTTTGCCACCATTGTGTTTCTCTGGACTACAATTGCTTTTGGCTGGGGGGGGTTGCTTTGGTCAGCACTGCCTCTATATGAACGTAATGCATATACATAAACTGAATTGAATTGAACAGTTGCATCTGCATTGGAGTGTAATGCATTAGGCTGCATGTGATAAGTCACTTCTTAAACTTGATATGTTGGATGAAGGAAAAATGGCCAAGCATCAGTATAAGTGTTACTTTAACAAGAATTATCAAACTCAGAGAGTCAGAGCATCTCCAAGATTTGTGCAGGGTGCTCCCAGAATGCAGTGGTTAGTGCCTACCAAATATGGTACAAGGAAGAACAAAAATTGAACCAGAGACAGGCTCACATTCACCTACACTTTAAAAAAGTTCTGTTGTATTTATGGTAAAATAATTTTACCGTTAAAATTACAGGAAGACATTTTTTACAGTTATTATAACTATTTTTATAGTTATTTTTACAGTACGAGTAGGAATAAATATTTTTATCATCAATGTTTTTATCACCTTATTCTTAAAAGTAACATCAAAATATTATATTCAATAAAGTACTACATATTATTGTAAAATACCCCACCAGTATGCACATGTAATAGACTGTAATACATTTACAGCATTTGGCAGACATTCTTATACAGAGCAACTTACAATTATCGTTTTTGTTCAACTGAGAGTTAAGGGCCTTGCTCAAGGGCCCAATAGTGTATAGTGTTGATTGATTCAGATCAGTAACCCGTCGCTTTAACCACTAAGCCACCACAGCACCCCCTTACTACTTGTAAAGTCTTTGCAAGAACATAATACAAGAGTTGTAGTGTTGACCACTCAGAATCTTCAGGTATATTTCCGTTATCCCCACAAGCTTGTGTACATTATAAAAGTTATAAACTGTACTCTTTGCTAGAATAAAATGCAAAAATTGCAGTGCTAGCTGCTCATAAAGTCACAGCATATTTGCATTATTACTACAACAGTATGTACATTCATCAGTTACAAACTGTAATCTTTACAAGAATCAAATGTCAAAATGACAGTATTTTCTGCTACAAAAGTCACAGTATATTTCTGTTAAAAGCAGAACAAGAATTTTATTACGGCAGGACAATGTATATTTTCTGGAAAACACTTGGTGATCATTTGCCCTGGTTCACCCGTTTATGGTGATTCCATGTTAAAAAAAGGTTAAAATTTATTTACAGTTTACAGGTTTTTTTTTTAACTGTCATCGTTTACATTTCAAAAGCCCTTTAGGGCTCACTGGCATGCATGGGGATAATCCCGAAGAAAATAAAAAGTTAAAGAAGGTAATGCTGGCTATGATAGAAAGGTGTCAGAAACACAGAGCATATTGATACTGATTTCAGATTACTGCATATGACCACATCATACGCAGACAAGTCAGAGTGTACATGCTTGACCCCACCCTCCCCAATGCCCTCCAAGAATTGTAACTGAACTGATCAATCACCTGGTTTTTAAGTTCCTTTAGATTTTCTTTTTGTTTTATTATTTGTGGAGAAGAGATGGAAACAGGATGGACCATGCACAGAAGGCAAGGATGCAGCATTGTGCATTGTGCTGTGTTCTGAAAGCATCATGACAGCTGACTATCATAGCCAGCATTAACTAGTAATTTGTGGCATCAACCCATTGCCTCAACTCTCCACTCATTATCCACTACATTATCTATCTATTTATTCATGTACAGTATATGGGTCTGATCTTGAAACTGGTACATTTTCCACCGACCCAACTTAAAACTTGAATAAACATTTCCATGTCCAAGTTTATTTGTGAATCAATGTATTTAGTGCATGTCTAAGAGATAATACCATATCAAAATATTTACATATGGTCAATACAGGCTTTGAAATAATTAAAAAAAACTTTCTTGTTTACACCTTTTTCATGCTCAGTTTTGTGATGAGACGAAAACCTCATTATTTTCACGTCCTGCTGAACCTCTGCCAAGGTCTCCACAGGTCCAATAACCACCTGAATCGGAGCAATGGTGCATGCACAATGAACCATGAAATTTGCATGTGGGTGGCAAAATTGGTAAATAAGCAACAGACTTAAAACGAGATTGATGATATACATGATTCTTCCCATCCATGTGACATGATTTACCTTATACTCCCAACGATCACTGATGTATTATCATTTATTGACTTTAGATAATAAAAAAAAGTTGAAAATGTCAAACACTATCAACTAACATAATGTAACAAATTACACAATTAGCTGAAGCTATTATTAGTGAATAGAAAGCTATTCATTCTGTCCATGCTACATACTGACGTTTTGAGTTGTCCTACTGATAATTTGATGATGTTGCTTCTCCAGGGAATATTATCCTGCATTTACCTTAATTTACTACATATTGACTTAATATATTAAAAAATAGGAAAAACAATTTTTTATAAATCTGCAGAAAATGTAAAAGGTCACTGTCACACATTGCAGTTACAGTGGACCCTACGTACATACATACATACATACATACATACCGTATGTATGTTTTCATTTTGTATGTATAATATATTATCCCCCCTCCCTGAATCGCCACCTTATCGTGGTGGAGGGGTTTGCGTGACCGAATGATCCTAGGAGCTATGTTGTCACCCAAGGCAAACAGGTCCGGGGTGAAGGTCCAGACGAAGTGCGATTCAAAAAACCCCTATAACACATGAGAGAGCACAGGAAGCAGTCTCCCTTGCCCGGACGCGGGTCACCGGGGTTCCCTCCTGGAGCCAGACCCAGGGGAGGGGCTCGAAGGCGAGTGCCTGGTGGTCGGGCTTATGCCCATGGAGCCTGGCCGGGCTTAGCCCGAAAAGGAGACATGGGTCCGCCCTCCCATGGACCCACCACCCGTGGGAGGTGTTTTAGGGGTCGGGTGCAGTGTGAGTTGGGTGGCAGCCAAAGGCATGGGTTCTGTCGGACCGATCCTCGGCTACTTACTCTGACCCTCGGGACATGGAATGTCACCTCTCTGGCGGGAAAGGAGCCTGATTTGCTGCATGAGGTGGAGAGATACCGACTAGATATAGTCGGGCTCACCTCAACGCATAGCTTGGGCTCTGGAACCATCCATCTCGAAAGAGGCTGGACCTTCTTCTATTCTGGAGTTGCTCATGGGGAGAGGCGGCGAGCCGGTGTGGGTATTCTTGTTGCCCCCCGTCTCGGTGCCGAAATGTTGTGGTTCTCCCCGGTTGACGAAAGGGTAGCTTCCCTCCGTCTTCGGGTGGGGGGACGGGTCCTGACTGTTATTTGTGCTTATGCACCAAATGACAGTTCAGAGTACCCACCCTTTTTGGAGTCTTTGGGGGGTGGGGTGGGGGGGTGTTGGAGAACGCTCCCTCGGGAGACTCGCTCGTTGTCTTGGGAGACTTCAATGCCCATGTGGGCAACAATAGTGTGACCTGGAAGGGTGTGATCGGGAGGTACGGCCTCTCCAGTCTGAATCTGAATGGTGTTTCGTTGTTGGACTTCTGTGCTCGTCATAGTTTGTCTATCACGAACACCATGTTTGAACATACGGGTGTCCATAAGTGCACTTGGCACCAGGACACCCTAGGTCGCAGTTCGATGATTGACTTTGTAGTCGTGTCATCGGATTTGCGACCATATGTTCGGGACACTCAGGTGAAGAAAGGAGCTGAGCTGTCTACCGATCACTACCTGGTGGTGAGTTGGCTTCGGTGGTGTGGGAGGTTGCCTTCCAGACCTGGCAGGCCCAAGTAATCAGGATCTGCTGGGAACGTTTGGCGGAGTCCCCTGTCCGAGAGGCCTTTAACTCCCACCTCCGGCAGAGCTACAACCACGTTCCGGAGGAGGCGGGGGACATGGAATCCGAATGGGCCATGTTTCGTGCCTCCATTGCTGAGGCGGCAGTCCATAGCTGTGGCCGTAAGGTCGTCGGTGCTTGTCGTGGCGGTAATCCCCGAACCCGGTGGTGGACACCTGCGGTGAAGGGGGCCGTCCAGCTGAAGAAGGAGGCCTATCGGGTTTTGTTAGCCTGTGGGACTCCTGAAGCAGCAAACGGGTACCGGCAGGCCAAACGTGCTGCAGCCGAGGCTGTCGCAGATGCAAAATCTCGGGCGTGGGAGGAGTTCGGTGAGGGCCTGGAGAGTGATTATCGGTTGGCCTCAAAAAGGTTCTGGGCCACCATCCGACGCCTCAGGAGGGGGAAGCAGTTCTTCACAAACACTGTTTACGGTGGAGGTGGGGAGCTGCTTACCTTGACTGGGGATGTTGTCGAGAGGTGGAGGGAATACTTTGAGGAGGTTGTCAGAAAACTCCTCGGTGGTCGAGCTCCGGGGTTGGAATATCTCAGGGCTCTGGATGTTGTAGGACTGTCTTGGTTGACACGTCTCTGCAACATTGCGTGGTCATCAGGGGCTGTACCTCTGAATTGGCAAACTGGGGTGGTGGTCCCAATTTTTAAGAAGGGGGACCGGAGGGTGTGTTCCAATTATAGGGGAATTACACTCCTCAGCCTACCTGGGAAAGTCTATGCAGGGGTACTAGAGAGGAGGATCCGACCGATAGTCGAACCTCGGATTCAGGAGGAACAATGTGGTTTTCGTCCTGACCGCAGCACTCTTGACCAACTCTATACGCTCCACAGGATTCTGGAGGGGGCATGGGAGTTTGCCCAATCTGTCCACATGTGCTTTGTGGATTTGGAGAATTCTTTCGACCGTGTCCCTCGAACGATCTTGTGGGGCGTGCTCCGAGAGTACGGCGTTCCGGATCCGTTGCTACGAGCTATTCGGTCGCTGTATCACCGGAGCCAGAGTTTGGTCCGTATTGGTAACAGTAGGTCGGTTTTGTTTCCAGTGGGAGTTGGAGTCCGCCAAGGCTGTCCTTTGTCACCGATTCTGTTCATAATTTTTATGGACAGAATTTCTAGGCGCAGTCGAGGCGATGAGGGGTTCTGGTTTGGGGGCCATCGGATATCGTCTCTGCTTTTTGCGGATGATGTTGTCCTTTTGGCTTCATCAAGTCGGGCCCTCCAGCTCTCATTGGAGCGATTCGCAGCTGAGTGCGAAGCAGCCGGGATGAAGATCAGTACCTCCAAGTCCGAGGCCATGGTTCTCAGTTGGACAATGGTGGAATGCACCCTCCGGGTCGGGAATGAGGTCCTGCCCCAAGTGGAGGAGTTTAAGTATCTTGGGGTCTTGTTAACGAGTGAGGGAAGGATGGAGCGAGAGATCGGCAGACGGATCGCTGCAGCCTCTGCTGTTAAGCGGTGCCTGTACCGGTCCGTCGTGGTGAAGAAGGAGCTGAGCCGCAAGGCAAAGCTCTCAATTTACCAGTCGATCTACGTTCCAACCCTCACCTATGGTCACGAGCTTTGGGTAATGACCGAAAGAACAAGATCACGGATACAAGCGGCTGAAATGAGCTTCCTTCGCCGGGTGGCGGGGTTCTCCCTTAGAGATAAGGTGAGAAGCTCCGCCATCCGGGAGAGCTTCGAGTAGATCCGCTGCTCCTCCGCATTGAGAGGGGCCAGTTGAGGTGGCTCGGGCATCTGGTCAGAATGCCCCCCGGACGCCTCCCTGGTGTGGTGTTTCGGGTATGTCCAACCGGGAAGAGACCCCGGGGTCAACCTACAACACGCTGGAGGGACTATGTCTCTCAGCTTGTCTGGGACCGCCTCGGTGTCCCTCCGGGAGAGTTGGAGGAAGTGGCTCGGGAGAGGGACGTCTGGACCTCTTTGCTTAGGTTGCTGCCCCTGCGACCCGACCCTGGAGTAAGCGGAAGATGATGATGATGATGATGATGATGATGATGATGATGATGATGATGAATATATTATCCAGTTAGCTCTATGATGCCACTCTCTTCTGAAGAAATAAGACTCTCCTGAAGAAACGACAGTTTCCTCTGAAGTGCCTGAAGAGAAATCATCTGAAAGCACTCTCGTATTAAAGTCTTTTTCAATCATTATTCCAGTACAGTGCCTAAGTCAATGTTTATGATAAATGTTTAGAATCCACGGAGCAGCTCATCCACGCCCCTCAGCCGGAGCGGACAGTTAGTTAGAGAAAACAGTCTAAATCAAAGTACCCCAAAAACACAGATCATAACAAAAAGAACATAAAAGAACATGAAATGTAATGAATTGGATAAACAAAACAAAACGATAAACATGCTACACCACAGTACATAAAATCACACACACAAATATTCTAAACATTAACTTAGGTACTGTACTGGAATAATGATTGACAAAGACTTTAATACTAGAATGCTTTCATATGATTTCTCTTCACACACTTCAGCGGAAACTGTCTTTTCTTCAGGAGAAAGTCTTATTTCTTCAGAAGAGACATCCAACATCATTACCTTTTCTATCGCTTAGCCAGGGAAGACGCACAGTATTTATGCACACAGCAGTGGTATCATAGAGCTTAACTGGTAATTAAAACGCACTAAAAAAAGAGGCTCATTGAAAACTTGTGCGCGAATGAGGAAAAGGGGGCGTTACATCATCTCAACCAATCAGCAGGAAGGAGGACAGCCATTGGCTGAATTTGAGTGACGTGTCAGTTGCTTGGCAGTCCGCAAATACTCAAACCGTGAGTGCAAAACCGTGATTAGTCAAGGGCCTACTGTACCAGTTTCGTGATCAGACCCATAGTCAAGAGGTACCACCAAACAAGTGACACCTTGAAGACCAAGGAGCACTTCAAACAGGTCAGGGACCAAGTTGTGGAGAAATTGGGTTATTAAAAAATAGGCATTAAAGCCATCATCACAAAATAAAAAGAATATGGCACCTCAGCAAACATGCCTAGACAGGGACCAAAACTCACAAACTGGGCAAGTAGGGCATTAATTAGAGAGGTAGAAATGTAGGAGCTGGAAAGCTTTCAAGCAGAGACCATCGGTCCACACTCCACAGTGCTGAGCTTTCCGGAAGAGTGGACAGAAATGAAAAGCCATTACTTACAGAAAAATATAAGAATACATGTTTATAGAACATTAAAAAGTATGTGGGAGTCTTTCCAACATCTGGGCAGATGAGACTAATATTGAACTTTTTTACCATCAAGGAAAATATTATCTTTTTCTTTTCCTTTCGGCTTTTCCATTTTTTTCTTAGTGGTCGCCACAGCAAATTATCTGATTCGCATGTTTGATATGGCATAAGTTTTTGCGTTGGATGCCCTTCCCGACACACCCCTTTTGCAAGGGACAGAAACATGCTGACAGCTTTGCAGCTACTCTTTACAAACGTCAGCAATAGTTCTTTTACATGAACCTCTCACCAGAGACAGTGAGAGACATGGTCGGCCTTTGATAACCCAGTTAGCTGCACTGGGGAGGACAGTTACAACCCTGTGGAGAGTGGGACTCAAACACCCAACCTTAGGATCAGCGATCCAGCACCCTTTACCACCAGGCCAGCACTGGCCCATCACGGAAAATATGTCTGGCGTCAAACCCAACATTGCTCATCATCTTAAGAACAATTCTTACAGTGAAACTTGGTGCTGGCAGTGTCATCCTGCAGGAATGTTTTTATCGGCAGAGGCTGGGAAACTGGCTAGAACCAAGAGAATGGAGGATGGTGTTGAATTCTTAAAGAGGAAATTTTTTATGAGCTGGTGCAGTACTGTTTAAAGAATGGGCAAAAATCCCAGTGGCTGGATACGTCAAGCTCAAGAGGCATTCCCTAAAGCAGGGGTGTCAAACTCATGCCACAAAGAGACATGTGGCTGCTGTCTTTTGTACAGATCACACAGATTGACCAATCAACTGCCTGAAGGCTCAAATCAGTTGATTAAATGGCCCAAGTCAGGTGTGCTGCTATTTGGTTGAAACATGGCACTTTGTGACATCAGTTTGACCCACTTCCCTAAACGATTGGGGCTGTAACTGTTGCACACAGTGCTTTTTGATAGATAGACATATTCTGCAAAAGCCTTATTCTACAAAAAGGAACAAACTTAAATTAAAGGCATATAGTAAAAATCCAAAGCCATATACAGTATAGTATATAGTATAAGTTATATGTATTTATATAAGAGTAAGATGCCTGTTTTACAAAGGGGGTGTTGCACTTTCTTCAAAATAACATATACTGTAATTTTCATCTTCAAGATTGGCTGCCATGTTGTACAAATCGACCAACAACTCCTCCAAATATCTGTTTTAATTCCAGGTTGTAAGACAACAAAGAAAAATTGACAAGGGGGCAAATACTCTTGCAAGCCATTGTGTATAAAATAAAACTCGTGAGACAGAAAGTCAGGCTCTCAGCCTTGTTTGAGCTTCAGAACCCACATTTCACAAGTGTAGAAGAGTTGCTTTTGCAGCAATTTCTCTGCTGAGAAATGGGAAGAATTCCTTAGCTTCACTGGGCTTTTTATTGATCTGAATAGTTGACTAATACAGGGATCCCTCACTTTCCCCCACAACCACCGAATTCCGTGAAGTAGGACCCCCCCCCCCCCCCCCGATGTAGGCGTATGTGTATATAATACCAATAAATACATATAATACTATAAATGCTTATAATAACAATTAAACATTAAAAAATAATGCGTAAGATGTAAATAAAATATAAATACGCACACATACAGATACGCCTATACATGGACTCAGATGTGTACCTCACAAAAATGTAAGTAGTTTTGATGGGAGGTTTTGGGTTGTATTTTGTTTTGTGTTTGTTTAAGTTTTTTTTTTTTTTTTTGCATAATTGGCCTTGTTTTTGCGGCATTTTCCTTAACTTTTTCTCCCCTTTCCCCTTTCTTCCTTAATTTCCGTATTTTTAAATTCGATGAATATTTAAAAAAAAAAAAACGCAATGGACTGAAGCCGCATGAATTGAAGAGCGGAGTAGCAAGGGATCCCTGTGTATAAAATATTTATTATTGTTATAATTAATTTGGTTCTACTGAATGCACCATTTCTCATGCTTACCAATATAGTTTACTCAGTACTTTCTCTTTTTCCCTCTTTTTTCCTGCATTGGTCCTCACTGTCCCTACCATGTCTGCTTTCTGGGGCTACATTTTCTGCTTCTTTCTGCGGCCTTACCGTGCTACTGTGACTGATTGAATAACCACCACCACTGTGATTCACCCCTGATCACATTACACCTGCGAGATGTCATGTTTTCATGTCTATAACGGTGTGTTAGCAAGCAGCTTATAAGGTGTACAGTGCTCTATCTGCCCTCAGGCCATGCTTGCATCACAGAATAGCATATATAGAGGATTTGTTATTGTTGTTTATGTTCCTGTTTTAATTTCATTTATTCACATTAGTTTATCAGAAGAATATGGCACAGTCTGATTCTAATAATTTTTTACACAAACATTTAGTGATTTATTATGTGTGACCCTATCACATATCTAATATCTAAAGAGGTCCATTAGCCACTAATCACAGCTGACGTTTAATATGCAAGCCAAGTCATATTTAAAGCCTGTGTGTGTGTGTGTGTGAGTGTGTGTGTGTGTGTGTGTGTGTGTGTGTGTGTGTGTGTGTGTGTGTGTGTGTGTGAGTGTGACAGGTGGTTTTGGCTCTTCCCATGGACCGTGTGTTTCAGCTTCCTTCTCTCTGATGAGGTGAAAGTTGCTGAGACACAACCCCATCCCAAACACACACACACACACACACACACACACACACACACACACACACACACACACAGAGACCCTCATCAGGTTACAGGGGCGCCCTAAAGGGAAGCAGTGTCCTCTCCAAAAAAAATCCCATGTTGGTCTGAAGGGAACAGAGGGGAAGCAAAACGGAAATCCAGCTGGGAGGGGTGGGCCAATATGCAGGCATGATGCCATAGGGCATGCTACAAGGCTGATGGTAAAAGCAGAGAAGGCCAAACGATTATCTAGGGGACACACACACACACACACTTACATACACTGTTTTTTCAATAACAAACATAAATCATCCAACACAAAGCTGTAATATCACAGAGGGGTTGTGTAGGGCTCAATTCACATAGTATGTTTCTATTTCAGAGTCACTTTATATACTGTTTACAGACCAGACTAAACGCGGTTTCAAAGACTCCTATACAAATAAACATAAAAGCACACAGTTTCCCTTGCTCAAACCATCCATTTCGAGTGGGGTTGACCTTATTCCTTTCTGGAGTTGCTCATGGGAAGAGGCGGCAAGCCAGTGTGGGCATCCTGTTAGCTCCCCGTCTCGGTGCCCATATATTGGGATTCTCCCTGGTTGATGAAAGGGTAGCTTCCTTTTGCCTTTGTCATTGCCCACATGTGCGTTCAAGTCTCGCAGGACAATGAGGGAGTGTTCTCTCATTGAAGTATACTGTCACAGGAGGAACATTCTACAACACACCCCATAAAGATTCCATGAAGGGTGGTTACTTTGAACAGTCATTTGGTGCATAAACAGAAACAACAGTTAGGACCTGCCCCACCACCCAAAGGCGAACAGAAGCTACCCTTTCGTCAACCAGGCAGAACCCCAACATTTGGGCACTGAGATGAGGGGAGGCAACAAGGATGCCTACTCTGGCTTGCCGCCTGTCTTCATGAGCAACTCCAGAATGGAATAAAGTCTAGTTCCTCTTGAGATAGGTGGTTCCAGAGCTTAAGCTATACTTTAAGTTGAGTCTGACTATATCTAGTCAGTATCTCTCAACCTCACGCACCAGCTCAGGGCCCTTCCCTGCCAGAGAGGTGACATTCCATGTCTCTAGAGTCAGAGTCAGTAGCCAAGGATTGGTCCAGCAGAACCCATGCCTTCGGCTGCCACCCAAATCACACTGCACTTGACCCCTATAGCCCCTCCCACAGGTGGTGCATCCATGTGAGGGTAAACCATGTGATTTTACGTTTTTCCATAGGGTTCTTTTGAACCATGCTTCATCTGGACCGTCACCTAAGACCTGTTTGCCTTGGGTGACCCTACCAGGGGCATAATACCCCTGACAATATAGTTCCTAAGATCTTTAGGACATGCAAACACCTCCACAAAGATAAGATGGTGATTCAAAGAGGGGGAAGCAGTTCTCTACAAATATTGTTTACAGTGGAAGTGGGGAGCAGCTCACCTCAACTGGGGATATTGGAATGGGTGGAATTAATACTTCGAGGACCTCCTCAATCCGTCCAACACACCCTCCATGGAGGAAGACTCTGAGGTTTTGGGTGGGGGTCCACCCATCACTGAGTCCTGGAAGGGGCATGGGAGTTTGCCCAATCTGTCCACACGGTGTTTTGTGAATTTAGAGAAGGCTTTCAACTGTGTTCATCAGGCTATCTTGTGGGGGTGTGCTCTGGGAATATGGTGAACCGGACCTGTTGCTCTGGCCTTTCAGTCTCAGTATCACTGTAGCCAGAGCTTGGTACGCATAGGTAACAACAAGTTGAATTTGTTTCCGGTGAGGGTTGGAGTGCCCCAAGACTGTCCTTTGTCACCGATTCTGTTCTAAATTTTTATGGATAGAATTTCTATGCACAGCCATGGAATTAAGGGGACCTGGTTTGGTGGCCATAGGATCTCATCTCTGCTTTTTGCAGTTGTCCATTTGGCTTAATCAATCCAGGACTTTCCTCTCATTAAAGCGATTTGCTGCCGAGTTTGAAGCAACCAGGATGAAAATCAGCCCCTCGAAGTCCAAGGCCATGGTTCTCAGCTGAAAAAGGGTAGAATGCATCCTCTGAGTCTAGAATGAGATCCTTCTCCAAGTGGAGTAGTTCAAGTATCTCGGGGTCTTGTTCATGAGTGAGGGAAGGATGGCAGATTGTGCAGCCTCTGTTGTAATGTAGAGTACCTGCCCTGTCTTGTAACTGTCTGTCATGGTGAAAAGGGAGCTGAGTCACAAAACAAAGCTCTCAATTTACTAGTTTATCTACATTCCAATCCTCACTTATGGTCACGAACTTTGGGTAGTGACCGAAAGAACAAGATCGGGGATACAAGCGGCTGAAATGAGCTTCCTTCGTCGGACGGGACTCTCCCTTAGAAATAGGGTGAGAAGCTCTTCCATCCAGGAGGAGCTCGGAGTAGAATCGTTGCCCCTCTGTGTTGAGGGGAGCCAATTTAAGTGGCTCGGGCGTCTGATTAGAATGCCTCCTGAACGCCCCCCTGGTATGGTGTTTCGGGCATGTCCAAACAGGAAGAGACCTCGGGGTTGACCTAGAACACGCTGGAGGTTGTATGTCTCTTGACCGATCTGGGAACTTCTTGGTGTACCCCCGGAAGAGCTGAATGAAATGGCTGGAGGGAAAGACGTCTGGACCTCATTGCTTAGGTTGCTGTGGAAGATGATGATAGTGATTGTTCTCAAATTATTTCTTTTGTTCTTATTTTTTTTCAATCATGGAACCTGGCATTTTAACAGGGAAGTGAAGAGAATTTACATCCACCATGTACTTTATGTGAGTCATTTTCATATTCAACTGTTCAGAATGCTGGTGCCATAACACAGGTATGAATTTCCCAGTTGTTTTTGTGTGCATTTGTGTTACAGGTGGTAAACTGCACGCTCAAGACTGAATGTATTTCTGTTTGTCTGTGTATGCGTGTGTTCCAGGCGCTGTAATTCAGGAGCGGGATGTTGTGTATGTTTATTTTTGGCTCAGTATAAGCTTGTCGATGGCTGCCGATGCATCGCAAAGGACAGCTCTGAGATATCAGCAGACCCTGGTCAGTCTCTCCCCCTCTCCCTTTCCATCCCTCTCGCTCTCTCTCTCTCTCTCTCTCTCTCTCTCTCTCTCTCTCTCTCTGTCTCTCTTTCTCTCTCTCTCTCTCTCTCTCTCTCTCTCTCTCTCTCTCTCCATCTCTCTGTCTGCCCTTTGTGTTACTTTATGCTCAGGTACGTTGTTGACATGCTGTGTGTGTGGCGCCCTTGCTGAGATGAATTATGTTAAGATGAATGGTCTTATCTACCAAATTGAAATCGCTTTAAATCATGGCCTTTACAGGGCCGGTCTTCCATTCCAATAGCTTACACTTTAATTAATTTTCCATTCTATTCTGAGTGGTGACATATTGAGAGCTTGCTGAAAGTAGCTTTGTGGTGGCCAAAACCTATACCAGTGACTTGTTTGTTAATGACTGTGATCTGAATGTGTTACTTGTGGTGCCTACTGCTGCATATTATCACACTGACCAAAATTCAGTCAACATCTTAAATTACCTTTTTTTTGTTCATATTATTTTCTGCATATGTTAGTTTCCTTTATTTACTTTATCTACCGAATTTACTTTCACAATCAGAGCATTTCTTTATTTTTATTTTTTGATGCAAACTATGAGCATTCTCATTAGGGATTCTGGTTGTATTCAGCTCAGAACTGTTTTACGCCTGATTTCAATGAACACAGTACAGGAACTGTATAAGGCGCACTTAGGTTGTGATCTCTCTGGGTGTAGCTGCTCCATTCAGCTTATTAGTGGTGTGTGAGTCTGTGCTCTATCTATAACACGTGCTCCACATCTGTGTGGCCGTATGCGATCAGAAACCTGAGCATGCAGGTTAAATATACATGCACCAATTCTTTTCAGCATAGAGCTGCAGAAGGCATGGGCCCAGCTTATTAATTACAGCTTGGTCAAGCTTTTGGCGTGGGCTACCACGGAAGGAAGGGAGAGGGATAGAATGGAAAAGAATTCTGTGCAATAAAGGAAATGACACATGTTTTAGCATTGGTGAGAAAGTCATGTCATACCTTGTTCTCCTCTTCCTCCTCTGTCCCTCTGCCTTCCCTATCACTGTGCTTTAGAAAAGGTGGATCTGATAGTTATTTGTCCTTTATTAGACTTTTCTTTACCCCCATCATGCACATACATATCAGAGATACCTGCAATGTGAGCAACTCCCATCAGTTTAAGGCTCTGTCCGCAACTCTGTAAATAGGCTTTATGTTTGCGTTGATCTCTTTTTCATTATTCTTGTATTTTTTCTCATTTGGAACATATTTGAATGACTGTTGACTGCGTTTGAGTGTACGTATATTTGTTTTTTTGAGTTAGTCTTTAAGTGATGAAATTGGCACACCTTGTTAAAATGGGATTTGCTATGCATAGGTAAAGAATACAGTCAAATAAAAAAAATGTTGATTTTTATTTCAACATGTTTGAACAAGCAGAACTTCACAGAAATTTATTTCAGTGCCTTGTTTTGAAACACCCAATCCCAGGACCTTCTTGCTGTGAGGTTGATGTGCTAAACTTTCATTTATAGCATTTAACAGATGCTCTTTTCCAGGGAAACGTATATTATATTTAAAATTTTATACAACGAAGGAATTGTGAGTTGAGGTCCTTGATCAGGCAACTGGGAGGTATCTGGGCTTGAACCCCCAAGTTTTGTATTAGTCGTCCAGAGCACGAACCACGAAGCCACTACCACCCAATAAATTTGTATTTGAAAAGTTTATGTAAAAAAAAAAGTTGGTACCTGTACAATAATTAATTGCTCGGCCCTACCAAATTAAAATGTGTTCCATGGCTCTTCTTTTCCTTTCGGCTGATCCCTTCAGGGGTCGCCACAACAAATCATCTGCCTCCACCTCACCCTGTCCTCTGCATCTTCTTCTCTTACACCAGGGGTCAGGAACCTTTTTGACTAAGAGAGCCAAATATATATATATATATATATATATATATATATATATATATATATATATATATATATATATATATATATATATATATATATATATATAAATACTGAATACAACTAAATTGAAAAAGAAGACCAACAATTTGAGTATAATAAGACTCTGAATTTATTTTAAACAACATTGTTATAACAAAGTTATTTATTAATAAGGAAAGTACTTCTTACTATAAAGGCGACTTCTGGTGCTGCATGCTGTTGCTGATGGATTTGTAGTCTGGTTGATACGTGGTGACGTTCAGCTTCATGCAGGCATTTAGGCTTCCGTCTGTTAAACGTAACCGCAGGTTGGTCTTGATGTTTTTCAGGTGAGAAGGACTGCTTGCATGCATATGTAGAGCCAAACATGGTCAATACAGCAAGACTCACACACTGCAGTATTTGGTATGTGACAGGCAGCGCGTCCCAAGTTTTGGCAATCGGCTGGTCTGCGGATTGAAATTTCTGTCCATTTGTGTTTGCTTGACAGCTGTGCTTGGCTTTGTGCAAATGAGCTGATCAAAAACGAGGGAAATTTACCTCTTTACTCAAAAACAACACGCGCAGGCTATGGCTGTTGTTATAATCCAATAAAATTAGAGTTTCAAGGTTTTGGACCCACCCGCATGCTGGCATACAGAAAGGATTGGCTCTCCACAGTGACGTGGCATTGAAAATAGATGTATAGACTTAAATGTGTGAGATCTATTCATGTTTTTGTTTTACTTGATGGTTTTTTTGTATTTTTATTTAAATAACAGTAAAATTATGTATTCGTTATTCAGTTAAGAAAGGCCACCTGATTTATCTGAGAGCCAGATACAGTCATCAAAAGAGCCACAGGTTCCTTCATGTGCTCCTTCACCACATCCAAAAAATCTTTTCTTTGGTCTTCCTCGAGGCCTTCTGCCTGGTAGTTCCTACCTCAGCATCCTACTACCAGTATATTCACTATCCGTTCTTTGTACTTGTCCAAACCATCTTAATCTAGCCTCTCTGACTTTGTCTCCAAAACATCTTACATGTGCTGTCCCTCTGATGTACTCATTCCTGATGCTATCCATCCTCGTTACTCCCAAAGAGAACCTCAACCTTTTCATCTCTGCTACCTCCAGCTCTGCCTCCTGTCTTTTCCTCAGCGCCACTGTTTCTAAACCATACAACATCGCTGGCCTCAACACCATCTTGTACACTTTTCTTTTCATTCAGGCCGATACCCTCCTATCACACATCACACCAGACACTTTTCTCCAACCATTCTAGCCTGCCTGCACACGCTTCTTCACCTCTTTTCCACACTCTCCATTGCTCTGGATTGTTGAGCCGAAGTACTTAAAATCCTCCACCTTCCTTATCTGTGCTCCCTGTAACCTCACCGTTTCTCTTGGGTCCTTCTCGTTCACACACATGTATTCTGACTTACTGAAGCTAACCTTCATTCCTCTCCTTTCCAGGGCATACCTCCACCTCTCTAGATTTTCCTGCACTTGTTCTCTGCTCTCACTACAGATCACAATGTCATCTGCAAACATCATAGTCCATGGAGATTCTTGTCTAAACTCGTCTGTCAGCCTGTCCATCACCATAGCAAACAAGAAGGATCTCAGAGCTGATCCTTGATGCAGTCCCACCTCCACCTTGAATTCTTCGGTCACGCCAACAGCACACCTCACCACTGTCTTACATCTCTCATACATGTCCTGCACCACTCTAATAGACTTCTCTCCCACTCCAGACTTCCTCATGCAATACCACAGTTCTTCTCTTGGCACCCTGTCATATGCTTTCTCCAGAGCCACAAAGGCACAATGCAGTTCCTTCTGACCTTCTCTGTACTTCTCTATTAATATACTCAAAGCAAACACTGCATCTGTGGTGCTCTTTCTCGGCATGAAACCAAACTGTTGCTCATAAATGCTGACCTCTGCCCTTAGTCTAGCTTCCATTATTCTTTCCCATAACTTCATTGTATGGCTCATCAACTTTATCCCTCTGTAGTTGCCACAACTCTGCACATCTCCCTTGTTCTTAAAAATGGGCACCAGCACACTTCTCCTCCATTCCTCCGGCATCATCTCACTCTCAAAGACCTTGTTGAATGTTCTGGTCAGAAAATCTACTGCTATCTCTCCGAGACACTTCCATACCTCCACCGGTATGTCATCAGGACCAACTGCCTTTTCATTCTTCATCCTTTTCAATGCCCTCCTCACTTCACCCTTACTAATCTTTGCTACTTCCTGGTCCTCAACAGTCACCTCTTCTACTCTTTTCTCTCATTTTCCTCATTCATCAGCTCTTCAAAGTATTCTTTCCATCTTCCCAGCACACTTCTGTCATCAGTCAATACATTTCCCTCTCTGTCCTTAATCACGCTAATTTGCTGCACGTCCTTCCCATCTCTATTTCTCTGCTGTGTCAACCTGTATAAATCATTTTCTCCCTCCTTACAGTCCAGCCTAGCATACAAGTCATCATACGCCCTCTGTTTCACCTTTAACACCGCTACCTTCACCTTACGTTGTGTCTCCCTGTACTCCTGTTTACTTTCTTCAGTTCTCTCAATGTCCCACTTCTTCTTGGCTAACCTCTTCCTTTGTACACAATCCTGAACTTCCTCATTCCACCACCAAGTCTCCTTATCTACTGTCCTTCCAGAGGACACACCAAGTACTCTCCTACCTGTCTCCCTGATCACATTAGCTGTGGTTGTCCAGTCATCTAGAAGCACTTCCTGACCACCCAAAACCTGTTTCAACTCCTCCTTGAAGACAACATGACACTCTTCCTTTTTAAGCTTCCACCACTTTGTCTTCTGCTCCACCTTTCCTTCTTCACCTTCCTCACCATCAGCGTCATCGTGCACACCACCATCCTATGCTATTTGGCAACACTCTCACCCACTCTTACTTTACAGTCAATGACTTCCTTCAAATTGCATCATCTACACAAGATGTATTTTACCTGTGTGCTCCTGCCTCCACTTTTATAAGTCATCCTAAGCCTCTTCTAGAAGAAAGTATTTGCCAGAGCCATTTCCATCCTTTCTGCAAAATCTATCAACATCTGTCCTGTGTTCCTGTCCTGGATACCAAACCTGCCCATCATTTCCTCCTCCCCTCTGTTGCCTGCACCAACATGTCCATTGAAGTCTGCCCCGATGACCACTCTTTCACCTCTGGGGGTACTCTGCATCACTTCATCTAACTCACTCCAGAATCTCTTCTTCTGTTCTAGTTCACATCCTGCCTGTGGAGCATAAGCACGAACAACATTGAACATCACGCCTTCAATTTCTAACTTGAGACTCATCACTCTGTCTGACACTTCTAGAACATTCCTGACCAACCCATCCTTCAAGATGACTCCCACTCTATTTCTCTTTCCATCCACACCATGATAAAACAGCTTAAACCCTGCTCCTAAGCTTCTAGCCTTGCTACCTTTCCACCTGGTCTCCTGAACACACAGTATCTCCACCTTTCTCCTCTGCATCATGTCGGCCAGCTCTCTACCTTTTTCTGCCATAGTTCCAACATTCAAAGAGACACGCCTCTCGCCTCTCCTTCTTTGACCAACAGTAGTCCAAGTTCCACCAGCACCCTGTTGGTGAACAGCACTGATGGCGGTTGTTGTTAACCTGGGCCTCGACTGATCCGGTATGGAGGTAATATTTGTGATTTGCATCTTTGATCTGGCTCAGGTTTTACGTCGGATGCCCTTCCTAGCACAACCCTCTGCATTTACACGGGCTTGGGACCGGCATGATAGAGAACACTGGCTTGTGCCCCCCTCGTGGCTGCATTTATGTGTTCATGTGCAAAATGTGTTCCATGGCTCATGGATGAATAATATTTTGTGGTTCTCTTGAAAACAAATGTAGCAAAGTTACAATAGTAATAAATTGCTTTGTAATAAAGTGGCTCAATAAAAAAAAAAAGAAAAAAGAAAACATTGATTCCACTTAGTCTTTGTAGCTTTGTTAATTCTTGTGCAATAAAATAATTTAGTTTATCTAATCTGCAGTATCTCTGAAACAAATGTGAAAAGAGGGTTTTCAATATTCATCATGAAAATGAGAACAAAACACAAAATTACAAGCCCCCCACCCCTCCATGAATTGGTCATGTGAGACTCATGAACTGTGTATTAAATGTTGTTGACAGCAAAATTTCAACTACAGAAGCAAGATGTTAATCACAGATGCATTATGGGTAATATAGCCTACTACCCTACCCATGTATACAGTAGACACCAAGAAGGCAGGTACAGTTAGTAATATCTGAATGCTTTCTGAAGGTTAAAGGGACAGGGCTAGAGATGGATAAGAGGGAGAAAAGCAGCCTGAACCATAGAGAGAGAAACGGGAACAGGCAGCGGCAGAGTGAAGCGCATGATGTGTGAGTGCACTGAGGCCTCAGAGACAGTAATGAATTTAGAACAAATTCTGGTAAGAATTCTGGAAAGACTATTTATACTATTTATTGACTCAAAAAACAAAACAAAAGAAAATAAATAAAAAACAATGCGATAAATGTATTACAGATTTAAACTCATAAAAGTGTAAGTAAACTTGTTGTTAGTTGATCAGTGTTAAATCTTTTGTAAGTCGCTCTGGATAAGTATGCCTGATAAATGATGCTTAATCAGCAGAATTGATGATCTTCAAACAGAACTTCCTGATTTTATAACACAATCAGATTCCTTTCAGTTTATCAGAGCTGATTATGAGAAAGTATTTTTGACTTCTAGTTCAGAAATATATGCTGTAAACATTGTCTTATGTACTATATATTTTTGACAGGTGTGTGTGTGTGTGTGTGTGTGTGTGTGTGTGTGTGTGTGTGTGTGTGTGTGTGTGTGTCTAATCTGTCAGTAACTTTTTTAGATTTTATCAGAGAAGTTGCATAAAGGAATGCATGATTATTATAATTTTAATTAACTCTCAAAAGGCGCTGTGACCTTCATGTCCCCCCCTCCCCCCTCTTCTTTTCTTCCATTCTTTATCATTTTTAATTTTTTAAATTGTGAGACAAAACAGTTTAGGGCTTTGTATATTCAGTTTTTGCAAAACCAATGTTTTAAAAAAAACAAACTCTGTGTGTGTGTGTGTGTGTTGTTTTTTTTCATAGTGATACAGCTAATGTTTAAAAATGTGCATTGTCTGGCTAACAGAACTGAAAATAAATCTTGAAAAATCATTCGAACTAATGATCAATGTCTTGGGTTTGAGCCAGATTTCCAGCAACTGAACATAAAATTTTTTAAATATTTTTTTATTGGACTACATTACACAGACATGGCATGATTTGATTGGTGTGCTATTTTGGGATAAAAGAAGCGAGTATATACTCGATTGGAATGGAATTGTGCAATCCGACTGCTATCCTGGGATCATAAATCGTTATTCCATGTGGATAATGCTTGAATCAAAATGATAGACACTGTCACAGGCAGTTCAGCAGGAAGCATTAGCATTATTCTGCTTTAAAACAGAAGAATAAACGACAAAATCATGTTTTAGCTTGTTTTCTTGTGCTTTATTTATTATACAGTCAAACCTCGGCTGACGAACGCTTAAGCTCACGAACTTTTCGCCTCAAGAACTTTAAATTCGCGAAAATATAGTCTCGGCTGACGAACTACTTTTCGGCGGACGAACCAAACCACGCAGTCGAACAGCGCCACGGTGGCGGCCACGAGAAGCTGACTCACGCTCATGGCGTCACAGTTCGTCACCCCCTTTCTTTGAATGCGGAAGTGGTTTGTGTTTGCTTGACATTTTGGACCATATTGAGTGTACTTTTGCTATTATGGGACCGAAAAAGACCCCACCACAGGCGGAGATCATTGAAAAACACGAACGAGGTGTGCGTTTGTGTGACTCAGCGTCCCAGTACCAGTACGCTAAGTCTACCACCATCCTTAAGAACAAGGATGCTATTAAGGGTGCGTGTGTGGCCATGCGTGTTTCCAAACAGTAGGCGTTTCCAAACTCTCCTTCCAAACGGTAAGTCCCTCCCTCCCTCCTCCTCCCACTCCATTCCATCAAGCCGTCAACTACCATCACAAAGGTAAATAAAACGACTTTATTTTACAGTACAGTTTATTTCTTTAATTACAATACAATAGACATTTATTATACATAAAATAAGGTATATTTTTGTGTAGTTTTAAGGCTTATTTAGTAGAAAATTATGTTTTATGGGGACCTGGGAACGGATTATTCTCATTTTAATGGTTTCTTATGGGAAATAAATGTTCGGAAGACGAACTTTTCGCCTCACACACACTTTCTAGGAACCAATTATGTTCGTGAGCAGAGGTATCACTGTATATTGAAACACCTTTGGGGAGCATTTTTAGCCAGCCGAAAGCCCAGAAATTAGCCTGCCTCAGTGTCATCGTGAAAAGTTGTAAACATAAACTGTAAAACATCTCAGTTTTTTGGTTTCTTGAGTTTTCACTAAGACAGAGTACTACATCATTACATAGCAAAGTTACACTCATTTTGTTATGCTAATTTTGTTTGTGAACCGATGCCGTGAGCAACACAATTAGCGTAGCAATTTAGGATGTACTTTGTCTTTCCCAACTGTCACCCAAGATAGATTCCAACCACCCCGAGAATCAATTTATTCATTCATTTTCTGAACCATTTAATCCTAATTAGGGTCGCACGGAGACTGGTATCAGTCTCAGCCAACTCTGGGCGAGAGCAGTGTACACCCTGGACAGCTCGTCAGGCCATTGCAGCTCCCTGAGAATAGGAATAGGAAATAGGAAATAAGAAAAAGTGCAATGGATCATCAGATGACATACATTTTTGATTCTGCCCAAAGTATCAGCTCACCTGACCTGCCTCAGTTCATGGTTGAATATGTAAAACTGAAAAAATCTTGGTTTTATTTTCATCATTCATTTTCTGAAGCGTGTAATCCTAATTAGGGTCGCGGGGAGGCTCCTGCCCATCTCAGCCAACTCTGGGAGAGGGCAGAGTAAACCCTAGACAGCTCGCTAGGCCATCGCAGGGCAAAAACACATGAACGGCTATGCAGTTACTCGATGAAAGTCAGTAATGGTATAGCCAGCCTTTCATAACCCTCATAAAGCTGCACTGGGAGGACAGCAGTGACAACCCATTGATAGTAGGGCTTGAACGCCCCATCCTTGGGATCAGTAATCCAACATCTTACCACTGGACATCCACTAATCTGTTTTTATTTTGCTTTCTGTAAACACTTTCACTGCTTTCTGTTGAATAAGTTTTTGAATTGATACACTGAACAGGCACTATGAGCTATTCTCATAGCTGTTAGCTGAGTCAAACCATGGATCACCTGATCTGTCTCAGCAACATGATTAAAATATGTACATAATAAACAATACGAAAACTTCTTTGCTTTTCATTATGTTTCTGTTCAGTGCCACCCCAACTTTGTTAAAGCTCTAAGGATATGCCATAATGAAGTTCTTGGGTTCTACGCCTGCCTGCACTTGAAGCACACGTGTGGCTGTCCTGATTAAAAAATAAATAAACCATAAAAATCTAATTGTATTGAGCTTTTTTGTTTTGTTTTGTTTTTTGCTGAAGTGGTGGTATATACTTAATATGTATACACCTCTGATTTGGGTATGTTGCAAAAAATGAGTATTCCTGTTGATTTCCCATCTCAGAGAATATTCTAAAACATTCTGAAACCCTGACCTTCAATGCATAAATTTTAATTATTTTGATCATCATCATCATCATCATACTTGAAAATGGAAAAATAAACATTTTCATTTCAATTTTGTTTGTTTGTTTGTTTGCAGAGTGCTGTTTGCTGTTTGTATTTCTGTGTAGTATATACTGACCTCTGAATGATGAGGCTACCAGCATTAGCACTTAGCTACACAGTGTTTACTTCTGCTTGGAGCACGCAGAGCTCACCTGACCTGGCTTTGGCATTGTTAAATATGTACAAATAGACTAAATTAATAAAATATGGTTTTACATTGTTTTTCTTTACCATTCATTCATTTCCTTAACTGCATAATCCTGATTAGGGTTGCAGGGAAGCTGGCGCCCATCTCAGCCGACTCTATGTGCTGGCTGGACAACTCGCCAGGCCATCGTAGGTCTGTTTCTTTATGTATATACTAAAACTCCTAAGGACAGCTGAAGAGATACTGTTTCATTAAAAAATTAAAAACAACAACTACATATGTAGAAATCTCATTTCACTGAGTGTGTGAAGGGAGGGATTGTCATGTTTCTGTGTAGTATGTACTAAATCACTTATTGGTATCAGGTTGTAAAGTTTTATAAACTTAAATGCAAATCTCAAAAAAGCACATTTCAAAAATACATATATATATTATGTGTAGGGTTAAAGGTGAATTGTTCTGAATTTCATACGCGTATACCTACAGGAATTCATGCACATGAGTGATAGTGTTCCACACTATCATTTTTCAACCCTTGCAGTTCAGAACTGTGATCAAAAACTTTTTTCTGCCCAAAAACATCTTGAAATGCTGTAGTTAGAATTATTATTATTTATTTATTTATTTGTATTATTATTATTATATTATATTTTAAATTATATAAAAAATAATAATAGCTGGAGCACTGATCCAAAGGTTGGTGGTTCGAGTCCCACTCTCCACAGGCTCTCACTGTTTTCCCGCCAGTGCAGCTAACTGGGTTATCAAAGGCCGGCCATGTCTCTCACTGTCTATGTTGTGAAGCATGTAAAAGAACCATTGCTGACAAAAGTAGGCTGCCGTCAGAGTGTTTCTGCCCTGCCATGGCCTGGCGAGCTGTCCAGGATGTACTCTCTGCCCTTGCCCAGAATTGGCTGAGATGGGCGCCAGCCTCCCCACGGCCCTAATTAAGATTAAGCAGTTACAGAAAATGAATGAATATTATGCTCAATGTTTGTTTTGGTCGATACCTAATATGAACACACCATAAATAATGTACTTTAACTCACACTAAACACTTTCCATTTTTTGTTATAGTGCTTGTTTACAAAAATTAGATTTATTTAATTCTGAGTTCTACCTGTTGTCACAAACTTGTTGTTTTTTGGTTCAATTTTCTCTCTATGTCTGATTGGATTTAACTGGAAAACAGCCGATGTAAAACGTGTACAAACTTCCAATAAGTCAATAAAATTCATTCATTTTTTGTGTTCAAATCATTTCTTCTTCTTCTTCTTCTTCTTCTTCTTTTCCTTTCGGCTTTTCCCTTAACGGGTCGCCACAGCAAACCATCCGCCTTCATCTCACCCTATCTCTTCTCTTACTCCATCTTCTTCTCTTCATCTTCTTCTCTTACTTCTTCATCTTCTCCATCTTCTCTTACTTCTTCTCTTACTCCAACTACCTTCATGTCCTCTTTCACTACATCCATAAATCGTCTCTTTGGTCTTCCTCTCAGCCTTCTGCCTGGTAGTTCCAACCTCAGCATCCTACTACCAATACACTTACTATCCCTCCTCTGTACATGTCCAAACCATCTCAATCTAGCCTCTCTGACTTTGTCTCCAAAACCTCTAACATGTGCTGTCCCTCTGATGTACTCATTCCTGATCCTATCCATTATCGTTACTCCCAGAGAGAACCTCAATATTTTCATCTCTACTACCTCCAGCTCTGCCTCCTGTCTTTTCCCCAGAGCCACTGTTTCTAAACCATACAACATCGCTGGCCTCAACACCGTCTTGTACACTTTTTCTTTCATTCTTGCTGATACCCTCCTATCACACGTCACACCGGACACTTTTCTCCAACCATTCCAACCTGCCTGCACACCCTTCTCCTCTTTTCCACACTTTCCATTGCTCTGGATTGTTGAGCCTAAGTACTTAAAATCCTCCACCTTTTTTATCTCTGCTCCCTTTAACCTCACCGTTTCTCTCGGGTCCTTGTCTTTCACACACATGTATTCTGTCTTTCTGAGGCTGACCTTCATTCCTTTCTTTTCCAGGGCATACCTCCACCTCTCTAGATTTTCCTCCACTTGTTCTATGCTCTCACTACAGATCACAATGTCATCTGCAAACATCATTGTCCATGGAGATTCTTGTCTAACCTCGTCTGTCAGCCTGTCCATCACTATAGCAAACAAGAAGGGTCTCAGATCTGACCCTTGACGCAGTCCCACTCTTCTGTCACATTGACAGAACACCTCAGCACTGTCTTACATCTCTCATACATGTCCTGCACCACTTTAACATACTTCTCTGCCACTCCAGACTTCCTCATGCAATACCACAGTTCCTCTCTCGGCACCCTGTCATATGCTTTCTCCAGATCCACAAAGGTACAATGCAGCTCTTTCTGACCTTCTCTGTACTTCTCTGTTAACATCCTCAAAGCAAACACTGCATCTGTGGTGCTCTTTTTTGGCATGAAACCAAACTGTTGTTCACAAATGCTGACCTCTGCCCTTAGTCTAGCTTCCACTATTCTTTCCCATAGCTTCATCGTATGGCTCATCAACTTTATCCCTCTGTAGTTGCCACAACTCTGCAAATTTCACATCAAAGTGTTCAAATCATATCATGTAAAATAATATTAAGCATTAGACATCTCATAAAAATGCATAATATTAATTTTAATAATGTCATCTGTCACCTGTCTTCTTCATGCCATCCGGTACTTAAGGCCTTCACACTCACTCTCCACTTACTCTTGTCTTTTACTGTGGTTCTTACATCATTCCAGGTTTTCCATCCTTGCCTTTCTCTTTCTTTTTCTATTGTTCTTCTCCATGTTGTTTTCAGTATTCCACTCTTTCTTTTTCCCTCTGGTGCCCATGTTAATCCTGTGATCTAGTCATTTTCTTGTCCTTGCCTTAAGATATGCCGTATGAATTTCCACCTTCTTCTTACTTCCTGACTCAGTCTGTTGGTACTTACTTGTTCCATCATTTCTTCATTTGTGATCTTTTGTTGCCAGTAAATTTTTAAATTTTTTTCTTATGCACTTGTTTTATGGATGTGAAACATCCATATCATAAGACTGGTTGTACTACTGTGTTACAAATTCTGATCTTTGTTCTTCTGCTTATTTCTACTCTTCCATATGTTATTTAATTTGATAAAAGTCCCTCTTGTATTGTCATTTCTGTTCTTTATATCAGTTACTGTATCATTTTTCTTTAACTATTATTGCCCCAAGGTAGACAAAGCTATCTAATTCTTCTACTGTTTGGTGTTTCATTTTTATCTCTTCTGTGTTTCTTGTGTTCAGTTTCAGTATCTTGCATTTTTTTGTATTTATCTTTAGACCTACTCTTTCTGCATTATCAAGCATTGTGCTGACAGTATTGTGCAATAATAATAATAATAATAATAATAATAATATATTTAAATAGACATCAGGGGCCCAGACAGTTCCGCCAAACGGGCCACCTCGTAATATACCAAAATTCCAAGAAAGTCCAAGATTCAGTGCACAGCATGTAAATATCCAGAAACTAAAGTGTGACAAGATGGATGGACGGACAGACGAAACCCATTCAAATTGCTCCCGAGGTGTGGGAGCTAAAAACGGGTAAAATGAGCAAATTGCTCCAAAGTAGGCAACACCACAGGAAAAAAAATCCTAAAATCAGAGTCAGGGATTTGAAAGTACTCTAGCAATACTAGATTTATGTTTATTTTGTTTTCTTAAGATGAGTACCTCCTACTCCTACCTAAATTCAGTAAACGTTCAGTCATTTTAACGGAAGCAATTTGGCGTGTGCCCCTTTTTGGTCTTTGCCTGTCAGGGAGCGGCGCCCCTGCCCTAGAGGAGCCTCGGGGGGTGGGGTTTGCACCCCCGCCCTCTTAAAAAAATGCCAGCAAAACGCACTACTAAACGCTGGAGTTTGCTCCGGGGGAGTAACCCCGACGCCTGCCTTAGGCGGCGTCGTATGAGGGGGGTGGGGAAAAGCCTCTGGGACCCCCACTCCATGATGGGAGTGAAATCCTGGAGCAACCAGGTCGGGCGTGATAGGGTGAGTTACGCGGGCGGTGCAAAGGTGTCGGACACCAGCTGCTTTCGGTCGCCTCGGTTGAATCTGAGGCGGTCGGTCCGGGTCGGCGCATGGAACGTGACTTCCCTGCGGGACGACTCTCATCTGCCTCTGGTATCAAGGGAGCTTAGTCTGCTCGGCGTCGGCATTGCGGCCCTCTCTGAGGTGTGGAGGCCCGGGTCCGGCGAGACAGGTGTCGGTGGGTACACCCACTACTGGTCTGGCCGGGCCGACGGCCTTCACACTCAAGGAGTTGCCGTCGCCGTCGCTGATCGATTGTCTCCTTTGGTATCGGAGGTGGTCCCGGTCAACGAGCGTATTATGCGACTGAGGGTGACTTACACAGTGGGGACGCTCTCTATCATCGCAGTGTACGCTTCGGCCGGGGTAAGTGATCGATCTATGAAGGAAACCTTCTACGACCAGCTCAACTCGGTGGTGTCAGGGGTTCCAGGAATGGACACCCTGATCGTACTGGGGGACTTCAATGCGACCACTGGCACTAACCGGGATGGCTACGAAGCATGTGTCGGTCCCCACGGCTCTGGACGCCGCGATGAAAGCGCCTTAATGTTTCTTGACTTCGCAAAAAGTTGGGGCTTAAGGATTGCTGGCTCATGGTTCCAGAGATCGGATCCGCGACGCTGGACTTGGTACTCCAACGACGGCGTCACTAGGAAGGAGATCGACCATGTTCTCATAGGTAGTCGCTGGCGGCTGGTCCAGAACTGCCGTGTCTTCAGAAGTGCCCTGCTATTCTCGGGAGACCACAGGCTTCTGGTGGCGACTCTGAAGATCCGCTTCAGGCGCCCTGAGAAAGCCCTGGCTCGTCAAATGCGATTTGACATAAGCCGACTCAGGGACCCTGATGTGGCTTCGGAGTTCGCCAGTAGGCTTGGGGAATCCCTGGAGGATCTGGATGCGGGTGAGTGCATGGAGGTTCTCTGGACTGGTTTCAGAGACTGCATCCTGGAGGTGTCCCGTGGCTGCATATCGGGGTCGCCCAAACAACCGGGAATAGCCATCTCCTCTGAGACCATCGACATCATCGAGAAAGCGAGACAGGCTCGACTCGACGGCAGAGTTGGACTGGCCAGGGACCTGAAGCACCAAGCTGTCAAGGCGGTGCGAAGAGATCAGGAGGCTGCAGTCCGCGATCTCTGTGAGACTGTCGAGGGCCACTTGAATTCGAGAGATTCTCGCCCGGCTTACAGGGCGTTGCGGAGCCTCCATTCCTCTCGGTCCACATCGCGATGTCAGACGGTGAAAGCTGCAGACGGTAGTGTCCTTACTGAAGAATCGGAAGTGAGGACTCGTTGGGCCGAGTACTTTGAGGAGTTGTATCGTGCTGA
>CM045728.1:42804849-42837349 GCA_024760905.1 Plotosus lineatus
CTCCACAAATTCCAATAGAAACAAAGCGCAATTACAGAATTTGCAGGCTGAGTAGATCACAACAAGTGAGTCATCCTTCGTGTTTAATAATGATTTTTGTCTGTGGACAAATGAATATTTGGTGTGGATGTTTTGCAGATTGCCTGAGGCGGATCCAGAGGTATATAATAAGAAAACTTGGGGAAGACTGGATCTTCCTAGTGCTGCTTGGTCTCACAATGGCTCTAGTCAGCTGGAGTATGGACTATGCCAGTGCAAAGAGCCTGCAAGGTGCACAACCAAATCCTTCAATCTCCTCTTACATTACTTACATTTTTTCATGAATTTTCTCAAATAACCCCTTCCCTTGTTTCCAAAGCTTACAAATGGATGTACGCGGAGTTGAAAGGGAACATACCACTTCAGTATCTAGCCTGGGTCACATATCCCATAATTCTCATTGTGTTCTCCTCTCTGTTCTGTCACCTGGTCTCCCCACAAGCTATAGGTGTGTACTGCCTGCTCTTTTTAATTTTTTTTTTCTTTCTTTTTTTTTTTTTTTTTTTTTTTTTTTTTTATAAAAGCATGCATTATCTCTGAATTTTTTCATATTTTTCCCTTACTCTTGCCTACATCATGTTTAGATACCTTAATACTGACTGCGCGGTTCCACTGAAGATTTAGCTCAAATGTATGTTTGTATAAATAAAAGTATCCGTCAAATACTTAAATATGAAAAAAGTAATTAGCCCATTTCCCTATAGGACCTGTAATTGTTTTGATAAACTGTATTAATCCTTCAAGGGAACTTTTTTTGGCTGTGCATCACACACACACACACACACACACACACACACACACACACACGCCTATAAACAGAGAACACATACTCAAAGCAGTGGGCTACCACACCTGGGGCACCTGGAGATTATTTGGGGCAGGGCCGTGGAGTGATTTGAAAAGTGTGGGGTGAACTGAAAATTTTGAGATTTTTACATGATTTGAAACACTAATCCCGTTGCTTGGGTTTGGAAAACGAGGCGCCTATGATGTTCTGATCTTAGCTCTTCATACTTGTATACTCACCCAAGGACCAAGGCCCAATACGGGCGGTGCTTTAATTCTTATGTTGTTGATTCATAGCCATGTTTGGGGTACATTCCCTAGAAGGCAGCCACTATTTTCCTATATGGAGCATAAGCATTTACGAAACACGATATGCATGTAGGTTATGTGGGGCAGTGGTGGTCTAGTGGTATAGGGCGCTGGATCGCTGATCCAAAGGTTGGGGGTTCGAGTCCCACTATCCACAAGGTTGTCACTGTCCCCCCAGTGCAGCTAACTGGGTTATTAAAGGCGGGCCATGTCTCTCACTGTCTATGGTGAGAGGCATGTAAAAGAACCATTGCTGACTTTCGTAAAGAGTAGCTGCAAAGTTGTCAGTGTGTTTCTGTCCCTTGCTAAAAGGGTTGTGACAGGAAGGGCATCCGACGTAAAAACCTCTGCCAAATCAAACGTGCGAATCAGATGATTCGCTGTGGCAACTACCGAGTAATAAAGGGAAAAAGCCGAAAGGAAGACAGATGTGCATGTAGGTTATACTATGCTTGTACAATCTATGCATTTTAAACATTTTTGAGATGTCAGTGGACATTCTTAAAAAATTTCTTTGAGTTGAGAAAAAGTCGGGGGGGGATTCATCCCCCCCCAGACCCCCCAGTTCCACCAGTTCCACGGCCCCTGGGCGGTTAGCTGCCTTGCTCAAGAGCTTTTCAGCCAATAAAGTTTAGGAACGGAGGGTGCAGCTCACTCCCTCACAGCCACACAATTTTCCTGCTTGTTCAACAATTGAACCAGTAACCCTTAGGTCTCAAACACTCTTATGTCACTATTAAGTCATGGCTGTGCACAGGACCTGAGATTTAGAGAATGAAGACAGAGATAGATAAAGACTAGATATAGAATATTATTTGCTTAAATAAATTAATTAATTAATATAAAGATTTACACACCGTTTAAAGGTGGAGCTCCCAATAGATATGTTAACTAACAGATGTCCGAGGTCAATGTTATAAGCAAAGCAAAGCTACTTTAATTCGGAAATTAATAAAAAAAGTCTCCCCTACATTTCACTCAGAAGTGACAGAAGGAAACGATTACATAAACTTTATAATTCACCACCTTTCTTATTTCTGTGTTCATTTGTAATATATAAGCTCTATGCAGGAAACTTTAATAGAATCCATGTACATTTTATAAAACACATTCACAAGCTTTGTGCCTATCAGTATTACCTTAGTTCGATTGTGCAGTGAGGGCGAGCATTACAAATTTAGTTGCTTTTTAGTTTCAGTATGTGTTTAGAATTAATACAATTACAATTGTTGACATTAGAAGTAAAACTTTCTATCTTACATTTGTTCTTATCCCAGACAGTTTATATTACTATAATTATGCTACATAACCTTTTAATGTTAATAAATTGTGTTTCTTGCCTACTCTCTAAACACGCGTATAGGCTCTGGTATCCCAGAGATGAAGACCATTCTACGCGGGGTGGTGCTGAAGGAGTATTTGACTTTGAAAGCCTTTGTGGCTAAAGTCATTGGCCTGACTGCAAGCCTGGGCAGTGGCATGCCTTTGGGAAAAGAGGTGGTTTTTTTTTTCTTATTTCTCAAAGAAAATGCTCAGTAGATATTTGCTGAATATGCAAATGTTAATATCTGACCACTGTAGCCATGTTGATGTTCTGGAAAAATATTTATTAACTGATTATATCAAAAAACTAAAGCAGACAAAAACAATAATAAAAAAATATACATCTTTAAGTTAACTGTAGAATCTGGTTCCCCATATCATTCTTTGACATTTTTGTGTCATACTGTTTTGTTAAAAATGGGCAGTGGTGGTCTAGTGGTATGGGGCGCTGGATTGCTGATCCAAAGGTTGGGGGTTCGAGTCCCACTCTCCACAAGGTTGTCACTGTCCCCCCCAGTGCGGCTAACTGGGTTATCAAAGGCAGGCCATGTCTCTCACTGTCTATGGTGAGAGGCATGTAAAAGAACCATTGCTGACTTTCGTAAAGAGTAGCTGTAAAACCGTCAGCGTGTTTCTGTCCCTTGATAAAAAGGGTTGTGACAGGAAGGCCATCCGACGTAAAAACCTCTGCCAAATCAAACGTGCGAATCAGATGATTCGCTGTGGCGACTCCCGAGTAAAAGGGAAAAAAGCCGAAAGGAAGACAGACAGACTGTTCTGTTAAAAATAGCCTGCATTTTTTAATAGTCAGGGTAAGTGTACACTTATAATCATTCATTGGGAGGCTGGTGCACATCTCAGCCTATATATATATATATATATATATATATATATATATATATATATATATATATATATATATATATATATATGTGTGTGTGTGTGTGTGTGTGTGTGTGCGTGTGCATGCAGGGTACACAGGGTACACTGGACTTGGACAGCTTGCCAGGTCATTACTGGGCCAACACTCACACAACCATTCATACTTACACTCACACCTAGAGGAGATTTGGAACAGTTAGTTAGTCTTCTGTGCATGTTTTTGGACTGTGAGCCCAGGAAGAATAAGCAAACTCCGCACACATATCCCACACTCGAGATGGAAATTGAACCTAGGTTTTGGATCTTGCTGTGAGGTGGACTTGCTCACGACTACGCCACCACACCGCTCAATTGTAATCAGTGTTAGTCTAAGTGAGCACTGAAGCAAAAGCTAAGTAGCATAATGTAACACAAGCCTAGCTGGGTAGTGAAATATAATTTAATGATATAATCAGTGAAACTTGTTACAGTGTTTAAGATTCCAAAGATTTTCTTGGTGTTGTTTTCCTAGTTAATTTAAAGGATTTCTAATTGTGTATGTTATTTGGTATTTACTGAACTGTAGTGAGGGCAGGGGAGTCCCGGCGGTGTTAAGAATAGAATACAATTTCCAAATCAGTAGTTGGTAGATATTTATCAAAAAAAAGACTGAGTATTTAAATTTTAGAGAAGGGGCCTACGTGCTATGGTATTTTTTTTTGTTTTAGTTTGAGGGTTTTTTGCTGTTTGTTTTGTTTGTTGTTGTTTTTTTCAGTTGTTCAATCTTCACCTGCTGTGTTTGTGATGTACACATTTTTTGTATATACTGTACTGAAATTGCTTTATCTGATTCTTTTACTACTGGCTTAATTTAATATTTAATGAGTTTGATTTATATTATTTTATTCATTTATTCATTTTCTGAACGGCTTCATCCTAATTAGGGTCATGGGGAGGTTGGCGGTCATCTCAACCGACTCTGGGCGAGGGCAGTGTACACCCTGGACAGCTCGCCAGACCATCGCCAGGCAGAAACACGCTGACGGCTATGCAGCCTACTCTTGACGAATGTCAGCAATGGTCCTTTTACGTGCCTCCCACCATAGACAGTGAGAGACATGACCAGCCTTTGATAACCCAGTTAGCTGCACTGGGGGTTATATTATTTCAGATTTATTTAACCCCTTTGCTAAGCTTACAGTAATTCTGAATGAAATATATATATATTTTTTGTCTTGCACATTCTTATAGGGCACCTAGCTCAGAAAATAAGTGCTGCCCCACTCATAGTTGAATTGAGTCACATACTGTAATGTACAATTGTACAACACATTAAAAAAAAAAATCCCTACACGAACCTGTCTGTAGTTCAGGCCCAAAAATGTGCTATGGGTAAACTATGATCATTACTAAACTACTATATGAGCTTTATTCTTAATGATTGTTTCATGTTTTGCTGTAATTTGATAAGAATTTGCCCTTAGGCCACCATGTTGCAAAGAGGCATCACCTTTTGTTCCAACATCAACCACCAGATGTCTCACCTGTTTTCATGCAGGGCCAACACCTGTCCAATTGTGTGCTTGGGTAGGTAAAGTCTGTTGGGCTTTTTACACCCAAGCCTACTGGCTCATCAGGCTGGTGATTATTCCCAGTTTCTGTAGCATGACGCGACCAGAAGTTCAACTCCTCCTGGATGGGAGGCTAGTTCATCACAGTTTACCTTCCCAGTATATTTTTTTCACTGGTACCCATTTATACTGCTGGGAGGACAGAGGTACAACTGTGGTTAAGACCTTGCCCACGAGTCTTAGCACAGTGGGGGTCTAACTGGGGATTCGAACACACAACCTCCCTAGATCTCTATGTCACCGGCCCCTCGTGTGCTTGGGTACTGAAATGCATATATTTTGCAATTGTAGTGTTAAAACAACAGCAGAACACAATAACTATAAAAATGTAGATGAGTTTTTACAGTAATACATTGGTAAACATTACACTAAGACTCATATCATTATTTGTTATTGAACAACTCCATTGCCAGTAAGTTCATTTTTAATTTCTTTTAATTTTGAAGCCAAAGTAGTGAATAATCATTTATCTCTAATGTAACATGCCGGTCTGTGTCTTTCCGTTCAGGGCCCTTTTGTCCACATTGCAAGTATCTGTGCCGCTGTGCTGAGTAGAATCATGTCCATCTTCACCGGAGTGTATGAGGTAATGCCTCTGGTCTGCAGTGTGTATGGTGGGTTATTAATGTCTTTATTACCAGTCTTATTTGGAATGAACATGATACGGCAGAACATACCATTTTTAAAACTTGTTGTCGTTAAATATTTCAAATACATGAAGCTTATGCCGTTAACAGACAGACTGGCCAGTTTTAGAATATGTTTATGGTTTAATTTTAGTAAATAAATTAATTGAACTGCCATTAAACTGGCCAAGATAATAAGCTTTCAACAGCGCACAAATGCTAAAGTATAATTCAAAAATCATGTCAGAGTTACCGGGAAGCTGAAGAGATTTATTTAATAGCAAATCAGCTTCTGATTAAAACATAAAATATGTGATGGTTTCAACTGATTCTAGTTCCAAAACAACAGCAGTATACAAATAGTCGGTAGTGCATCACACTGCACACACATGTTCATTCCAAATGGGCATATCAGTAGTAGATGTCACACAAGCATAGTTTTGTACATTTCTTTTTAAAAAGTGAATAAAGAAATAAATCACCCACCATTAGACTGTAAGTTTGTGATATGGGCATGTGAATGCTGGCTCACTCAGTACTAATAGCTTTTACTGCTGCATACAGTTTCGACCGCAGCTCTGCCCTCAAAGCAGTGGTTGAGAGTAATCATACTGTTATACTGGTCATGTTTAATAATCTGCAAAGTAAATCCATGCTTGCATTTGTCATGTGTTTTTATTCAGTTTCTCTTTAGCCATCTCTCTCTCTCTCTCATATCTCTTATAAGCTCTGCCTCACTCTTTGTCTCTTTGCCTCTCTTTACATTAATAGTGTGAGTATTAACTGTCATTACTGCCCCATGTTTGTCTGTGTGTGTGTTTTCCTTTGTGTTGTTTTCTTAACCCCACCCAGAATAGTGCCCATGTTCAGGACCTGCTGGTGTGTGCGTGTGCAGTGGGAGTCGGCACCTGTTTCGGTGCCCCCCTGGGAGGCAAGTAACTCTTGCTTTCATATATAGTGCATTATATAAGGTATGTGCAGTATACAGTGTATTCTGAGAAATTCTCCAAGTTTTTCATCTCAGTGTGTTCTGATCCATGCAGTGACTCCTCCAGCTTGAGCTTAGCTGGCCATAATAACAATTATAGTTACATCAGGAAATGATACACATAATACTGTACTGCAGCTTTGCAAAGTGTCCGAAATTTCTTATGTATTTATTTATCTGTCTGTGTGTACATCTGCCTGCTTGTCTCTTTAACAACACTGAATATAGAAGTTCTCTGCACCCTGTTAAAATGTCAGGTTTTTGTGATGATAAAACATGACACCAAGATCAATTATCTCAGAACCTTTTCTCCCGTTATTGTGATCTATAACTCACACAATTCTAGTGAAAAACAAACAAATCTTTTTGAGGTGGAATAATAATAATAATAATAATAATAATAATAATAATATTAATAATGCAGCCATGAGGCGGGGGGGGGGGGGGGGGCGCAGTGTCTCTCCCCCTCATGCCGGTCCCAAGCCCGGATAAATGCAGAGTGTTGTGTCAGGAAGGGCATCCGACGTAAAACCAATGCCAAACTTTTATGATGCAAATCAGAAGTATTACCCCCATACCGGATCGATCGAGGCCCGGGTTAACAACGACCGCCATCAGTGCTGTCAATCAACAGGGTGCTGATGGAAATTGGACTACTGTTGGTCGAATACGTCGAAGAAGGAGAGGTGGGAGGCGTGTCCGTAGGCAGAGAGAGAAGAGGAAAGGCATGAGTCTAGGACTGAGAGTGGGGACTTTGAATGTCGGAACTATGCAAAGAAAAGGTATAGAGCTGGCTGACATGATGCAGAAGAGGAAGGTGGACATACTGTGTGTTCAGGAGACCAAGTGGAAAGGTAGCAAAGCTAAAATCTTAGGAGCAGGGTTTAAGCTATTTTATCATGGTGTGGATGGGAAGAGAAATGGAGTAGGAGTCATCTTGAAGGAGGGGTTTGTCAGGAATGTTCTAGAAGTGAAAAGAGTGTCAGACAAAGTCATGAGTCTCAAGTTAGAAATTGAAGGTGTAATGCTCAATGTTGTTAGTGCTTATGCCCCACAGGCAGGATGTGAGCTAGAAGAGAAGGAGAGATTCTGGAGTGACTTAGATGAAGTGATGCAGAGTACCCCCAGAGGTGAAAGAGTGGTCATTGGTGCAGACTTCAATGGACATGTTGGTGCAGGCAACAGAGGGGACGAGGAAGTGATGGGCAGGTTTGGTATCCAGGACAGGAACACAGAAGGACAGATGTTGATAGATTTTGCAAAAAGGATGGAAATGGCTGTGGTGAATACTTTCTTCCAGAAGAGAGAGGAGCATAGGGTGACTTATAAAAGCGGAGGTAGGAGCACACAGGTAGACTACATCTTGTGTAGGCGATGTAATTTGAAGGAAGTCAGTGACTGCAAAGTAGTAGTGGGTGAGAGTGTTGCCAAACAGCATAGGATGGTGGTGTGCAGGATGACGCTGATGGTCAGGAAAGTGAAAAAGGCAAAGGCAGAGCAGAAGACAAAGTGGTGGAAGTTGAAAAAGGAAGAGTGTCATGTAGTCTTCAAAGAGGAGTTGAAACAGGCTTTGGGTGGCCAGGAAGTGCTTCCAAATGACTGGACAACCACAGCAAATGTGATCAGGGACACAGGTAGGAGAGTACTTGGTGTGTCCTCTGGAAGGAAAGTAGATAAGGAGACTTGGTGGTGGAATGAGGAAGTGCAGGAGTGTGTACAAAGGAAGAGGTTAGCTAAGAAAAAGTGGGACATTGAGAGGACCGAAGAGAGTAAACAGGACTACAGGGAGACACAGCGTAAGGTGAAAGTAGCAGTGGCTAAGGCCAAACAGAGGGCATATGATGACTTGTATGATAGGTTGGACAGTAAAGAGGGAGAAAATGATCTATTCAGGTTGGTACAGCAGAGAAATAGAGATGGGAAGGACGTGCAGCAAGTTAGATTGATAAAGGACAGAGAGGGAAATGTATTGACTGATGACAGAAGTGTGCTGGGAAAATGGAAAGAGTACTTTGAAGAGCTGATGAATGAGGAAAATGAGAGAGAAAAAAGAGTAGAAGAGGTGACCATTGAGGAGCAGGATGTAGCAAAGATCAGTAAGGGTGAAGTGAGAAGGGCATTGAAGAGGATGAAGAATGGAAAGGCAGTTGGTCCTGATGATATACCTGTGGAGGTATGGAAGTGTCTAGGAGAGGTAGCAGTAGATTTTCTGACAAGAACATTCAACAAGGTCTTAGGGAGTGAGCAGATGCCGGAGGAGTGGAGGAGAAGTGTGCTGGTGCCCATTTTTAAGAACAAGGGAGACGTGCAGAGTTGCGGCAACTACATAGGGATAAAGTTGATGAGCCATACGATGAAGTTATGGAAAAGAATAGTGGAAGCTAGACTAAAGGCAGAGGTCAGCATTTGTGAACAACAGTTTGGTTTCATGCCAAGAAAGAGCACCACAGATGCAATGTTTGCTTTAAGGATGTAAATCGAGAAGTACAGAGAAGGTCAGAGAGAACTGCATTGTGCCTTTGTGGATCTGGAAAAAGCATATGACAGGGTGCCAAGAGAAGAACTGTGGTATTGCATGAGGAAGTCTGGAGTGGCAGAGAAGTATGTTAGAATGGTGCAGGACATGTATGAGAGATGTAAGACAGTGGTGAGGTGTGCTGTCGGTGTGACCGACGAATTCAAGGTGGAGGTGGAACTGCAATCAAGGGTCAGCTCTGAGCCCCTTCTTGTTTGCTATGGTGATGGACAGGCTGACAGACGAGGTGAGACAAGAATCTCCATGGATTATGATGTTTGTAGATGACAGACGAGGTGTGACAAGAATCTCCATGGACTATGATGTTTGTAGATTAGATTGTGATCTGTAGTGAGAGCAGAGAACAAGTGCAGGAAAATCTAGAGAGGTGGAGATATGCCCAGGAAAGGAGAGGAATGAAGGTTAGCCTCAGAAAATCATAATACATGTGTGTGAATGAGAAGGACCTAGGAGGAACGGTGATGTTACAGACAGCAGAGATAACGAAGGTGGAGGATTTTAAGTACTTAGGCTCAACAATCCAGAGCAGTGGAGAGTGTGGAAAAGAGGTGAAGAAGCGTGTGCAGGCAGGCTGGAATAGTTGGAGAAATGTGATGTGCGATAGGAGCGTGTCAGCAAGAATGAAGGGAAAAGTGTACAAGACGGTGGTGAGGCCAGCGATGTTGTATGGCTTAGAAACAGTGGCGCTGAGGAAAAGGCAGTAGGCAGAGCTGGAGGTAGCGGAGATGAAAATGAGGTTCTCTCTGGGAGTAACGAGGATGGATAGGATCAGAAATGAGTATATCAGAGGGACACCCATGTAAGATGTTTTGGAGACAAAGTCAGCGAGGCTAGATTGAGATGGTTTGGACATGTACAGAGGAGGGATACTGAATATATTGGCAATAGGATGCTGAGGTTGGAACTACCAGGCAGAAGGTCTCGAGGAAGACCAAAGAAGAGATTTATGGATGTGGTGAAGGAAGACATGAAGGTCGTTGGAGTCAGAAAAGAAGATGCAGAGGATAGGGTGAGATGGAGGCGGATGATTTGCTGTGGCGACCCCTGAAGGGAGCAGCCGAAAGTAAAAGAAGAAGAAAAGAATAATAATAATAATATTAATAATAATAATAATAATAATAAGCCTTAAACATTGATATACCTTGGTTGCATGAATAAGACCACCCTTAAAATGATACTTTATTGAAGCACGTTTTAATGTTATGACTTTGTTTGTTTGTTTGTTTGTTTTGGGAGGTTTTGTTTGTTTTGTTTTTTCCTTTTTGACAGCATCTTTTTGAGGTCACCCCACATAGGCTCCAAAACTTTCATCTTCTTCAAGTAAAGTCATTCTTTTCCTCTGTTTGACGGGATGCTTTGAGTCATTGCACGATGAGTCAGTATTGCTCTTTGTCTTTGTCTTTTTATTTGAGGCCTGAAGGTTTTGTGCGAAAGGTATCTGGTCTTTTAAAACTGTTATTATCCCTAAATTAATACCCCAGTTCCAGATAACTTAAAAAAATCCCCAAATTCTGGAGCAGCAACCAGCATGCTCATTTTGCTTTGGTCCTTTGGTGTTGTTCAGGGTTTTTTTATTTGTTTGTTTTGTCTCCACATTTTTTCTTCACCTTTCTGACAGAAATACTGAAGGTTTTTGCTTACTTTATCTGCACGTCAATGTTTTTCTCTTTTTGGAAATATGAAGAAAACATGAGACTATCGACACATGTAGGACAGAGCCAGTATTTGGTCCCCAACAGAACCAGTTTTGTGCAATATTTTCTGAATTGTTGATGATTGTTTTCACTGTCTTTCATGGTACATGTAATGTTTTACAAATTTGTTTGTGCCCATCTGCTAAGTGAGATCCATTCCAACAGTGGGATCATGTTTTTCTTGCAACCGTCTGCATGGGCTTTCTCATTTACTTGTTCACTTTAATTGAAGGCAGTTGCATTTAAATCTGACCGACTTGATCCATCCACCAAAACCCCCCAACACACACACACACACACACACACACACACACACACACACACACACACACACACACACACACACACACACACACACAAGATTTGGTTTGTTTTCAATTGAATATAGGGGGAAGCATTCTGAAAAAATGTTCCTTGGTCACATTTTTTTAACTTCACAACACCTAGCATTTTAACAGGGTGCAAAAACCTTTGATATCTACTGTGCCTTCCTAGGAGCAGTACGGTGGTGCAGTGGTTAGCACTTACATCTCACAGCAAGAAGGTCTGGGTTCGATTCCTGAACCCAGGTATTCCAGTTTCCTCCCGCAGTCCAAAATCATGCACAGTAGGCTGATTGGCTTTCCAAAATTGCCCCAAATGTGAGTGAGAGTGTGAATGGTTGTATGTGTGTTGGCCGTGAAATGGCCTGGTGAGCTGTTCAGGGTGTACCATGGCTTTGCCTAGAGTCAGCTGAGGTAATCCCTTTGGCTGTCCCTGTGACCCTAGTAGGATTGAACGGTTCAGAAAATGAAGGAATGAATGAATGTACCTAACTATATAATTGCTTATTTCTATTTATGCTAGAGACACAGTTATTAAGGGCAGCTAATGTTAAGCTGGTGATTGTGCTGCATGTGTGTGCAGTGCTGTTTTTGAGTTTGGGCTCAGATTTGTTTTTGATTGGTTGAAATTCTCTGCTGTCTTCTCTACAATGATTTAATTACTTTATCAGTTTGTTTTTCCACTTCCTCATTTCTCTTTTTCCCTTTATCTTGACTCTCTGTCCATTTTCCATCTTATTTTCCTCTCACCCTTACACTAGCATCTCTCAGCTGTTCCTTTCCTCTCAGCCTTCTATAACCCTGGTTCTTTTATCTATCTCTCTCTCAGTAGAACCCCTATGGTTACACTGATATTCTGACAGTTGGGTGTGCTGTAGGGGTCGGCTGTTGTTTCGGCACGCCGCTCGGAGGTAAAACACACAATCGCTGCCTTGTACTCTTTCTCTCTTTAGTGGCTATTTTCTTATGTACTAGTCGTTTGCCCTAATCATATTACTTCCTGTAATCATTAACACACGTGGGTTTTATATGCGCTCTTATATGTACTGTATATAATATACTGTATATGAGTCATTGACATTGGTACCACACTTCTTATTCAGTTCAGGAGATCTTCTGAACTGTTTTCAGTTTCTTGTTCATCATCTTCTCAGCTTTCCATATTCACCCGACTGCATGGTCATCTCTGACCTTTTTTGTCCTTCATCCTTTGTTTTCCTTCTTGTATTCTTATCTGTATATACTGTATTTCTCGTATCACTATAGCTCTCTTACTATTTTCTTCCTCCCCTTCTCCCTTCTTCTCTTTCCATCTTTCTCCCTTGCAGGTGTTTTGTTCAGTATTGAGGTCACATCCACTTATTTTGCTGTGAGGAATTATTGGAGAGGATACTTCGCTGCTACGTTCAGTGCCTTTATATTCAGAGTGCTATCTGTGTGGAACAAAGACTCTGGTTGGGCATGCACACCAAACCTTTTTAATGGGGCAATATAAATGCATAATTCACAGCTCACGGAGCAGATGAATGATTTTATTGATGGGGAGATTCACTGTTTGCTCTTTCCTTATAGTTACAATTACAGCTCTTTTTCGAACGAAATTCCGGATGGACTTTCCATTTGACCTGCAGGAACTGCCAGCATTTGCTGTCATTGGGTGTGTTGAGCACATTACACACAGAACTATTCAATTTAACTGTGAATGTGTAGCTTAAGTACTATATTTTATGGATGAGAGGACATTCTTTTACAAGGATTGTTGGTGTGTAAGAATGAGAGCGGGGGACAGAGGGGGGGGGGGGGGGGGGGGGCGGGAGCGAGTGAGAGAGAATATTTAAGCCCTGTTTGAAAGACCCTGTATTTTATAGGATCTCATGTGGATTTCTGGGAGCATTCTTTGTTTATCTGAACAGGCAGGTTGTTCTGCTCATGAGAAGACCAACAGTACTTACTCGGTTCCTCACAAAATAGTAAGAGAGCATGCCTGCATGACTAATTTTGATATTTTTATATTGTCCATCTTCTCCCATCCTACCCCTGGTCAAAAGTTTTAGAGCACACCAATTTATGTAGGTTAATGTCTCAGTGAAGTTTGACATTCATTCATTCATTTTCTGTAACCGTTTAATTCTGTTATAATAAACCATAGACAGTGAGAGACATGGCCGGCCTTTGATAACCCAGTTAGCTGCACTGGCGAGGACAATGACAACCTGTTGATAGTGTGGCTTGAGCCACCAACCTTAGGATCAGTGATCCAGCACCTTTTACCAATAGGCCACCATTGCCACCAGACCACCACTGTACTTTAATATTAAAATACAAAGCAAAGTAAATAGTTGGGGGAAAAAAGAAATGAAAAAGGAACGCAGTTGTAAAATTATTCAACATTAATACAAAGCTCAACACTTTTTATCTAAATATTTGCCTCATTAAAACTAACTACACTTTGCATATTACAGCTGAACAGTCTTAGAGCATTACCCTGATGATGGACATCAAAGATTCCCCTGGAGTCTCTTAACAACACTTTTTATAGTATAAATGTATGTTAGGCAGTGGTTGCTCAATAGTTACGGCTCTGGATTACTAATCAGAAGGTTGGCGCTAGGTGTATTAAAAATAATAAATGGTAGTCCCTCTCGATAAGTTTGTATGCCAAATGCCATAAATGTAAAAGTTTAGCATTGTTGGTTGCTTTGTCTTTACCTTCTGTTCATTCATTCATCCATTTTCTGAACCACATAATCCTGATTAGGGTCACTGGGAGGCTGACACCCATCTCAGCCGACTCTGGGCGAAGGCGAGGTACACCCTGGACAGCACGCCAGGCCATCACCGGGCCGACACTCACACAACCATTCATACTCACACTCACACCTGGGGTGATTTGGAGCAGCCAGTTAACCTACTGTGCATGTTTTTGGACTGTGGGAGGAAACCAAAATGCCCGGAGGAATCCCACACAAGCACATTGAGAAGATGCAAACTCCACACAGAAATGCCCGAGCTGGGAATTGAAACCAGGATCTTCCTGCTGTGAGGCGGACGTGCTAACCACTACATCACCGTGCCGCCTCCCACCTTCTGTTCACTTGATCTAAGACAAGCGCAATAAGGTTAAGTCTGGAAGCTATACTAAACATTATTTGATTTGAAGTCTACCATTTTTTTTCTTTTTAATTTGTAGTAGTTAACGTTCCTTTTTCAGGTCATTCAGTGAACGTGAACTGCATAGATTTCAATAAAACGGAAAAATAAATTAATTGATAAAATATAGCTGTGTTATAAAACTTTTGACTAGTAGTGAATATAGTTTTATTGTTTACCTGCATATGGCATGCATCACGATATGGCTTAATTTCTCCTCTTTTATAGCAGTTTTCCTGTGTATTTGTTTCAGCCGGTTGATTTATCCTGGTGTGGTTACTCTGGTAATTGCCACCTTCACATTTCCTCCAGGCTTTGGCCAGTTTATGGCTGGTGAGGTATGTTGCTCTGTCTGTGATTCACTCAACAGCTTTAGTAGATTCACAGCCCAAAGGTTTATCTGATGAAATACACTTACTGTATATGTGTGGTGTACTTGACCTTGTCTTTTTTTTTTCAAATTTTTAAACCTGCCACTTTATCTGCCATGTGTAGCTGATGCCAAGAGAGTGTATCAACTCTCTGTTTGATAACTTGACCTGGACAAAAGTCAAGGATTACACCACAGACTCTGGCCTGGGCCGCTCTGCTGCCTGGTTCCATTCAGAAGTCAGCATTTTCATCATCCTCCTTCTCTTTTTCATTATGAAGGTACACAATATTACATAAGTTACGTGCCAACAAAACAAACTAAACCCCCCCAGAATTTTGAAAACCAGATCTTGTGTTATTGAATATTTCATATCTTTGTTAGAGCTTGTATTAAAATGCAAAGGTAACATATGCCTTGTTCTTTTTCCTTTCTGGTTCTGTGATCAGTTTTGGATGTCTGCAGTATCAACAACAATGCCAATCCCCTCTGGTGCCTTCATGCCTGTCTTTATACTTGGTTCGTAAATCTTGATATGATAGTTCTTACTAAGATAGGTTTAGGAATAGTTTGCATTGTTTTGCATAATAATAGTATACGTATTTGATGTGGGCAAGATCTGAATCCTGTATTTATGATGTTTATATTAAATGGTTAGGAGCTGCATTTGGCCGGTTGGTGGGAGAGATCATGGCCACACTTTTCCCGAATGGTATTCTCTTTGATGGCATTGTTTACAGAATTCTACCTGGAGGCTATGCTGTGATCGGTCAGTATATATTCAACATATTCTTTATATTTCATCATGTGTCCTCTTTAGTTCACAATTGTCATACATTTTGGTCATATTTATGTGAATGTGTGAATGTCTAGGCGCTGCAGCAATGACCGGTGCAGTCACACACACAGTTTCAACAGCAGTGATCTGCTTTGAGTTGACTGGGCAGATCTCCCACATTCTTCCCATGATGGTGGCAGTGATCTTGGCTAACATGGTAGCACAGGGTCTGCAGCCATCTCTCTATGATTCCATAATCCAGGTCAAAAAGCTCCCCTATCTCCCTGAGCTTGGTTTTGGCCACATCAGGTATTCACATGTACTGACAAACATCTCACTGATCCTTCTGGTACTTCATTCATTTTTCAATTAATTTTCTTTAATACTTCTGACCTCTGTGTTCCTTTCAGTAAGTATAATATCTGTGTGGAGGACATCATGGTGAAGAAGGTGAAGTTTTTGTCTCCTCAGATCACCTACCGTGAGCTTCTTCACCTTTTGCAGACCACTACGCTCAAAACTATCCCAGTGGTTGATTCAAAAGGTGTGTGTGTGTGTGTGTGTGTGTGTGTGTGTGTGTGTGTGTGTGTGTGTGTGTACTTGTAACATGTAACTTGGAAACCCAGTTTGTGAAATTGAAAGTTGTATGTTAAAGTTTATACTCTGAGATTATGATTGATTGCATTGATATAAATATTCTAGATAAATCTGTTGGGTTTTTTACACCCGAGCTTGCTGGCTCAGCAGAGCTGGCACTTATCTTGGTTTCTGTAGCATGAAGTGACTCAGAGTTAAACTCCTCCTGGAATGGACGTGAGTCCGTCCATCACAACTTACCTTCTCAGTATTTTTTTACTGGTACCTATTTATACTGCTGGGTGAACAGAAGCACACTTGTGATTAAGACCTTGCCGAGTGGTCTAGCATGGGGGGGTCTAACTGGGATTCGAACACACGACCATGAGCTCAGCGTCCATTCCAGCACTATTATGCCATGTATACATACATACTAGTCCTTCTCAAAAAATTAGCATATTGTGATAAAGTTCATTATTTTTTGTAATGTACTGATAAAAATTAAACTTTCATATATTTTAGATTCATTGCACACCAACTGAAATATTTCAGGTCTTTTATTGTTTTAATACTGATGATTTTGGCAGACAGCTCATGAAAACCCAAAATTCCTATCTCAAAAAATTAGCATATCATGTTCAGGTAGTCTAAACGAGCTATTAACCTAATCATCTGAATCAACCAATTAACTCTAAACACCTGCAAAAGATTCCTGAGGCTTTTAAAAACTCCCAGCCTGGTTCATTACTCAAAACCGCAATCATGGGTAAGACTGCCGACCTGACTGCTGTCCAGAAGGCCATCATTGACACCCTCAAGCAAGAGGGTAAGACACAGAAAGAAATCTCTGAGCGAATAGGCTGTTCCCAGAGTGCTCCATCAAGCCACCTCAGTGGGACGTCTGTGGGAAGGAAAAAGTGTGGCAGAAAACGCTGCACAAATAGAAGAGGTGACCGGACCCTGAGGAAGATTGTGGAGAAGGGCCGATTCCAGACCTTGGGCAACCTGTGGAAGCAGGACTAGTATATGTACCGGGTGTCCCAAAAAATATATACAGTACACCTTTTAGCATTCTGAGGGATTTTGTTGAATACCGTCCACGTTCACCAGACCTCACACCACTAGACTTCTTTTTATGGGATACCTAAAAGACAAAGTTATTCAATGAGACCTGCAAGAGTCATTGAATTGAGAGCAACCATTGAACGTGAATGCACGCATGTGTGCTATTCCATCACTTCGTGTTGTCGGCAGTGTCTGGACCAGAACGGACATCAGTCTGAGAACAGGCAGTGACAAAACAATAGAATGACGTTTGTAAATTCTTTTACATGTTGAAAATTAAACTAATCATAATAAACACGTAGTTTACAATAATTTAAAGTGTATATACATTTTTTGGGACAACGTGTACACACACACACACACACACACACACACACACACACACACACACACACACACACACACACACAATAATCATTCATTTTCTGAACCGCTTGGAGACTTGCAGCTATCTCACCTGAATCTGGGCGAGGACAGAGTCACCTTGAACAGCTCGCCAGGTCATCACAGGGCAGGAATATGCTGATGGCTATGTAGCCTACTGTATATATATATATATATATATATATATATATATATATATATATATATACAGTGCTGTGCAAAAGTTTTCGCCTCTGACCAATTTCTGACATTTTTTGCACTTTTGTCATTCATTTCAGATCAAGCAAACCTAAATATTATACAAAGATAAAACACAAGTAAACTCAAAATGCAGTTTTCAATGCCAATTGCATTTATGAATGGAGAAAAAACATCTGAAGCTACAAGGGCCCGTGTGAATAAGTAATCCCCCCAAAACCTAATACCTGGTTGAACTACCTTTTGCAGCAATAACTGCAGTCAAGCGTTTGCGATAAAGGGCGATGAGTCTTTCACATCGCTGTGATGGGATTTTGGCCCACTCTTCTCTGCAGAATTGTTTAAAATCAACCAATTTCGATGTTTTTCGTGCATGAACAGCCTTTGCAAGGTCATGCCACAGCATCTCAATAGGATTTAGGTCAGGACTTTGACTAGGCCACTCCAAAACCAATAGTCATTCAGAAGTCGACTTGCTGGTGTGCTTCAGATCATTGTCTTGCTGCAGAACCCAGGTGCACTTTAGCTTGAGGTCTCGAACTGATGGAAAAACATTCCTCGCCAGGATTTCTTGGTAGCGAGCAGAATTCATGTTTCCATCAATCATGACAAGTCGCCCAGGTCCTGAAGCAGCAAAGCAGGCCCAGATCATCACACTTCCATCACCATGTCCTTTTTATCAAATGCAGTGTTTCTTTTGCGCCAGATGTAATGGGATACATTTCTCCTAAAAAAGTTCAACTTTAGTTTCAGCAGTCCACAGTACATTTCCCAAAAGCTTTTCAAGATGATTCTTGGCAAAAGTGAGTTGTGCCTTGATATTCTTTCTGTCAACAGTGGCTTTCGCCTCAGAATTCTTCCATGGATGCCATTTTTGCCTCGTGCTTTTCTGATAGTGGAGTCATGAGCATGGACATTAACTGAGGCAAGTGAAGCTTGTAGTTGTTTAGAAGTGGTTTTTGGATCCTTTGTGACTTCTTCGGTTAGTCTGCGCTGTCCTTTTGGAGTAATTTTGGTAGGTTGGCCACTCCTGGGAAGAGTCACCACTGTACCATGCTTTCTCCATTTATGGATAATGGCTTTGACAGTGGTCTGCTGGCTCTCTCAAAGATTTACCAATGATTTTGTATCCTTTCCCAGACTGAGACATCTCTATAATCTTCTTTCTTGTTTGCTTGTGAAGGTCACTGGATCACGGCATGATGATGTGTGTTCAGTATGGCCTATCTCACGTTGTCAGACAGGTTTTATGTTAGGGATCTCCTGATTGGAAATGTCTGGCAGCAATCAGGCCTGGGTGTGGCCATGAAATTGAACTCAGTTTTGCTCGATAATAGGATTAATCACAATTACCTCACCTTTTAACGGGTGTGGGGGGGGGTGATGATTACTTTTTCACAGAGGTTCATGTAGGTTTGGATAGGATTTTTGTCTTAACAAATAAAATCACAACAGGAAAACTGCACTTTCTGAATACTTTGGTTATCTTTGGGTAATGTTTAAATTTGTTTGATGATCTGAAAAAGTGTGAAAAAGGTGCAAAAAAGTAAAAAAATCAGAAGGGACAAAAACGTTTGCACAGCACTGTATGGTGGTCTAGTGGTATAGGGTGCTGGATCGCTGATCCAAAGGTTGGGGGTTCGAGTCCCACTCTCCACAAAGTTGTCACTGTCCACCCCCCCCAGTGCAGCTAATTAGGTTATCAAAGGCGGGCCATGTCTCTCACTGCCTATGGTGTGAGACATGTAAAAGAACCATTGCTGACTTTCGGAAAGAGTAGGCTGCAAAGTTGTCAGCGTGTTTCTGTCCCTTGCTAATAAAAGGGTTGTGACAGGAAGGGCATCCGATGTAAAAACCTCTGCCAAATCAAACGTGCGAGTCAGATGATTCGCTGTGGCGACTCCCGGGTAAAAGGGAAAAAGCCGAAAGGAATACAGATATGTATATATATATATATATATATACACAGTAGACCCTTGACTATTCGCGGTTTTGCACTCACGGTTTGAGTATTCGCGGACTGCCAAGCAACTGACACGTCATTCAAATTCAGCCAATGACTGTCCTCCTTCCTGCTGATTGGTTGAGATGGTGTAATGCCCCTTTTTCCTCATTTGCACACAAGTTGTCAATGAGCCTTTTTTATAGTGTGTTTTAATTACCAGTTAAGCTCTATGATGATACTCAAATGCTCTGGCTAAGTGATAGAAAATGTTGGCTGTCTCTTCTGAAGAAATAAGACTTTCTCCTGAAGAAACAACAGTTTCCTCTGAACTGTTGTATTAAAGTCTTTTTCAATTATTATTCCAGTACAGTATCTAAGTTAATGTTTAGAATGTTTGTGCATGAGATTTCATGTTCTGTAGCATGTCTAACAAACAATACCAAATGGATAAACTTTATTCCGCTTCATGTCCTTTTACACTGAACGTGACGTCTCCAAGATGGCGCTGCTTTTGATGGCGTTGATTGTTTTGTTTGTTCATGTTTTGCACTATGCTTGTCTATGACCGGTCGACCCTACTACAGCTATGAGATCGGAGTCTTTGGGCGTGTACAACTGAGCACACTCAACTCCTATCCTGAGCTAATATGCTATGGTAGCTCAATGCTATCCGCACCCCGGCTAACAATAAACCCAGGCGGAGTTCTCAGAGTCTCCGGCGAATGGTTCGAAGTGGAAGGTTAGCACTTCCGGTCATACTGCTTGAAAATGTTCAGTCCCTGCGAAACAAGATGGACAAGCTTCATGCTCGGATTGCGGTAGCTACAGGACTTCTTCATGCTTTGTTTCTGTGAAACATGGCTCGAGGAGCGTACACCCGACGAAGCGATTGCACGGATTAATTTAATAAGAAGGGGGCTGACTGTATTGCTGAGCGCATTCTATGATTTCCCTTACAGTAGCATTCCTGTTTGTGGTGCAGTGCTGTTTAAGAGCCCGAATATCACTGGCCTCCAAAGATTCAGAGAATCTGGAACAATCTGCGCAACATTGAGGGAATTGGTGATCCTCTATCCATCTTCACTTCTGAGAGACACTGCCATTGACTTTTATATATACAGTGGTACCTCAGTACTCGCTACTACATGTCCGATTCTTTTCGCGGGGTAGTAGTCTGTGCACCTCTGTGACCCAGAAAGCTATACCTGCCGGAACACTAGTTCCTGGTAGGGTCACCCATGCTGGACAGGTCAAAGGGTAGAGGTCAGACTAATCTGGACAACAACTCTCCTAGAGTATAACAGGTTGGCATAGGGCTAACAACTCTATCCAGAAAAATCAACTGTTACAAAAACATCAACGACAAATCAAAATCATCATGACTAGGGAACAGAATGGCCTCAACACAGGAGGATTATGACGCGGTGCAGTGAAAACCACATGGGAGCTGAATTGCTGACTTCCCTTCTTAGCTCCAAGAAACCAACAATCTTAGCTACGTGGAACATCAGAGCAATGTACGAGACAGGCAGGTCCTTTCAGATTGCAAAGGAAATGAGAAAATACAGCATCTCCATCCTCGGACTGAGTGAGACAAGATGGCTCCAAACAGGCCAAGTAAAGCTATCATTGGAAGAAACAGTGCTGTACTCAGGACATACTGAGGAAGGTTTACCACACACCCTGGGAGTTGCCTTGGTGTTAACACCACAGGCACGACAACCTCTTGTAGGATGGGAACCAGTAAGCCCAAGAATTATCACAGTCAAATTTGCCACAAAGAAGAAAAACATCAACATGAGTATCATCCAATGTTATGCTCCTACCAACGATGCAGACGATGACAGCAAAGAGATCTTTTACCAACAACTGCAGAGCGTGCTAGACAAACGCAAGGTGAAAGACATCACAGTGCTCATGGGCGACCTGAACGCGAAGATAGGGAGTGACAACACCGGACATGAGCAAGTAATGGGAACACACGGACGTGGCTTGTTTCTGCCTTCTTTTCAAAACCTTACGAAAATGGCTCATGCCCTCATGTTAAAGGTGTTCACAGTGATGCATAGTATCAACAACTTCCGGACTTCCCTGGAACAGCGCTAGCTTTATCAGGGTGATACATAGTATCAGTGACTGCCGGAAAGTATGCAGTTTTTTTTTGGTCGAATTCCAATTTGTTCAACCTCTAAAGCGTTCGAGTACCGAGGTACCACTGTATGTATATATATATATATATATATATATATATGTATATATATATATATATATATATATATATATATATATATATATACACACACACACACACACACACACACACACACACACACACACACACGCACACACATAGTGGACCCTCGGAATTCAAGCGCTCTAGAGTCCGAACAAATGGGAATCCAAACAAAAAAGTCGTGACTTTTATTGTCTTGGAAATCGAATAAAAACCGGGAGTCGAACTCAAGAAACGCGCGAGAAAAAACGAGACCAAGAGGGAAGAAAAGTGCTCAACTTCCGAACAGAACTAGAGTACCGAACAGAAAACTTTGCATTTTTTGTTCACAGGTTTTTTGTGCCTGTGCTCTAGTTATTGATTCTAGTGCTCTAGTGCCCATGCTCTAGTGCCTTCCTTGTGAACAATAAAGCACAGCTGTTTTCATAACTGAAATGGGGAAATCTGTAATAGAGTTGTGGAGAAACACAGAAATCAAACTAAAGCTTGAACTGCTTGAGCCTAGCTGAGAGATCAAGAGGGACAGTCTTCTAGCACCGGGAAGAGCGCTGCTAGTCTTTATAGCCTGTGATTAAATGGAAATGATTAAATGTGTGTGTGTTTAGCACTCCATCCCGCGTGTTCAAGCCACGTCTCTCAGAAAAGAGTTGCACATTGAAATGCGCATTGGCGAGGGGTGTGGCTTGACCACGTGGGATGTAAATGATTAAATGTGTGTGTGTTTAGCACTCCATCCCGTGTGTTCAAGCCACGCCCCACTCCAATGCGCATTTCAACATGCAACTCTTTTCTGAGAGACCATAACACTAAAATAAAAACCACAGAAAAGTTAAAAAGTCCTTCACAACACAAACCATAGCATAATGTACTGTATTCAATCATTTTTTTCACTTAATATGAGGACCTATGGTATGAGTTACGGTACTGTTAACTTCTGTTCAAAAGACAACGGAACATTTACATTATTTGTAATGGGAAATGCGGATTGGGAATCCAAACAAATCGGAATCCGAGCAGCCGTCTGGAACGGATTAAGTTCGAGTACCGAGGCTCCACTATCAACATATAAAGTATGTATGTGTATATATATATATATATATATATATATATATATATATATATATATATATATATATATATATATATATACTGTATATACAACAGAGGTTGTGCATATTAATGAAGACATTTAATAATATATAACGTGCAGAATAACATCATATTTTTAACCTTAGAGTCCATGATTTTGCTGGGCTCTATTGAGAGGTGTGAGCTTCAAGCAGCCTGTGACTGGTGGCTGTCAGCAGAGAGGAGGATTACCAACCAAGGTCAGGCAACCCGCAGTCCAGGGTCAGTGGTCAGCTGGGAGTCCTTCAGTTTGGTCGATGAAGATGGTGGAGAGGAGGGCAAAGAAAAGGTGAGACTGGGGGTCATAATGGATTCCCATTGTGCTGTATATGGCCCGACTTCAATGTGATTAAATTTAAATGAAGACCTGGGTTAATTCTACTATTTTCAGTGATGCTGAATTTAGCTTCTGTTTCTGACCAGTATTTTTCCAGGCTGATCTGCATCTTGTGTTTGAAGATAAGTTTTTTATAGTTACATTCACCCTACCACGGCATGTTAATATTAAACACTTTGTGTATCAAGAAATGAAAGGGGAATTTTAATGATAACTACTGGTATAAAGCCATATTACAATTAAAACAAGAAAATAGATAGATAAATAGAAAAATAACCTTATGGAAGCTTTGGGTGTCCAGGAAGTGCTTCCAAATGACTGGACAACCACAGCAAATGTGATCAGGGACACAGGTAGGAGAGTACTTGATGTGTCCTCTAGAAGGAAAGTAGATAAGGAGACTTGGTGGTGGAATGAGGAAGTGCAGGAGTGTGTACAAAGGAAGAGGTTAGCTAAGAAGAAGTGGGACATTGAGAGGACCGAAGAGAGTAAACAGGAGTACAGGGAGACACAGCGTAAGGCAAAAGTAGCAGTGGCTAAGGCCAAACAGAGGGCGTATGATGACTTGTATGATAGGTTGGATAGTAAAGAGGGAGAAAATGATCTATACAGGTTGGCACAGCAGAGAAATAGAGATGGGAAGGATGTGCAGCAAGTTAGATTGATAAAGGACAGAAAGGGAAATGTATTGACTGATGACGGAAGTGTGCTGGGAAGATGGAAAGAGTACTTTGAAGAGCTGATGAATGAGGAAAATGAGAGAGAAAAAAGAGTAGAAGAGGTGACCATTGAGGAGCAGGATGTAGCAAAGATCAGTAAGGGTGAAGTGAGAAGGGCATTGAAGAGGATGAAGAATGGAAAGGCAGTTGGTCCTGATGATATACCTGTGGAGGTATGGAAGTGTCTAGGAGAGGTAGCAGTAGATTTTCTGACAAGAACATTCAACAAGGTACTAGAGAGTGAGCAGATGCCGGAGGAGTGGAGGAGAAGTGTGCTGGTGCCCATTTTTAAGAACAAGGGAGACGTGCAGAGTTGCGGCAACTACAGAGGGATAAAGTTGATGAGCCATACGATGAAGTTATGGGAAAGAATAGTGGAAGCTAGAGTAAGGGCAGAGGTCAGCATTTGTGAACAACAGTTTGGTTTCATGCCAAGAAAGAGCACCACAGATGCAATGTCTGCTTTGAGGATGTTAATAGAGAAGTACAGAGAAGGTCAGAGGGAGCTACATTGTGCCTTTGTGGATCTGGAAAAGCACATGATAGGGTGCCAAGAGAAGAACTGTGGTATTGCATGAGGAAGTCTGGAGTGGCAGAGAGGTATGTTAGAGTGGTGCAGGACATGTATGAGAGATGTAAGACAGCGGTGAGGTGTGCTGTCAGTGTGACCGACGAATTCAAGGTGGAGGTGGGACTGCATCAAGGGTCAGCTCTGAGCCCCTTCTTGTTTGCTATGGTGATGGACAGGCTGACAGACGAGGTGTGACATTGTGATCTGTAGTGAGAGCAGAGAACAAGTGCAGGAAAATCTAGAGAGGTGGAGGTATGCCCTGGAAAGGAGCAGAATGAAGGTTAGCCTCAGAAAATCAGAATACATGTGTGTGAATGAGAAGGACCCAGGAGGAACGGTGATGTTACAGGGAGCAGAGATAACGAAGGTGGAGGATTTTAACTACTTAGGCTCAACAATCCAGAGCAATGGAGAGTGTGGAAAAGAGGTGAAGAAGCGTGTGCAGGCAGGCTGGAATGGTTGGAGAAAAGTGTCCGGTGTGATGTGCGATAGGAGAGTGTCAGCAAGAATGAAGGGAAAAGTGTACAAGACGGTGGTGAGGCCAGCGATGTTGTATGAATTAGAAACAGTGGCGCTGAGGAAAAGGCAGGAGGCAGAGCTGGAGGTAGTGGAGATGAAAATGTTGAGGTTCTCTCTGGGAGTAACGAGGATGGATAGGATCAGAAATGAGTATATCAGAGGGACAGCCCACGTAAGATGTTTTGGAGACAAAGTCAGAGAGGCTAGATTGAGATGGTTTGGACATGTACAGAGGAGGGATAGTGAGTATATTGGCAGTAGGATGTTGAGGTTGGAACTACCAGGCAGAAGGCCTCGAGGAAGACCAAAGAAGAGATTTATGGATGTGGTGAAGGAAGACATGAAGGTCGTTGGAGTCAGAAAAGAAGATGCGGAGGACAGGGTGAGGTGGAGGCGGATGATTTGCTGTGGCGACCCCTGAAGGGAGCAGCCGAAAGTAAAAGAAGAAGAAGAAGAACCTTATGGAAACATGTTTGTCTCACTCTAAATTAATTACCATCCAGAAATGAAAGTTTTATTTCAGAGAAGATTAACTAAAAATGTTATTCCCAGTGTCATTCAGTGAAAGTTATCCTGTTTCTACTTGGCTTCTGTTACATTTAAAATCAAGAGAAAATCTGTTTATAGTTAACTTGAGAGTAGATCTCTCTCTTTTTGCTGGACTTTAAACCCATTTGCAGGAAAACACAGTCTCTGAGGAGCAGAACGGCCCACTGGACACTGCGGGGGATCCCACCAGTCATGCAGAACCTGATGAATCTGGCTCAGGTGTGGAATTTGTATCTCTTACCTACAATAATTATGAATAGAATTGGTGGACACCAGGTTTTTTTACACGGAGGGTTTGATATACAGTACATTAGAGATTTCTTGAAATATGCAAACCATATGCATGTCATGCTCTTTCCTTCAATGTTCAAGATCCATTTCCCAATACACAACAGGCCCTTTTCTCTAGTATCGTTGTTCCTCTTGAGAATACAACACAGGCTCATACCTGTAATCCTATACTCTTTCTTCTCAATGCATGTGACAGAATTTATCCTCTAGCCACCTCTTTTACTTTTTCCAAATGCACTGCTTACCCATTTCTGTAGCAATCATATCCCATTTTCAAATTTACTGCAGGCCTTTAGTGTTCTTACGCAATGTATTACAGGCCATTTTCTGTCATTTTCCAGTGACTCTTCCCAATTGGACCAGCCCAGTGACTTGTTACTGTATATGCTGTTTTCTCGCAAGGGAAATTAATGCCTCTGCATTTAACCCATCTAAAGTGAACACACACACACACACACACACACACACACACACACACACACACACACACACACACACACATACACACACACACACACTCTGAGTAGTGGACTGCCACACATTGAAGTGTTCTGTCAAGGGAACTTCGGCTATGAATGTGGAGGATGGGAAGATGCAGCTTACTCCTCCTGCTGCCACATTTTCCTTGTGGTTCGGTAATCGAACCTCAAACCTGCTTCTCTAACCATTAGGCCATGGCTGCCCCCAAATATGGCTGATATTTTTTATTTGGCTGGTATGAATCATGTCTGAACTGATGCTATGATTAATCACAGGTGTATTCGGGTTCATGAGGAGTGCACTTCATCGCCTTTTATCAAACTCATCCTCATCGCAGCAGGCTGAGTCAGAGGTGCAGCTCATACATACATAATAATCAATACCGGAGGAAAGTCTTTCTCAGAAACAGGACTTCACTGGCCTGGATGGTCATCTCACTCTCAAATTGTGGAACCAGTTAATTACTTCATTCCCATTGGATATTAGATTTACTTGTTAAGCCAATGTCTCTACTGTGTCACTGTTACGCTAGGTGGAGACAAATTCCATATACTTATATTGCATCTTCAGCACAACTTTTGTCATAGTGAGGCAGTTGCAGCTTTCTAGGCCACTGAACCATTGTTTCTCTGACTAAGCAATTCATTTGTCATATTTGTCATCAATTACACTATAAAGTATTTATAGCTGTGAAGTACAAAAAAAAGATCCTTATGTTCAACATGAATTATAAAGCCATCATTTTCATGTTCTTATTCTTGCTGGCCTTTCAGGACTTGTTTTACTTCTTATCTTTTTTTTTTTCCCCCTCAGGATGCAATGCCCGCTCCTGTAACAGAAAACATGACTCCAGATGAGGTAAACAGAATTATTTTTTTGATTTTTTTTTTTCTACTTTCTGCATAACTCAATCAGTCATTATGACATCAAGGCTGATATAGCTTCTGATTGGCTATTATAGATCAAAGATTGGGAGGATGCTGAGCTTGAGAAGCCGATCGATATTGATCAGATTCGAATCGATCCCTCTCCGTTTCAGTTGGTGGAAAGAACATCGCTGCATAAGGTGGAACCCTGATACTGACTGAACTACAGAACAGAAGCAACACTAATAATATATATGCATTCGTTTAATCTAACAACAAGGCACTGGTTGAGCCAGACCTTTGTAGAAAGCAAGGCTATTTATTCTTCTCAGATAACACGAATAATTAGCGTTTGTACTTTTATATATATATTATACTTTTATATATAGCACATGCTTCAGATTTTAGTGTTTACATGCATCCTGGGGCAATAGTAGCTCACTGGCTAAAGCTCTGGGCTGCTGATCAGAAGGTTAGGAGTTCAAGCACCAGTCCTACCAAGTTACCATTGTAGGGTCCTTGAGCAAAACCCTTAATCCACAGCTGCTTAGATGTATGCATGCACTAACAATGTAAGTTATTCTGGGTAAAAACATCTGTTTAACGCTTTAAATGTCAATAATCTTTCCCCCTCTCTTGCTCTTTCAGACACACACACTCTTCTCTCTTCTGGGTCTCAGTCATGCCTATGTCACTAGCATAGGTAAGCTAGTGGGGGTTGTAGCACTTAAAGAGGTGAGTCACTTTCACATACTCTGACTTTCCTCCCTTTGTTTAAAAGTAATATTCTGCTGTTTAAGTATGCCATAGGTGGTATAGTGGACAGAGTCGTTGTATGACAGCTTCTGGTTCCCTGGTGTGATGGTCAGATCACTAGTTTTAGAGTTTTCTTTCTCCTCATATTCATGTTGATTTTCTCCAGCTTCAGGTTTTATCTCACTGACCAGTAACTTGCAAGATTGGCTACTCATAATTTGTCCCTTGGGGCAGTGGTGGCCTGATTGTAGAGTGCTGGATTACTAATCCCAAGGTTGGGTATTCACTATGAGTGGGTTAAGTGGAGCCGATGGTGTAGTGGTTAGAGTGTTGGGCTCATGATCGGGAGGTTGTGAGTTCAAATCCCACTGAGACCCTCACTGTGCTAAGACCCCTGGGCAAGGTCTCAACCACAAGTGTGCCTCTGTTCACCCAGCAGTATAAATGGGTACCAGTAAAATATACTGGGAAGGTAACCTGCGATGGACGAGCGTCCCATCCAGGAGGAGCTCAACTCCTGATTGCTTCACGCTACGGAAACCGGGGATAAGCACCGGCCTGATGAGCCGCTAGGCTCGGGTGTAAAAATCCAAACAGTTAATCAATCAAAAAAAAAAAATGAGTGGGTTGCCACTGCTGCCTCCCCAGTGCAGCTGAATGGATTATCATAGGCCGGCCATGTCTCTCACTGTCTATGGTGAGAGGCATGTAAAAGAACCATTGCTAACTTTCGTAAAGAGTAGCTGCAAAGCCATCAGCGTGTTTCCGCCATCTGGTGGCCTGGCAAGCTGTCCAGGGTTTATTTTGCCCTCTCCCAGAGTCGGCTTAGATGGATACCTGCCCACAAGCCTCTTAAAAATAAAAAGTTCAGAAAATGAACGAATTTGTCCTTTGGTGTGAATATGTCTGTAAATGATGCCCTGTAATGGCCTGTTGTGCCATCTAGGAAATTTCTCAACCCTCTGCTTAGTGTTCCATGAACAGGCTATGGGCAAATGCAAGTCTTACCAGATAAAGCACGTACTGAAGATAAATAAAACAGTTGTCATTGTAATGAATGAAATGTATGCAATATGTTTATACACCAATGGGAACCATATTTCTTCCACAGCTTCAGAAGGCCATTGAAGGTTCAACCCGCACTGGTGTGCGTTTGCGTCCCCCTCTGGCCAGTTTTAGAGATGCCAGCCGTAAAGCCAAGGACCACCCACACCCACCCTCAGCCCCCTCTTCTCCCATTCGAGACAGAGAGTTGTGGAATGAAGAAGAAAAGAAAGAAATGAAAGATGAAACAGAGCCCAAATTGGCCGAGTCCAGAGAACCAGAGTGCAAGGTCAGTGTAGACAGCAACAGCAGACGTTCAGATAATTCAGCTCAGGAAAAGCCGTCCTCAGCTTCCTCTCCGTCTTCTTCGTCTTCTTCTATCCATCTCACATCCCTTCATCCTCTGCCTGAGCAGAAGACAAATGGAGAGCGAGAGAGTGATGATGAACTGGTATAAGGACTTTATTCCTTCCATGAACTTAACCCTGTATTGGGTCTCTTTTAGGACTCTGGTGAGCTTTGGCTGCAGATGGGCTAAAACAATATAATATGTGATGTGTTTTTTTTTTTTTTTTTTTACATTTTTATACATCTGACACAGATCCCTTATCTCCGATGCTTAAGTCCCTCCCCACCTGTCTCAGGACATTGCGTGTCAGCCCACCCTCCGTCTGCTTCACTGTCTGTGTATCCTCTTATGTTATTGAGAATCAGGTGCTTGAGATCTAATCAGCATGTTTAGTATTTCTATTAATTAGATGATCCATTCAGTTTCCTTCCAAATTATTTAAGCCTTAGATTTTTGTTTCTCTTATTACACAGTTTGATTATGATTCAGATTCATTATTATGATTATTATGGAATTATTACCAGTGTCCTCAAAATGTGATTTATATATTTTTTGTGAATTAAAAAAAAAATTGTTAATGACCTTGCTTCATGATGATCATTAAAAATTCATAAAAAAATCCAGTACAGAATTATTTCTTCTTTATTTATTTGTTCATTTTTCATTTGGGGAGGAGTGTAGAATAGGACAGGGTATTTGTCTATGTTTAGAGAGTTTTTCTTTTTTTTTTCAAATCTCGTGCAGGAAAAAGGAGGAGATAGAGAGAGTGAGACAGAGACAGAGAAAGAAAAGTGAAAGCAAACTGGAAGAACCATGTCATGAGACCCTTCAGACAAGCATGCATAGATATAGGCATCACAGATTGAATTCCCACTTACACTTATTCAAATAAGTCCATATCCAAATAAAATTTGGATGAATTCATATCTGTCTGTTTACAAGAGATTTGAATCTGAGTTTTGACAAATGGTTGAACGTTCTGATAGATTTCATCAGCAAGGCCGGCGGATGAAGTTTAGTTTATGTTGTGATTGTTTCATTAAAAGGAAAACCCAGGTTCAGAAGAGAGAGAGAGCGAGAGAGAGAGCGAGAGAAAGAGAGAGAGAGAGAGAGAGAGAGTCTGTGTGTGTGTGTGTGTGTGTGTGTGTGTGTGTGTGAGAGAGAGAAAGAGAGAGAGAGAGAGCGAGAGACTGAGAAATTAACAGAAAAACAGATAGACACACAGAAATAGAGGAAACATAAATAGAACCATTTATAGTCATGCCCATTATGCTGTGTTCTAGTGAAAGATGGCAGTAGAGTCATACAAAAACATTTTAAAATCACGAACAAGTTATGAATAGTAACAACCAAAGAAATAAATTTGGTTTGTGATTATTACTATATTCATCCATATTTCTTATCTTACATAATAATGTACTAAAATTCATAGCAGGAAATGACATCACCCTTCTGGTTATGAGGATGTGGGGTTGTAAGTTTGATATAATTAGCTTTTGATGACTTGTATGACGTTTTCTCTAAACTTCAGGTAATAAATTAAGGTTCTATTATGTGAACTAACTTAGAACATTAACTGAATCTGACCTGAATGAATCCAAACATAAAGAAAGACATCAGTTTATTTGTATTTCCTAGCTGTAGGTGGATAATACATATGACCGGAGTTCAATTTGAATTAATCTCACAGCCCAGGCTGGAAACTGCTGAACGTTGCACTAAAATTGCTCTAGATTAATTTGGCTGAACATTCATTCGACCTTGATATTTTAGATCCACTTACACATTTCTCATGTTGAGCTGTTGATTAAAAAAACAAACAAAAAAAAACAAATCCAGCCAAAGGTTGGAATATATGTACAATAGCTGACCTAGGGTCCTTCTTTCCTTCACATGTTTATTGTTTAGTATTTTAAAAAAAATTACAGAGCAGTGAATGAACTTCACCCATTTCCTGAAGCGTGATGTCATTGATTCCATATGTGTCTACATCCCTAAATGGAAAAGAAGCCCTCTCTCAAAATAATTCTTAAATAAATAAATGAGCACATATCATTAATGTAGTGCTCCTGTCTGCTCGGCACCAAGTCTGAACGACTTTGGAAACCCAGAAGCTGAGTCTTATAAGAACACTATAACAAGCACAGACTAAAATGAAAGCGTAAGAAACATCAGTTCTTATGTCACTACTGTCAGAAGTGTTTAATGTCTGCGTTACCTGTGTATAATGCTACTGTTATGCGTGAAATCGTAGTAAGCAGAAGATTGAAGAAAATGCCATAAAGCTGTACAGACAAATGTGCATATAGCACACAGTCAGGATAAAACCTTCCAAAGTTTGCAGACTCCATGCCTGCCTCAGGAGCGATACACAATGGCATGTACTCGATCATATACTGGAGGGAGGGCTCATAATTCTATACAAAAATAATCCTTGTCACAACATTGCATAAATAATCAATCAATAAATAAAGTCTTTCAAGTCAATAAACTATGTTATATCTTATTGTATTTGGTTTTCACTTAACCTTCAGAAGTCAACTGAAGTGTTTTTCAAAAACAACTCAACCAATCAAAAAAAAAAAAAAAAAAAAAAAAAAAGAATCAAATATGTCCAGGATATGCAGCAGTCCTGGATGTTGTCATTCTCTTCTCCTTGATTTGATTGAATGCACCCAAGCAAGAGTGAGTGAAGGAGAAAACCACTGTGTCTTCCTTTCTGCTCGTACACACACACACACACATGACCACTGATCACGCACTCAGCACACAGTGAGTACAGCCAGAGCGACTGCGTTGGGAAGTAACAGTAACCATAACAAACGGGAAGACACCGAGTCCATTCCTATAGGCCTGAGTTCTTTATGAGATCACTTCCTATTCATTCTGAAGCCAGATTTCAGTTTAAGGATAATTATGTCCATGTTCCTGTTTATTATTATTATTATTATTATTATTATTATTTACATATATTGATCTGAAGGACAAATCCTTGTGTCTGTAGTGTACAGTGCAGGCTTTAAATGTCCAGCAGTAAATCAAGTTGTGTAAAAACAGAAGTCACACAGAATACACA
>CM045728.1:42839849-42877349 GCA_024760905.1 Plotosus lineatus
GGTCACTTCCTCTCTTTGTGCAGCTGGAGATGGAATTAAAGTCACTGGTTCTGATTCCATGCATAACGTTACCTCTTCCTCCTGAAATGAAGGGTGGGGTGAGTTGGGGTGGGGGGGATATTAGTCTTTGTGTGTGACTCTGTGACCTTTTCTTGAGAATGCTGTGGTTATAACCTACTTTACATTCAATATTCTGAAAAGTTTAAGCCCTGCATAATGTCAAATACCTCACCTTGATCTCTTCTTCTTCCTCCTCTTCTTCTTGAGTCTCAAGTAAAGGCGAATGTTCTGTTCCAATGTCTTCTGACTGGGCAGTTAAATTTCCCTCAATGGCTGCTGCTACACCTACATACCCACCTACTTCTCCCTGGTAAGTTTCTGTAAAGCCCGGCCCCCACAGATCCACCAGGGGTGGGTGGGTGAGTGGTGGTAGACTGTGGATGGTGCTGTTGGGCGTAGCCTGTAAGGACTGAGTAGCACTGTGCAGTTTTTGTTCCAACAACTGAAACCAAGAAAAGGAAAGAATGTAAGTGGTAATTTATTCCACGAAGAAAGCCTTTTCATATTAAAGGACTTTTATGAAAATAAATTTGACGACACTATTTGTTTGACTTGGTGAGAGGTTCATGTAAAAGAACCATTGCTGACTTTCGTAAAGAGTAGCTGCAAAGCCGTCAGCGTGTTTCTGTCCCTTGCTAAAGGGTTGTGTCAGGAAAGGCATCCGACGTAAAAACCTCTGCCAAATCAAATGTGCGATTCATTCGCTGTGGCGACCCCTGAAAAAGGGGAAATGCCGAAAAGAAATCTTTCATCAATCTATTTGTTTGACTGTCTGTCTTCCTTTCAGCTTTTTCCCTTTTTTTACTCGGGAGTCGCCACAGCGAATCATTTGATTCGCACGTTTGATTTGGCAGAGGTTTTTATGTCGGATGCCCTTCCTGTCACAACCCTTTTAGCGAGGGACAGAAACACGCTGGCGGCTTTGCAGCTACTCTTTACAAATGTCAGCAATGGTTCTTTTACATGCCTCACACCAAGACAGTGAGAGACATGGCCCGCCTTTGATAACCCAGTTAGCTGCACTGGGGGGGGACAGTGACAACCTTGTGGAGAGTGGGACTCGAACCCCCAACCTTTGGATCAGCGATCTGGCACCTTATACCACTAGACCACCACTGCCCCCTTATATATATATATATATTCATGCGACTTTAGTGCATAGTGTTTTTTTTTAAATATTCATCGAATTCAAAAATAAGGAAATTAAGGAAGAATAGAATAGGGGAAAGAGTTAAGGAAAATGGTCAATTATGCAAAAAAAACCCAAAAAACCCCGAAACAAACACATAAACAAAAAACAACCCAAAACCTCCTATCAAAACTATTTACATTTTTGTGAGGTGTGCATCTGAGTGCGTCTGTATGTGTGTCTATTTATATTTTATTTACATCTTATTCATTATTTTTGAATGTTTAATTGTTATTATAAGAATTTATAACATTGAAGATGTATTTATTGATATTATATACACATAGAGTACACATATAAGTCAATGGGGGTGGGGGGGTAATCTTACTTAGCGGAATTTGGTGGTCGCGTGGGGATCTCGGGCCCAATTAATAGCGGAAATGAGGGATCCCTGTATTAATTACATTGCCAAAAGTATTCCCTCATCTGACTTCACACACATATGAACTGAAGAGACATTCTGTTCTTATTCCATAGAGTTTAACATGACATCGGCCCACCCTTTGCTGCTATAACAGCTTTGACCTCTCTGGTCAACTTTTACACAAGGTTTAGGAGTGTGTTTATGGGAATTTTCGACCATTCTTCCAGAAGTACATTTGCTCGGTCAGACACTGATGTTGAATGAGAAGTCGTTCAGGCTCTCCTTTAATTCATCCCAAAGGTGTTCTATCGGGTTGAAGTCAGGACTCTGCGCAGGCCAGCCAAGTTTTTCCACACCAAACTCGCTTATCCTTGTCTGTCGTCGTCGTTGTCTTCCTTTCGGCTTTTTCCTTTTTCTCGGGAGTCGCCACAGCGAATCATCTGATTCGCACGTTTGATTTGGCAGAGGTTTTTACGTCGGATGCCCTTCCTGTCACAACCCTTTGTAGCAAGGGACAGAAACACGCTGACGACTTTGCAGCCTACTCATTACGAAAGTCAGCAATGGTTCTTTTACATGCCTCTCACCATAGACAGTGAGAGACATGGCCCGCCTTTGATAACCCAGTTAGCTGCACTGGGGGGAGGGGGGGACAGTGACAACCTTGTGGAGAGTGGGACTTGAACCCCCAACCTTTGGATCAGCGATCCAGCATCCTATACCACTAGACCACCACTGCCCACTCGATTTGTGCACTGGTGTGGTGTCATGTTGGAACAGGAAGGGGCCATTCCCAAACTGTTCTCACAAAGTTGAGAGGATGAAGTTGCCCAAAATCCCTTGGTATGCTGAAGCATTCAGAGTTCCTTTCACTGGAACTAAGGGACCAAGCCCAGCTCCTGAAAAACAACCCCACATCATAAATCCCCTCCACCAAACTTTATACTTGGCACAACGCAGTCAGACAAGTACCGTTTGCCTGGCAACCACCAAACTAGATTGCCAGATGGATGGCTGTGATTCATGACTCCAGAGGATGCGTCTCCACTGCTCTAGAGTTCAGTGGTGGCTTACACCACTGCATCAGATGCTTTGCATTGTACTTGCTGATGTATGGCTTGGATGCAGCTGCTCTGCCAATGAAACCCATTTATTGAGGCTCTCTATGCACTGTTTCTGAGCTAATCTAAAGGTAACATGAAGTAGTTTGTTTTATGCAGCCTAATAGAATTATAGAATATTTGTCTAAGTTTGCCTTTGCTGAATGCACATTTATAATCACAAAGAAAACAAAGTATTTTTATAATATACTGTACACGCTTTTATATATACAGTAATATTTAATTTAATTAATAGGCAAAATGTGTTTATTTATTTATTTCACTTAATTTTCTGAATCACTTTATCTTTTATTAGGGTTGCAGGGAGGCTGGAGCCTCAAAGCCAACTCTAGGTTAAGGTGGGATACACCATGATCAGCTCACCAGACCATTACAGGGCCAACACACACACACACACACACACACACACACACATACATACACACACACACACACACACACACACACACACACACACACACACACACACACACACCACAATTCATACCCACACTTACACCTTAAAGGCAATCAAGAATATCCAGTTAGCCTACTGTGAATGTCTTTGAACTGCAAGAGGAAACCAAAGCACTTTGATTAAACCCACACAAGCACGTCAAGAACGTGCAAACTCCACACAGAAAAGCCCTCGCCAAGGCCAGGACTTGAAGCCAGGACCTCCTTACTGTAAGGTGGAAGTGATAACCACCATGCCTCTACTTTGTTATTTATATATATATATATATATATATATATATATATATATATATATATATATATATATATATATATATATATAGATAGATAGATATAGATATAGATATAGATATATATATTCTTCTTCATCTTCTTTTCCTTTCAGCTTTTCCCTTCAGGGGTCGCCACAGCGAATCATCTGCCTCTATCTCACCCTATCCTTTGCATCTTCTTCTCTTACACTAACTACCTTCATGTCCTCCTTCACCACATCCATGAATCGTCTTTGGTCTTCCTCTAGGCCTTCTGCCTGGTGATTCCAACCTCAGCATCCTATTACCAATATACTCACTATCGCTCTTCTGTACATGTCCAAACCATCTCAAACTAGCCTCTTTGACTTTGTCTCCAAAACGTCTTACATGTGCTGTCCCTCTGATGTACTCATTTCTGATCCTATCCATCCTCGTTACCCCCAAAGAGAACCTGAACATTTTCATCTCTGCTACCTCCAGCTCTGCCTCCTGTCTTTTCCCCAGAGCCACTGTTTCTAAACCATACAACATTGCTGGCCTCAACACCATCTTATACACTTTTCCTTTCATTCTTGCCGATTCCTTCCTATCACACATCACACCGGACACTTTTCTCCAACCATTCCAACCCGCTTGCACATGCTTCTTCACCTCTTTTCCACATCCCCACTGCTCTGGATTGTTGAGCCTAAGTACTTAAAATCCTCCACCTTCCTGATCTATGCTCCCTGTAACCTCACTGTTCCTCTTGGGTCCTTGACATTCATACACATATATTCTGTCTTACTGAGGCTAACCTTCATTCCTCTCCTTTCCAGGGCATACCTCCTCCTCTCTAGATTTTCCTGCACTTGTTTTCTGCTCTCACTACAGATCACAATGTCATCTGCAAACATCATAGTCCATGGGGAATCTTGTCTGTCAGCCTGTCCATCACCATAGCAAACAAGAAGGGCCTCAGAACTGACCCTTGATGCAGTCCTACCTCCACCTTGAACTCTTCTGTCACACCGACAGCACACCTCACCACTTTCTTACATTTTTTTATACTAGTACATGTCCTGCACCACTCTAACATACTACTCTGCCACTCCAGACTTCCTCATGTGATACCACAGTTCCTGTCTCGGCACCCTGTCATATGCTTTCTCCAGATCCACAAAGGCACAATGTAGCTCCGCCTGACCTTCTCTGTACTTCTCTATTAACATCCTCAAGGCAAACACTGCATCTGTGGTGCTCTTTCTTGGCATGAAACCAAACTGTTGTTCACAAATGCTGACCTCTGCCCTTAGTCTAGCTTCCACTATTCCTTCCCATAATTTCATCGTATGGCTCATCAACTTTATCCCTCTGTAGTTGCCACAACTCTGCACATCTCCCGTGTTCTTAAAAATGGGCACCATCACACTTCTCCTCCATTCCTCTGGCATCCTCTCACTCTCCAACACCTTGTTGAATGTTCTTGTCAGGAAATCTACTGCTACCTCTCCTAGACACTTCCATACCTCCACCGATATGTCATCAGGACCAACAGCCTTTCCATTCTTCATCTTCTTCAATGGCCTCCTCACTTCACCCTTACTAATCTTTGCTACTTTCTGGTCCTCAACGGTCACCTCTTCTACTCTTTTTTCTCTCTCATTTTCCTCATTCATCAGCTCTTCAAAGTACTCTTTTCATCTTCCCAGCACACTTCTGTCATCAGTCAATACATTTCCCTCTCTGTCCTTAATCACTCTAACTTGCTGCATGTCCTTCCCATCTCTATTTCTCTGATGTGCCAACCTGTATTAATCATTTTCTCCCTCTTTACTTTCCAACTGAGCATACAAGTCATCATACGCCCTCTGTTCCACCTTTAACACAGCTACCTTCACCTTACGTTGTGTCTCCCTGTACTCCTGTTTAGTTTCTTCAGTTCTCTCAATGTACCACTTCTTCTGAGCTAACCTCTTCCTTTGTACACACTCCTGCACTTCCTCATTCCACGCCCAAGTCTCCTTATCCACTCTCCTTCCAGATGACGCACCAAGCATTCTCCTACCTCTCTCCCTAATCCCATTAGCTGTAGTTGTCCAGTCATGTGGAAGCACTTCCTGACCACCTCAAGCCTGTTTCAACTCCTCCTTGAAGACAACCCGACACTCTTCCTTTTTCAGCTTCCACCACTTTGTCTTCTGCTCTGCCTTTGCCTTCTTCACCTTCCTCACCATCAGCGTCATCCTTCACACCACCATCCTATGCTGTTTGGCAACATTATCACCCACTACTACTTTGCAGTCACTGACTTCCTTCAAATTACATCGCCTACACAAGATGTAGTCTACCTGTGTGCTCCGACCTCCGCTTTTATAAGTCACCCTATGCTCCTGTTTCTTCTGGAAGAAAGTATTCACCACAGCCATTTCCATCCTTTTTGCAAAATCTATCAACATCTGTCCTTCTGCGTTCCTGTCTTGGATACCAAACCTGCCCATCACTTCCTCGTCCCCTTTGTTGCCTGCACCAACATGTCCTTTGAAGTCTGCACCAATGACCACTCTTTCACTTCTGGGGGTACTCTGCATCATTTCATCTAACTCACTCCAGGATCTCGCCTTCTCTTCGAGCTCACATCCTGCCTGTGGGGCATAAGCACTAACAACATTGAACATCACACCTTCAATTTCTAACTTGAGACTCATCACTCTGTCTGACACTCTTTTCACTTCTAGAACATTCCTGACAAATCCCTCCTTCAAGATGACTCCGAATCCATTTCTCTTCCCATCTACACCATGAAAAAACAGCTTAAACCCTGCTCCTAAGCTTCTAGCCTTGCTACCTTTCTACCTGGTCTCCTGAACACACAATATGTCCACCTTCCTTCTCTGCATCATGTCAGCCAGCTCTCTACATTTTTCTGCCAGAGTTCCAACATTCAAAGTCCCTACTTTCAGTCCGAGACTCATGTCTTTCCTCTTCTCTCTCTGCCTACGGACACGCCTCCCGCCTCTCCTTCTTCGACGTCTTCGACCAACAGTTGTCCAATTTCCACCAGCACCCTGTTGGTTAACAGCACTGATGGCGGTCGTTGTTAACCCGGGCCTTGACCGATCCGGTATGAAATTCTTTCTTGTGATTCGCATATTTTATTTGGCATTTGTTTTACGCCTGATGCCCTTCCTGATGCAACCTTCTGCATTTATCTGGGCTTGGGACCGGCATGAGGGAGAGACACTGGTTTGTGCCCCCCCCACGGCTGCATTTACACATTTATATATATATATATATATACATATATATATATATATATATATATATATATATATATATATATATACAGTTACTTATATTTGTTCTACTAAAAAGTATTGAGCACTCTCTTATGGAAGGATGTACTCAGAAAATTCTCTCTCTCTCTCTCTCTCTATATATATATATATATATATTTTTTTTTTTTTTTTTTTTTTTTTTTTTTTTGTGTGTGTGTGTGTGTGTGTGTACAAATTGTTAACTGATAGTAGATGCAGGGAAAGTTACGGTACAATTCAACATTGTTAGCAGTGCATTATCACCTGTTGCTGTTGTTGATATTGCAGAATTTGTTGTTGCTGGTATTGCTGTATCTGCTGTAGTTGCTGTATCTGGTGTATTTGGCTCTGTTGTTGTTGGATGAACTGGTGCTGCTGCTGCTGCTGCTGTGACAGAAAGTGAGCTGCAGCATTTCCATCATAGCCAGTATCACAGGAAGCTCCACCAGCCATGACATAAGAACCTGCGGCTGGAGACACCACTCCTGACTGCTCATTGCTGATTGGCTCCCAAGCATCTGAAGAGGAGAGGCAGTAGAGACCCTGGGAGACATATGTGTGAGGCCACACCTCTGCAGAGGAGTGGTGTAATATCTGGTCTAAAAAGAAAAATAAATATATATATACATATATATGTTTTGGAATAACAGCTTGTTACCTCCACATCTTTAACTCTTCGTTAAATATGACCAACTCATTTTCTCAGCTTTTCAAATTCAGTCTTCAGTAAATACACAGCACAGCTTTAAACTGATAATTTTGTTCTTATATGGTGAAGACTGTGGAAGCACTTTTCCTGAAATTGTGGCAAAGGTGTTTCATCACATGACTGGAGTCTCAGTCTCAGAAAAGGCACTGACAGCTTCAGGTTATAACATCTAACACTTCCTTCTTGACGTTTTAATCAGACACGAATAGAATTCTAAAAAAAATTAAGGTGGATTTATAAAGGGATTAAATTGATCCAAAGCTCACTAGCCAACTTCTGTATATCATTTAAACCTGGGGTGATACAAGAAGAAAGACGACAAAAGAGTGAAAAGAGTGATGGGGAAAGGTTTTCAGGAAAGAAAGAAATGTTAAGAGTCAGTTTTTTACTCTGACTTTCAAATAATAATAGTAATAATAATGATAATAATAATAATAATAATAATAATAATAATAATAATAATAATAATAATAATAATCCTGTTTTTCAACATCCAAAATTATTATACCTTTTGCCAGTAAATCAAAAGTGTCTTACATGGATCAATTTTATGTGCTATCCAATTTTCTGCTTCTATAATGATGCCTTGGTTTGGATTGTCTGTAATATTGATTTATATGTTGATTATGCTGTGCTGTACTGCTCGTTTGGCTAAACTAATGTAAACAACACAATCCTGCGCACTCAAGGTCGTCTCACAGCTGACTGAGGCATGTGGGACCAAGCTGTGTTGCATCAGACGACGCCACAAGAAGTATAGAACATGTTCTGAGCATCAGCACTGAGTACAATGTGTCTAGTAGTTATTAGCATTTTTTGAAAGAGGACCATATGGTCCTTCTGAGCGTTAAAGGGTTAATCCTAAATAGGGTCACGGGGAGGCTGACACCCATCGCAGCCAACTCTGGGCAAGGGTGGGGTACACAGTGGACAGCTCGCCAGGCATCCCACGGCCAACACTCATACAACCATTCATGCTCACTCTCACACCTGTGGGTAGCCAATTAACCTACTGTGCATGTTTTTGAACTGTTGGAGGAAATTGAAGTACCTAGAGGAAACCAATGCAAGCACGGGGAGAATATGCAAACTCCACACAGAAACACCTGAGCTCGGACTCGAACCCAGGACCTTCTTGCTGTGAGGCAGACCTGTTAACCACTACATCACCGTAGCAAAAGATGTGAATATTCCAAACTGGTGTAGAATCAAAATAACGTTTCCTTCCAAATACAGAAATTAAAAAGTTATACTTTATAAATTATATTATAATATAATATATATTTATATATATATATAAATACTGTATATAAAAATGTAAATATAAAATATATAAAGTATAAAGTATATAAACTATATAAATACTGTCCATGACTGGTGTATAAACTATTATAAATGGGCCATGACTTTTGTGGTGTGCTTCATAACTATAAATTAAACAATTATATTTAATATACTGTACTGTACTAATAATGTAAGGGAAATTAGTGGCTTCCGCATTGAACACATCCAAAGTGAGCACACACACACACACACACACACACACACACACACACACACACACACACACACACACACACACACATGTAAACAGTGACCATACACATTGTGGCACCCAGAGAGCAGTTGGAAGGTGCAGCTCACTCCCCCACTATGACCACTGAACCAGCAACCTTCCAGACCTGAACCCCCTTCTCTAACCACAAGCCACAGCTGCCCCAGTCATTTAAAATGATCATCATAATTCTGAAAGGTAAAGTACCTCGGCTGGTGATGCTTTCCTGATTGGCCTCACTCAAATGAGCAACACTGCCTTGGTTGGAGCCTGCACTCATGCTTTCCCCATCCATGGAGTTCCAAGCTAGTAAAGTAGCCTCAGATATTGCAAACTGCTGCATAACACCTTAAAAACAAAGAGGCACAGGTAAGCAGGTATGAGCACTCTTAATTTCACAATCAGATCCTAGAAACTACTATGGCATTGCAATGGTACAGATTCATCTAAAATGGGGAAAAAACATTTTTGGGGGGATAAACTGCATTAATCTCATAAAGGAAATTATTCCCTCTGCATTTAACCCATCCAAAGTGAGCACACACACACACACACACACACACACACACACACACACACACGCACACGCACACACACACACACACACACACACACACAAAGAGCAGTGGTCTGACACACTGGGGGCACCGTAGAGCAGTTGGAACTTTGGCGCCTTGCACTTCAGTGTGGAGGAAGGGAAGGTGCTGCTCTCTCCCCCACAACCACACATTTATCCTGTTGGTTCAGGAATCAAACCATTTGGTCCCAAAGCCACTTCTCTTACCATTAGGCTACGGTTGCCCCCAATTACAGCTTTGAGCAATAATAAAAATAACAACAAAAAAAACAGCCGCAGTTGTTCAGTGGACAAGAAACTGCATGTAAGACCGGAAATGTTGTCATTATTAATACAACTCAAAGCACAGTGTTATTTCAGTATGAAAGACAAGTTTTTTTCTTTTGCATTTTTCATGGTTTACATTCTTGAATGCAATCAAAGCAAACTTATTTTCCCTTCTACCCATTCTGCCCAATTTCCTACATCTTAAATTCTCAGCGCAGTGTGGTGCATCATCAGAAACATCTTCAGAATTCAGAATAATGAGGACAAGTGCGAAGAGAACAGAGACACAATAATTACAAATATGAGAGAATAATAAGAGCACAGCACTGTCATATCCACTCCACCACTATAAATAAAAATCATAATCCACTCATGCTGATTTTATTCAAACAAACTGCACAAGATCAACAGTTTTAATGATATATGATAGCAACACGTGAAGAAATGCATAAATACAAATTCAACCGTGTTGGTCATCATACATCAAGATTCATTGTCTGGGTGTTGAGACTTGTGCTTAAGCGTTTCCTAAACCCTTTCTTTCTTTCTGTTTACCTGCTGCAAAGCGTGCCTCCTTCTCTCCATCACTAAGGTCACTGTAGGCATCATTCTCCAACTTGCGCTCCTGTTGAAGATTGCGGGTTGAAATTCGTCCAGCACTGGAGCCTCCTGCTCCTACTGTCTGCATACCCCAGTTCTGCCACTCTATCATATGGGCCACTCGTCCCTGTGCCATGGCTGTCGGCTTTGTCACCTTGTCCTTCATGGACCGAGTCACTCCTGAAGTGTAACGATGAGTGGGAGAAGGTGTCATAGAAAAAAATTAGAGATGAGAAGAAGAGTAATGGATTGCAAGGTTTATAATTTATAGAAAATAGATATGTGACCTACAGTGATATGAAAGATGGAAGGCAAGGCACACACACGGGGTTTACTGTCAATACACACTCATTGATGGATTGATGTGACAACTGAGGTGGCATGAATAGGGGCTTTGATTTTATTAGGTGAATGTAAAGCTGCTATCCAAAAGAGAGTGTGTAAAAATTGATTGAGGGAAAGAAAATGGCTATGACTGTAGCAGATGGAGGTGAATTTAGAAGGTTAATTGGATAAAGAGGAGGGTGCAGTCTAAGGAATGACTCTGTGACTTGGAATAATCTTACTCTGCACTATCACCAATATCCACCAGCAAAGGTGTTCCTGCTCGTGTAAGCAGATATTTATATTGTGTGAACAACATATGCACCAAGCCTAACCTATGGAATAGTATTCATTCATTCGCTGAACCACTTCACCCTATTAGGGTCCTTCGGACACTGAAACCTATCTCAGCTGACTCTGCGCAAAGGTGTGGTACACCATGAACAGTTTGCCATCACAGGGCCAATACACCCAACCATTTAGACTCACACCTGGGGCAATTTGGAACAGCTAATTAGCATAATGTGCTATCCACTATGCCACCATGTGGCCCATGAAATAATATACTGCAGATTTCCTCAGCATATGATTGCTTACATAACATTTGTAGGGGGAAACGGTCTCATCAATTTTTTAAAGTGATAATACCAGTGTTCTAGCCCTTACAGATAACCTCAACTTAAATAACTTGATATGAAATGATGATAATAAAATAAAGATTACTCACAAATAAAAACAAAAAAGCTCTTCAGACTGCAGTGTACTTTGGTACACACACACACACACACACACACATGATAGTCTGAGATACAAAAAGACACTAAAACATCATAAAAAAATGACCGATTGCCACACTGCACTCCACAAGCACTTAACATACAAAAATAACTGCAATTCCCGTCCATCCGCACTCCCAAGACAACAAGCCATAGAAATAATGTGTTGTGGGTAGTGTATTTCATTCTGAGTAACCATCTCTTCAGATATCTGATATTCCACCAATGGGTATTCACATGCCATTGGCGAGGATTGTAAATGGAAACAGGGAGTGAAAAGGGCACCCACAAGGGACCATGTTGCCTCCATCCCCACCCACTCAGACTGGAGCCAACATGGGGTCAGTTACCAGTTTACAGGACAGACACACACCTGACACACCTGACAGTGAGGACTTAGCCAGAGCACCAATGCTGTAGGCGTTGGAATTCCGCTTCTTTAGCCGGGGCAAAATGGAGGTCGTGTCCTCCATGGATAGCTGGATGGGAAGAATACAGTGGTGGTAGATAGAAAAAAGAGAGGGAATGGGACGAAAAAAGAAAGTACAGCAGAAGAGGAACCGTGAGGGAGCAGAACGTGCACCTCAGCCGATAGGATTGGGGAAATTGAGCGTGAAATTTTATGAATATTTGGAAGGAGAGAAAGGTGATGGGAGAGGTGATGATAAACACAGAGTTAGTGTTTTAACATGGGTGTGAACTACTACAATTCCCAACAGTCTGCTGCTCAGTGTCTTTCCTCTTGCAATTTGGGAAGTGTAGTTTTCATATTGGTTAAGAATAAGCTCTACCATAGTGCAGCAAGTTACTGCAGTGTTGTTGGATAGAGACAGAGAGAGAGAGAGACAAAGAGAGCGCACGTGCTCAAGAGAGAGAGAGAGAGAGAGAGAGAGAGGAGGTACTGAAATGAGGGGTGAGAGAATGACCAGAACTATCTACAGTGATTTTTGAAGAAAATCAAAGAAAAGAAAGGGAAAATGATGGACTGATAATCACAACACTTACATTGATTCCATCCCATGAAAAGTCTGTTCGGCCATGCTGAGGGAAAGAGGGAAAGGAAAATGGGGAAAGGGAGGAATGGGGAAAGAAGAGAAGACAGCAAGAATGGCAACAATAGAAAGGAGACAGGAGGAAAGAGGGATTGTGACAGAAAAAGGCAGTTTTTAAAATATATGCAAAGTAGAATGAGGTATAAAGAAGGAAATGAAAAGAGAGGGAATTTTTGTTTAGGATAGAAAATAGAGGAGGAGATATGTTTTGTTTGTTTGTCAGTGTGAACTGTTATAACCTCATTCATGCCATTATGAGCAATTTTGAGTGTTAGAGGAAAAAAGTTCAAACAAAAAGGCTCAGTCTTATCTAAACAGAAAGAAGGGAATTAAAACTGCAGAGAAAGCTGAATGAGAAAAAAAAAACTGTAACAGAGTATTTAGAAATAAATATGCAAATGAATAATAATAATTCTCTATTTTCATTGGCCTGTGTGCTACTTTCTTTTTAATTGAAGTGTAGATTGAGATAAGACAATGTTTCCCAGATCAGTAATGTGCTGTTAACCTGCTGCCCAGACAGAAATAAGACATTCCACAAAAGCTGTTCTGTGAACAAGGTCATGTCTATTTTGCACAGATTCAGAAGAGACTTTAGTTATCACACTCTATACAAGAAACCAGAGCCTGCATGGTAAAGTATATAGTACATAAAAAAGCATTTCACAACTGCATGTTATTGCTTTTACAGTATATTTACATGTTATTCCTTAATGTTACCTTTTCACTCCGTGTACTCTTTAAAATGGATATTGATGAATTCTCTCTCAGACAGAACATTAAGGGAACTATTCAGCGATATCCACCATTAATTCATTTTCTGAACTGCTTGATCCTGAATTAAGGTTGCGGAGAGACTGGTGCCCATCTCAGCTGACTCTGGGCGAGAGCAGAGTACACCCTGGACAGCTCACTAGGCCATCGCAGGACAGAATTGTGCTGATGGCTATGCAGCTTACTATTTATGAAAGCCAGCAAAGGTTCTTGTACATCACCACAGACACTGAGAGACATGGCCGGTCTTTGATAACTCAGTTAGCTGCACTGGGGGGACAGTGGGACAACCCGTTGATTGTGGGGCTTGAACCCCCAACCTTGGGATCAGTAATCCAGGACCCTGCCACCAGGCCACCAGTGCCCCTTATCCAACATTTTGGATATCAAGATATATAATAACAGATAAATACTTCTGAAAATTATCTATTAATTGCTGTGCTCTCTCTCTCTCTCTTGCTCCCTTTCTTGTTTCTTTGTGTGTGTGTGTTTTGTGTGTTTACTCCACAAGGCTGTTAGACTGCAGATTCCTGACCAGCTTTGTGAGAGTAGAGGTATTTTAAGGCTGCCTGGAGTGATGCGCTGCCATCATTATTTCAATACTTTATACATCATGTGGTCGGTCGGTCTACTTACTCCTGGTTTGCAGGAATAGGTCACATGACCTTTATATAGAAGACACACGCCAGAGTCATACTTCATCAGTTGAATCTGTTGACCCATTTTTTTAAAAAGGCATCTGAAAATAAAGTTCTAGCTTTCATCACCAGCATCACATGGTGAAATATTACATCCCACAGAGGCATATAAAAATAAATAAATGCAGTCGGCGCTCTACTTACGAAATTAATCCATTCCAGCGTATTTTTCGTAAACTGGAGTTTTCGTAAGTAGAGGTGCATTTTACATGTAAAATGCATGATTCGTTCCAAAGGCTCCCAAGACTACCCCATAAACCTTTTAAAAATCATAAAAGTACACCAAGTTTGTATGAAATATGTATGAAATATGTGTTAAAAATAAAAGAACATTATTTACCTTTTTAAAAATCTCTCCAACCACCCATGTGATGCTTTAAAGTCTGGGGGTTGCTGGTCTGAAGAACCCGCATCCTCCTTCACGAGGTCCTTAAATATGGCGGTTGCTTTTTCCGAAATAATGTCCTCCATCACCGTATCTCCGCTTTTAATGCCTCCTTCTGCTTCAATATCATTCCGAAATAATTGCCTCCGTCACTGTATCTCCGCTTTTAAGGTCTCCTTCTCCTTCTGCTTCAGTATAGTTCTGATGGTAGAGGGGTATTGGCCATACACCTTTGAGATTTCACTCAACCGCATCCCACTTTCGTATTTTTTTTATAATCTCCTGCTTCACTTCAATTGATAACGGAGCCCGCTTCTTCTTTTCGGTGTCTCTGGGAATCACTTTCTTGGGGCCCATGATGAATAACGAAATATAACGCTGCAATGATCACTCTCAAAAAAACTCACAAGACAACAATCCTGTTCAACTCCCCTTCATGCGTGTGACAAACAGGAAGTATGGGTACAGGAATGGGTACAGTTCAGCTCCCTCCTGGCCAATGGGAGGCCAGCGGGGCGGGATGTTGGGAGACAGCCAATGAGAGATCAACTCGCACATTGTTTGAATGTTTGAATGGCGCTTTTGAATGTTTGAATGGCGTGTTTGAATGTTTGAATGGCGCGCTTGGCGATTTTCGTAAGAGTAGGTTGTTTCGTATACAGAGAATGAAAATTTAGGAAAATGTTTTTCGTAACCTGGATTTTTCAGATTCAGAGGTTTTCTTAAGTAGTGGGCCGACTGTACATGAAATTCCTCTGCCCTAGGGACAACGGAGGTGCCATTGGTAATCATAAAGTGTCACTTGTGGAATAAGTTGTCAACCCACAAACTGGGAATGCATAGAGCAAACATAAGATGCGTGGACACGATCTGTTCAACCAAAGACTAGTCAGAGAACCTATTTTTAGCAGTAGACTTTAAACGTGGACAAGACACCTTGTAAACAGTGCTACTGATCAGACCTCATTGTTAATCAAAGTCTGAAATAAAGAACTTCACAACAAGTGGTCCCAAACAACAGTAAAAAAAGACAAGCATGTTTACGACAGTCAGGTAGAAGCTGAGAAGATTTTTCCATTCCAAGGCTGCTCGTGACCTTCTGGATAGTTAAGTGTTGAAAGTTCGATCACTACATACAACATCTACAGCATTTAGCAGACACCCATATCCAGAGTAACTTACAATTTATCATTATTTACACAACTGAGCAATTGATGTGTAAGGGCCTTGCTCAAGGGCCCAACAGTGGCAGGTTGATGGGACTGGGGCTTGATCTACCAACTCTTGTATTATTAATCCAGAGCCTTAACCACGACAGCGCCACTGCCCTTGAAATACTACATGTAGCCTACTCTTTTCTAAGTTAAATAATTAAAATTATATGTTACCTATGTGAAAAACTCACATGTTAGGTATGGGAAAAGCTCTCATCTCATCTCATCATCAGGATGCAAAAATAGTACTATCACTTATTCTATAAACTGAGTTTCATTACAGTTTTATTTATCATCCCATACCTACATGCGAGTGCCAGTGTGTGGCCTCAGAAACGCCATACATAAACTATGCTATCATGACACAAATCATTCTACAGTGTAACTTACCTCCACCCTTGTTGATATTTTGTGGAAGCACAGTTCGTTACTCCAGTGCCTGTACTACTGGGGAGTCCCTCTGCACTATTTGAATAAGAGACAGGCATGGCCATTTGAGCAGAGGGATATTTAAGGTGCCATTTAAATTTTTTAATTTCTTTCTTTTTTTTTTTTACATACTCTTGCTTATCACTCACTCACTCATTTGCTGAACCACTGGGTTTCATCGGAAGGCTGCAGTCTATCTCAGCCAACATTTTGTAAAGGGAAGGTATACCCTGAGCAGTTTACTGGTGTTGCAGGGCAACATGCAAAAAACCATTCACACCCACACCCTCACCCAAGGGCAGTTTTTAACAGCCAGTTAGCTTCAAGTGCAAGTGTTTGGACTGTGAATGGAAATTGGATATGCAAACTATTACAACACCGTACTGCCATCCTGCTTATCAGTGGGATGTAATATTTTTCAGTTGTGCTACTGGCTTGCACTTTTATTTTCAGATACTTTACATGCCTATTAGGCTGCTTCTCTTAGTTTTCCATATGTGCTATTTAGACGCATTTAAAGCTCATTTAAAAACTCCACAGTGTGTCAGGGCTTAAACTATAGAGTCACTCCTGAAGGATGTCAAGGTGTTCAAAGCATTCGTGTATCTGATTAATGGGGAAGATACTTTCCTGTTGCGTGCAGTGTAATTCTTTTACTCTTTTACAAATTGGATTATTTAAGAGCAGAGAAAAGCTTTGAGAATGCTACAATGGTGTGCCATTAAATATGCAGTCTGCTTAATGTGACGTTGTATTGTTTGTTAGAGCACATTCTTTTGACACTAATGAGAGAAGATCTCTCTGGAATTTCAATAAACCACTATCCACCGTATTCCACCCGCTGATGTTCTGAAACCATCTTTGTATATACAGTACTTCTCTTCATGCACATGCACCAAACACTAAGATGAAACTCAAGCACAAGATGATAATTAAGCAAGATGCCTGGCTAGATGTATATTGTATGCATTATTTTATGAATGTGTGTGTGTGTGTGTGTGTGTGTGTGTGTGTGTGTGCACGCGTGCACATATACACACAGATTAGCCATGGTCTGCAGCTAGACAGCTACATACGCAGCAAACTGAAATTCAGTTATTCTGACACATTTCTCTCATAGCCATATTCATCAGTTTGTCCTACAGTAGCTCTTCTATGGTATTAAGCCAGATGTAATAATTTCTTTCCCAATGCACATCAATAAACCTTGGCCAGCCATGACACTTTTGTCAGTTCACTGGTTGTCATTCCATAGACCACCTTTGGTAGGAACTTATTACTGCATACCAGGAACCCCTACTGTTTCATTTAGACATTACAATATGGCCCTTATTGAAGTCATTCAGATGATTACATTTACATTTTACAGCATTTGGCAGACGGTCTTATCCAGAATGACTTATAATTATCATTTTTATACAACTTGAGCAATTGAGGGTTAAGGGCCTTGCTCAAGGACCCAACAGTAGTGACACTGTTTTTTTGTGATTGAAGCGCTGACTTTCGGATTAGTAACCCATCACACTAACCACTAAGCCTCCACTGCCTCTGGTTACGCTTGCTCATTTCTTTTACACTGTGTGCTCCATGCCAACTCCACAATAGGCTGAAAGCCAACCCTAGCCAACTGGCTGTTGTTTTCCTTTTTCGAGTTATTCCACAAAAAAAACTTTTGTTTTTTTAAGAACTACTCATTTTTTAAATCAAACACAAACTTATCGGTAATCATGGTCTGTTTTTTTGTTGGGGGGGGGGAGCTGCCATCATAAGCAACATCCAGCCAGGGCTTACGTCATCTATCCCAGTTGCTTAATATTAGCATCAGGTTAGCAGCTTAACTTTGCCAACTTAAAAAATGAACAACTTTTGGATTAAGCCTATTTGACTGTAAGAACCTTTTTTTCAAGAATTAGGCATTTTTTCCACCCAGCACAACATTTTTGTCTTTCTTCGAGAAACAGACAATGCAGAAGAAGCCATCTATTGCAGCTTGCAGGCAAGAATCTCTTCTAACCTAAATGATGACTAAAAGGAAGCATAAGAAAAACAGACTTAATTTTTATTATTTAAATGTGTGATAATGATGTTGCTTGCTGCAAACAATGATGACAAACTGCATGCTTGTCATGTTGAGTCAAGAATTATGTCATTGGTAGTATGATTTTAGATTGCTAGATGGTAGTTCAATCAGATCATGCCCTTGTAGTATATGGTAAAGTAGGTAAAGGTTGTTGGGCTTTTTTACACCCGAACCTAGTGGCTCATCAGGCCGGTGCTGATCTCTGGTTTCTGTAGCGTGAAGCGACCATGAGTACAACTCCTCCTGGATGGGATGCAAGTCCATCGCAGGTTATCTTCCCAGTATATTTTTACTGGTACCCATTTACACTGCTGGGTGAACAGAGGCACACTTGTGGTTAAGACCTTTCCCAGGGGTCTTAGCACAGTGGGGGTCTAACTGGGATTTGAACACACAGCCTCCCAATCATGAGCCCAGCTCCCTAACCACTACACCACCACCCCCACCCTTTTAGTATATAATACAGTACTTGGTATTTTCCCACTTCACCTGATAGAGGTCATAATGTTATGACTGACAGTTTATATGGTGTTGAGTCCACTGAAAGTCTGAGACCTCATTGAAAATTACGAAACTCAGAAAGAAAGAAAGTAAATGTTTTGATTATATCATATTAAGGATTTTGAAATCATTTATGTTCATATTTCAGTGTAGAGAGAGAAGCTTGGTCATTGGAAGGAGCTCGGAGTAAAATCACTATCCCTCTGCGTTGAAAGGAGCCAATTAAGGCGACTGAGACATCTGTTGATTAGAATGTCTCCTGAAAACCCCCTTGCTGTTTCAGGCATATCTCACAAAGAAGAGACTCTGGGATCAGTCCAGAATATGCTGGAGGGACTATATCTCTCAGCTGGTCTGGAAACGCCTCAGGGTCCCGCTGGAAAAACTGGAGGAAGTGGCTGGGGAAAGGGATGTCTGCATCTCACTTCCTAGGCTGCTGGTCCATGGACCAAGCAGAAAATGAAGATGATGATTTCAGTGAAAGCAAATTGGTGCACTGAGAATGCTTTGTACAATGGATTCAAATTCCAGGTTTCTAAAGAGGGCAACAGAAAACTTTATTAGCCTAATCTATAAATTCAAAGTATAATATGGCCAAATCCATTTATGACCCGGAGCCTAAAAAGTAAAATGGGCTATAGTCTCATGGAGGAAGAAGTGGTATATATATATATATATATATATATATATATATATATATATATATATATATATATATATATATATATATATATTTTTTCCTCTTCTTTAATAAATCACAGCAACATTAATCAGTCATGGATGTCCCTGAACTCATACATGCTACTGGATCTAAATAGTGCTTTCCTCCAGATGTATCATGTCACCCCCAGCAATTCATGAGCAGTTTACTCAAAAAGATGTGGCTTGTTTGGTGGGTGGTAATTAGCTACTAATAAATTGAGATTCGGTCAGGTCAGGTTTTGGCCTGTTACTGGTAACAGGTAAGCCAGTGCAACTTGCTGCATGGTTGAGTGGTTGGAGACTAAACCGGTTCCTCCACCAGGTTCCAAATTTGATGAGGAGGGTGGCTAGCAACCCAGTAGGGATAAAAACAAGACCTATTAAAGGGTGAATGAACTGTTTAGAGTCAACGCCCAGCTAGCTAGAGACGGTGTCTCAATAAAAACACCCTGCCGAAACAACTTTGGGCCTCGACTGCGGATTTCTTTGCCCTTCGTATACAGCCATGACAAGCTGTCATGGCTGCCGCCTACGCCAGAATACTGGCACGGCACTCAGATAGATAGATAGATGGATAGATAGATTAAATTGTGAAGAATATTGGGGTGAAATCTGAAAGGGGGTCACATTTTCCTCATGTCTTATCTCTTCTTTGGATCACATGTTTCACCAACACTCTAATGGATAATTAATTAATTCATTCATCTTTTGAACTGCTTAATTCTAATTAGGGTCAAGAGGAAGCTGTCGCCCATCTCAGGCAGCTCTGGGTGAGGGCAGAATACACCCTGGACAGATTACTAGGCCATTGCAGGCCAGAAACATGCAGTCTACTCTTGACGAAAATCAGCAATTGTTCTTTTACATGAACCTCTCACCATAAACAGTGAGAGACATTGCCGGCCTTTGATAACCCAGTTAACTGCACTGGGGGACAGCAGTGACAACTGTTGATAGTGAGGCTTTAACCCTTGACTTTCGGATCAGTAATCCTACACACTACCACCGGACTACTACTGCCCCAGTCATGAAAATGGTTGCATTCAATTAGAAAAGAATGCAAAACAGAAACATTTTTGTTTTTGGTCTCAGACTTTTGGACATCACTGTATTTAAAGCATGTAAAAGTAAGTATCATGGCTGATTATACTAATGCTGTAATTGTTACATCAGTTAATGATAAAACATGTTATATCTTTGTGTATGCATAGTTATGTTAGACATGTTAAGATCCCTTCTTATTTTAAATCATAAGGAATTTACGATGGAGTGTTGACACGATATCAACATTCTTAAACGGCATATCTGTAGTTGTCAGTTGTACTTAAAAACATAGCTTGTATCTATTGACTTCTTATTAAATATTTAGTTGAGCCTTGTCCTGTACCTGTCATGTAGATAACATTTTCAGTATGACCTTAGTGAGAAGGTGTGAACGTGAAACTCCTTGAGCTGACAGATAAATGTGTCAGTAATATCAGATAAGACTGTTTCAGTGAGCCAGTCGTTAAGTATTCTTCAATCATCCCTCTAGTTCAGAAAAGGACATCTATTTTTTTAATGTTATGAACTGTCATGTATTTGTAGTGTTAAGTTGTGTACACATATGAGAAGGGAAAAGAGAAGTAGGAACAAGAGAAGGAGACATGGAGACTGCAAGGTAATGAAGCAGTGGTGATGCTTATGCTACAAGGACAATCCAATAACATCCCAAATCACAGTCTGACACAGCAGCCTACACAGAGCCGAGTATTCATCTTAATATAGAACACATCTTGGCTCATATTACATCAAGAAATGAAGCATTAGCATTGCTACTAGAAAAAAACACTAGAGGAACTACAGTAATAATCAACAGTAAGTTATTAGTACACTTATTTAAATGAAATAAATATTACTGTTACGTGCACTTAAATATTTATTTCTTTTTTGTATCAGCCAAGGAGGACGAGTGGCATCTTTCCTTAGCCCAGGCCTCCTTGGCCCGCTTCACTTACTCTTGGATTCGGCTGCTGCTGAGAGATTTATTACTGTTATTATTTTATTTGGGCTTACCTGTTCCCCATCTTTCTGTACTGGAACTCCATCTGCCGCTTTAGAAAAGAGGAGAGAATAAAAACTGATTAGAAAAGGGGTTGACAAAATATAATTACAACTTTTATTGTTGACATTAGACAGGTGAATCATCAGGTGTGGGTTTTTCCTTAATAATGGCTGTACATTGGCTCTGTGTCTCCTATAGTGATCCTGTCACCACGTACTCAGGTATGAACCTGGGAAATGACTGACAATGTAATTGAATCACAACCTAACACAATTCACCTTAGCACGCGCCCACTGTGCTTTCGTCATGAGCTCAGCTTGACCTTCAGAAAAGATTCTCACAGTAAAGTCAGATTAAGGAAGAGAGAAAGTGGGAGTATGTAAGGAAACAAGTGAATTATCTTTGATCCAAAAACGTAAAGGTAGAGGCAAATCTCTGCACATTTTTGCTGTCAGAAGGAGTAATGGAAGTACATACTAACCACTATACTATAGGGTTGACTCTTGTTTTGTATTCAGTGAGGTCTTAATGTTTCTTTATACAGACCATATAGGTGTCAGTGTGGAGCCAAACTAGGTGATACATTCATTGATAAGTACAAGATTATATAGCAGTGGTAGTGGGCAATTATTTGGAGATGGCCTCTGTCTATAAAGCATAATTTTTATATACCTGTAGCCTGAGATGTGTAGAGAGAACAGGGCAGAAAATCCAATAAATTGGGGTAAAGGAAGTCCTGCCTTTTGCAATCTGGCCAATGCATTTCTGCTTTCAGATCCTGTTCATAGCACATAATTTTTATTAACAAAACAATTTGGTGAGATATATTGAATAGCAAGATAAAACTAGGAGCCTACATAGCTGCAATTAACCTTGTATGAAAAGTGTATGATAAATGAAAAGTAATGCCACTGAACACGGTGACAGAGTGGCTTGCATGTCCGCCACATAGCAAGAATGCCCTAAGTTCAGGTCATGGGCATGGTGAGAGGTTTCCTATGGAACCCTGATTTCCTCCCGAGGTTCAAAGACATGCATGCTAAACTAAGCAGCTATTTCAACTTGCCTCTAGGTGAGATGTGAATGGGTGTATGTATTGGCCCTGTGATGGACTAGTGAGCTGCTGAGGGGGTATTTCCCTTTATCCCAGAGTCGCAGCAATAGCCTCAAGCTTCCTATAGGATAGAACGGTTCAGCAAATGAATTATTGAACAATGCAACACACTAAATCGAGCTGTTCTAATCAAAGATGCATAAAGCACACATTTTCACATTTGCTTGACAAAAAGCTTCAGCTTGATTTTGCTTACATATCAATAAGATGATAACTCTTGAAAACATATATAAACCTGAATGAAGACACAAAACAAGCTTTGATTACGCAATTTCAATTACAATACTGTATACGATGATGAGTTAAACATTGGAATGCTTAGCTACAATCAGAGTCTGCTGGAACTACTCTTTGAGTCTTCTGAAACTTGTATCCTCCTTCCAAGCTGCTTGAAACTGAAGTGAGGATCCAGTGGAGGAGCAGGCTGACTCGCTGGTTGTTGATGTGCGTCCTTCTGTGTCATCAGCAGGTAGCTCAGGATCGTCAGTGTTTCGCCCCTTAACCTGGACACTTCACCTGAGTGGGGCAGTGAGGGCCGGTTGTGAAACCTAACCCTCACCCACAGAAGGACGCCAGTTGTTGTTACGCTTCAACCACAGCCATCTAGAACTGCTCTCTGCTGCTGCGCCAATCTCCTTGATAGCTTGCTTCACCTGCTATACAGTGGTACCTTGACTTACGAGTGTCTTTAATAAGGAATTTTCCATGATATGAGCTTCGATCCCACCAAAAATCTGCCCCATCCAATGTGCAAAATTTTGATTTACAAGTTCTGCTGGGAAAATGACTTTTCCGGGCCAATTAGCCTTGTATTGTTCTGAGTGTATTCCTCCGCACTCCAATAACGCCTTGTGCAGTGCTTTTCAATTATTTTCTGTGATTTCCCCTTCTTCTTCTTCTCCTTTTGGCTTTTCCCTCCAGGGGTCGCCACAGCAAATCATCTGCCTCCATCTCATCCTATCCTTTGCATCTTCTTCGCTTACACCAACTACCTTCATGTCCTCCTTCACCACATCCATGAATCGTCTCTTTGGCCTTTCTCTAGGCCTTCTGCCTGGTAGTTCCAACCTCAGCATCCTACTACCAATACACTTACTATCCCTCCTCTGTACATGTCCAAACCATCTCAATCTAGCCTTTCTGACTTTGTCTCCAAAACCTCTTACATGTGCTGTCCCTCTGATGTACTCATTCCTGATCCTATCCATCCTCGTTACTCCCAAAGAGAACCTCAACATTTTCATCTCTGCTACCTCCAGCTCTGCTTCCTGTCTTTTCCTCAGCACAACTGTTTCTAAACCATACAACATCGCTGGCCTCAACACAGTCTTGTACACTTTTCCTTTCATTCTTGTCGATACCGTCCTATCACACATCACACCGGACACCTTTCTCCAACCATTCCAACCTGCCTGCACATGTTTCTTCACCTCTTTTCCACACTCTCCACTGTTCTCGATTGTTGAGCCTAAGTACTTAAAATCCTCCCCCTTCCTCAGCTCTGCTCCCTTTAACTTCACCGTTCCTCTTAGATCCTTGTCATTCATACACATGTATTCTGTCTTACTGAGGCTAACCTTCATTCTCCTCCTTTCCAGGGCATATCTCGACCTCTCTAGATTTTCCTGCACTTGTTCTCTGCTCCCTGCAGATCACAATGTCATCTGCAAACATCATAGTCCATGGGGACTCTTGTCTAACCTCGTCTGTCAGCCTGTCCATCACCATAGCAAACAATAAGGGGTTCAGAGCTGACCCTTGATGCAGTCCTACCTCCACCTTGAACTCTTCTGTCACACTGACAGCACACCTCACCACTGTCTTACGTCTCTCATACATGTCCTGCACCACTCTAACATACTTCTCTGCCACTCCAGACTGCCTCATGCTATACCACAGTTCCTCTCTCTGCACCCTGTCGTATGCTTTCTCCAGATCCACAAAGGCACAATGCAGCTCCTTCTGACCTTCTCTGTACTTCTCTATTAACATCCTCAAAGCAAACACTGCATCTGTGGTCCTCTTTCTTGGCATGAAACCAAACTGTTGTTCACAAATGCTGACCTCTGCCCTTAGTCTATCTTCCATGATTCTTTCTCATAACTTCATCGTATGGCTCATCAACTTTCTCCCTCTGTAGTTTCCACAACTCTGCACATCTCCCTTGTTCTTAAAATGGGCACCATCACACTTCTCCTCCATTCTTCTGGCATCCTCTCACGCTCTAAGACCTTGTTGAATGTTCTTGTCAGGAAATCTACTGCTACCTCTCCTAGACACTTCCATACCTCCACCGGTATGTCATCAGGACCAACTGCTTTTCCATTCTTTGCTACTTTCTAATCTTTGCTACTCTCTGTCCTTAATCACTCTAATTTGCTGCACGTCCTACAGCAGGTCTACTTCCTGACCACCTGAAGCACTTCCTGACCACCCAAAGCCTGTTTCAACTCCTCCTTGAAGACAACACAACCCTCTTCCTTTTTCAGCTTCCACCACTTTGTCTTCTGCTCTGCCTTTGCCTTCTTCACCTTCCTCACCATCAGTGTCATCCTGCACACCACCATCCTATGCTGTTTGGCAACACTCTCACCAACTACTATTTTGCAGTCACTGACTTCCTTTAAATTACATCGCCTGCACAAGATGTAGTCTACTTGTGTGCGTCTATCTCCGCTTTTATAAGTCACCCTATGCTCCTGTCTCTTCTGGAAGAAAGTGTTTACCACAGCCATTTCCATCCTTTTTGCAAAATATACCAACATCTGTCCTTCTGCATTCCTGTCCTGGATACCAAACCTGCCCATCACTTCCTCGTCCCCTCTGTTTCCTACACCAACATGTCCATTGAAGTCTGCCCCAATGACCACTCTTTCACTTCTGGGGGTACTCTGCATCACTTCATCTAACTCACTCCAGAATATCTCCTTCTCTTCTAGCTCACATCCTGCCTGTGGGGCATAAGCACTAACAACATTGACCATCACGCCTTCAATTTCTAACTTGAGACTCATCACTCTGTCTGACACTCTTTTCACTTCTAGAACATTCCTGACCAACCCCTCCTTCAAGATGACTCCTACTCCATTTCTCTTCCCATCAACACCATGAAAAACAGCTTAAACCCTACTCCTAAGCTTTTAGCCTTGCTACCTTTCCACCTGGTCTCCTGAACACACAGTATGTCCACCTTCCTCCTCTGCATCATGTCAGCCAGCTCTCTACCTTTTTCTGCCATAGTTCCAACATTCAAAGTCCCTACTCTCAGTCCTAGACTCATGCCTTTCCTCTTCTCTCTCTGCCTATGGACATGCCTTCTGCCTCTCCTTCTTCGACGTCTTCACCAACAGTAGTCCAATTTCCATCAGCACCCTGTTGGTTAACAGCACTGATGGCAGTCGTTGTTAACCCGGGCCTTGACCGATCCAGTATGAAATTCTTTGTTGTGATTCGCATATTTTATTTGGCATTTGTTTTACGCCGGATGCCCTTCCTGATGCAACCTTCTGCATTTATCTGGGCTTGGGACCGGCATGAGGGAGAGACACTGGTTTGTGCCCCCCCACGGCTGCATTCTGTGATTCCCCCTATGGGAAGAAAAAAAACATTTCAGACCCCCCCCCTCAGCATCCCACTCATGACTGTAAATAGTGTTTATTGTACTTCATAATGTTTTCTTGGTGCTTTGTCCCTACACCATAGGGAACACAGTGAAGGTGCCACTGCCACCTACTGTAGAGGATGCACAATCACACTTAAATCTAGTACAGTGTGGCAAAAAAACATTTTCCCCAGGGTCATATGCACACACACCCCCTTCTCCCCTCCGGCATCACACCATGCCTCGCAATTGGGGCGTGCCCTACTATTTGAGAAGCACCAGCCTTGTGAGAGATCACCACAAGCCTTTCTTCTCTGGTATTCGAAGCAGGGACATGCACAAAATTCTTCTCGTCCTCTTCCTCCTCCTCCTCTGTAACGCACCACCTCATGCCTGCCCACGTGACATCTTCACGCCCATTTTTTATTATTATTATTTATTATGAATTATTATTAATGTTAATGTGCATGGATTATTATTTTTATTATGAAATATTTATTATTGTTACATGTTTATCTTTAATATAATGCAGCCATGGGGGGGGGACAAGCCAGTGTTCACCCTCACACTGGTCCCAAGCCCGGATAAATGAAGAGGGTTGTGACAGGAAGGGCATCCCGCGTAAAACTTTTGCCAAAATTGATATGCAAATGATCAAAACGAAATTACTACCAGATCAGTTGGGGCCCGGGTTAACAATAACCGCCATCAGTGCTGTTAACCAACAGCGTGCTGGTGGAAATTGGAATACTGTTGGTCGAAAAAGGAGAGGCGGGAGGCGTGTCCGAAGTCGGAGAGAGACAAGAGGAAAGGCATGAGTCTAGGACTGAGAGTAGAGACTTTGAATGTTGGAACTATGACAGAAAAAGATAGAGAGCTGGCTGACATGATGCAGAGGAGTAAGGTGGACATACTGTGTTTCCAGGAGACCAGGAGCAGGGTTTAAGATGTTTTATCATGGTGTGAATGGGAAGAGAAATGGAGTAGGAGTCATTTTGAAGGAGGGGTTTGTCAGGAATGTTCTAGAAGTGAAAAGAGTGTCAGACAGAGTGATGAGTCTCAAAGTTAGAAATTGAAGGTGTGATGTTCAGTGTTGTTAGTGCTTATGCCCCACAGGCAGGATGTGAGCTAGAAGTGAAGGAGAGATTCTGGAGTGAGTTAGATGAAGTGACGCAGAGTACCCCGAGAGGTGAAAGAGTGGTCATTGGGGCAGACTTCAATGGACATGTTGGTGCAGGAAACAGAGGGGACGAGGAAGTGATGGGCAGGTTTGGTATCCAGGACAGGAACACAGAAGGACAGATGTTGATAGATTTTGCAAAAAGGCTGTGGTGAATACTTTTTTAGCATAGGATGGTGGTGTGCAGGATGACACTGATGGTGAAGAAGATGAAGAAGGCAAAGGCAGAGCAGAAGACAAAGTGGTGGAAGCTGAAAAAGGAAGAGGGTCGTGTTGTCTTCAAGGAGGAGTTGAAACAGGCTTTGGGTGGTTAGGAAGTGCTTCCACATGACTGGACAACTGCAACTAATGTGATCAGGGAGACAGGTAGGAGAGTACTTGGTGTGTCCTCTGGAAGGAGAGTAGATAAGGAAACCTGGTGGTGGAATGAGGAAGTGCAGGTGTGTACAAAGGAAGAGAAGAAAAGAACCCCATACAAACAAAAACAAACAAAAAAACCCCAATCCCCCTCCCCCCCCCCAACAAAACTACTTGGTACAAAACTAGGTACGTATCTGTGTGTGCGCGTGCATCTGTATGTCTGTGTATTTATATTTTATTTATATATTACCCATTATTTTTGAATGTTTAATTGTTACGTCAGCATTTATAGAGTTGAATATGTATTTATTGATATTACATACATGCAAGTATACGTTAGTCGGGGGGGAGGGGTCAATCTTACTTCGCGGATATCAGCGGTCGCGGGTCTCTGTCCCCATTAACCTCGGAAAGCAAGGAATCCCTGTGTGTGTGTGTGTGTGTGTGTGTGTGTGTGTGTGTGTGTGTGTGTGTGTGTGTGTGTGTGTGTGTGTGTGTGTGTGTGCATGCGTACATGTATGTGCGCGTGTGTTGACCATGTCTTCTTAGCAGTTATAATCTTACAAATGTCTATGGAAGGTTAAAAGTCTGAGTCAAGAAATAAAGCATGAAACAACAATAACTCTGTCCTTTACACTTAAAGCATTATGGGAGATGCAGCTCCATAATAGCCAATGGGAGGGAGCCGCGTCATCCCTCCTAGCCAATGGGAGGCCAGCGGGGCGGGATGTTGGGATATAGCCAATACGAGGGAGCTGCGTCATCCCTCCTAGCCAATGCGAGGGCAGCGGGGCGGGATGTTGGGAGATAGGCAATGGGAGGTAGTTGCGTCATTCCTCCTTGTTAATGGGAGGCCAGCAGCGTGGGATGTTTGAACGTCATTGATGGGAGAGCAGCTCGTGCATTGTTTGAATGTTTGAATGTCACGTTTGAATGGTGCGTTTGGCGCGTTTCGTAAGGAGAACTTGTTTCGTATACAGAGACAAAAAATTTTGGAAAATGTTTTTCGTAACCTGGACCTATCGTAAGGTGAGGTACCACTGTATATATAAATATATACATATTTATATACTGTACTATATATATATATATATATCAGACATACAAGTTAACTGCCCAACAGCAACAATATATTCTCATTTTCTCATTCTGTCTCTTTAAGGGTTTCAGATTCTCAATTACAGAACTACAATAGAATACATTAGCTCTCACAAACCATCCAGCTTTATAATTACAACCACAGCATCATTTTGCTCCTGTCACAAGGGGGGGGGGGGGGGGGTGGAATCGTCTCTAACAGGAGCAATGGATCACCTGCACTAGGGACACTCAAACAAATTCTATCCCTTCCATTTATTTCACTTTTCACCACTTCTTACTAAGAGTGCAAGCCTAATTAAAGATGACTTAATTACATAGGGGCTTCTGATAATTAGGTTTCGGCACATCCCCGGTCTCTGAGCTACTTTTCTTTATTTAATTGGTATTAGCATTTTAGCACAGTGTTACTTCAGCCTCATGAGACGTGCACAGGTCTGTGACCTAAAAATGTATTTTTGAGTGAATTCTCTGAAGAGGATTATAGGGGATCATGGTCTTGATTTTGTAAATGTCAGTCTGTAATTAATTAAGACACGATGAATTAACTTAGCACATATCGGTGTATATGCTACAAGCACTGGATAACTATAACTAATGTGTATATATTTTACGCATGATTATTAGATCTATTATACCAATCTGGATTATACCGATCTGGATGTTCATTTCATGTTGTTGCTGCTAATGCATAATCAGGGCTGGTATAGGAATTTCATTTATTAAATCACTGAAGGCCAACACACACACACACACACACACACACACACACACACACACACACACAAACACACACACACACACACACACACACACACACACACACACGTACACAACAAAACAATACAAAAGACATTCACACTCACATTCACACTTGTGGCAATTTGAAACAGCCAGTTATTCCAGTGTGCGTATCTTTTCACTATAATAGGAAACCATAGTACATGGAAGAAACCTATGCAAGCACGGGGAAATCCTGCAAACTGTATAAATACTATAATCAGTTAAAATAACTGTCGTTTCATGTTGTATTTATTTGCAATGAATATTTTGTTGTCGGGTTCAAGATGACCCAAACACTCCTCTGTACATGACTCAATTAATTCGTAAACATCTGATGTCAAATGTTCAGGTGACTGGAAAAAGCATCTGGAGGGAAAATCCGAAGTAGCAATAAAAACATATGAAGACTTCCCAATTCTGATGCTACACAATTACCTCTGCTCAAAAAGGAGTTTAAGTGGAAGTATTGTAATCACATGTGCTTATGAGTCAGTATGTCTGTGACTACACTTGTGCAGATTTATGCAAAAATTGGTTGGGCCGTTACCTCACATGAGTCCCAGAGATTATTTGATTTTGGAATGTTTGAGTCAGAGGTGAAAGTCAAGGCAAGGTCACAAACTTAGAAATGTAGCTTTGACCTTGAATGATGATAAAATGCACAAATGAATAGTCACAAGATTTTGATTTATTTTAAAACGAGTGCCATTCAATCTGACATTACTACAAAACACTGGTGGGAAGCCATATGGATTTTCAAATATGACAGGTGCCTTTGACCTTGAGTGACCTTGAAATGGTAAACCTCAGTCATCTCATAAAGCGTTCAAATAAGAGATTTGCTTTTTTTGTTGATACTTTGACCACATCCACATGCTACAGAACATATCTTAAGATGAGCACATGGGCAATAACACCAGTACCCTCATCAAGCCTTTTATAGGGATTCTTTATCCAGCTCAATACATTGCACTATATTATCATTGAAATTCCATGGCAGTGTGTAAGGGAAGGTGTATCTGTTAGAAAAAAATCTTTAAAGTATTTAAAAACCTGTGCTCAAAACTTATTCAGATTGACAAAAGGTCAGTTGATGTAGTTCAGAGGCAGGTAACCAGAATTCACAATAATAACTTTACACAGGATGAAGTAAATGCGGAAATACAGGTGGGTAGAGGACAGCTTTTTTCCTAATAGGACAATCAAATTATTGCACTGTTTGCCGTCTAATGGAGTCCATCCAAAGTTAGTGCAATCCCACACCATGAAAAGCTACAGGTTATTTTTATCTGCATATAGTGTACTCTGGCTGTCAGACAAGTCTTTGACATTTTACCAGTAGCATACACAGCAGGGTGAACTCAAACCTATTTAAATAAGAAACGAAAACCAGCCAGACGACATCTGCATGCTGTCAAAACAACCTTACATAAAGTGCAAAAAATTTAAACAATTTATTCTTTTTTCTATTAGGATAAAGCAAAATAATAATAAAAGTACAGAATCAGTCTTGGGTAACCCTAATGCATGAAAAAGAATAATGTGTAATTACAGAGAGAGCAAGCTGACATTTATCTATGTACTCAGCAGTGCTGCAGTTGAAACTGGAATAAAAAAACATGAGTCATCTTAACATGAAAATATGAGGCTGTGATTTAATTACACTGCAATTTAGTTGATCTGCCATCATTGAGAGAACAAGTGTCATCAAGTCTCTCATGTTATATATATTTATTAACTAATAATAGAACGACTAAAATATACCAGTTCAGCATGCCAGAGAAAATAACGGTAGATAGATAGATAGATAGATAGATAGATAGATAGATAGATAGATAGATAGATAGATAGATAGATAGATAGATTTTGTTTGGTTAGGTCAAAATGTTTTAAAGCATTGTTATTAAACTTTATAAACATTGCATATAAAATGTGTAGTATTCTTTATTAGCGAAAGTTTCTATTTTAGGTAATGAAATCTGTAAGACACATGCACATTTCTTGCATTCATTTTCACAACATTTATTAAATCCACACGCGCTAGATATGAGCAATAGTGCATTCTGATAGGCTTCAGTGCTACTGGGATATCATTCATGTTCCTCGACAACAGAAAAACAATAAATGTCTGAAAAAAGTCTATAAAATAACAAAAAGCAACAAGAATTGGAATGAACTATATAAAAATTACATATAATAAAATTATACATTGAATTTAAAAAATTATAATAAAGTTTTGCACCACAGAACTTGGTGCAGTCAGCTGCTGATATTAGTTTGCTAGTTTGTTTGGGTTTATTTGTCAGACAAGAAGCGTAGCACACAAATCAGGAATGATCTTGAATCGTTTAACATGTTAATTTCTACATTTCTGGCATTCAGGAAATGTGCATTCAAATGTTGCATTCAATCTCTGTACATGTCTGATGACCACGGCTTTGAAGTCATGTACGTTTCAGTTTTGTGGAATAACGTTTAATATTTAGAGGAAAATCTCCATACTAACAGCACTGTGAGGTGAGAATTTTTAAGATTCCATATTGGAGTCTATATCTGCCTGCATACTTTGTAGGCTGTACAAGCATTTTTCAGCAGAAGGATGTCAATGATTACTGTCTGGATGTCATAGAGATATCACTCACTGCTCCTCTTCCTTGTTGTAATTACTTTACCACAGCTCCTTGACACATGAAACCAAGTCATCCAAGAATTTATGTCGTAACCAAGGGACATTTAGATGTTAAACATAGTGGCTGTTAGTTGATGTGTGAAGCCCAAAGATGTCTTCACGGTTCACGGCTTCTCACACCACCTTACATCTATCAGACTGACCAACAGTGACTTCAATTCTGGATCAGACTGCAGTCTTAATTGCCCAAAATGTACAGTTCAATGATTCTCACCATAACAGGGTGTTGCAGATGTGGCACGCAGCAATAACAGATGATCATGTGACCACGGCAGAGCGCTTCTGCCTTATTAATGAATATTGTGCAATTCCCCAGAGGCAATACCGCAGCAAGAGAGAGAGAGAGAGAGAGAGAGAGAGAGAGAGAGAGAGAGACCACATGCAAAATCTTACAGCAGGCCTACAGCATGTGACAGAGTAGGGTATGTGAACTAGATAAAATGGTTTTGTCAGTCAATGTCTGAGATATACACTGTCTGAAAGCTACATCTATCATGGAGAGAACTCTTATCACCTCTTATCATATTGTAAGATATTTAGGAAATTTTCCTTTCAAAGAAAGAAGGCAAACATATATGTATAGATTTAGTGGGGCTGGTGGCGTAGTGGTTAGGGCGCTGCCCTCATGATCAGGAGGTTGTGTGTTCAAATCCCAGTTTAGACCCCCACCAAGCTAAGATCTATGAGAAAGGTCTTAACCCTAGTTCTCAAATAGTGGGGTGTGCCCCCCTGGCGGGGCGCGTGACCCCAAGGAACATGCTTTTTATGTTTTTTTTTTGCCATATTAGGATAAAGTGTAATTCTACATCCACTACAGCAGGTGGCAGTGGCTTCCTCACTGTCAGAGTGTGCCCAGAGATAAAAAAAGAAGTGAAGTTAATAAACCCACCATGGAAATAAAGTTGGGGAAGTATGATGAAGCAGATGTAGCACTCGGCTTCACTGTGCTGCGGTGAGAAATAAGGAAAGACCATTGTGTTTACTGTGTCTGAAAACATTGGCAGCGGATAGCATGAACCCAAATAAATTCAGGTGTCACTTAAAGACATCACACCCTGATCACATGATGAGCCATGTGAGTTTTTTCAGCGAAAACGTGCCGATTATTTCCAACAACCATCCCGCTTTATGAATGCTACTCCAGCAAAACAGCAAGCTCTGTTAGCATCAGATAAGGTGGAGTTCCAAACTGCTCAGTGCAGAAAACCCTACAGCAGAGCAGAGGAACTGATCCTACCTACAGCAGACACGGTCTCTGTCATGCTGGATGACGTCAGCGCTGTGAAAATAAGTGCAGGTTCCAGTTCAGCATTGAGCAGGAGCTGAGAGTTCAGTATCGTGCTTTAAACCCGGCTTCGAAAAGCTGTGCACTGCCAAATGGGCTCATTATAGCCATTAATCTGGACTTAATCATTTTGACAATAAAAATAATAATAAATAGATAAATAAATAATAATAATAATAATAATAATAATAATAATAATAATAATAATAATAATAATTTATTGATTCATTTTTTTGTAGGTTAAAGTGTTTAATATATTGTGCACCATGAGTTAATATTGCTGCTCAATTTGAATTTATTATTATTTATTTATTTTATTTTATTTTATTTTTCAGTATCGAATGGTTCAAATTGTTTGTCAAAAATGTTTACAGTTTAAATAAGAATTTTTTTTATTTCAAGCAAATTGATGTACTTTAAAACCTTTTGTTTAAAGACTAAAAAATTGTTAATAAAGCTATTCTTTGTTGGCAGCTGATCTATATTTCTTCCTGTTTTTCTATTCCATAATGATAGTAAGGATTTATTATGTTAATAAGGATACAGTGTTATGTAGAGGATTACTTATAACAATTTTTAGATAAATAACACTATTTATATTTGGGGGGGGCGCGAGATGTTTTCCTGTGACAAAAAATAATTTGAGAAACACTGTCTTAACCACAAGTGTGCCTCTGTCCACCCAGCAGTATAAATGGGTACCAGTAAAAGTATACTGGGACGGTAACTTGCGATGGACTAGTGTCTCATCCAGAGGAGTTGAACTCCTGGTTGCTTCATGCTATGGAAACCATGAATACGCACCAGCCTGATGAGAAACTAGGCTTATATATATTTGGGGGGGGGTTTGCACGCCTTCTCAGTATATGTTATGTTACAGATGTGGCGTGGCAAGATATAAAAAGGACCCTGTAGACACAATATTCTTTGGGTGATTCTTTATTAGAGTTGCCGGGAGGATGGACCCTGACCCAGCCAAGTCCAGGTGAAGGCACTGCACATTTACAGCATTTAGCAGACATCCTTATCCAGGGTGACATGGATCACTTTTTATAAAAATGAGCAATTTATGGTTTAGGGTCTTGCTCAAGGGCCCAATAGTGGCAAGTTGGTGGGACAGGGAGCTTGAACCACCATCCTTTGAATTAGTAATATGGAGCCTTATCCACTGAGCCACCATTGCCCATAAAGCATATACCCTGTAGGGCTTACCAGACCATCTCATAGCAACACAGACATAACCAGTAGTCAGGAGGACTACCTGAGGCACAGATATACTTCCCTCATTGTTTAATCATTTTAAATTAATAAAATAAGTCTAGGGCTAATAACATAACAAAATTATATTTTTAGTATTTTTATATTTTTTAATTATATGATTAGACATTTAGGACTTGTTGCCGGTTTAATGCCTCAATTAAAAATGACCTTCCACATGACTATTATGAATATTCTCCATTCTCCATTCATCAACTTCTTGTTTGAACTGCATTTATGGACCATAGCTATTACATGGTACTGGCGTCACTCAACTCTACTACCGGTAATCGTTTTAGTTGTTTTACAATCCAGACAATATTCAAGGATAATACTGGTATCTAGTAGTTCTTGAGCATCACTGTCAAGGATCCAAGCAAGGTAATTGATACCAAAAGCTGATGTGAAAAAAAGTGATTGGTAAAGAGAATCCTCATTATTACTGGATCATCAACGTGTGTGATGGGACGTCCTGAATAAACACAGGATTTGTTTTTAAAAAAAGTTCATTTAGTATACTGTATTCAAAATTAGAAAATTGTGTACTGTATATTGAAATTATAATTCAACTGAAATCAGTGATTTGTTATTTATGTTTGACCTTTTATTATACTCATTCATTCATTTGTTCATTTTCTAAGCTGCTTGATCCTAATTACTGTTGTGGGGACTCTTGGTGATGGCAGGGTACTCCTTGAACAGCCTGCCAGACCATTGCAGTGTAACACTACATATAACCATTAACAATCACATCCTGAAGCAACTCGCAATTGTCAATTAGCCTACTGGGCACGTTTTTGGACTGTGGGAGGAAACCAGGATATCCGGAGGAAGCCCACGCAAGCACAAGGAGAACACGCAAACCCCACACAGACACACCTGAGCCTGGGAATCGAACCCAGGCCTTCTTGGTGTAGGATGGGCATGCAAACCACTAGGCCACTGTGCTGGGTTATTACACTCAATAAATAAATAAGGTAAAAAGGTAAAAGGTAAGTCTGTTGGGTTTTTTATACCCGGGCCTAGTGGCTTAGCCTCGTGGCTCATCAGGCCGGTGCTTATCCCCAGTTTCCATAGTGTGAAGCGACCAGGAGTTCAACCCCCCCTAGATGGGACGCTCGTCCATCGCAGGTTACCTTCCCAGTATATTTTACTGGTACCCATTTATACTGCTGGGTGAACAGAGGCACACTTGTGGTTGAGACCTTGCCCAGGGGTCTTAGCACAGTGAGGGTCTCAATGGGATTCGAACTCACTACCTCCTAATCATGAGCGCAGAACCCTAACCACTACTCTACCGGCCCCCAATAAATAAATAAATAAACAATAAAATACAACAGCACATTATTTCATGTTTTACTCCATGGAATGTAACATTTGTTGTTTATATAAAATGTTTGAGTGTACATACACTTGTGTCTTTGCAAAAAAACCTGCTGATTTGTCTGACCACAATGCAGTACATTCATTCTTACTGACATACATTTGCATTTACAGCATTTAGCAGACGCTCTTATCCTCAGCAATTTACAGAAGTGCTTTAAAGTCTCTATCAGTGAATATATTCTTGCACTGGTTTGTTAGAATGCAGACTAAGTATACCATCAGTCAAACTCAGATGGTAGGTGTTGTGTGGGGTTTTTTTGTGTGTCGTGTATGTTTATATATAGCATAATGCTGAGTCTGAGTACAGTGATCCCTCGCTACTTTGTGCTTCAGTTTCTGCGGCTTCAGTGCATAGCAAGTTTTCAAAAATATTCGTCGAAAAATACAAAAAAAAAAGGAAATTGAGGAAAAATAGGGAAAATTTTAAGGAAAATGCTGCAAAACAAGACCAATTATACAACGACAAAAAAAAAAAACAACCCAAACAAACAAAAAAGAAAAACAACCCAAACTCCCCAACAAAACTACTTACATTTTCATGTGAGGTGCGCATCTGTGTGTGTGTGCATGCGCACGTGTGTGTGTGTGTATGTGTGTGTGTGTGTGTGTGTGTGTGTGTGTGCGCGCGCATCTGAATGTATGCGTATTTATATTTTATTTACATATTATGCATTTTTTAATGTTTAATTCTTATTATAAGCATTTATAGGACTGTATATGTATTTATTGATATTATATACACATACATGTACATGTATGTATACGTCAGTGTATTGTGGTCAGTTGGGCTGTTGATCCTACTTCGCAGAAATCGGCAGTCGCGGGGGGTTCTCGGTCCCAATTAACCATGGAAAGTGAGGGATCCCTGTATTGTTGAAAATATTTTATATACACATTTCCACTATGTGATGGTTCTTTTGAGATGCCTCCAAGTCTAGAAATGAATGACAGTTCTTGATCAAGTGCCATCTGAGGGATTGGAGATCACATCAGTTCATCTTAGGCTTGTGCCCTTGCCTTTTACATGCTAAATTTCCTCCAGATTCCTATAATTGTTTAATAAAATGCTTTTGTACCAAAACGTAATTACTATCACCTCTTGACATCACTTGTTTCAAATCACATCATTACTTAGTTTTGTACCTCATTATTTGCCTTAGATTGTCTCCGTCCCAAATTCTTTTGGAATGTGATTCAGGCCTGAAATGCAGGACTGACTGGAATTAAGTTGACCAGACAAAACATGAAATATCATGGGTTCTGCATTCTGTCTGTAAATTTAGATAGTATTAGAAGATGACATCGGTCTACGACAGTGGC